>OX461812.1:1253300-1925780 GCA_949802685.1 Dicyrtomina minuta
TGACATGTAAGTAACGCGACATTTATGATGCTGCGATATTATTCATAACTACTTACAACAATATACACTACACGTTTAAATAATTGTTGAATACGCATCAAGATTTCTCACACTAAGCATTCTGAGATATTTAATAATAGTTGCATAATATATATTCATTATTGCAAGAAATATATACTACACATTTTAAAACAATAATTAATACACATTAGGAAATAATATACGATATTGTTTCAGAAAATATTACATAACAGGTTTTAAACTACTATTTAATACGCATTTGAAAAGTTGTACAGTAAGCAATACAATTGTTCACATCACAATGTCTAATAAGGTTATTGACACTCAGACAACTAATTATATTAGGTAATACAATATTCACTACACATTGAAAACTATTATTCAATACACATTAGGTATAATTCAGAGGTACGCATCTAAATTCCGGACACTAGGGATTCTAATACATTTATTTATAATTACACATTAAAAATCAATAGTAAGAATACTATATACACTAAAAGTTTTAAAATAATATTCAATACATATTGAGAAACGAAGTACAATACGCATTATGACATGTCACAATACAAAGCATAAAACATCAATTAATACTAAGACGTTGTATAATATTAATTCAGACAATATACATCACACATTTTAAAGCATTATTCAACACACAATAAAATACGACGTACAATCCCACATTACAAGTTTTCACAATACACATTTAGAAATATTAGTCAGTACGATTGCATTGAATTAAATGAATTTTGACAATATACACTGCACATTATAAAACAGTATTCAATACATATAGAGAAACGATGTACAATACGCAATGAGACGCTCAATAATACGCATGTATGCCCTAAATATGTACGCACTGCGACATTTATTCATACTGCGACATTATTTATAACTAATTACAACAAAATACACCACACGTTAAAAATATTTGCAGCACACGCACTCATATTCCTCACACTGAACATTTTGATACATTTATTATTAGCTACACATTAAATATAAATGACAGCAGTCAATATGCATTACAAATTTTAAAACATTAATCAATTCACATTGCCAAAAATGTACATAGCGCTTTCAAACGTTATACATTACACAATCTTGGAGACAATTATCAATACTAAAATATGCACGACAGTAGATTTAGCTTTGTTCAAGTAGGTATGTACACGTCGTGGTGCTGGCTCAACTTAAGTTGCTGGTTGTTTTGTTATGTTATTATGATGTGACTTGTTTTGCATTTAACTGGCAAGACTGTGGTGTAAAATCGTGGGGTTGATAATTCTGTACGACTTAGAACAATTTCCTACTTGACTGCACGTACAACTAACATTTACGCTACTAATATTATTATTTCTACCACCGCAAGATACCTTTTTATACTGTCCTGTGTTGTATCAGTATTATTATTATGAAACGACAGGGCACAGATTTAGAAAAGTCTTGTTTTGTAGTGTGTTTGTAGTACACGTACGTTTTTGGGATACTGACCTTGAGTTTGTACTATACTTTTCTAATGAGCTAAGCTTTGCATATTGCGACACATTATACGTTTTTTACTTAAATAAACAAGAAAGGTATAGTAAAGCTTCTTACGTTGCAACAATATAAGCTACAAAACTTTCTTGTCACTGTTTATTACTTTAAAAAGTTCACAATTACCACAAAATACCGATGACATTACTTTCCTTGGATCTAATGACACGTTAACTATTCATGATTAACTATATTACTGTGGCTTTAAACCCAAAATAAATATGTAAGTTTAGTAAAACTATGTTTCTAGAAAAATAAATCTTTAATTCAATATAGAAATTTGTTCTGAGTTTAAACATTTTGTGAAATTTTATCGTGTTTACTCTTAATGCTCATTTCAAAGTTGAAGATGTAATATCAGCTAACGTCTATACCTAACTTACGCAACAACAATTGTGACTTTTAGTCAGGTTGTATCGACATCACTAGAGTAAATAACTAGTTCTCTTGCAGAATTATATGCTGGTCATATTAAATTGCACTTCGCGCTCTTTTAAGAAGTATGGCAAGCATTCTAACTAGTAAATACAGTTTCAGAGAGTCTCAAATACTCCTATAGGTTAAAAATGCTATATAATTTCATAACATAACTGTGTTCTCAATTTAAAAGTAATACGTGTGCTTTGACACTGCATATGTTACATCCGAAATCAATAACTACAAATTTAAAATGACTGGTGTTGAACCTTTTATATTCATAATTTTATCAATAGCACGATATTAGTAATAACACTTTACATTTATTAAAGGTATTTACCAGTGATTATGGTCTGATGAATATAGTAAAAGTAGTTACGACGCACATTATGTCTCTACATTGCCCCAATACATTTTAGTAACAAAGCTTCCAGTGTATAAGTATTAGCTGATGGTACAATACAAAATCACTTTTTGATGATAAATAGACTCATGTTTGACAGAAAAACAACATAAGATGAAACGCTGTGCTATAATCATTCGTATTAAAAATTTACCAATCTCATTGGGTTTTTATTAAAGTTGCAATGTGTAATTTACAAACACACAACATACGATCAATGTCTCAGTGAGTATTGATTACATAATTATAAACCTTATCACGCAGTGTGCTTCTTTGAAAGCATAATATATAATACTCATGTTTTATTTTTCAACGAGTGCGTTGCGCAGCAGTGATAAAAGTATATAGCTGTACTAGTCAACCTTGATTTAAACCGATTATTATACTAATGTTATCGATTCTATATAGATTCGTTATTTCAATTCTAAGAACCTGCAGCAACTTGTGTGTATAGATTGTTGTCTGTTAGTTTTAAAAGTGGTATGTGAAATGATAATTATCGTGATTCCGCCTGAACAAAACACTTCCAATACCAAAGCCTTATGCTACAATTGCGTATTATATAACGTCAGTATGCGTGACAATTGAAGTTGCAATGTGTTATTCATAAAGGCACATCATGCGTAATAATTACCGCCTTTAAGCGTATTGATAAATTTTGCAGTGCGTAATTATACTGACACAGCATGGGTATTGATTTACGTTTCAATTCGTATTGAGTAGAGTCATCGATAAGTAATTATTAATAAAGACAACATTGGCAATGATTCAAGTTTTAGTGCGTATTCATTACAGAAATATAAGCTTTTTACGCAGTGTGCGTTTTTAAAAGCAAACAAATATTATACATTTGCAATATTTTGCAATTCTTGTAGTAATGTGTGTCCAGCAATAATTGAAGTATCATCCTTGCGTTTAGAGTTGAGCTTTCATAAATTCAAAAGAAGGTCGGTTGGTTCAATGCGTATAACTTCACAATAATGTTTCCTTTCCTTGTTTTAAAACTTTTAAATAGTTTAAGGCGCGAGTAGCTAGCAGGTATATTCAAAAGATATGACACATGAAACTCTATGGTGTGAAGTACATTGAGTGACACACCAAGGATTAAAAAAATGCCAAATGTGATATAGGAATACCAATTTCATTGCGCATGTACAAAACGCTCAATACTTAACGCGGCACCACTATAGGTTAATACTAGTCCATCTTGTTATATAACATGTTTCATGCTTAGGTTATTAATTGTATGAACAGACGTCAATTTAATTCGAAGAATCTGTAGCAACCTGTTTGTGTAAGTCAGAATATTGTTTTGTTCTTTTTACAAATGCTTTACAAAATATTTGAAATTGTGAGTGGGTCTAAGCAAACAAATTGAAAGCATAGGACCTGTCATTCGTAATTTATAACGTCTCAATGCGTATTAGAAAGGCACAATGTTTAGTAAAGTAATTAAGAAAATATGCGTAATAATTAACGTTTGAAAGCGTATTGTTTAAGGAAACTTTAATTTTTCTGTGCACTGTGCGTTTTTGCAAGCATCAAAATATAATGAATTTATAATGTTTTTAATGTGCGTGTTGCAGTTTGTTGAGCAGTATTTGCAGTTAATAGCTGTACTAGTCAATTTTGTTCTATGACATTTTCTTTTTTATGTAGTTCACGTTATGTAGAGCAGTCAGTCTAATTTTGTGAACTTGTGACAGCTTGTGTACATAAGTGAAAATAATGCTCATTGTTTTATAAATGGTAGATAAAATATACTAAATTGTGATTTGGTTTCAACAGAAATTTAAAAACTCAAAGCATTAGGCCCACATAACGTCTTATTAGTATTGATTAAAGTTGCAAAACTTACTTTTTATACACACAACATGCGTACTGATTAGCGTCTCAATGATTTTTGTTTAACATTCTAATGCGTATTAATTTGCTTATCAATGCGTGTTGATGTGGGTCGCTATGCGTAAATATTTATTTCACAATATTCGTATTGATTTACGTCACAATGCATATTAGTTAAAGTAGCAATGCGTAAATATTAGAAATGCAACATTCGTATTGGTTAGCGTGTCAGTGCGTTTTGTATAAATTTACAATGCGTAATTATTGCATTTACAACATGCTATTTATTAACTTGTTAGTTTGCAATAAATTATATTGCTATGTTTTAGTAATAAGAAAACAAGAATCCTTTTGAATTAAAGTCTGAATGGGTACAACATAAAGTAGTTATGCGTAAATATTGGAGACAAAACATGCGTATTGATTACTGCCTCTAAGCGTATTGATACATTTTGCATTGTGTAACTATAGCGACAAAGCATGGGTATTGATTTACGTCTCAATGCGTATTGAGTAGAGTCATCGATAGGTAATTATTAATATTACATGCCTATTAAATAGTGTCCGAATGCGTATTTCATTAAGTCGCAATGCAAAATTATTGAAGACACAACATATTTATTAAATAGTGTATCAGTGCTTATTGTTAGAATTTGAATTTAGTTATTAGGACAAGCATAACACACGCATCAATAAATTTCTCAATGCGTATTGAGTAGAGTCATCGATAAGTAATTATTAATAAAGACAACATTGCCATTGATTTAAGTTTCAGCTCGAATAAAGTAAAACGGGGTCTGTTGATCCAAGACGTATGAACTACTAATAATTTTTCCTTTCCTTGTGTTAAAACTTATAAATAATTTAAGGGGGGAGTAGCTAGTAGCTCTATTAAAAAAGATATGACACATAAAACTATGATGTTGAGTATATCCAATGACACACCAATCATAGAATTAGTGCTGAATGTGATATTCAAACACTAATGTCATTGCGCATGTACAAAACGCTCAATACCAAACGTGACAACAGTACATACTAGCTCACCCAGTAATATTACATGTGTCATGTTTATGTTAAATATTTGACGGTTAGTTTAATACTGGGCAGCTGTAGCAACATTTTAATAAGCAACAGAATAATGCTTGATGTTATAAATGCTATAAATGAAATGTAATACTGTAAATATAAATAATAATATATTGTAAGTATAAATAACAAAGCATTAGACCCTAAGCGCGTATTAATGTGTGTCCTTATGCGTATTGATTAAAATCAGAGTGCGTTCCTATTAACGGCAAAACATGCATATTGATTATAGTTGTATTGTGTGATAATTAAAAAAACAATATGCGTACTAATAAGCGTCTCAATTCATATTGATAAATGTGGCAACGCGTATGTATTAAACGCACAACATGCGTATTTGTTGACATTTTGATGCGTATTAATTACAGAAGTATAAGTTGTTCACGCAGTGTGGAACGTTTTTAAAAGCATCAACGTTTCATACATTTTTATATTTTTCAATGTGTGTGTGTGTGAGTGTGTGTCCAAGTTGAATGCCCAAGAAGCTATACAGGAAAACATTTTAAAGATCTAGCTGTCGAAGTCCTGCCGGCACCACAGCGTGTGGACATCGATTGGGATGGGGTTATTTCTACCACAGTATCAGGGTTTTAACCGTCACCTGAACAACTAGTTGACTATTCTGATGTTGCCGCCGTCACTGATTCAGACATTGACGACTCTGACAATTCTGACGAAGACTGCGATGCAGAAGACGAAGACAGCAATGGAGAATATAATTTGTAAACTGCAACTCGCAAGTTTAAAGTATACCCTGCGAACAAGAAGTCTCTACAACTATTAATTGAAAGGACACACATTGCACCAATACAAATTGCTACATGGGCAAAGACATTTCGTCCATAAAATCCGCCATATTTTGTAACATCAAAATATCAAGTTCAAATATAAACTTTTGTTTTGGAAAAGAGAAAGTTTAGAAACTTCTGTTAGGACGTGTTGCACCCCTATTCACATTGCCCCTAGTAGGTAAAGTGCCAAAACGCTCGAGTTTTTATTTTTACAACTTTTACATAACATGACAAGGCATTTACAAACGTATACATAGAAAGCTCCATTTACGCTAGTGTTAACATGTCTACACCATACATCTCACTACAAAAGCATGAAATCTTGTGTTGGGTAACTCGCAGCAAAATATTTTAATACACAGAACATATTTTATTATATACCAACTTTACTTGAACCAAAATATTATTTGTACAAAATAATTATTACTAGGGAACTTGTAAAACTACAGCACGAGCAGAAAATAACAGTGAAAGTAAGAGAAAGTGGAGAAAGAATAAAGTCAAACAAATATCCAAACCCCAACATGACAATATTCAAACCGAAAATAAAACACAAAAGTAGAATTTAAAAGTTGGGAAATGAAAAGAAGGAACAAAACCAAGCAGAATATAAGTTGAGGAAGCAAACAGGATCCAGGTTAGTCGTAGAAGTGGAGAAAGAATAAAGTCAACAAATAGTCAAACTCAAACATGACAAAATGCAAACCAAAAAATAAAAGATAAAAAGTTGAACACAAAAGTTGGGAAATGAAAAGAAGGAACAAAACAAAGCAGAATATAAGTTGAGGAAGCTAAGAGTCAAGGCAGATCCAGGCAGTGGTGGTGAAAGCAAGGAAGGCATGGAGAGAGAACATTTAGTTTCGTCCATCCTGGCCATGGGACTGGCACCAGACAAGAAATAAAATAATCATATATTACATTTTAGTACTGTGAAGAACATGCGAGCATCATAACTTTACATTTCTCATACTCCGTCCACTCAGGTCCGGGCACTGTGTACATGCTACCTAGTTTGTGCGTACCATACCATTTGAATTGCCTTTAATTGAATTATGCGTAACGTGTATCTGCGTATATACATGTCTCTCCCTCCCTCTCTCTCTCTCTCTCGTGCCACTTAATTGAATTAGTCATCTCTCGCCACTGTCTCCTCTCCCGGCTTCCCCTTTCCCTTTATGGCCTATGTCCAAATTATTCATTTTTTTTAATCGATACTATTACTACTGCGTAGGTGTCCCATCATTTGCTTTGTATTTAATTGAATTAGCCATTACGTGTATCTGCCTATGTACACACATGCTCTGTCTCCTTTCCCTGACTCCTTCCTTTCTCCCCATTTACAGATTCAAGTTATGTTTTTTTTAATAAGTACTTCTGCTACATACGTACCACGTCATTTTCATCTCGCTCCCTCATTGTCTCTTTGTCTTTAATTGAATTACGCATTACGCGTGTTTACCCATGTACCAACATCTCTGTCTCTCAATAACGTTGCATTCAACTGCATTGATTTGTATTTAATTGAATTAGGCAGTACGTGGGTCTACCTATGTACCAAAATCCATGTATCCCAATCCCATCCTAATCAACTGCATCTCTCTTTTAATTAGGCATTATCTATACCTACCTACCTACCTACCTACATTGCTCCCTATGTATCTCGCCGTATTCTCCTTGCCTGGGTCCTGGCTCCCGGGTCAACCTTGTTATTTTGTATATAGACCTGCCTGTGTACTAATACAGCTCATACACAATTTAACTGGCCTGAGTGATGCATATTATTATATGGCGCTGCACATATGCTTACATCGCCGTCTCAATTTGCATTAGATTTAGTACACAATAGTAAAGGCACAAATAATTTGCAATACCTACTATGCATTTACTACCTCTCTCACCCATCCGAAATTATTAAATTTAATTAAATTGCGGATTAATTGTACCCATTATATGTACCTTTCTGTTAATACATTTCACCTAATTGAATTACATCTCCCCTTGCCCTACCTACCTACCTACATACCTCTCTCCATTGCCCGGATCCCACCCTCCCAGCCTCCCATCTCCAGCCTACAGATTCCCAGTACCCTTAATCTTTCTTCCTCATCTTCCTACTAATTAATTACTCTCTCCAATAAATAAATAAATTCTCCGTCTCCTAGTCTTTACAAGTAGTCATATTATAGTGTACTCATTCGATTTTTGCATCCATTCATAATTTTATATTTGCTCACCATACATCACCCATTAGTTGATAGGCAATTCACTCAATCTCTCCCCATTTGCCAGTATCTCTCATTTAGCCAAAAAGGGTAAACTGTTAATTTATAGGAAAGTAGGGACAGTAGCACTTCGGCCAACCATCCCTTCATAAATTTATTGTTGTGCTCCGAAAGGCGGGAAATTCTTGTACGGCGCTTTTACCCCTTTCAGTGTAGAATGTCCTATTCACACGTATTAAGTAAGTGTAAAATGTTCTATTTACAGGTTTCTAAAGTGTTAAATGTTTTATTTACACGTTTTAGAAAAAGGTAAAATGTTTTAATGACACGTTTTTTCATAGTATGAAATTTTCTATCCACACGGTTTAAAATGGTTTGAAATGTTCTATTTACATGTTTTAGAAAAGTGTAAGATGTTTTATTGACACGTTTTTGATAATTGCAAACGTTCTATTAATACGTTTGAGAAAAGTGTAAAATATTCTACAGACACGCAGGCAGTCGTATAGACAGACAGACGGATACCAAAACCATTTTAATAGATGTAGCATAAGCTCAGCATCTAAAACGGACTGTCCACAAATAACTTTATGTTTATGAGTGCGGTCATATTTAGTGGCAAGGCATGACTTTTTAGAAATGAAGGTATACTCAGGGAAGTTTAATTTCTCATGAATTACGAAATTTAACATCAAGATAATGAGAATTTTGAATGTTTAAATCTTCGATATTTTTTTGGAAAACTAAAAACTGCCTAGATCATGCTTGAGTGCAATCATGCAATAATAATATGTAAATTATTTTATTCTAGCCACTGCCGGACCTATCCTCGATGTCAAAAGTCGAGAAAGTGGAAAAGGTGGTCCCATCCAAAAATTGTTTCCATCCACCACATCCAAATTGAACTTGGTGGACTCCGCCCACCAATGGTTAGGACTACCTTTCCCACTTGCTCGACTTTTGACATCCACAATACCATATTTGCCTCAACTGATTGTTTCTACCTATTTACATAATTTGGAACAATATAGAAAAAGAACTATTTTAACAAGGTAACTGCCGGGGATTTATTGGTGACCACCACAGTGTATTGCTGTTATCGTCATGGAAAGATTTGTGCAGCAAAGGTACAATTAGTGCATGCTGGCTGGAGTTAATGGGAGTGCATCGTACTTTGAATTGGAAGAAATGGATCATGGTTAATACTTGCCGGAAAAAACCAAGATAGGTCTATCGTATTCGCAAAAAGAAGCTGTCAAGAATTTATCCCAACAAGGAAGAGGAAGACCTAATGGTTTACTACAATCCATTGAAACTCTTGAGTTATGCTGAGGTTCCAGTAAAGCAAAAACTGCTTCGATATTTAAAAACTGAGCGTGGCAAAGTGAACGGAACAATTTTATATCTGAGCGACCTGGTTGACTGGTGCACAACAAAAGTGAAAACCCTGGAATGTGATGACGCGCCGTATGTTGTAGGGTACAACGCAAACGTCGCAAACATTAATGAAGAGGAGAATAAGTGTGTTTTTCATGTAGGTATTACTACTCTAACGAGCATAACCCGCCAAGCTATAAGTGAGATTTTTCATGAGACATTTTTTTCAGAAAAGAGCGTCCAAAAAAACTTAGAATGGCTTAACAACATGATGCGCGTAATGAGTTTTGGTCGATAAAATATTTTTTCGAAAAATCAAAAAAGGCCCCAAAATGGTTTTTTAATCTTATTTTTTATTTCTTAAAAAAACATCTTAAGCACAAATTTCGAAAATTTTGCATGAAAAACCATTTTAAAATATTCTGAATTCAAAAACAATTAAAATTTAAAATTTTGAAATTTTTTATTTTTTTGAAATTTTATAGGCACCTACCCTCGTTCAGTCAAAATGTCAAAAAAAAATAAAAAATTTCAAAATTTTAAATTTTAATTGTTTTTGAATTCAGAATATTTTAAAATGGTTTTTCATGCAAAATTTTCGAAATTTGTGCTTAAGATGTTTTTTTAAGAAATAAAAAATAAGATTAAAAAACCATTTTGGGGCCTTTTTTGATTTTTCGAAAAAATATTTTATCGACCAAAACTCATTACGCGCATCATGTTGTTAAGCCATTCTAAGTTTTTTTGGACGCTCTTTTCGGAAAAAAATGTCTCATAAAAAATCTCACTTATAGCTTGGCGGGATATGCTCGTAAGCGCCTTCTTGGACAGTTGCAGATCATTTGCGACTTTTGAAAAATTATACTTTGCTGCCTACATTGTAAATTTTCATTACTCTGAATGGAAGACATCTACGTGTACCTGTCCGTCGTTCCTCAAGAAATGAAGAGTTTTTTGGCAAAACGGGATAAGTCCATCAAAGCAAATTTTACAGGAACAACGAAAAACGAATAACTGGTGACAGGTTGAGTTTTTGCAACTCAATTTTTTTCTACGGGTACTGCATCTAAAGGAGCGTAATTACAAGTAGTTTCATAATTCTAGACGAACTCTGGAATTTTTTAGAAAATTTTCAAAAATTTTAATTTGTGGACTTATCCCGTTTTGCCAAAAAATCAATAACTTAACATAGGAAAAAAGTCCGTGACATGAAATTTTAACTTTTTTCTAACTTTTTATTTTTCTTTGCATAAAAACGTTAACGCACGGCAATTGTCTTCTACAAACTACGAAAACACTCAAAAACCAAATTTGAATCAGAAATACAGGTTTTAGGTGGACTTATCCCATTTTGCCAAAAAAAATTTAATGGACTTATCCCGTTTTGCCAAAAAACAGAATTTGGGCTATTTTTAAAAATTAGTTTTGTTGAACTTTGACCTTTACCATTCAACACAGTAATGTATCTAGTTGAATAGAACAAATAACGCAAATAATCTCATTTTTGAAAAAAATGGACTTATCCCGTTTGGCCAAAAAACTCTTCAAATATGTATGTAAACATATCTTTGGATTGGCAGTTAAACGTGGATTCATTCAATTTACACTGGCAGCCAAAGCAGCAAAACTCAACCTCCCAAGACCCAAAAGAGGAAGGCCTACAAAAGCCAGCCGCCAGCCACTCATTAGACAATAGTTTCATATTCAATTTTAAAATTTTTGTAATATTACGTCGACATCATAAAATAAGTTGTTAAGTTTTTTTTCAAAATAAATAATAAAATTAACAGCAAATAGGACACATTTGAAAGAAGAATTATTGACGACTCGAGAAAACTTCAAGCGAAGCAGATCGTGAAGGATCCGAGTGTCACGTGACTCGCTCGTCAGAATTTGATCGAGGGAAAAGACTCCCAAAACCCCACTGAGATTGAATGTAGGGAACAGCAGAGGAAGCGTCTTTCTGAGCTTTCCTCGAGACTGAGATTTTCTGTCCCAGTGAGTAGCAGTTCAATTGGCAGTAGCAGCAGTCGAAATTTTATTAATCTCGTGAATTTCATTTTCGTTCGTAGAAACTTTCGTATAAGTATTCTTTTCGTTTCGTAATTTCATTTATTCATTTACGTACTTTTTGCCGAAAGTAGATTTATAAGTTTTCCAATTATCGAGAGTAAAATAGTCATAAGAATTAATTCGGTCGTAGGTCACAACCTCAATTTGACTTCGTTTATTAAGTGTTTATTTCCGGAACTCAACCCCGAATCCAGTTTGACCAAATTCTGACTCGAGTACGTTCATTCGGTATCGTATCTTTTATATAATTATTGTTATAATCATCTGGACGAAATCATAAAATTAACAGACATTAGCTTTTCGATTTATTTCCTTTTCCGAACATTAAAGTAATCGTATAATTCAATTAGGATTTATATTTTGTTTTGGGAAAATATAATTCCCCTTTTCTTTTCATTACATTGAATAAACGTAAAGTAATTATTCGTATATTAACATAATATATTCGTGCCTACATTCATATACATTATTTCATGTGTGTATTTACTTACTTCAAATTTATGTTATTTGTGTTGCATCATTATACATTTATATTTGGTACATACATTCATTGGTTCGATTTAACACATTTTGCATTTAGTTGGCATTCATAATTTGTATCGTCCATTAACAATTAAGGTCATAATCAGGTCAGGGTCTTAAATATTTCACACCCCTAATATATCGTCCTCTCACATAAAAGGTTATTCGGTATTTATTTTGATAGTTGGGATTTCAGCACTTCGGCATACATCCCCTCAATAAATATTGAATATTTCCAGGAAGTAGGGAATTTTTCTAAGCCCCCGTTTTCTACTTTCTCAAAGGTGCGGGGTATCGTGAAACTGACCCCGTGACCCGCATTAGCCCCGTGAAAATAATTTAAGTAATATTACTAGATAGTTTAGAAACCATACTATAGGAATTAATCATAAATTCGAGTGTGTAAACTAAGCACAGCACGTAGTCGCAGGTTGCAAACTGACACGTGCGTTGGGAGTACAATACGACTAAATATATTTAAGTTAACTTTAATTAAAGTACGGCATAACACTTGCGTGACGACGTAGCAAGTAGTTAGTGTATGAACGCGGCACTTGCGCTCCTAGTAAGCATTAACTAAATATAGTTAAGGTAATTTTAGTTGACATAGTAAAAGTAGCAAGTAGAATATAATTAAAGCTGGGTAGAAAAGATAGTTTTAAAATTCTACCACGAAAAGCATTGTGCGACTTTTGTGGCATATTTTGGTAACTTCATGCCTATAGTGCTATATTATAGGGAATCGAATACTAAAAAGTTGTAAGATACATGGGTAGCCAGTGGTAGTGGTTATTATAGCACAACTCTCACTTTCAATTTTTCGTCCGTTACATTTCCGTGTGGCTGAGACCATTCTAATTCCAGCACCATACCGCGCTTTAAGCACTGCTCAGTACTCAGCAAGTTCGCCGTGCCATTTCGCAGTTTTTCAAAAGTGAAGTTCATAATTTCGATAGTTGAAAGTAGGTAAAGTCGAAATACTTTCATTAATAGATCGAACGTAGAATAAAGTGTTCATTATCAAAAGTACAAGTACTTAAAATATTGAAAAGTTGAAGAAAACGAAACTCAACAATAGCCGTCGGTAAGGCATTGCATGTCAGTAAGTTAACAGTCTTTCCTTTATGCATCCAGTAACGCAGCACTTGGCTGCCGATATATTAAACACTGTTCTCGATTTTTACATTTTCGTGGGTTTCTATAAATTGCACCACGAACAGTTTTTGCCCGTATACTTAGTATTATTGTTGTGTTTCGTGATTATTATTAAAATTTGCAATTTTTCAGTGCAACCACGTATTTATAAAAAGATTATTCCTGAGAAACATATTTGCAAGTCTTTGCTACGAAAGACTAGGCCGCGTAGAATAATTTATTATCGGCATTATAGGTATAATCATACCCACGCATACCGAGGCTTTCGTAGAACTTTGCCGTGTAACTTACTCGATTGAAAGTAAACTGTAAGAATCGTAAGTAAAATTTTTGAGGTCAATTAAAATAATCCGTATTTTCATGCACGTAGCGTTTTCGAAGTAACATTTTCATTTTCGTATAATTAATTTCGTTCGTTTTCGTATAAGTACACCTCTCAGCCGCTAGTTAACTCAGCCTGAAACAAAGTCTACTTCGTTCGTCGTCGTCGTATAATATTAAAAGGTCAATTAATCGTCGTATAATCGCATGCTTTGATGTGTGAGGTCATTAAGTTCGAAACTAAAGCTGTCAAATTGTAAACTACCGTGGGCATTAATAATTTTGATTCGTATATTTATAAACGTAAAACTAACTGAATTTTGTTCTTATTAGCAATTTTAGAACTTTGACTTTTAAGGCTGATTCGATAGTCGCCTTATTCCTCGACCCGATCGTAGCTTTGGAATTACCAAACTTGCCAAATATTTTCTCGTGACCGAAGACTCAACGAACCATCGTATCGTTTCTGCCATTATTTTGAACGTAGCCGTATCCGATTTCGAAGAAGTAACTCCGAATTTAAAACGAACGTAGCCATCGAATTTCGCTCCGGATTCAAGATTAAACCGTGATTAAAATCGAATCAACCAAAGGTGTTGATATTGATCGAGGTACAATACATATAAAATACATATTATATATTACTTAATAATATACAGAACGTAGTATTTTGATCGCTTCGTAGATGCTTTAACGTATATTTCTATATTGCATCGTATTTGTGGATGTTGTGTGTACGAATTGCCTTTGCCTTCACAGCCAAGTAATAACCCCATCGTACATAATAATAATTTTCGTTGATTCACCTCAAGCATAAACATTCGAGGCTATTATTTTGCTTGCTATATTATGTGCATTGTATGTTCGTAGGGCTGCATCGACATTAGGCATCCCGGTATTCATTGTATGATACAGATATACATACCTAGCCATCGCCACGCCATTCCTAACGAGAATTAATACATCGAAACATATTCAACTTTCGTGAACTTGCGTGACCCCAGTCGAGCCATACCAGATCATCTCGTTGTAAACTATTTCAAACGTCTTACTAATTTGAATAAATTTCCCATTAAGGAAATAAATGCCAGTCGTCTAGACTTACTATTAAGATAGTTGAGATAACTCCGAAGGTTTCTCTTTTGTATGCGTACATTGAACCTGCCGTTGCAGATAAGAATTTCGTCTCTTTCAGATTTTATTATAGTCGACCTCGCCGTTTAGGGATTTCTTGATATTAGTGAAAATATTAATGGTGAATAAATTAGATTTAACAAAAGGAAGGAATTCCCACTAGCCCGAATATATCTCGAATCAGAGTACAGCCGTGCTGAATATTCATCATTTTCGAAATCTATTCGAGCCCTTGGAAATTCATTCAATAGCAAACGATAAGTACATAAGCTAATTAAATTACTTTCGTAGACAAGTAATTATTATTATATGGCATGACTTGAGGTCATACCAGATTTCAAGTACGAACCAGCGGGGATTATAGAAAGGACGATTTATTCATAAATCAGACTTTCAAATTAGCTTAAGTAAATTTTAGACAAAGTGAAAATTCAAGCTACGTACGAATAAAAATTTTCATATCATTTTATAACGATTGTAGGTACTATATAAGAAAGGTACACAAACTAAAGAGAACCCTTCGAAGTATCTATGACAGTACATCCGTGTATGTACTTAATTAATGCATGAACATATTCTATACACAACCAGATTTCAGCCGTCTATGAGCGCTCGTTCTTACATACTCCAACGATTACAAATTATCGCTGTAATCGAATTAAAATTTATTACGTCCGAAAAACTTCGAATTTTACAGGAAGGTTTGCCCAACGACATAGCCAAGAAAGTAGGCAACTGTCCGTCCGTCGAAATATTTCTGTTCATGTTACAACAAGCCCTACAAGAACGTACGTAGGAAAAGAACTTCAACTCGATACATATAAATATATGCAAGTAGGTTCCCATACGAAAGAGAACCCCTTTTATCAATACTGACTTAATTTATGGCTGCTCATTTATTAAATCTGACTAATTACCGTTTTGGTCAAGACGCACATACGTACGTGACTGAACGCCTCATTGCGTTGGCAATTATTGCAATCGACATAAACGAAGAAGTTCAAATTCGAATTTTGATTGAAGGCCTACCAATTAATTGGGCTGAAAAATTCGTTGCATGCTCGACTGTTGAAAATTTTACTTCAGTATTGGATCGTATATTGCGAGCACGTGCATGAAAGCAAATATTATTTTGCCAATAAACCAAATCGTAGCCCCAAAAGCCAATTAATCATAAATTAGGGTAGAATTATTATTCCTAACCGTACGTACGTAGAAAGTATAATTCTTAAATTCTGTGATTAATACGATTCTATTCTTTTTGCCTTCCGGATAATATCTCCGAGATATTGTCATCCTGGAGGACAAACATAAAGCCGGAACTTCGAAAGAACAAGAAATCGAGGAAAATTGAAATCCTCTGAGCAACACAGCTGACGTTAAAGCTGAGTCTCCATTAATCGTAGACGACTCTAATTTTAGTACTTTTTCTATTCACGGAGAAACAACATTAGACAGTCTTCCGCCCGATTTACAGCAATTACAGGGAGAATCTGAAGAAACTTACTTGGCCCGATTAAACGACCAAGCACAAAAGTTTCATAGGGACGTTGATGAGGCATTTCGCAGTGACGATACTTTCGCTTTCGAAACTGTAAAACCAGTTAAAGAATTATTTTTCGAAGTCGACCCTAATTTCGTGGGTACAGAATCAGGAAAGCCCGTTCTCCGATTAAAACGCCTTGACGACGTAACTAAATCCGTGTCGACATTTTTCAAAGCTAGGATGACGAATCCTGCGACTGTCGTAAGTGGTACTGTTGACCCAGGAGCTACCATAGCCCCTCAGCAAATCAGTTCGGGAAATGTTGCGAGTGTAGGACAAAGTGGACACAGTAGTGGAGCTCCTCCTGGACCCACGGGTGTTCCTCCTGGAACCCCAGTTGCCGGGATGACTCCCGATCATATCCGTGCAATCGTAGAACCATTTTACGAATATTGCTCCGGCGGATTAGATCGCACTCAGATGCGGCTCATAAACGAACAAAAATTAATTGAGCCCATTGGACATTTCCGAGGTGAACGCGAAGCCGCATTTTGGCTTATAGAGTACAAAAAAGAAATCTTGCGTAGGAATATTACATCCTACCAGGCAATAATGTCCTTAGACCAGTTGTTAGAGGGACCAGCCAAAACGTGGTGGTCATCCGAAAAGAATTTGCATTTCGCTTCGTTGGATGAAAATGATGTCGAGGAGTGCAACCACATATGGGATCGCATTATGGATTCCATGGTACTCCGCTTTGACCGTGCTCACATGTCAAGTAAAGCGACTTCAGAGTTGCCAAAAACCATTTACCGTCCTGGTATGGGAGGTAATGAATATGTTGCAGGTCGACTGCACATTTTGGCTCAAATCGATCCTAATATGGGAACAGAAGCCAAAATAAAATATTTGATTGAAGGGCTACCGGATTTATTAGCAGACAAAGTCATGTCATGTTCCAGTATCGACAACATGACCAAGACTTTGAATCGGTATATTGAAATTAATTCGAAGAAAGCACAGGAGACTTTCACATATAATACCGTAGCTCAGAAACCAGCCTTCGCTCGTGGCAATGCAGTCGCCGACGTTCCCGACATAAATAATTCGAATACGTTTGCTGGGCATCCTAATTATAATCCCAATCGAAATAATAATGCCCGTAGCAACAATAATAAGAATTCGAACCGTGGACAAACTAATAAATACACAGATGTTCAGTTCACTAATAGTTTCTCTGCCGCTCATAAAGCAACTTGTGTTACCCCAGATGGGAGACCAACTTGCTACCGTTGCCAGAGTCCACGGCACAGTGTGTGGAAGTGTTGGCTCTTTATGGATGAAAATAACATCCCACTCCCACCTGAGGCTGATGGCTGGAGAAGAAATCGAAATGGTGGAAATAATTATAATTCCGGGAATTATAATAATAATTCCAACCATCACCAGACGCGTAATAATTATAACAATAGAAATAATTATAACAATCGTTCCAGTAATAATTATAATCAGAGTCGAAATTCCGGACACATGAACAATTCACATAATAATAACATGAACGTAGGTCCGCCGACTCCTCAAGAATTTATGCGTTTCGTCCAATTATTTACGCCGTACCTACAGTCTAATGGTAATCTGAATTACCAAAATAATTCCAATGATCGAAATGTTCAAATAACTCCTATGGACCATGACACGGAGATGGTTCCCCATATAGATCAGGTTAGAAATCGCATGTCGCAAAATCAACCAAATAATTCTAACGTGCACATGCGAATGCTTAAATTTAAATTACCGTCTGTAGAACCTGTGCTTACTTATGAAGCTATTCAGTCCGAAATTGCTTTGCGCAAATTACAAGGACACGCGATGACTGATAGTAGAAATCCTACGAACTGTGTCGTACCCGAATCATTGTTCGAGTATCCTGACGTAAATGAAGTGCATTTGATTCGGTCGAACCGAATTTCGGGAAATGATATTCGCCGGGACTTTACATTCCAGCACATGAACGGTAAAGGTCTCAATATTAATGTGCTAACGGATACTGGCGCTTCCATTAGTAGTATAAGCCCATTTGCTGTAGCATGCCTTGGGATGACTGAACTTATTCAGCCATGTCGCCCAATACAAGCTATATTGTCGATCGACACCGGGACTCCGCATTTTATCGATAAATTTATATTTCTTAAAGTTCAAATTCCAGAGTTGGACGAATGGATATTATGGGGATTTTTCGTCATTGATACCCCAAGTAATGACGTTGTTTTTGGAATGGATTTACTGATTGCATATGACGCCATGGTACACTGTCGACTGGGTACAGTGAAATTTACGAAGGTTGAAAATTTTGTAGGTACGAAACCACAATTTATCTTAGATGGGCAACCTAATCATATGGTTTACAATAAAAGTCGTGTAGGAAGGGCCATGGAACATGATGTCATTACACATAATCGCATACAGGCTCATAAATCCAAAATTGACGAAGCTGAAAGTAGGGATGTTGACTGTAATTCCCATATAGAACAGCCAACAATGCAGATGCTAAATCCACTTAATTTGCCTTTTGTATCCGTAGTTACTCCTGACCGCAGGACATCTTCACATTATGGAGGTGCCAATACTATTCGGCCAGAAGTCGAAACCACCAGTTCCTTTGATGAGGAAGTGAAGAGTATTGACACTTCAATAATGTCAAGCACCGCCGAGGCCGAGCTCCCAAAATTTAAATTGAGATTATTTACTATTAATCCCGTAACATTGAAAGTAGATAGGCCTACGACAATCCCTATTTACACAGCGAATAGAAACTACACAGGTCCGATCGTAGTTGAGCCGAATCTCCATTTATATAATAAATATGGGGCATTAATCGAAGAAAATCGAGTAAATATAGTTAATGGCGTAGGATTTTGTAATGCCATTAGTTTAGATGAGGATGTAGTACTCCCTCGTCAGGGATTATTTTCAACCTACCGTGCCATCCCTCAGTGTTACATGCGTAGTAACAAAGTTAATATCGATGACCAAGAATGTCCCGTAGGAGATGAAACAAAGCCTCTCCCAGACACAATACTAGGTAGCCAGGAACTCACGGATGACGAATGGAGCCAATTTAAAATTTTTGAAGGACTGTCCGTTTTTGAAAAACGACAAGTCCGCATTTTATTATCGAAATATTATTCTATTTTTGGCTGGAAACCAGAGGATTTCCATTCCTCAATTGTGGATCCGTTGACAGGGAAAACTCTTCAAGTTTCCATAGACTTACTAGATCCGTCACCTTTAATTCAGGCCCCGGCACCGATGTCGAATTTATTTAAAGTTGTATGCCGTGACGATACTGACGATTTGCTCATGAAAAAAATTATTGAGCCATGTCATTCAAATTGGGTTTCCCAACAGCGAGTTGTTAGGAAGGGTAAAAACGGATGGCGCCCAGTTCTAGATTTACGGGAGATAAATAGGAGGGTTAAACCGATCGCGGTTCCCTTACCACCAATAGTAGATGAAATAAATAAGTTGGCAGCATGCACCCATTATTGTCAACTCGATATGGCAAGTTCATACCAGCAGGTAGAAGTACATGAGGACAGTAGAAATTACTTGGCCTACATAAATCATACCGGCACATGGCGATTTCGTAGACTTGCATTTGGCTTCATAAATAGCGGCGCATTATTTCAATCGGCAATGTCAAAAATAACTAAGCCTTATAATCATAAATGGCTAAGTCAATACGTAGACGATTCGGGTTTCGGAGGAAAAGGTTTCGATGAAATGCTTCATCGGCTTGAACTCCTCTTTTGGCTTTTCGTACAGGCCAACATAAAATTAAAGCCTAGCAAATGCCACATTGGATTTCCTAGCATAATATTTTTAGGACATAGAGTTAGTAAGGAAGGCGTATCCATTGATGCAGATCGCATCAAAACAATAGTTGAATACCCCTATCCCACTGACACGACTGAAATTCGTCGTTTTATCGGTATTTCAAATTTCTTTCGGCGTATGATTCATGGCTATTCTCGGTTAGCCCGACCGTTGTACCAATTACTCACGAAAAATGTGCCATTCGTCTTCGATGCTTCCTGCCGTGAGGCAGTTGATAAAATAAAGTCGGCTATCACCAACGCTCCAGTACTTGCCTTTCCCGATGAAAGTGCACAGCTCGAATTGTGGACAGATGCATCTGAATTTGAGATAGCGGGTTGCCTCGTCCAGAAAGTAGGGAAGCTTCGTCGCCCCCTTGGTTTCGCTTCACATACGTTGACTACGGCCGAACGAAAATGGTCTGTCACCGACAAGGAATGTTATGCAATTATTTATTCCTTGCAAAAATTTCGTAATTTTGTGTTGGGCAGGAAGGTGCACATTTACACTGACCACTCGGCCCTCACCTCCATATTACATACTTCGGAATGTAACAGCCGCCTTATTCGCTGGAGCTTGAAGCTCAGTGAATATGACTTAAAAATTTACCACGTCGCTGGTAAATGTAATGAGATGGCAGATGGTCTCAGTCGTCCTCCGAGAAACGGCCATGCCCGTACCCCCGAAATCGAACCGAAAATCCGATCCATCCACATTAGGTCCCTGCACGATGCTGACTTTATCAAAAGATGCGATCGAATCAAAGCCGACCTCATCCGACTCAAAACTTTGCAGCTCAACGATAAGCGCATAAGTAAAATTATTATTTCGTTGCGTAAAGATGTAGAAAATAAGTTTTTAGGATACAACAAATATAGGAAAAATTTCCAGCTCAACCCTGACTCCGGCATTTTGGAAAGGCTCTCCAGTGAACCTTTAGGAAAATTATGGGTTAGCGTTTTGACTGAAGAATTAGCTCGTCAAGCTATAAAATACCTACATGATAAATCGCATTTAGGACATGAAAAGATTTATGCAGCTCTACGGGAAGAATACTGGTTCTTCCAAATGCATAAAATTGTAATGGAGGTGTGTCGCTCCTGTGACACTTGTCAACGACATTTTATTCAGCGTAAAAGGCGATCGGGTCCTCTGCATGTCATGATCACGCCTCAATTACCATACGCAAAAATGTCTATTGATTACCTTGGCCCGCTTAATCGTACTCAGGCAGGTAATCAATATATTCTTGCATGCATAGATCAATGTACTCGATATATTTATTTATTTCCGACGGTAGGACCGACAACTGCGGAAACGATACGATGTCTTGAGCCTCTCGTCCAAAAACATAAGATTCAGGCCCTGGTCTCCGATAATGGAGCAGCTTTCACGTCAAATGAGTACTTTCGATTTTGTGAAAATTATGGAATAGTGCGAATTGCTACTTCCGCTCGACATGCAAGTAGTAATGCATTCGTGGAACGCAGCAATTCCACCTTCGGATCCATTCTGAAAAAGTTAAAATTTGAGACGAATGATCCATGGGATTCTCTCCTTCCGCACGTAGCAAACGAATACAATGCTGCAAAACACAGCAGTACCGGGTATAGCCCATATTTTTTAATGTATGGACGATCTCTTACCCATCCATACGATCAGGCCATGAATGAAAGTTCATCCAGTGATGATGACCCCGAGCGGCATTTTATTCGAATCGGTGAGCTATTTAAGCATAGGATGCAGGCCCACCAAAATTCCTGCGAAAATCAGCTTAAACGAAAGCTTGACTTCGACCGTAGGCATCCGCATGTTAAATATAATATTGGTAATTTAGTACTTAAGCGAAATTACACCCGTAAGACAGGTACCCCTAGTAAATTTATGGTACGCTATTCTGGTCCCTACAAAATTTACTCGCTTATTGAAAATGAGCATGTATATTTTCTGTGTCCTACTGACTTCGATTTGTCATCGCCCGAGAAACCTACTGAGGTGGAAATGGTACATGGACATAATCTGATTATGTACATACCTTCCCTTCTTGATCAGCCTCCGCCTGAGGTCGATCTAAATTTAGAGTGGCTTAATTTATTCAAGCCAACCGCGGCCGACCATGTATTTTTCATCGAACCTACAATCGACCCCACAGAGGAACCCCATGAGGACGGTTCCAATGTTTTTCCCGACGTTGTCCCGAGAGGTATATATAATAGTAGCGCTTCTCCTCAGCGTGAGCCCACTCCGAGTGCTCCGCCCTACGATCTTTTATCCGACTCTGACGACACGGATTCTGTACATAGTACCGGATCTTTGGATAGTACCGACGCGTCTCATCATTCCTGGCGAGGCCAGACGATCATCGAAACGCCCGAATCAAAAGGTTCTCCAGACCCACCGGGGGGAGAAGGGAGTGGTTCCATGTCTGCCGAGACACGGAATGAAAGTAGACAAGTTAGTCCCAGGGACAGAACTTGTAGTGTTTGGGATCGCTTCGACAGCGCCCAGGAAAGTTTTGCGTCACCATCTCCCAAAAGAAATTCCATTTCTCCAGCGATTGCGAAATCCAAAACTCCGCCGAAAATTGTAAGTAGGTCTCCGAAGACCCCATTTTATTCCCCTCAAACTAATATTAATTCTGTACAGGATAATATACAAACTCCTACGAACGTAGAGCCCATAGCTCCTAATGTACCAGGACCCGCCAGATCTATGATACCCGTCCCAGCCCCAGTTGAATTAGAGCGACCCAAAAGAGATCGCAAATGGAATCCTAAGTATGATCCCAAAATTTATGATTTGAAACAGTTGCAAATTCCAGAAATTGATCGTAGCTTCGCCTTCGCGCAATTTACGGACTTGATGTCTCAAGTCCAAAATAATATTTTTGCAAGTAGAAACGCAAGTAGTTTGGAAAATAGCGACTAAATGCAAAATCAACCAAATGAATATATGTAAATAATTAAAGGTTTGATTAACTGTGTGCGTGCATTCTAAGATGACTAATATTAGCGAGGACGATCTCCTAATGGCGAGTGATGACGAGACCGTAATTCTCACTCCGGGTGAGGATGAAATTCTTCTGTTGATGGATGTTGACGATGACAGTCCAAAGAAAGTGAATTCTGAGGCTCCCGATAGTCCAGAGGAAAAGATGTTGGAAGACCAGGATCCAAACTTGGGGGAGGATCACCGTAAACGACGAACAGCGTTGGATGTTCTGAAACAAACATTCGCAGACATTCATCAGAAAATTGAGGATGAGGAACGTGCCATCCGATTTATGGAAGTTGCGGAATCAAGTGAAAATCCGGCAGAAAAAGTTCAAGTCGAAAAGGAGACACCAAAAGTTAACGTACCCAAAATTCGTGAGTGTCCAGTGTGCATTAATCGAGGTCTCCGTGAAAATTTGAGGCATGTCTTCGATGAATGCCCAGTAAAGCGAACCCAACGGCTCCAGCCGTTTTCGCCAAATGTGAAACTGTGTTGGTCTTGTCAGGGACCACATCTGTACCGTAATTGTCCAAATAATCGACATTAAAATCCCCGTGAATAAGCATGTAGAGGAAAGTAGATTCTGTCGAAGTGTAAATATCAACATAGTTATAAAACATACACATTTATGAGTTGCATAAAATTGCACAGATTTTCATTTTACTAAAAATAAGATAATTTTGCATTTCATAATTTTAGTTTCGTTAGGTTTTCTGACTGTAGATAATAGCGACACGAAAGTAGATCAAAATATTTGACCGTTCTGTGTCCAATGGATATAATTGAAGGGTTTTTACTTTTTATTTTTATTTTTTTTTATTTTTCCTTCACCTTTCATTGCACCCAGATGGAAAATATTCCTACTATAGCTGCGATAGTCGAAGGCGCGTTCGAGATGGACTCCGTGGAAATTGATTTCTCCGGCGAAAATTTCCAAAGTACGTAGAACTGTAAAATAATGTAAATAAATAATTTTCGTGAACGTAGTAGCACAATTAATGCACGTAGGAGGTTAATTTGTGTGAGATTTTGTTTTGTAGTTTACAGAGAATCTTCCTCTTTCAACGAAGACGAAGAAGAAGAAGATAAAAAGGAAATTGTACCCGAGACAATGTTCCACGATGAAGATAGATACGTGCGCCAACAATATTCTGGTTTTCCGAAGAGATGGGGAAAACACAAAGACGAAAATAATGAAGATGTTGGATGGTTTGCGTTGGATCGGAATGATCTCCTTGAAGACCGTGTTCGTCGTCTCAAGCTTGAATTGCGGGCGATGCAATTAGAGTTCAAACCATATCACCAGTATAGGATTAGAAGGCCTTTGCCTTTACCCGTAGTGTATCCCCGTATTAAACGAAGAAGTCTGGAGGATTTGCCTGAGAATCCGAAGGATCCAAAAATTTATATGGTAGAATGTGGTAGTGTAGCGACAGAAGTCGAACTCTGTCCCCCTCCGATCGTGGCTCCGGCCAAATTGAAAGTAGTGAAATTTGGATGGGCTCTGTCGCCCGTCACGGGAAGAATTATTCGTAAACGTGTGGGAGTGTACGACGATCGTACCCCTGAGGGAAATTAGTAACGTATGTTTGTCGCCACAACCTTATGTTGATTGGCTGAGTTGAAACGAATTTATAAATATTTTTGACGTGGGTGACTTGTGGTGTGCCAGTAGGTACTTTAGTTTATAGTATATTTTATGTACCGCGTGAGGTACTTACGACTTATCGTAGTTCGCCGTGTACTTAGTTGTACATGTGCATTTTTTGTAGTAACTTGAAAACGTATTTTGTTTGTTAGTGTTTTCGCCCATTTAACGTTTTGGGCATTTAAAGTGTGACCGTAGAATTAGTTAAAAATTTCCGTTGTACACTCATCAGCGAGTGGATTGTTTGAATCGTTAGACTTATTAATAGTTACCGTAAAATCGATCTCTGAGAAAACAGACTTTATATACACCGTTATAATTGACCAAATAATCATTATATTTTGTAATGGGGTAAATGATGTTGAAGCCTCCTTTTTCATGTAATTTCTCTTAAAGTTTATATTTAATCCGTTTACGAATTTGGTAGATCGAGAATTGTTTTCTTAATAAAATTGACAGTAGGAAAAATTAATTAAATGCGTGAGTGTATTTTCTTCCGCATCAGTTTATTTTCAGATTACCCGTTTCGGTTTCTATCACCCGTTCGGACGTCGAGCGCGGACGTCGACCCTTGGGTGAGGATTTGAAAGAAGAATTATTGACGACTCGAGAAAACTTCAAGCGAAGCAGATCGTGAAGGATCCGAGTGTCACGTGACTCGCTCGTCAGAATTTGATCGAGGGAAAAGACTCCCAAAACCCCACTGAGATTGAATGTAGGGAACAGCAGAGGAAGCGTCTTTCTGAGCTTTCCTCGAGACTGAGATTTTCTGTCCCAGTGAGTAGCAGTTCAATTGGCAGTAGCAGCAGTCGAAATTTTATTAATCTCGTGAATTTCATTTTCGTTCGTAGAAACTTTCGTATAAGTATTCTTTTCGTTTCGTAATTTCATTTATTCATTTACGTACTTTTTGCCGAAAGTAGATTTATAAGTTTTCCAATTATCGAGAGTAAAATAGTCATAAGAATTAATTCGGTCGTAGGTCACAACCTCAATTTGACTTCGTTTATTAAGTGTTTATTTCCGGAACTCAACCCCGAATCCAGTTTGACCAAATTCTGACTCGAGTACGTTCATTCGGTATCGTATCTTTTATATAATTATTGTTATAATCATCTGGACGAAATCATAAAATTAACAGACATTAGCTTTTCGATTTATTTCCTTTTCCGAACATTAAAGTAATCGTATAATTCAATTAGGATTTATATTTTGTTTTGGGAAAATATAATTCCCCTTTTCTTTTCATTACATTGAATAAACGTAAAGTAATTATTCGTATATTAACATAATATATTCGTGCCTACATTCATATACATTATTTCATGTGTGTATTTACTTACTTCAAATTTATGTTATTTGTGTTGCATCATTATACATTTATATTTGGTACATACATTCATTGGTTCGATTTAACACATTTTGCATTTAGTTGGCATTCATAATTTGTATCGTCCATTAACAATTAAGGTCATAATCAGGTCAGGGTCTTAAATATTTCACACCCCTAATATATCGTCCTCTCACATAAAAGGTTATTCGGTATTTATTTTGATAGTTGGGATTTCAGCACTTCGGCATACATCCCCTCAATAAATATTGAATATTTCCAGGAAGTAGGGAATTTTTCTAAGCCCCCGTTTTCTACTTTCTCACATTCATTATTAAACCGCCAATAGCCCCAAACCCTCTACCGCTAATTTGTTACGCGATAATTAACAGCATATTGTCCCCCCCCCCCTAACGCCAATAGTCCTGCACCCATATTGAAATAATTGAGCGATTTTGTCGAGTGGTAGCTCATTTTTAAATTAAAGCTCTTAAAAAAAGAAAATCCGATATTTTCTTTATTCACTTCTGGCCCATACAACACTGTATAGCGATTTCTCGAAAAAAAATCGTTTTTGTTTTATTTAATTCGAAAATGATTCAAATAACACTTTGTGAACTCCAACATAATTAGATTCTGCTAATCATTGCGGTTCTAATGATGTATCATTTGTGTGCAAACTTCATGAGTATCCGGGCTAAATATCGAGTTTTATATTTTGAAAAGATTTTTGCTGGAAATTCAAACTCATTCATTTGATACGGCTGATATAGGGTCGGACGTACATGATGCCAGCCACTTTGGGGGTGGGTTAGCTGCAAATTAATAACACCTTATCGTACACATTGTTGTTTCTTATGTTATGCTTAAGAGGGTGATGCAGGAGGTGGGTGGGTCCCAAAATATGTTGAAGTTTGCTGGCGTCATTTATGTCCGGCCCCAAATTTTCCGTCCAAGTTTTTCAGTTTCTTATGCAGTAGGTACAGTAAGTTAAAGTTAAACCTTCCGTCTACAAAATGGTAATTTCTAACTATTCATATAATTTAGTACATTGTTGAAGTACTGGGCCGATTTGGACGAGTAATAGCTTTTAGGCCTTAAAAAAATAAAAATCTGATATTTTCGTTTTTACTTCGGGCCGCTAAAACATTTTTAGGGAAATGTTTAAACAAACGATTTTTTCACAAACTTTCAGAAATTGTTAAAATATCTTGCTGCACTCGAACATAATTAGGATTTGCAATCATTACTTTTCGAATGATGTATAATTTGAGCCCATACTCATTGAGTCACCGGTCTAAGAACCAAATTTTCGGTTTCTACCAGATTTTTTCGGGAACTTCAAATTGTCACCAAACACTGTTATTATATTGGAACAGGACAAAACAAGGGGCTTCGACCCTTGTTTAAGGGCAGCCTTAACAGTAATATGGAGCAGTAATATATCGTATATATCGTAATCGTATATCGTATATATATAGTAATATATCGTGTTATATGCTTTTGTAATTTTTTTCTTCTGCGGTAAATGTACACGCTTAGAAAAGATCTTTACTAACTTTTAGTTAGCTCGAGCTAACACATTTCGGTATTAATTTCAACACGATTATTAGTTAATTTCAAAATTTTTGAAGGTGAGGAAATAAGTTAGCTGCGTGAAACACCGCTGTGTTAATATACCTACATCAAATAATGTTACAGTTGACCGAAAATCGTGTAAACAGTTTATACCGCCGTATATTAAGCTTAATTAGTGCTACAACTGTAAATGAGTTTTCTCAGGCCAGTGGTTAAAGAGGCCGGTACCAATTTAGAAGGTTGCGGGTTCGTACCTGACTTTTTGCATTATTTTTTAATTCAGTTAGCCATATAACTACTTCTTGGTTACACATGCAACACGGAAAATAGTAAACTCAGTCTAACATATTACAGTGTAAATCCCTAACTAAACTTTGGGTTGACCACTGTAAAATTTTCTGGTGTCGATGTTGGAGTAACAAAAAAATAAGTTACAAATTAACACCTATGTGATTAATTTGCTTATATTTTTCTAAGCGTGTATAGTATTATTTATTTGTGCCTATTTACATAATTTAGTGCGCTTTTGAAATACTAACCAATTTTATTTGTACATATTTACATAATCTGAAAGCCTTTTAAAATACTTGACCTATTTTGACCAAAACATATACCATTTTGAAATCCTTGAAAATAGAGAAATTCGTAATATTGTTTTTCCCCTTTCTGCCCATACGACACTTCTTATTGCAATTTTTCGAAGACTTCAAAATGGTATATTTTTTCGTCAAAATCGGTCGAGTATTTAAAAAGGATTTTAGATTATGTAAATAGGTAGGAATAAAATTGGTCTAGTATTTCAAAAGCGTACTAAATTATGTAAATATAAATATGCACAAATACTTACTATACATTAACAACTATACATTAATCGTAGAAGAAAAACAATTACAAAAGCATATAACACTATGTATATACTACACATTACTGCTCCATATTACTGTTAAGGCTGCTCTTTTTTTTTGTTTTGTATTCAATAATTTGTGTTGAATAGCTGGTTTTAAAGTATTCTATGCAATGCACAAGAATGATGCCTTTAACTTAAACAGATTAGTTTTATTTTTACCAATAACGAATTATATCATACTCAATAATTTTCAGTGTTATAAATTTTGAATAGAATGCATCGAAATAATTGCTGAATATTTACGGCTGTCCAACACATCCATGAAGAACTGAACCGATACTGCTGTTGGTTAACTTCAACTCCTGAGTATCGTAGAAAGCTGGAGGGAAAACACAAACAGAGCCGTAGGTTCCATCAAAGTTTGGAGTTGGAAAGAACGTCCACGGGTCCCTCCCTGTCACTATCAAGGACGAGGGGTTCCATTCTATGTTTTCTTGAGTGTCAGTTAGTATTACTTCCTCACCACGATATCCAGTACCTTGGTAGAGTGTAATTGTGTCTTCAAAGTCGTTCAAAGAAGATCCCGCACATCGAATTGAGGACACCTTTCTTGCAAAGTTAACGTCTACAGTATTCCAGCCATGATAAAAGCTCGTCAAAAGTTGAGATCTCCCGTAGTAGTTATAGTCCTCGTACAATATCCAGCTATATAATTAAAAAATATTATGTTAATGAGTCTAGCTACATATATAATTTTCTTATTGATTTAGCTTATTTTACTGACCAAGCTGCTTACATCAACGTAGCAGTAAATGGGTTCTTTCTTGCATACATGCCATAATATTTGGTCGTTAACAATTTATTTAATTCAAGATTTTACATAATTTTAAAATAAAATTTAAATATGAATTTATTAATATTTATGTTTCCTTACATTCCGCTCACGTTTGCACTAATAGTGCAGTTATCGAAGTTCTCTCGTCTCAGGTCTTGAGACTTCGACCCGGAAAACTGGATGGTCCTACCATCATCAGCGGTGAGTGTTGCAACTAGATTTGTAGAAGCTACTGTTGATAGATTGACGAGCATGGCCAGCATAATCTGCTGGGCGGCTAGAAAAATTATCGTCTTTCTCAAGTAACGTCCCATGGTGTTTACTTATTTTTTAAATAATAAAATAACAATGATAACTTGGCTCTTTTTAAGTTTTAAGAGTAAGCTTTGTTTTTTAGTGTACTTAACAAATTAAACGTACTACTGTTAAACGCAGAGAGCAATTCAAAATTGTAAACTAAATCCAGCTTTTTATATAATCCTGCAGAAACGAGCAAGCGAAGGAAGTAATTAAGAATAATAAGAATTATTACGTAATACAATTTTTATCATAAAATACTTTGACTTTGTTAGTTTCTAACAAAGTCAAAGTATTTTTTGTTTCTGTTTTCGAATGTATGTGTTATAACAAGGAAATTGTTGATTATATTCCTGGGCTGATGCATTATTACACTCCATCAGAGTTAATGTAATTCGTTCTTAGCAGCAAAGTAAAACAACACTTGGCTACGTTGACTGGTTTTACAATTTTACCAGCATTATTTTCGCTGGTCTAGTTTTTGATTGTTTGGATATTGATACGAGTTCACTTCAGTTCGTATATACTTATTGTTAGTTTTTGAATAGACCGACAATATAATTTTCGAAAGATTTACATGTAATTAAAATAAAAGTAGCAGTGTGCCCATCTGTGTATTTCCGATAGTGAACCACGCTGAAATTATAGTGCAAAGCTGATAAATATTTAAAAAATGCAATATTTTTAAATTAGCAGATGCTCTTACGTACAACAGAATGTGACGCATGTTTACGGGATTGCATTTAAATTACTAGTGCATATTAATTATAAGTATGTAGCGCATAGGTTTTGAACTCAAGTGGTAGATAGCTTGTTATTTGTAATTTAAATTGAATCTGCGCTGATTTATGAAATTCAAATTTTCTTTTAAAGTATTAGAAAATTGTGGTTGAGATCCTAGAGCACTTTTGGTATTTTCTCGATTGCTGGTCTTTCTTTGAATGACTGCATGTAAATTTTGAAATGATTTAGGAATAAGCTCCTATACTTTACGTGGTTGTAATGAAATAAAAGAAAAAGCAGCCTACTGTTTTACAGATCCAATTTTGGGTTTACTATCCTATCTTACAAGTGACAACATTTGGAATTTCCTAAAACATAAAGCAGTTCACATATACGCTATCTACTCTTAGGTTTTTAATAGAAACAATCAAAGATATCCGTTTTTACGATACTGTTATGACGTGATTTGCATACGTCATAAGTAGTACGTATGAGTGATGATGTATAGGATATGAATAGTATAAACATGTAAACATGTAATGAGTAACCGAGCTGTGCTTCGTGTTGTACACGGAGGCACTCGGCAGTATCAATTGTAGAGTCAACCATAGAAGTCTAACTTCTAACTACTGTGCCTCTCATAGCCACAGCGAGACCAACCAAACTATCTGTATAATAAAGTACCATCAAACCAACCATACGATTAAGCTACTGCACTGCTTTACTACTGACTCATACTCATTACTCATCCACCCCATAAAGCAGACAAGTGCGTACTTAACACTGGTGGAAGTTTTGCGGGCTTTAACTTAGTTGTTAGAGACAACGAGCCCCAAAAAACAAATTATCTGAGTTTTTTAGTACTAGGAAGATTGTCAGAATTGTTGAAGTTCAATCTGACATCTTTAGAAATCTCGTACTTACCTATTTAATCCTTTTGGACAAGGTAATAAAAGTATTGAGTAAAATTCCCAAGCTAAACAAAATCAAACATTTCATTACTAACCATAGTGTTACTGTTTGCATTTTACCTGTCGAATTAATAAAACTGATAACCAGCCCTAACAAGGTTGACTTATTGGTAAAGAAAATTTGACGAAGCAGAACAGTCCGTTCTCTCCCAAGGATTTTAGGCTTCTAGACTGGTTCCGAGCCACACCTTAAAACCACTAAACGCAAATATTACGCGGAATGAAAAAGATTTTTAAGAAATCAAAAGAACAAAGCGAACAACTCGAAACAACTTCTAAAACTCAACCTAGAAGCGAAGCTAAAAAATCAGTCACAACCGCAGACCACGAACAATACAGGGGCAAAGTGTACTCAAATTTTGACGGTAGCCGTTTCACGGTCCGATACCCTAGTAAAGACGAAACACCAGCCACAACATTAGAATACACACGGGCTGAATTTCAACAAGCATACCCGGAAACAGACGTATCGGGCTATACGAAAATAACAAACGCAGACAACGCCCACGCAACCGAAGGGTGTGAACAAAGAACAGCAAAACCAGGCGAGAGAATAAAAGTTTATTCCTGCGTCGATCCGAAAACCCTACGACTAGAATTTTTTCAATTCAACGAATTTATTGCGGAAGAATACTGGCCGCGAGACAAGTTCCGAATACAATACTGGTATTTGAACGATCCACCAGCCAAAACACCGATACAACCCGTATCGCCTACAACACAACAGAAACGGTTCGAAGCAACATTAAACGATAAAATCAACGAAGTAGAAGAAAATCACGATCACAGCGACACCTTCGTATCAGCAGCAGATTCTACACTATCCCAACCAGCCTCTCAAGAAATCGAAGAACCATCTATTCTCCAAAAGGATTTTAACGAAGTCCAGCTACCACCCAGAGGTTTTCACTCTGAGTCGGAGGACTCATCACCGGAGAAACAACTACCAAATACCAAAACCCAAAAACCAGTCGAATACCAAAACATATCTTTGAGAGAAGAATTGGAAATTTCGGACCAACTCCAGGGCCTATCGTTCAACTCAACCCACCCTGACCTGCTGGCTGACCTAACCACACCCACGCAAAGCAACGACAAAACTGTAAGTCAAAATTTTATATTAAATCCTGGGCACCCGTTAGATGAAGCATTAGCAGTCAATACAGACGAGTTAGAGCAGTTAGTTGAGGTAGAATCCAAGAAGCGTAAACGTCTCGACAAAAGTCCCATAGTAGGCAAAATCAGATCAAAAGAGCCAAAGAGAGAACCCTCCCAAAACGACCTCGAGAAAGCTAGAACACGGAAAAACAACAAAGAATTATACGAGCAATTACAATATAATTTTGGAGAAGGCTATTTTAGAATTTTTGGCGAAGAGTATTGTGTCGAAATCGACAACATCATGTCGACCATGAAGGCACCGGCGCTACCCGAACCAACGTACGAACAGACAACAATCTACACCAAAGCATTTGAGGAGTTTATACAAGATTTTACAAATTGGGCCACACTGCATAAACTCACAAAACAGATTGCTAAGAAGCATCTACAACTTAAAATAACAACCCCCCTCGTCCAAAATTGGATGAGAACGAACAGGGTCATTATGACCGACGATGCTACCGAATTTCCGGCCATCTTTGCTCAAATTAAAACTGATTGTCCCATTTTTGCTGACCCGACCTACGGCCACGCCGAAATTTTAGGCCAGAAACAAAATCTAGACGAGCCAGCTACAACATTCATTTATAGATTCTTGGCAAATGCCACCGACAGTCAACTAAGCGACGATATTTTGCTAACTCACATATTACAAAACCTTAGCGAGAAAGTCAAGAATTACATACTAAATCAGACCCAACCCACAACCATTGAGGAGTTAAAAAAAATTCTTAGAACATATGACGGAAAAGTTGTCGCAGGCCCATCCCTTATTAAGCAGGAAATCAAAACCATAACAACATCAAACAACGAGGTATTGCTCGAAAAAATTGCGGAACTGTCAGCAAAGGTAGAACAACTGACAGCTCACCAACAAACACGTCATACCAATCAACCCCACCCAGTCCCAAAGTCCAATGCATCTAGCCAACAGTCATATACACAGGGAACACGTCAGCAAATCGATTGGAGCCAAGTCCGTTGCAATATTTGCAACAAAATGGGTCACGGCGCTCGACGTTGCCCAACTCAAAACAATCAACAACAAAACGTTCAAAGATTTCCACAGCGAAATCACACTCAAAATCAGAATTTTAATCACAACAAATCCCAGAGAATGCAATTTCCACAAAGGAATCCAACCTTTGTCGTCATGCAAAACCCAACAGGAAATCTGTTGCGCAACAATACAAATTACCTCGGCAAGAATTTCATACCAGGGTATGTACATCCCAATGCAAGACAACATCAAAACAATCGCAATTTCATTCCTAACCAACAAAACAACAATTCCCAAGCCAATACCAATGCATTGCAAAATCAACAACATTTAAACTAAATAACAGAGCAATTAGGCCGAACCGCTCTGTTTCCCATTCTAGGCCACCGGATGTGTCAACATCAAATAGATTTACCTTGTTGCAATCCCAAACAGAAATAGCCAACCAACTCACAACACAACCCAACAGCCCAGCTATTTCTAACCCAAACATAGGTAAATCCGTTCAACAACTAAATATCACAGGAAATGCCAAGACATCTCCCGTCCAAATGTTCATAGATACCGGCGCTGGGATTAGTGTCGTCAATGAAGATGACGTCAAATACTTAGATGCAACTCCAATTAGGCACCATAAAATGACAATTACAGACTTTGGTGGAAATAGAATTCAAAATTTAGGGGAAACTACCATAACGTTAGATATTAATAATCATAAAATCCCACACGAATTTATAGTTGTGCCCAACGCAGGCCATCAAATTTTGTTAGGAGAAGATTTTATGGAAAGATATGGAGTTATTATCGACAACAAAAACATGACGATGTCTTCAGACTTTTTCGGTAGTACAAAAATGACTACAAGTAGGGGGAAGCCGCCCGCGCTATATCCATTGCCAGTCGACGGGCAACAAGTATACACAACACGGACGACTTACCCAGACCACAGTCAACAGCAACCACCACGGTGTCAAGGGAACTCGAGCCCTAGCACCTGGAACCAAAAAACGACGGGAAGTCACAAACAAATGCAAGGCCCTGATCAAGCCAACCAACCCCAACAATCCATTAGGGAAACCAAAACGCAAATTACCCAAACATATAACGGAGCCCTCCAAACCAGAAGGAGAAAACAAATAACCCCAACACTGCGTGTACACGCCGCACACAAAACAACGGTAGGACCATACCAAAAAATGGATATAGAAATTTATTGCATGCACCGAGAACAAGAAGTAAAAAACCAAAGGTTCGAAGCCTTATCCATGGGTTACAGAAAGTTTAAAGAACTAATAATCCCCGACTTCATGATGTCACACGAAACCAAATACATACATGTAGCAAATCTTACTGAGGAAACAATTACAATTCCGGCCCGAGCCGTCATTGCTACTGCACAACTGATAAACTATGAAGACACAGAAGTCCGAGTAATAAACTGCATCAAAGTCCAACCCAGTGACAACACCGAAACCCAAACTAGTACAAATACGGAAACCCCTCTCAGCACTAACAGTCAAACCCAACAAACCATCCCTACATACGAAGGAGAGGAACTTGAACGGGAAATAGACAAAGTCGCCTATGACCCCAAACTTAGTCCTGAAGATTTAGCCAAGTACCGAGAATCGGTAAAAAAGCACCAAAAAGCATTCATGTTCTCAAAAACTCCCCTTGGGGCATATCCTCATGACAAATATAAAATAGAACTTAGCGACCATACTCCTTTTAAACTTCGACCCCACCCGCAATCGGAAAGCCAACATTTGGAAACAGAAAGGCAAGTCGCACAACAATTAGAAGACGGAACCATTCGGGAGTCAAATTCCGAATGGTGTAGCCCATCATTCCTGGTAAATAAAAAAGGTTCCGACCCAAACAAACAAGAGAAAAGACTCGTATGCGATTACAGAAAACTTAACACTCAAACCAAGAAGCAAAACTTTCCTTTACCCCTAATTGAAGACATTATTCATCGATTTAGGGGCAAGAAAGTGTTCTCAGCCCTTGACATGCAGTCAGGCTACAACCAAATCCTTCTGGACGAAGAAAGTATTCCCTATACTGCATTCGCCACCCGACACGGCTTATATGAATGTTTAAAATTGAGTTTTGGTCTTCAGGGGGCACCGTCGTTCTTCAGTAAAATGATGGTTAAATTACTCGGGAGTCTTCAGTACTCTGAAGTGCTCCATTATTTGGACGATGTAATAATTCCAAGTGAAGACGTAAAGGCAAATATCGCCTCACTAGAGAAGGTTTACCAAGCAATGATAGCAAATAACATGAGGCTGAAACCGTCAAAGTGTAGGTTAGGCCATAAAGAAATTGAAATACTCGGTTTTTTGATAAACGAAAATGGACGAAGACCAAATCCAGAGCTAGTAGACCCAATACGGAAGATCAGGCCCCCAACTAAAGTTAAATCCTTGCAGTCCTTCATGGGAAGTATTAATTTTTACTCAACTTTCATACCCAACTTAGCGGCCATCGCTAAACCGCTAAATCATCTTTTATGTAAGGACATAAAATGGGAGTGGACACGAGAGTGCCAAGAAGCTTTCGAAAAATTAAAGTTAGCTTTGACTACCGCTCCTATACAGGCCCACTATGACCCTACCCTACCAACAACTCTACGCACTGATGCGTCCACCCGAGGCTTAGGTGCTACACTTTTTCAAACCCACATTGTCAACGGCAAGCCGATGGAAAAAATCGTTGCGTGCATTAGCAAGGCCCTCACCCCTGCTATGCGAAACTATCAAGTCCCCATTTTGGAAATGGAAGGTATTTGTTGGGCCCTCAGAAGATTGTCCCATTTCTTAAAGGGCATACCTATAACAATTGAAACGGATAACTCCACGCTACCCTCTCTGTTAACCTCGAAAAAAGTTCCCATGTCTCCCAAACTTTTCCGTCAAGCCATGATTTTAGCAGAATTCGACATCATAAATTTGAAACATCTAGCCGGGAAGTTGAATTTTCTTCCAGACTTGCTGTCAAGAGCAAGTACAACGGAACTCGACTTATCCATCTGGGAAATCAATACCTCAGCTAACGATCAACAGTTCCGAACTCAACAACTTACAGACCCAAAATTAGCTACTATCATACATAGACTGGAAACTAACCAAAACTCAAATTTGGAAAATTATTTACTGATTAACGGTATACTGTACTTCAAGAATACAAACCCGCTCGGACCTAAAGTTTTGACAGTAATTCCCGAAGCTCTCAGAAGTCACATACTATATGAGCTACACACTGCAGAACTTGGAGGAGGTCACTTAGGTGTTCGCAAAACGTTACACAAAATTCGCCAAAGAGTATTTTGGCCGAAACTACGAACCGACGTTTTTAACTATGTGAAGACTTGTGAGCCATGTCAAAAATCTAAAGTTCCAAGAACCAAACCAGCCGGCTTATTCCAATATTTTGAAACGCAAGAGGAGGCTTGGGAGCGCATCCAAATTGATTTTGCAGGGCCTTTCACTACTTCATTAAATCGAAACGAATATATTCTTACAGCAATCGACTGCTTAACTAAATTCCTTATATTAAAGGCAGTTCCAGACTGTAATGCTAAAACCACCACTAAATTCATAATGGACGAGATAGTGTATAACTATGGCGTACCCAAAACTATTCAGACGGACAATGGCCGGTCATTCATAAACGAAACAGTAGTCGAATTAAATCAATTGCTCGGTACGACACACATCACGTCGAGCCCGTATATGGCGCGCTCCAATGGTGCGGTAGAAGCCACCCACGATGTGATCACGGAAATGATGCGGTGTTATATTCCACGGAACCCAAGGCATTGGGACAAATCATTAAAAGCGCTAGCTTTCGCACTAAATACCTCAGTGCACTCAACAACAAACCAAACACCCTACTATGCGCTCTATGGACGGGAGGCCACCTTACCCGTCGACATCGACCTTCCACAGTTAAAAGAAGAAATAACAATGGACTACCACCAACGGGCGAGGGACGCCAGGGAAATGGCGAAATTGGCAATTACAAACGCTCGAGCAGTTTGGGCTCAGCGGTTCAACCTCACCCGAAGCGACAAGACTTTTGCAGTCGGAGACTTAGTGTTGCTGCGCAACAAACAGAGAGAAAAAGGCGTGTCGAAAAAACTTTTACCAATCTTCAAAGGGCCTTACATTATTATAGAGGACGTGGGGCTAAACGTTTACAAGCTGGAAGGACGAGCCAAAACTAGACTGATACAGTTCAATGTTAACGTGGAGCTTTTACGACCCTACTATGTCAAGAGAGGTCAATTTATTCCTCCTAAGAAGTCCGTAGTGGGACCCGATGTAAGTCAGGGCGGACCAAAACCTACAGATGCGGAGGCTACCATATCTACAGGACCATCCCACACATCCGCGGACGGAGGCCCATCCTTGATTCCGGACCTCGGACCTCCTACACTAATCCCTCCAGCGCCCATACCATCACTGTTTTCCTACCACTTCACTCAGCCGCCGATTTTATCTCCGGAAAATTCAACTAACCTGATGAGCCACCAATCCGATGCTCAACTAACTCCAAATCAACCGAAACGTAAACCGGGTAGACCCAAGGGTTCTCGAAATCGAAATTTACTAGATACTTTAACAGACTCTAATATTTTGAATAAGGACAATATTCGTCAGCTCCGTAATCGAACTTGTGGCTAGGCCATAACTATTACTTAAATTTTTGAAATTTTCTTTTTTCCATAAGTACACATTAGCAGTGAAATCAAGCTGACAGTAAGTGCTACTTTGTACTTATTATCCGGGGCAGCGACCTAACCACACTAACAAGTATGCCAAAGGGCCTGCTAGGTCTCTAGGGCTAGGCACTGTAGGGCCGAACCTTATCCCCTAAATGACAAGTTTCGTGACAATTCGAAAACGTCGGCCCCATAAACAGGGAATAGACTAGCCGAGCAAGGCTAGGTGTGCGTGCGGAAGGTTAGCCTTTTTCGCGCAAACTGCTTTACTCGATCAACCACTCTAATTTGTTTAAATCGTAATCTTTTATAAGAAATTTTAATCGACACGGAACTTAGCGAAAATTGTCCTCATTTGATCTTTTTGCCACATAATTAGGTAATTTATTCATTTCCGTTTAAAAAACAATAATCTAAATTTTATCCGTTCATATTAGGGAATGTCCAGTTTTGCCACCTCATAACAGGTGACCCTTTAACACTATGCCATATGTGAGTACTGACCTACTATACTTTTGGAATTTATGAGAAGCTCGGATAGAGCGATATTTCTCAAAAAACCGTCAAATTTAAGTTAAATGATTCATAATATTCTTTTAGTCTTCACTAATTTTCCTTAACCAAATCCATTTTTGCTAAAATACTTTTTAATTATAGTAGCTCGGGACAAGCCTACTAACTATTTTTACAATATACATTATCGAAATTTTCAGCAGCGACCAGTTACCTAACTATAGGCTAAGCCTTTTTTGAAATTACTAATTAATCTTTAAATTTTGAATGTGACCGAGTGTAACTCGGCGCTCGGCGAGGTGCCCAGTCGCCCCGCTAAGCGCCGACCCGACTACTGGGACCCGGTACCACAATTCAGGTTTTTGCTACGATATATGTATAGGGATTAAAAAGAAATTCTGGATTAATTTGTCAAAATATTTTGGAAATCATCAATAATCTGAAATGTACATCATGGAATATGTGAAATTTAATATGTGAAATTTTTGTTATTTTAGTCTACTCACAATTGCTGTTTTCGTTCTTGACGGGCTGAAACAGACAATCAACACTTCCAATACGGAATACATTGATTAATTTATTGAATTTATTTATAATATACTTATGTAAATTTTATGATATGTGTAAACAGACTTTTAAATTGGTATAAATCACAGTAGTATACGTACCTGTGTAAATGGCGGAATTTTATGTGCTTCCCCGCCTGATGTCGGTTGACTGGGTCTGGCCACCCCGGCCCGCCGTCCTCTCAGGACCGGTTCTAAAAAACAAAATCAAAACTCCACGGAGAACAGATTTTATTAAAATAATGTCATTATGATTTTATTGAAATTAATTTTAATTGTCATTAGTTACTTATAGTATGTAATTAGGTTAAATGTCCATTTAATTAGGTTTAAAATGATATATTGCCTGTACCTATTTGTGTTTAAAAAACCGCCGCGGGAAATCCAGGAAGCCCGGGTGAGTGCGGGGTACCCGCTAACGAACGCTGTCCTTCTGTAAGAATCCATTGTCAACCAACTCGCGAACTAAAACCAACAAAAATCCACAAAAACAAGCAGTAACTATATTTACAGATAATTGTAGTAAAACTGTCTATTTTTAGTTAATTATCACTAAAACTTTAATTGTAATCACTTCACTAATGTTAGTATCGGATAGAGTAAGTAATTACGAATTTTTTGGTATATTACTCACCTGTGTACGTTGAGAATTACCGTTGGAATTGAAATTATAAGTTGAATATTTTGGGAGCACAAGTGAATAGGAAATAATGAAAATATAAATGAAAATAATGTATGGAGTCTATGCAATGTCAATGTTAAATTATGTGGACGAGCGATGGAGGAGAAATCGAGTCGAATCAGCTTGATTTTTCCTTCCACGTCGCCACACTGTAGTGTAGTTAGTACGTACCGTAGGTTAACATTATGCATATGTACGCCGCTCCTCAGAAGGAAGAGGCGGTGTGTTATGACGTGATTTGCATACGTCATAAGTAGTACGTATGAGTGATGATGTATAGGATATGAATAGTATAAACATGTAAACATGTAATGAGTAACCGAGCTGTGCTTCGTGTTGTACACGGAGGCACTCGGCAGTATCAATTGTAGAGTCAACCATAGAAGTCTAACTTCTAACTACTGTGCCTCTCATAGCCACAGCGAGACCAACCAAACTATCTGTATAATAAAGTACCATCAAACCAACCATACGATTAAGCTACTGCACTGCTTTACTACTGACTCATACTCATTACTCATCCACCCCATAAAGCAGACAAGTGCGTACTTAACAATACACATTTTCAGGTTCAAAGACGTAATTAATATACAAAGTTTAATATTCAAGTGTTGTCTTTTTAGATGTTTATTGTTTCGTTTAATTTATAATATATGTTTTATTATCAGTTAGAATTGCAGAGGACAGATATATATACAGCTGCGCTTTGCAGAATAATTATTATGGTAATGTTAAAATGTATTACAGAGTAATAAAAATACGTTCCTGATATGAACTTTTAATAATATGAGGAAGGAAAAGGAAAAGCTACTTTCAAAAACTTGTAAATAAAACATTTAGCCCTTTTTTAAAACTTGTATATGAAGCATTTTGCACTTGCCAAAAATATGTAAATGTGACATTTTGTAATTTTCAAAATCATGTAAATAAAATATTTCGCGCTTTTTGAAAAGTTGTAAAATAAATATGTTGTACTTTTACAACACTTGCAAATGAACCGATTTGTACATCTAAAAAGTAAAAACCAAGCAAACAAAATATTTTTGGCACTCTGTATAGAATAAACTCATAGCTAACCTCGTTTTACTTACATAATTTCATTTCGCTTGTGATACATAGCTAGCTAATAATCCCATGTAAGAATGCATATGAATAATTTAGATTCTCCACTCACAATATTACCTAAATGTTGTGTGTGTCTGGTCCGTGTGGTAGCTATGAAACGTCCTATTTATTATCCTATTTATTACGTCCTGCGTGTTATCGCAGTCACTTTAGGTAGGTACACAGTTCAAGGGCTCGAGTTCATCATCTCCATAAAAATATTAATGTTCCTATGTTTATCAATGCTCAATTTTATTAATCTTTTATCCTCCAGCTGATAACACCAAACCAATATCGTCGAAATTGTCGAAAAGCAAAATTACCGAGTTGAATAACATTATAACGTGCATAGAAATCCTACCTAGCACAAACTTGCAGTTGCGTGGGAGTAGCATTATTTAGAAAAGCAGCTGTTAACCTAGATACAAAATTAAAATCACGCTTCCTCTTTTATAATAAATGTGTCCTTTAAAGTTAAAGTGCTGATTTAAAAAAATCAAATTCATTGGAAAGGAATCCTCTTTCTCGGTCCAGTAAAGTACTTAAACTTATTCGAATTTGACATACTGACAACCGTTGACGTCATTTTAAAGGGATGACATAAGGGTGGGTGGGTCCTAATGAATTGTTAATTTGGGTGACGTCATTCATGGACTATCCCAATAAAACGAAAACCGCACACAATGCTCTTTACCTTCTCCTTTCATTATTCCGTCTAACCGTCGTACCCGTACCCGTAAATTGAAGAATGGGAGGAAACCAATTTGATTCTTCAACTACGATATGCACAGGTACCTGTCTATAATAAAACCAATTTTTAAGCTAATTATGTGTTGAATAGCAAACAGAAAACAATAACGAAACTACATTCTTGTCACCGGTGACTACATAATTTTAACTTATGGTTGCTTTGGTATTTGTGTATTGTGATAATATAATATTGTCTGTTACATGTTACATGCCAAAACAACCAATAAGTCAAGCATACTGTTGTATTTTTCTCACAATTGTTTGTGAATATTTGTGATTTTGAAATCACAAAACAATCACAATTCACGTTGTTCACAATGAATGTAGTTTAACAGGGTAAGATTGTGACTGTGAAACATTGTTATTGCTCACAAAGGTTGTAGGACATATTCCCCCTGGATATTATCCCCCCGGACATTTTCCCCCAAGCAGTAACCCCGGACATTTTCCTCCCAAACCCCTATTTAAGATACTGAAATACTCATTATATAAAGTTATGAATTATGAAATGTTTGTTAATAGTATAAAAAGTCACTTTAAATCGAAATTGAAATTAAAACCAATAATGCATCTTGAGGTGCAGTTGGAGCATTGGCAGTACGTGCACACATGTTGTAAGATATTATTTATTTGTTCATTAGCAGGGAAGGGATATATAATATCTTTTCATAACTATTGAGAAAACCTCAGCTTCAAGTGTACGCTGTTTCTTCCATAAACCTATTTGGGGCCGATCACTAATGGTGTTCCTGAAATTTACGAAATTCTGGATCCACCCACCTTGTCACCCTCGTCCTCGTAAGCAATGATTAAGTAGCTATGTCCAACATGCAGTGTTCTTTCAATGTAACATACCCTCTACATTGATGACGTCATTTGTGTCCGGCCCCATAAGATAACAGTGATGGGAGACAATTTGAAGTTCCCCCAAACATCTTGTCGAAACCGAAAACTCGGTTTTTAGACCGGTAACTCAACGAGTATGGGTTGAAATGATACATCATTCGAACAGTAATGATTAGCAGAATAAAACTGCATTCGAGTTCAGCGAGATATTCTAACAGTTTTAGTTTCAATAAAAAACCAGTTTTTTTTCGAAAATTTTGGCGAAATTTTGAAAATTCCATCTAAAAAATGTTGTATGGGCCCAAAGTGAAAAATGAATCCCCCAATGTTTTTATTTTTTTAAGAGCTTCAAAATAAACTATAATTCGTCAAAATCGGCCAAGTATTTCAACAATGTTATAAATTATGTAAATAGGTAGAAACAATGCTTAAAAATGGTCTGTTTCTTTGTAACTTTTGCATCCAATACTTTTGCAGGATTCATACGGAAAATATGATGATGACTGCATTGCCACTGCTAAAAGGATTTACAAAGAATTGGACATGCAGGAATACATTCTACGAACGTTGGACGAAATGGAGACCAGTATGCGAAACAAAATATCAAAAATGCCTCAGGAAGACGTCCCTTGGGGAGCTTACTTGTTTCAGGTTGATTTTTATCGCCAATGCAGAAATGGCAAATATGTCCGACCATAATTGTTTTTAGATGGGATTAATGCAATCTGACGAGTTTTTTAAATGCTAGTAATTCGTGCTCGGAATATGTACAAACATTCTGTACCCGTACCCAAACTCTGGGTACAGCAAAAATTTGGACCCCTTCCTGTAACCGTACCAGAGGTCGCGGGTCTAAAATTTTGGCGTACCCATGCCCACTATAAGTTCCGTTATGTGTGCTGGACCCGTGCCCAATAGGTTCACACCCATATCATAATTTGTTGTAGCCGTACCCGAACCCTCACGCGTACCCAGAGTTAGAGTACAGTCCCTATAACGTTTGACCTGGGTACGTTTTCAGGCTTGGCTACAATGAATTTGTAGCCGGGTCCGTTCTCAGACCCGTACCCGCACTCATATACCTGGGTACACGTTTACCCATTCTAACTAGTAAATAATTTCATATCACTTAAAGTTGTGCGCATGGAGTGCATGTAATCAGAATCACTTTCAAAATGAGTACCATTTATTATAGAGTTTTAACCCATGTCATGTTATAACCACCTACCGTGAGCTCGAAAAAGATGCGAAGCTAACGGCTAATATTGACTTACACCTTTTTTGAATTAGCCTACGAAAAACATTCGTATTAAAAATGAGATATAATTACATAAAGTTTGATAAAGTAATTAAGTAAGATAAGTAAGATAAAGTATTTATTGAATACTTCATAGTTTAATGTTAAACAATAAAAAAATATAGTTTCCGAAAGTAATGATAATAAATTATAACAATAATAAATTGTTTATTTTTATTTGACTACACAGCGACAGTTTTATCGTTTTTTTTAAGTCTGCATAAAATATTGCATTCCCCATTTCCTAAAACAAAGCTAATGAAAATACAGTCTGTCCGAGTGAAATAGACTTACTAGTCAGTGCGTTATCAGGGGGTAACTTCCCCGCACGCTTGAATAATTTAACGAGGTAATTATGTATTGTTGACAGCCAAATAGCTACTGTTTCAACTATATGTTGCACTATGAATGAAATCGAAATCCTAGTCTGAATATTTCCTAATGAAATCAAAATTCGAATTCGATTGTGTCCTAATAATTAAATCGAAATCCGAATCTAAAAATTTCCTATTAATGATATCAAAATCTAGATCTGAATGTTTACTCATGAAATCAAAATTTGAACCTGATTACGTCCTATTAATGAGATTGAAATCCGAATCTAAAAATTTCCTATTAATGATATCGAAGTCTAGATCTGAATGTTTACTCATGAAATCAAAATTTGGACCTGATTACGTCCTATTAATGAGATTGAAATCCGAATCTGAATATTTTCTATTAATGAAATCCAAATCCCAAACTTTATTTTTCTGCTTATCATCTCTGTATTTAAATACTGTGTGTGTTAATGCCTTGCCGGAAGTTCTCTAAATAATTACCAGCCTCAAAAACAGAACCACGAAGCGGGGAAACTACAGTTAGCAAAGGCGTTTGAACTTAACATTAGTATTATTGTATTAATAAATTACAATTTTTGTATCCTACAAATATTTCCTAAAAATTTCATAAAAATCTGCGTATCCTGCGACAGAATACAGCATTTTTTTGGCATTGTGTAAACTTTTGAAACGTCAAGTTTTATTAACAAAAGCTCTTAAGTGTATTCCGTACTCCGTCCGCAAGAGGGGCGCCGCTTTACTTGTCACTGGACTGGAATCAATTTAATTTGAATTCATTATTGAAATTAGAGATTACTTAGCAGAAAACGAAGAGAAAGAGGATATATAGTAATTAGTAATATTAATTAGATCAATTAGATGTTAATTAGTTCAACTTGTTACACAATTAAAACCATTTGTACATTAAATCATAGTAATAAGACGCTATACGGATGTAATTTTAATAGTTATTATTTAATTGTGCATAATTCATTCTTTCAGTCAATTTAAAACGTGTGGTTCTCATTAGAAACATCACATAAGTGTCATTCTTTTGGAATTTTGAAACCGTCTAAAATTTTATTGTTCTTCAAAATTTGAAAGATTTTTTGAGTGCGTTTTGAATTGCGTCAGCACACGTATGTGCACTTATGTACATTAGAATCACAGGTACTTATATGTATATATTTTGTAATAAATTAAGCAGGGACAAGGACCACTACGTAAGTAAGTACAGGAACATATTATGATCTTGGGTACTATATAAATCCTGTAGATTGTAGTACTTACTTTACTATAGCAGAGTGGGTATATCAAAAAGATGGATAAATAAAAAATATTCATATGAATCTCACACAAGGATTCCATGAACTTGTCTTATTATTTTAGTTTGTTTATTTTAATTGCCTAATCATAAGTTTAGAATTCTTTTAAATTAGTGAGGCATGTAAGTAGGTGCGAACATAAAATGTTGAGTCTGTGTAATGTAATATATTATTGAGTGAGGCGAAAATTGGGATAAATTGAGCTGGATACAATAATTCATTAAGTGAAACCTAATTCTCACTATAGTCAGTTCAATAGTTAAATTATATAGTTATAAATGTTTAATGTTGAATGTTGTGTCTACCATTTCATTTTATAACAGGTCCGCAAAAATATGTCGAAGAAATCTAAAGTTCAAATTCAAGCGAACGCCGAACGTCAACGTCCTTTGCAGTTTATTTGTCTTACAGTTTGACTGAGCGAGAAATGTTCAAGAAGAAGAAGAAGAAGATGGGAAAGGTGAAAAGGCGTAAAATAAAAACTAAATAAAAAATAAAGATACTCAAGATACTGATGATAAAAGGAGGCTCAACGCTCAATTATTCTTTGACTGCTGCGAAAGCAGTTTTGAATCTTGTCACGTCTCACATTTCAAATTCCAATTCCAACGTGGACGTTTCTGTTTCTTGGACGATCGTTCGTGGATCTTCCTACAAAAACTGTGTAGTATAGAATTCCAATGGATTTTCTAATGGTGGAGCACTTAACACATGGAGTCTGCAGATTGTGCTCATAATTACATACCTAGATACTTGTGCTGTACGTTTAACTTTGAAGCTTTCCAAGAACGAAATGAAAATGAAACGAAATGAAATGAAAGGGTGAACGTTATGAATTATTATTAAAGCGCTTAGTGTTCGTCCCTCTGAGTCAGTCTATAAATGGACATGGAAAGCCAAATCGTACTCAGCGGCCAACTTCACCGCCTCCACAAAAACTTCCTCTCACTATCAACAACACAAACAGGCAAAACCAAAGTACTAACTACCAACAACCCCTCAAAAAACTACTATCTACCACCACACAAAGTGCTGAATACAAGCAACATTTTTTTTATAGCAAAAAAACTGAAGGATTTGAAAGCTGTAGTTAGTGTATCCAGAATCCAGGGCGCAGGGGTAGGTAGGTACATATAAGGAAGGGAAGTCTCGCAAATTTTGATTTACACTTTTACATATCGTCTGTGAAGAACCAAAATGGCCCATATCCAATTTAAGCTACATTAAAAATGAGCTATGTCATAAAAACAAATTAGAAACATGCTTAAAATGTTAATTACGAGTTTTTGAAAAGCATAAAATGTTCCACACTTAGATGGTTTTGAAAACTGCAAAAGTTTTGATTTACACGTTTTTGAAAACTGCAAAATGCTCTAATTACACGTTTTTGAGAAACTGCAAAAGTTTTGATTTACACGTTTTTGAAAAATGCAAAATGCTCTAATTACATGTTTTTGAAAAATGCAAAATGCTCTAATTACATGTTTTTGAAAAACTGCAAAATGCTCTAATTAATCTTTTTTGAAAAACTGCAAAACGCTCTAACTACACGTTTTTAAAAAACTGCAAAATGCTCTAATTACACGTTTTTGAAAAACTACAAAATGCTCTTATTACACGTTTTTGAAAAACTATAAAATGATCTAATAACACGTTTTTGAAAACTGCAAAATGCTCTAATTACATATTTTTGAAAAGTGTATAATCTTCTATTTAAATTTATTTAAGACATATTTGATTATTTGTGTAGATAGTGGATATTGTTTTTAGCTGGATATGAGTCATTTTGGTTCTTCACAGACTATATTATTCACCGGCTAAAATATTTGGAATTTGGACTGTTACAACGCTGAATTAGATGGCAAAGGTACGTAATTAGGAATTTTGTCTGGCTACGCTACTCGCTCAAAAGAGGACTGAATATTATTGACTTGGGGAAACTGAAAATAAGTAGTTTAATGCATAATAGTTGTATGTGACGGATGAAAGTGCCTCATAATAAAGTAGTAGAAATATTTATTTCATATACCTAGGTATGTAGGTGCAGGATACATGCAAATACATTTATACGTAGGCGGATCGTGTTATCGTGTATCCAGAATAGTTTATCAGTAGGCGCTAGTCCAGCTGTAGCATCAATAAAAAAAAGAAGGAGAAGAAGACAGGATAGTTTTGATAGTTGATCTTGATATTTTAATAGGGCAATGCGATGGAACAGATGAAGAAGGGGAACGCGAACGTTGAGCGCAGCGAACGGGGGAAGTCGGGATCCGGAATATTAAGCACTAAGAAAAAAACAAGCTCAAGACATTGAAATTGAAATAGGAATCTAAAAGACACGATCCAAAATATTCCACACGCAATAATAGATGAAGGTGAAGATTGAAGATGCGGCTCTTGATGTTAAATGGAGAAATGGACGGACCGGGTCGTGGGGTGGCTGGACTCAAATCTCGCTCTACAGCTCATGGAATTTTTTGAATAGAGCCTTTAAAACAAGAAATGAAAATATTTTCAAACAAGTTCCAGTCTCATCCAGAGGTTCATCCACAAATCACCTTAACATTCTCAATTCTGAGTGGAGCTTTCATTCTTTTATTTCTAATCCTCATCTTGTTAATAATTTAAATAAAAAACAAAACTAAATAAACTTTTTTATCAAATCTGGGTGCACCTCATAAAATAATTTATAGTATGGAATTCAGAGGGAACGTAACGCTTGGCTCGGGTGGGGTAGTGTGAGACAAAGCTCTTTTGCATAAATTAATTATCAGTAGCACTTGCAGGTAGGTGGGTTCATTTAAGACCCCAGGCTCTTAAGCAAGTGAAAATAAAAATTGATGTTTGTAAGAGGGGAGGGGGGGTAAAATATTGTTTTGGTTTCGTAGTTTTTCTTGCTTTTCTAGTAAAATCCTTCTTCGTGTAATTTGTGCAGAGCTGCTGAGGCTCCCATTAAAATGTGATTATTGTGGTTAAGAAAGAAAAGAAGGCTGGAAAAATCTTTTATATTATTCTCCATTCTCCATTGAAATTGGAATTGGAAACCCTTTCGTTATGACTGAAACCAAAACCATGGAGTAGGGCTGCGGCTGGTGACTGCTGAGGAAAGGGTCGTTCTCAAATGACGTTAGAAAAATGGAAAATCAAAAGTAGTGAATTGATTTTGATTTGGACTTGATTTGTGGGAGAAATGAGGTGCTATCGCCTCCATGAAGAGATTTCTTCCTAAAAATATGTGTCGTTTTATCATGTGCAATGCATATAGTAGCGTGTTGGTAAGGGTGGATTTTTAGATTGGATGACGTAAGTTGTAGATTGCCCCTTTTATAATGAGGACGGACGGTGGCAGTGGAAGAAAAGAAAGAAAATGTAAAAATGGTAAAAGAAACGAAGGGGACGGAGAAGAGAAGGCGAAGGCGGTTTTTGGTATGTAGCACTTTACAAAATCACTCGTTTTCTTCCTTCTTTGCTAAGCATCTTTTCGTTTTTTATTGAAATTCTTCCCGGCTGTTCCCTCAGTCACCCGTTCTTTCTTTACATTTCCAAATTTTCACGCTCAATTTGTATGTTCAACTTCGTATACTTCATGTTCCCTTCTTAACTTTCATTTCCTTCAAGTATCGAAACACTTTGGAATCACGCTCAGCAGTCAGTATAAAGGATTATTGATATTGAAAACAAATAATAACAGGCAGAAGACTGTGGGCATTATTTTCGGTCCAGCAGGCAGAGTCAGTCTCAGGTTCCCATTTAACTTTTAGCATATTTCGCCATTTCGTAATGGGAAGTGATGTATTTTGGCAATATTGGCATTTTGATAATGATACAATATTATAATGCGATAATACTACTCGGATGCTCTTTAATCTTTTTGCATGTTTTGTATTTTGTTTGATAATTTAACATTGAGCTGTGAGAGTAAACGATTTTCAACTTCAACATTCAAGTTGAACTGCTGACTGACTGTAGAGTAATGGTGTAGAGACATACTCAAACAATGGATAATCCTCAAGATACTTTTCAAGATTAAACTCCAAACTGGAAGATGTGATGTGATGCTCGACAGGAAAACGAAGAGGAGAGGATAATTATTATCTTCTTGGGTTTGGGTACTGGTGGTGGCCTTGCCAGGAGCAACGAAAAGACCAGAAACCAGAACCAGACTACAGATAAATTTGTTTATAGAATGTAAGTAGTAATAAGTATGGACTAAGTACTTGGGTTTAATACCTATACTTACTTGATACTCACTTTTACTTAAAGTTGATGCGAGGATGAGGAATGTTCACGCTGCGTTGGTCCACTTGCATCTCTTTTTCTGAAAACCGACACAACCGAAAGATAATATTACAATCTTGAATCTACAGTTAGTTGATACAAGACACGAACAAGGATATGGAGATGGAAGAGTGAACAACTCAAGAGTAGTTTTCATATTTTGATCCTTCCTTCGGCATCGGCATCGGCCACTTTTCCTCTTCTTTCAACTCCATAATAATATTTTCCCATGGATACTTTTGACTTTTATTTTGTTTGTCAGGTCTCCATGTCTGCTCAAGGCCCAAGAGTGAACAGTAGTCGCTTTGGTTTCGTTTCGAGTGGAGCTCCCCGTTTGATTTTCTTGTCCAAAGTCTTCCAAGTTCCAGCAGAGCCACAGTAGTAAGTTACCATTTTCTCATCTCTTTATCGGGTTCACAGAAGCAGAACAGCAACCACCCTCATCTGTATTTTGACTGCCCTAGCCCAGCTAAACAAATAATATACACGTAATTATTACAACATATATAGGAAATAGTCAAAAGACAGACAGACACTATTTTGTAGGGCTTAGGAGCAGGCAGAGCGTGAAGAGTGGCAGGAAAGAAAACTCGACCTCGAGCTTAGAATAATCATCTCATTACCTACTCCATCCGTCATCTGTACCTAGTTAGTATTACTTATCTGTGTTTTTACACTTTTTAATATATTATTATTTTTAACCATGTGCCTTGACTACCATGTGCATTTTTTGTAACTTTAAATAACCTTCTTTTCTTGATGAAAATGAAAATATGACGCACTTTTCATTTATTTGCCGATTGTGTGGCATAATTTATTACAGCCACAACCCAACATCTTCTATAACGAGCCAATAACAACTAACAACAACATGCAACAAGTTGCCTGTATTTTGTTTTCTGTTGTAATCGTTTGCTTAATTGAAATTAGTGATTAATATACCGATTCAATTGTGTGTTTTTATATCAAGACAGACTATTCATTCCACCTCCAGTCAACATTCAAGATTTGGGAAAATTGAAGAAAAAGTACTTTCTACGGGATCCGAACCCAGAATCATCAGTGAGGAATAGGTCATGAGGACGAGACCGACGAAACGAAACGATAAAAAGATCACTGACATAGATTATTAATATTGAGCATCAGTTTGTTGAGTTGATTTGGTTGTCCGTTGAAAGTTGAGACTGGAGTGAGTTGGTGGATGGAAGTGTGTGAGTACGAGCCAAGTTATTCTTACTTCAAGCACTATTTGTGAGAGTGAGTTTGTGCGGGGGAGTGGAAATTTGGCCTACAGCCTCTGATCCTCATCTCGATTCTCGATCTCCCTCAGTGAGTAAGATACAAGAGACAGAGACTATCTCATCGTCACTTTCCGTGTCGCCTTGGACTTTCAGTGAGTGTGAATTTGTATTCGTCTAGAAACTACAGAAGGGAAGAAGGACCAACGACATCCACAACGGCAACGAACGACAACGAACCACCAAACCAAAAAAGACGGAGAGTGACTATATACCACAACCAAATCCAAACGAAGCCACTGAACCAAGTCAAGTCAATAAAGCATCTGTGAACTGTGAGTCACTCATCCATTATTAATATTAATATACACTACAATTTATTACCTAAACTTCATTAAATTTATTTTAAAATTTCCTTACTCCCAACATCGAACTTGGTGTGACGCTTGAAAGTGGGGAAAAATCCAATAACTTGATATTCGCCGTGCGATGATACATAGTGTTATTAGTCATTTAGTGATTTAGTAGCAAATCTATATAGTTGGGTTGGAATTGGAATTGAATCGTCATTGTCGTTATTTTATTAGCTTGATTGCCTTGATTATTGATTATGTGACATAGTGGCGTTGTGGGTTCAAATTTGGAATGTTCATTGTTGATTGTTCATTGCAAAAACGTATATTATTATGAATTGTAATTAGGTATAGTTGTTAGTTGGAGTAACAATATTATCATTGTGATTTATCCTTGTTGATATTTTTATTGCTAACCTGTCCTCATTCAACATTCATGTTTTGTACAATGTATTATTCAATTAATTAATTAGTTATTATTTTTAGTTGGTTTGGGATTAGGATCGAAATTCGTCATGAAGATTTTCATGTTTATAATTAGTTGTAAGTAGTTGTGGGTTGTGGTCTGGTTTAGTGAGGTGAGGCGAATGCTGTAAGTATACGTTTCTGTCAGAAATTCAGACTGTAGCGAAGGTGTGTGTTGCTTTCATAATACTTTACTCTCCAACTGTTATGTTCTCTTGATTGCCGTTCTCGTTAAGACCCTAATTATATTTTAAGTTCATCTCTCCCTCTCCACATCTTTGTACGTCCATAATGAGCATTGCTCAGCTTTAATATGTAGTGACTCACTGTGAGTGAGAGTGACAGAATTTTAGTAGCTTATTGTTACAGATACGAAACGAACGTAACTTAACTATATCGAAAATCAAGTGTGCACAGCTAGTCACACAGTTGGTTTTATTTTGAGATCTCTAATCGTGTATGAGAATAAGAGTGACAGGTGGGAATAGGGTTTCGTCTTTATTTACTCACTAATCTACAATTTCGAAGTAATTATTTTTGTCAAAGTGTATATGAAAGGAAGCTTTAAAGTTTAAGTATTTTCTTGTTTCGTCACCTTTAGTTTCATATTTGTAAAAGTAAATTCTATAGGTAAAGGCAAAGGGTAGGTTTGGATGTTATTAAAGTCTTGTGATAATATTTTCTGATAATTACATATTATGTAAATTTTGCAAGACTTATCTCTCAAATTCAGTCGCTTCCTGTTTTCTGTTACAGAGTCAGAAAGTTGAGTACTAAAAAATACACCTAATTATTCCAGTCTTTGTACTTGACTCATCTGTTTTTAATTATTGGGAATTTTTAATATTGAATATAATTATTAATTATAATGTATCATCTCTTTTTTTTTATTTTTTGTAGGATTCGGTGAGACGTGGATGTGATCCTGGATTGTATTGTGAATGTGACTGATTTTGATTTTGAAAGAATCATTCTGCGCTTGGAATTTTAGTTCTTCTCTGTGGTTTTTTATGAGTGCTTGTTAAGTGTGTTGGTTTTATTTACAATCATCGACGGGAGTAAGCGTGATTTGACCTTTTGGCTCCCAACATAAATAGAAGGCAGAAAAATGAAGCGGTCTGGGGCATTCTTACTAGTGTTGATCACCTTAGCGGCCTGTCCACCATCAATCAAAGCTGATTTTTTGGAGGAAACCAAGGAAAGTGTCCAGCGTTTCGGGCGACGTATTTTGGATTTGGGAAATGGAAAAGTAAAGTGAGTTGGGGCTAAACATTTTCATCGTTTTTGATCTTGTAGATATTCTGAACTTAATCCAAAGAAAAAAAGAATTTCGTATGTCTATATAGTAGAATTAGTAGTTAGTTTTAGTAGATATACATGTATAATGGGAGCATTGCAGTAAAAACGTAACAGTTGCCAGCATTAAATTTAGATAGCTTAGTTTGAACTATATATTTAAAGGAAGGCTTCAGTACTTTGTTTTCGCATGTTAATCAGTTGGCAGTTGTTATTCTGGGAAATCTGTTTATGAAGATCACAATGCCCTGTCCTCCCGTCTGCTGTCTGTCTCGTTTAGTCGCGTAGAATATGAAACTGTAATCTGTAATTATATATTCATGAATAAAATTGAAGGTAGAAAAAGTAAGGTTTAAAAGCCGACTCCGAAGTTGAGGCTGAATTATTAATGGTAATGATTGTGTGAGTTAAAAATTTTAAATGCGGATGTCGTCATTTAAGCAGAATTCGATGATTCGATCCATCGCATGTGTATCGATTACATGCGGGCGGATCACATCACTGAGGCGAATGAATGATTCATAATTCATATGAGGCTTTTGTTGGCTCTCTGCTCCTCTCCTATTTATTTTCCCTGTATGCATTCAATGTGGACGAAATGGAACTGTCCTTGGGAGGAATAATATTTCTCTTTTCATATCGGATATCGACATTTGACATGATATTTTACAAATTAAATTTAAAAATTTGATAATAATATTATATTACAAAAAATTTATTTTTATTTCTCATTGGGGATTTTTGCAGAAGCGTGGATGACTTCTTCAGCCGACCAGATTTTCTCGAAAGTCAAACTTTGAATAATGATGACTTGGCCGTGGGGATCGTGGTTCTCATTGCACTCATCGTCGTTCTTTTCCTTCTCATTACGTGTGTGATTCGATGCTTCTGTTGCTGCTGCTGTCCACGACGTCCAGATCCTTACATTTATCGTATCTAAAGACCTACTAAAAACTTCGGCACATCTATCTATGCCAGTGCAGCAAGAACAAGCACTGTGGATAGTTAGTATATAATAAGAAATGAACTCATCTTCAATTAAATCCAAAAACTAATGGTCAATCATAGGGAAAATGAGTTATAAATTTAATTAGAATACAAAAGTGTTGGAGAAAAATATTTAGGTAGGTCAAATGAATATAATAATTTTAATTGGCTATGAAGCATTCCAGCTCCAGCTGAGGGTCAAAATGTCAAACAGTGAAACGTCTTTCTAAATCCCTTACTAAATGTACATGTATATATTCTTATTAATTATACATTAATTAGCTTTTATATACGCGTAATTTAAGCAAACCAACTATTATTTAATGACCATAGTTATATTTTATTGGTTACTTTACTATTATTATCCTATAGCCAGCAATCCAGTAAATATGGACAGTGTAATGTCTATTATTACTATCATATGTACATTTTGGATCAACCATTTCATTTTCTTGTAATTTTGCTACTAAAATTTTAATGCATGTAATTACCCACGTAACGTAATGGAATGATATAGTTCTGCAATAATAATCATTAATTCTTGTTCTTTACTATTTCCGGTTTTGCAAATATGTGAATGCCCAAAACGTGTTTCCTAATCGTAAGTATGACTTGCGAGCGCTTTTATTTTTACTAATTGATCTTTTCACTTAATATATAAGGAAATTAAGGATATGCCCGCTATATGTGTTATTTTCGAATTACAAAATGTAACGTGTCAGTTTCATTAACGCTAATTACGATGAATTATTATTATGTAGGTAATTAACTATTCAAAATTATTAACGACTTAGAATAGTGTAAGATTTTTATGTATTTCTTAGTAATTCTTAATGCTTCTTGACACAAGTGACAAATATTAATGCCTTATGAAAAAAGACTGACATGGGGAATAATATTAGTTCTATGATATTATAATTAATTACCTACAAATAATTCTATGCTACTGCTACTACTGCTCCTGCGATGTAAAGTTTACTATTCTACCAATTAAGTTGTACTCTGTTCAACTATGTAACTGCCTTTCGAATTATTTTTAAGCTTCAATGAAATGGAAATTCTAAATTCCAATTTGAACGAGATATATTGTTATTAAAATATAAGTTTCTTGTTGATTTGTTTCTTGAAATGAGGCCTTTGTTGTTAAATACGTAATAGTGTTAAAGTTACAATAATTAATACAAATACAATCAAAATAACGAATTACAGTAAAAATTAATAATTTTTCTAATAGAATTGTGAATTTCAGCTCTAGAATTTGTACCAAAAGTAATCACATAAGTTACTGTCGTGTAAATTACTCATGTCGATTTCTATTCAAAGTTCTCGTATAGTACTATTAAACTATGCGCATAAAAGAGTAATATGAAATTAATGGATTAGTCTCTTTGTCGATAATTTTATATGGACGTAAAAAAAAGAAAATTGATGTTTGTGTTTGTGCCAAGGAATCAATATGTCAAAATGAAACAAAATGAAAAATGTAATACAATCAAAATAGTAGTAGCATTATAATATTATGTCGTTTTAATTGTAATGTATTTAAGTATCTGCGTCTGGCTATAGCTCCTCGCACAATGATGTCTACAATAAATTTTAGGTTAATGTAACTCATTAATTTGAAAATAGACTAAAATGAAATTATCATAAATTTAATAGCAAACTAAAATAAAAATATTTTTTATAATCAAGAATATAAATTATTATTCTCACAGCTCTCTCACATTGTACATACTCATTTTTGCTGTAGCTCCATTTGCTTTTTAATTTCAAAATTGACGTTTTAATTTTTATTTGTGGTATTTAAATTACTAGAGCGAGCGGCTTTCTTTTTAAATTGACGGAGAAACTGTAATTTTGTTTTACTATATGTGCCCATTAAAGACATTAATTTTAGACCAAATCAAACAGCATATTTACTTGAAATAATAGATGAAGTGCAACCACCTGGGGCGGGGAGGGGGGGGGGGGAATTAAAGTAATACAGAGATTTTCGTTTTAAATTGACGGAGAAACTGGAAATATTGTATTTTTATTATACACGTTACTTTAATATGTTTCATTTTGTATAATTTGTATAACTAATTATTGGATATGACACAATAATCGAGGCACAACAATAGAAACGATCCACTCCATAATATAATTTGTAATTTGCAATTCCAAATCTTGGACACTATGTAATATTATAACAACTCACGTTTTTGTAAAATAATTGTAGGCTATATATTACATAATTAAGAGAGTCGACAATGGAAAGTATGGAAGATAGGATACAAGTATAAGAGTGCATTTGGACTACACGTAATCCTCTACATAATAATTATTTAAATTATATTATCATTCAATTTGCTCCATCCGTCCGTATTACGCCGCACATCCCTTCATCATAATATACTATTACCATTATTCATTATACACAGTTATAGCACCATCAAACAGAAGACAGGGATGGCTTTCATTTGTAAATATTTAATATCAGCTAAATGACTAATTGACTACAAAGAAACACTATTTTAACAACTAACTACAATTAGGGAATAAAGTGACACAGAACCAAAACTTAAATTTTTAAAATATATGTAAAACAATATCCATTACGTCTTACGTGGGATTGTCATGGTGATGGGCTTTGTGTATTTTTTACGATTACATAAGATCATACTTACATCCTGAGGCTACGGACGATGGACAGGAAGGAAATATCAATTGAGGACAATTTGCCTAATTTATACGAATTTATACTTATTGTAATATGCTATGCTAAATTAATTATGATTCTATTACTATAAACTTTAAGCTAATAATTTTTTGTAGCAAAATTCAAGAATAGAATCCGCAACAAGTTTTTTTAATAGAATTCAAATTCAATTTTTCTTATTTTTTTTTAGATTCTTCCATTATTGACTAAATGAGGATGTGGAGGATGAGGATGGGGCTATAAGGACTTGCCTATGGCGACATTACATGAAATGACATGACATGTCAACCTTGTCAATGTCAAGGTCAAGTTGGCACTAGCGGTTCCGCTGTCTTCCTATTTCTCTCCACTGCCAGACGAGAAGGAAGCACTACTGCCCAGGACTCTGTTCGTAGCGAGGACCACGTGGGTTGCAGCCTAGAATTTTGATTCAAAGACAAAAATTAAACTCGTGAAAATAGTTTTTGTAAAAATGTACTTAATAAAGCAAATAAATTCAATAAATAAATTCATAATTCTTTTTTTTAAATTAACCTTGAATTTCCGCTTCGCATTGAACTGTCGAATACGATCTTGAGTTAATTTCAAATGAGTATCTTGTGCAGTATGACCTTTGACCCATGGATTTTCAAGGGCAGCTTTAGCATTTGGACGCTTTATGGAGTCAACAGTCATCATCTATATACAATAGAAATTTGGAGCGGATGGAATGTAATGATATAAAATATGTGGGTAACATAAAGGACGTTAGTTTTACGCTTAGCGGAGTAGCGGAGTGACTAACTGACCTGAACAACAAATTCTTTGGCAGCATTAGAAATGTCATCCCAGTACGGCGACTCAAATTCGTAGTCTCCATCCACAATCTTCCGCGTCACTCCAGGCTCTCCACTCTCATCCCAAAATGGCTCATATCCACAAAGCCTTCAATCACAATTAACCCATTAGACATTTCAAAAAAATAAACTTATTTGAATTTGTAATTTGAAATGAATGATAAGCTTACAAAATATAGAGAACGACGCCTAAACTCCAAATATCCACAGCAGAGCTGTACGACTCCTTCATGATAACTTCTGGGGCTATAAAATGGTAAATAAATAAATATAAGCGCATATAGGTGCATACTTACACCGCATAGTAACAGAATATCCCATCATATGAAATACGTAAATGCAATTTATTCCACAGCCGAAACCGAAACCGAAATACCCACGAAATGAGAAATTCAATAGTAACTGACCACAGTAGCCGATAGTGCCGCAGAAAGTTTGCATGATGGTGTGTTCATCCGTTTCTTTGGCAAAACCGAAATCACTGATTTTGATGAGTGAGTCATCCGAGTCAGACTTGTACAAAATATTCTCAGGCTTTATGTCCCGGTGAACGATCCCTTTGCTGTGAGAATACTGCTCAACACAAATAATCAACACATTAATTTCTTCACTAAAAGGGTTTAATCATAAATTATCCGTATCATTTAAATTTAGTTTGCAATTTTGGAGAATCATACTTCCAAAGCACTCAGAACTTGTTGAACAACACGCGCCGCCTCCTTCTCACTGTAGTGACCTTTCTTTACAATTCTATCGAATAATTCACCGCCATCCGCCAGTTCCAAAACTATAAATACTTCCATTGATGACTCGTAAATTTGTCTCATCTCAACCTACACAAAGGATTGAAATATAAAAATTAATAAAATTGAATTCATTAGTTGACATGTTTGTAATCAGCGAAGGTGAATAATTAAAAAGTTGAAAATGCTGAGTGAGAAAACTTGCAATATTTGGATGCCTTAATTTGACCAGAGCATCAATTTCAGAACTTATCACTTTTTTCCTTTTCCCTTGTCCCTATATTATAACACATCAAATCAAATCATTAATAAAATATCTCAATTTTAATTTTGCAAAATTATTCTAACAATTCGAAATAATTAATTAATCCAAAGGCCGAACCTCCTTCTGAATCACTTTACACGCCCAGTCCGAATCGTCCTCTTTACTTTTGCAGCGGTAGACGCAGGACGTGACCCCTCTATACAAAGTGATACCAATAATAATCTGACATTTAACAATTTACGCAATACAACACCGAACAAAAACGAGTAACGAAAACGAAAGTGTCACCATCGCCAAGGCTAATTTTGTAATTCCAAGAAAAAAAAATGTCAACTCACTTCCCCATCACACCTCCAATGATAAAGTCATCAAAAAAGGAGCTCCCCTTCTCACGACTCTCAACCCAAAAATCGTCACACATTTTGAAGCGGGATCAATTCAATTAACCAACTAAATTAGCAGTAATTCACAATCTTGTTCCTTCAATTCCTTTTCTTTGTTTTCCACTTGGCACCTTCACGCCGTTCACGCCCTCACAATTTAATGTCCAATTAGTATTAAATTAAATTACTTAAGCAGAATGCACAGTTCAAAATATAGACACTGAGTCATTTATGTATTCCACAAGAAAATCCAAGCTTCTAATATAATCGGTATAGAAATTATTAAAACTTTTTGAACAGTTTGTTTTTTACAAAGTCATTAGTGAGTAACTTGACAGCTCCTTAACTCCTGTTGATGCCTCATAAAAATCTGGTGAATAAAAACGGTAGATGTTGCAAAATAACTCGATAAAAATCCACACTTGAAATTACTAAAGTAAGTTGCGAAGTCAAAATTGATGACCTACGAAGAACGACGAAGAACTAAACTGATGACGATCATGTAATTAAAAGTATTCAATTTGGTCACAAGTTATCAGCGTATTGTATTCCTTGTTAAAATGTTCTCTTGCTAATTCTTTGAGGAAATAAAAGAAGAAGTTACTATGGTTCGTCAATTCGCCACACACTCCACGTTTCACGGTTCAAGTTCAGCTGTTGCTGTACGCAGCATTCGGACTTATCCTTTGAGGAACGGCAACGGCAACACCAACTTCAACTTGTATCTCTCTGTAGTAAAGTCAAAATGAAAAAATGAAATTAAATGCGATATTTAATGGCTAAATGCAACAAAACAAAAAAATCAAATCAAATCAAAACTTGAGCAATGGAATAAGCAAGTAAAATAGTGGAGGGAGGAATGAAAAATTCCAATACGTCTGTCCTTATCGTTTGTCTTTGTGGTTGATAGGAGAGCGGAGTGACGTGAGTTGAGGGGGGAACTACCTGGACATGCAAATTAAATTAAATTAACAAGAGAGATAAAATAAGACAAAAAATGTTATATAGGAAACAAGGAGACTGAAATGTTATAGCTAGTGAGTTGTGTACATCCTCCACACCCTCTCCTTTCCCTGTATTTCTCCCATTATTTATTTATTTATAAGTATACGAGTACCACTGTCATTACATTATACACTGGTCTGCATATGAATTCCAAGTTGGATTTTGAATTTTGAGTCTGAATATTTGAATACTGAATTGATTTGGATTTATTTGAGTGGACAATTTTTTTTTAGTATTCACTAAATTTAAATTCAACATTCAAATATTCAAATGGAAAATGGAACATGAACATTGAAATTCTTTGCTTTTTAGTTAGTGCGTGTGTGTCTGTCTTTTTGCCCTTTTTCAAATTGTTTTCCTCAAACGCAATTTGTGCGTAAGTATAGACTAAATAAAAAAGTATTTGGAAGTTTATTGGTGATATGTGATGTGATGGTGGAAAAATGGATTGGAGCTCAGCAGTGGAAAACAAAGCGGATTAGCTCTGCCTCCAGACATTCGAAATTAGAATGCGTATAGGATTTGGATTAAGAAATTAGAATTGGACATATGCTTTAACTTGAGAAATAATATCCCATTTTATCTAATTCAAGATTCAATTGGAAATAAAAGGGAAGGGAAAATACAAGGCGAGCGCCAGCGCCAGGAGAATAATGGAATCGAATTAAATCCACTGCACTGTTCAAATAAATAATTTTTAAAAAAACTCTGTGTAAATAATCAAATTTTATATGAATTATTCATGGAATATATAATGGAAAGAGTGGGGACTGCGGGGATTAGAGCCAAATCAAAGTCAATCACAAAACCAAAAACAAAAACAACTAACTAAGCGACGCATGCATAATTACCTACGTCTACAACTAAAATACAAAAGCTCACACAAACAATAATATTTTATCCTTTAATCCTACTAATTTCCTAATCGTATAGGTAACCAATAACGCTGCATTGCAAAATTGCAATATGCAATATCTGTAATTACTAATTACATACGCAGGAAGGTCTCATCCCGAGGAACAAGATTAAAATTGTAAAATTAATAAACGAATATTGACTCAATTATTCTCTGATTTTCTACAGCAGAGCGATTTATTCTGCACAATAACTTGTGGCAACTGCGGGAACTGGAACAGGGATAGAAAATATACAAAAGGTGAATGGAGAAATGCGGACAGACAGACATTGTCATTATTTAAAAGGCATATCGGACTGAATGAAAACTATAAATTGTGGTCATAATCATCATCAAGGGCTCTTCATAAATTACGTCTACAATGTTACCATAATGAAAACTGTACAAAATAAATTCGATATGGAATATTGTCGAGCCCGTACTCTCGAAATGTATTTCTGCCCAGAACGGAATTTATGCGGTCTCCCTGTTTTTTTATTTGATTTTGGTTATTTCCGTTCTTCTCCAAATCCAAACTGGAGCTATGGAACTGGAAGGGAAAATGAAGGCGAGGCCATATAGATACCAGAACCAGAACCAGAAACTCAAACCGCAAAAGTTAAATACAAAAACATGTGTCAAATTTAATATCTAATTTTTGCGTGAGAAACTATTGAACTAGTTGACTCAGTTGACTGTACTGTGTGCATATAGACCTTATGTTTTTAGTAGTAAGGATGATTCCCCATTTGTTGAGTGGTATACTTGGAATTTATTTCCCATTTAAATATTTGCATTTAAATGGAGCTTTTTGTTTTATCGCCCATTTTACCTCCTCTTTGCACATCATTAAGATTTCAAACTCTCGCCCATCTCTCGCTCATCTTCCTCCACAGGAGTAATTATCATTGAACAGAACCAATTTACAGAGGCAGCCAATATAGTCATTTACGTTTAACTCTAATGCTAACTGTCTCCATGCTCCAAGGCATAGTCAATTGACTGCTAAATCATAGACTAAAGATTACAGAAATAGTTTCGTACTTGGATTTTGACTTAAATGAAGGTGAAGAGTAAAAAAGAAACTAAAATGAAGCTGAATCTTCTTCATTTCTCGTTATTTCATCCTCCAACAGCGGCTTAATTACTCTTGCAGATTAATTAAAACACTAATTAGGAATTAAAGACCCGTATAATCATTACAAATCCTTCACTACGCTTCAGACAACTCAGGCCGCCTGCGATCCATATTTATTTATCTAGCCAAATAAATTAATATTCTAAATTTTCAAAATGATTTTCTCAATCGCGGAAAACCCACATAAAAGGAAATTGAGATGGGGATGGGATGGAAATGGGAATTAGGTCCGAAGATAGAAATTCAAGATAAGGGATGGTCCATAAACGAAGTAATCGCTACAGGTTTTCCCTGTTTGTTTGTAGTGCTGGAGAATTAGGCGTGTAATAAACTACTGGAACTATTCATAGGTATGTACCCCTGTCCAATAATTGCGTCTAGTTGTTCCTTTTTGTTTGAGTTGGTTTGCATGGTCGGGGCTGGAGTTTCAGGGGCAAAGGGGAACAACTCAATGAAATGGAATGAACTAATCAAAATGAGAATTGGCTCAAATCACTTTAATCCAATCTTGAGCCCAAAGTCCAATTCAATCTCCAAATCTCTATAAGCATGCCAGTTTCGGCTCGCCCATAAATGGCGTCCTCGCCAATATACACTTAAATATCCCTCTGGATTATTACGAAACTAATCTATAGAGTTAATTTATATTAGTGACGTCGTCATTTATGGACGAACCCTGAAGGAAAAGGAGTCTCGGAGCGAACATGAGAATAATGGAAATGCATCAAGTTATATATTTATTAGAGATACTATGGCTAATAAGGCATCATCCGCATCCGCATCCGCATCCCTTCCTTAGGCTCGCATCCTTTTGGGTTGGGGACTGGGGGGCGGGGGGGGGGGGGGGGGAGAAAAGGGAGTCCAGAAAAATGAAGTTGAGAGAAAGAATTTAATTAAAAAGTTGCTCAAGTCCGTCTGATGAGTGAGTCTCCTAATGCAATTGTAATACAGTGGAATAAAAAAAGATAGGAAAAGAGTCATTTGAGGCGATACTGGAAAAGTGGGAGAATATCTTGAGAGCATCTCTATCGTCTTTTAGTGAGACAGACAGACGGAGACGGAGACGGAGACGGAGACGGAGATGATAGAGGGGCAGATGATGAGGAGGGAATAAAACTTTCAACTTTCTCACACTAATTTATTTTACAACCTTTTTAGATTGGCTCATTTTATCCCAAAACCACGAGGAACAAACTCACTCTCTTCACCCCATAATCCTCAGGGGTCGTCCATAAATGATGCCATCTAAAAGTCCCGACTTTTAGTGCTCTATTAACCAGTGTATAAATACCCATATTTTTAGCAATATGGCATGTCATCAATACCCGCGACTACACCCACTACTGATGACAGCATTTATGGACGATCCCTCACCTACTAAGTACATACTAAAATACTTACACTTTACCTCACTAATCAAATTATAAAACTCATTCCGAAAATCACGTAGAAGGGACCTACACACAGCTAGCTTATTACATTTAATTAATTACCATTTTACACATGTTTTTTACACATAAATACGAAACAAGGAAACAAATTCATCATAGAAATATTAGATAGACCATTTTGAATTGGTGGGTAAAAATCATAATTCATAAATAAATATGCTCATTTATTTCTTCAACTTTAAAAATAAAATACGAAATTCAAATCAAATGGTATAAAATCAATTAGCATTTACTCAATTTACTGTGGCTAGTAACGTTGACGTTGACCTACCTTGACTCCCTCACAGTCACAGTTGATTTGACTTTTGAAATATGAATTTTCTTTGTATTTTGTCTCATTTTTGCCCTGTGTTATATTTCACATTTCGTTTTCTCCTTTGACTCGCCTAACGTGGCTGAGTGCGAGTACGAAATGAAAACGTGGTTATTATGGAAATATGTAATTTACAATATTTCTTTTCTTTTAATTATGCAATTATTTTTATCGGGAGATGAGAGAGAGTCGTAAATCTAGGAGAGAGGTTCACACACGCTAATTATGGTTATCTCCGTCTCTTGTGGTGAAGTAACTTGAGAGCGCCATTTGTGTTGTGCAAAAAGATTATGTTTTTGAACTCTGACTTTGTTGCAGACGGAGACTTATGGAAGTCAGACTAATTATGATTTTATTTATGAGCTAATTAATCAATGTTCTACCGCAGAGGCGGACGCTGGGAATTTTTACATTTTTTATAGACTTTCTACAGTTTACAAGAGCTTAATCAAAAGTCAGTCAATTTTCCAAGTTCAAGTCCACGCGTTCACGTTCTTCAATATTTTAACGTCCGCCACTTGAACACTTGTGTTAACTTCACAAATTTTATAAGATTAACATGCTATAGAACTGTTTCCATGCAAAAATCACCATTTTGATTTTATTGATGGCTTTCTTTGGTAAACAAAAATGTTCCATTTACATATATTTCAAAATTTTGCTTGATTCTATAAAGTGCAAAATGTTCCTTTTACATGTTTTTTGTAAAGGTGTTAAATGTTTTATTTGCATGCTTTTGAAATATGCAAAACTTTTTATTTCCATGGTTTTGAAAATTCAAAATGTTCTATTTTACACATTTTTGAAAAGTGTCAAAATGGTCCAATTACATATTTTTTGAAAATTTAGACAGCGGGCCTGCGCTCAAATTATCCGGCCCTGAGAACTACTTAACAATTAGAATAATTTTGTCTAGAAACTAGGTGACATTCCAAGTGTCCAAATCGCCTAATTTAAAATTTTCAATCAATCAAGTGGACATGCGGTTTCCTTATTTTCACCAAATCATAAAAAAGCTGAATTTTGTTTATATGTTCAGAACTGTAGCGACATGGAATTAATTAGCAACTATTGAGATGAGAGTCTCTAATTAAGTCGTGATTATTCTATGTATTTACAGTCTGCGTACTTCTTTCACCGTGTAGAATTGGAAATATACATAATACCAAACTTCCAAACAGTGTTGTTCCAAACCCTTTGGTTTTTTGGTTTAGGCTCAGCAGTGGGGCAATTTAATGGCCTATTCATAATTGGCCACAGAGGAAGTTGCTATATGCAGTGACAGGAGGCTGTCGAGGGTCGAGTATCGTTGCCAGTAGTCCGATTCGGAATGAGTATTGCTGTTTACTATTTCTTTAGGAATAATTCGTTGACGTCATTTATGGATGACCCCGGACTGAGTCCGGTTCCGGTGTGAGTTGGGTAATTAATAATTGTGTGAATTGTTCGGTAATTCATTTAGATTGAAAAGGCGTATATAAATATGAGAGAAATTGTAATGCTTATAAAATGTTTACGTTCGTCTTGTGTCTGTTGAATCAACTTGTTGATGTGGGTCACAAGTCAGCAGAATACGCTCCGTGTTTGTAAGTACAGCAAATGTTTGAATATAATTCACTAGACCAGTGTGTATACTGCTCCACGTTCTAGTTTTTGGATTTTCTCGGTGTTTTAGTATGTAGACGGTTGGATTTGGTTTGGATGTCCAGGTGTTTTCAGTCCCGGGTTCGTTCTTCTGTTTATAAAGAAGCAATTATAAGTGGATTCCCGTTTCGATTCGGTTCAGTTCAGTCAGCGTTCGGCTTCGGTATGGACGGTGAATCACGGAAATAAGTAGGAAGCTGGATGATGAAAGTATTAATAATAATAATGAATAATGAAATAATAGTAATGAACTGGAGCGTTGCCTTGTGAAATCTCTTCCTCAAACTCGATAAACTGCTCTCATTTTCTTATCCGTTTTGAAGACGGAAATATGGGAAATTTCGACTTGGGAATTAATCTGTCTTTTTCTACAGTTTTACTGCGTCCCTTTCGGTGGTTTAGTAGTTTAGTTAAGAAGAATTATATATTAGATATTGGGATAATGTGAGGGAGATCCGAAGCAGGGTCATGCAAGCCAAATACGTATACAAGAATACACAAGAAAATCGCGCCTCCACTAACCAAGAGTTATCAACCTATTGACGATAAAACTAGGAAACTATTAAAAAAAACTAAAAAGAGAGTAATATATTATAACCTTTTCGCAGATTTCAGTGAAGTTTTGTTTATTTACTTTAGCAAGTAACAAACTATCCACACACACACACACACACACAGCCAACAGCTAGAGAATGAAAACGGAAAAGGGAAAACGGAAACTTTGAGCCATCAATATTGAGCCTCCAAGTGGAAATCCAAAATCCGAACCGAATTCTGAGACTCTTTTCTCTCTCGGCTTCTTTTCCTCTTGAATGTTGAACACTATCAACTAATAAGTATGAAGTAGCACCTCCAAAACTACTTAACTCCACTTCTCCCTTTTCTTTGGCTTCACTCACTGACTGAATGTCGAATTCTTGTATCTCGGATTTTATTTACACAAAAAATACAACTTTTTTTTACACTTTTACAACTTTTAAATCTTTTTTAAATACTGTGGATCTCGGGAAGGCCACAGCCTCGATGAGAAGAAGCTGTTAATTGCAAATCTTTAGTGATGTTAAGTAAGTTGCTTCAATTTCTGTGATTCCTCGTAATAATATTTCAAATGGCTTGCTATAGATGTTGGTAGACGTTGGATCAACTATCAATTCACACATCAATTTTGTAATTCAATACTTTACACGACATAATATGACACAACTCTGTTACAACACAATCACAGTCAGGATTTGTAGGTAGTTAACTTGGTTTTCTCTTGGTTTTCCACTATTTTGATGTAATTAATTATGTGTTTCCTTTCAAGTCTGTATTATTTTCTCCTTTAGTGATTCATTTTACATGGCGAAGTGGCGAACGCAGACTACTTCCGACCTGAACTTGGATGGAACGTTGACTGAGCTGCTCAGCTGGGGAGTTTTGAGTTTGTGTGTCTTACTTTTGTTTTTACTTTTGCCTCTGGCCTTTTTGATTCTGCTTTAGAAATGGTTTTGGTTTTGGAGCAGTTCTCACTCTTCCACATCCAGTATAATTTTCTACCTCACTCGATCACTAGTCACTAACCAGTAGTCAGTAGTCAGTATAGTTCCAACTTTATGCACAATCTCGATCCTCACGCTCTCACGCTTTAATTAATTATGAACTTTGAACTCAACTTCCTTTTATGATTAACAACTTTTTTGTAATATTTTATATTGGAGCATAATGTATAGTAGTGTTGAAGAAAGTGCTTTGCTACGTCTGCTATCAACAGTATTATTATTATTATGCAACGAATGACCGAAGGTGTTCATGTTTTATCAATGTGTTACACTTTTATCATGCATTCCATTGTAGTTACTAACTGTAATATCTATTAACTTCAAACTTGTGTTTTGTATGAGCAGGTTCGTCGGTCAGTCGGACATCGGACCCGTCTCACGGTTTGTCAGTCTGCAATAAATTACATAGATTATTAAAATAAATGACTTGACAGAGAATAGGAGGCTGACTGACTGAGGGAAGAATGCAAAATCAATCCAATGAAAGTTGACTCACTTTCTACAAGTTTCGGAGACAAGACATGGGACTCGAGGACGACAACTGACGAGGGGAGATAATAAGGGAAGATGAAGATGAAGTTGATAGAAGCACTCCAAGTAGAGTCTGTAGGATGGACGTGTAGGAAGCGGAGTACATGTGTTGATACGAGGAGTGGAAGTTATTCAAGTAAATATTGACAATATTGAAGAATCGAAGAGGAGAAAATAATAGGAATGGAAATGAATGAATTGACTACGAGCACTTTTCAAGAGATTCAATTTTGGTTTTTGGATTTGAAGCTTTTTAACGTCAATCCTGAGAAGTCTCAGTCTCCTCTCCTCTCCTCTTCCCAGTCCAATTTTGCAAATATGGAGAGAATCTTGACGAGAGAATCTTGACGAGATGTGATAGAAGAGACTCTGACTCTACTCAGGAAACTGCACTGCACTTCTCAACTCTCGATCAGGATGCGGATCTTCCTATTCCCTCACTCTTCGCTCATAGTTCTTATTACGCTCTCACTATGTGATCTCCTCAATCTCTCTCTCTCTCTCTGTGGCTCTGGGCAAAATGAAAATGATAGAATGATAGTGAATGTCTGGGTGTACTGTAGACTGTAGTGTGGAGATGTGAAACGTGGAGATTCCTTTTCGTTCTCGTCTGGGGAAGGCGATTGTCATGTGGACTGTGGACGTGTTGTCGAGGATTGTGTTGAGAGAGCGGAATGGATCGAGTCTCTCGCACTTCTCCCCTTAATTCTTCCCGACTACAGACAGATAGGAGACTCTGCTCAGGTCGAAGCTTCGAAGATGGAGACGGCTCTTCAAATGGGAGACTCGACATCGAAGAAGGGAAAAGGGAAATGTGAGGACTGCCGTAAATATGTCAAGTGAAGTGAGTTCATTTGATTCCATTCGATTGTCTTTAGGACGACGGAATCAAAAGGATGATGACGAGAGATTATAAAGGAAAGTCCGGAGACGGAGACGCTTTGGGGACGGTGTCTTTGGAGAAGCACTCTCTAAGAGTTTGTTTCCCCTCTTTTCACTCCGATATGAAGGAGTGGATGGAGGGGAGCCACTAATAATATTACCAATAATTATATGCTAATTACAATAATGGAGACTGAGGCGGAATACTGAGAATGTTGGAGACCTATTGGAATAATTACATTACATTCGCGATGAAGGAGCGGAGCCTGAATAAGAAATCAGGAATAAAGACTCAATCACTTAACTTTGTTCCTGGGAATAATCTGCCGCGTCTCCGCTGGACTCGACTCACTTTCCAATTTAAGCCAAATCCCATTTTTTTTTGCCAACTTTTTCTTCCAACTCGTTTCTTCCCATCATCTCAAAAGAAAAGGAGACGACGACGACGAAGTGACTTTGGCTGATGCTGGGAGCTCGTCTCAAGACTCAAGACGCAGACCTACCAACGCTCATAACCCACTGCCTTGCCTCATAATTGTATAAACATCAAGTTGAAGTTATTAGAATGAAAATCTGTGAGTATACTCTGTAATTACAATCTCAAATCTGCAATCTGCATTAATCTCCCATCACTAATCACTTGGCTCCTATGCACAATGCCTGCAGTGGTGGTGCAGTCTGCACAATACAAAGCAACTCCAATCCTCCGCTCCTCATAGATCATAGTGCCCTCATCTTGCTCAACAATTCAGCAATCACTGTGCATATTTGCATATAGCCAAGTGAGTATACTCTAGGTACTTAGCATATTAGGATACATAGTCAATGAAAATGGACGATGGAGAATGGAGATACATGACAGGAGTAGAATGTACAGGAGATCGCGTCCAATTTCCCCTTCTATTTAATATGCTTAGTTAGTTGCTAATTGTAAATTATATTACTTGTATTACTCCTTGCAGCTCGTATTTTTCGCAAGCCGCGTCGAGATTCAAGACTCGAATAAGAGAAGACAAGTGGGAAGGTTGATTCCTTGCAGGGCCGGACCAAGTAATTAATTTTAGGCACCAATTTGTTTCCATGCAAAAACAACCATTTCGGGGTCTTATTTAATTGAAGATTTTCTTTGGTAAACTAAAATTCTGTATTTACTTACATATTTTAAACAATTACAACTTTTCAATTTACATGTTTTTTTTGAAGTGTTAAATGTGTTATTTGCATGTTTTTGAAATATGCAAAAAACATTATTTGCGTGTTTTTGAAAAGTACAAAATGACCTTTTTGCATGTTTTTGAAACATGCAAAAACAAATATTTGCATATTTTTGAAAAGTGCTAAATGTTCTTTTTGCATGTTTTTGAAACATGCAAAAACAAATACTTGCATATTTTTGAAAATTGCAAAATATTCTTTTTGCGTATTTTTGAAAATTGCAAAAAATGTTCTTTTTGCATATTTTTGAAAAGTGCAAAATGGTCCATTTACTTGTTTTTTGAAAATTCAGGGAGCGGGGGCTGCCTGCGCCGGCCGTATTATCCGGCCCTGATTCCTTGACTCCTTCGTTGTGTGTGTAATTACGGTTTATTACTTCTACTTCGTCCACATCTTCCCATGCGGTCTCTCACTCTACACACAGAGACACACAGGAAAGAGATGCGATTTTTATGCGATGCAAGTACACTCAGTCACTCTCGCAGCCTCCACTACTCACAAACAAAGCGTCAAAGCCTGGCAAATAATCGTTCTACAATTAAGAGTAAACAATGTGTGTAAACATATGTTTTCATTTCAGAGCAAAATCCCTTCCCACATTTTATTCTTTTTTCTTTTAAAATAGCTCATCTTTCTTTTAGCAGAAATGTTGGCGTTACTCATCAAAAGCTTTCTACTTTCTAGCCAACACCAACGCCGAAATTTGCCGAATTTTACCGAATTTTGAAATGGAAAATGATTTCAACTCTTGCAGAATATTGCTTTAGAAAAGGTATAATATGTATTTGGGTAGAAAGGTACGTAAGTGTATAGGTAGATATTGCTTCTTGCTTCGGCTTCGGGATAGTTGCTTGTCTTGTGTATTTTTTAAAGACGCCAAAGAAACTGGAAGATTACTCTAAAATGAAAGTGGTCACGTGGCGCTCGTGTTGACGAAAGAATAATTGTATTCTTGGCACGTGTGAGAGCCTGTTTAAAGTTGGAGAGTGGAAATCAAGGAGAGATTTTATTACAGCATGCGTATACATACGAGTTACGAGTACTTGCATGTAGTTTAGTAGTATAGCATTGTTGGACCATGACCATTGACATTTCATTAAATTCCACCTTCAACTTCAACTCAAATGCTTATTTATTACAATAAAAAGTAAAACGTACTTGAGAAGGAAAGGAGCAGGGCCGGATAATGCGGTCAGCACAGGCAGCCCCCGCTCCCTGAATTTTCACAAAACATGTGTGAATAAAATATTTTGACTTTTCAAAAACTTGCAAATAAATTTTTACTCACATATCAAAAACATGCAAATAAATTATTTTGTACATTTCAAAAACATGCAAATAAATTATTTTGTACATTTCAAAAACATGCAAATAAATTTTTTCTCACATATCAAAAACATGCAAATAAATTTTTTTGTACATTTCAAAAACATGCAGATAAATTATTTTGTACATTTCAAAATCATGCAAATAAATTATTTTGTAAATTTCAAAAACATGCAAATAAATTATTTTGCACATTTCAAAAACATTAAAATAATTTTTTTTCACATTTCAAAAACATGCAAAATGAAACATTTTCCACTTTTCTCAAAACATGTAAATAGAAAATTGAGCACTTTTCAGAATCACGTAAAAAGAACATTTTCCACTTTTCTAAAACATGTAAATACAACATTTTGCTTTACAAAGAAAACCATCAATAAAATCAAAATACATAGTGGGTTTTGTATGGAAACAAATTGCTTCCTAAAAGAAACTCCTTCGTCCGGCCCTGGCAAAGGAGAGGGATGAGGTAGGAGGTAATCACACGGCGGGATTGAGTTAAATAATTGCTTTGTTGCCTTCCCTACATTATGCTCTTCATTGATTCAAAATTTTATTATTTTCTTCCAGTTTTTCATTCCCCAGCAACAAGTGTTTTTAAAAATGGAACAGACCCAGTTTTTTGGATGCATTTATTTGTATGACAAATGTACTAAATGCATACAGCATAATTAGTATACCTGATTTTAAATAATTATTATTACGTCTCTGATTTTCTTTGTCTTTCCTTATTTCTTGTTTGCAATGTGCAACATATTGGAAGGTTCTTGGCTTGGATTTGGAAGAGTGAATTGGATTTGTGTTGAATGAAATCTTTGAGAGATTGTTGCATGCAGAGATTGCTTTATAATTGGATAATAGGGAATTAAGGGGAGTGTTCAAAGCAGTGGAGATTTTGAACGAATTTATTGTATACGAGAAGAGATTGTTTGCATTGTACATTAGACTTGCTTCGCGAAATTAGTAATTGTAAATAAGTGCTGCCCATTACGTTTAATATGCGTAATAACTATTACGACAACTGTATAATCATATGAATTGACTCCCTCTTATTAGTGTACATATACCCTGAGTGAAGAATCAAAACGGCCCATTTCTAATTTAAGCTATAGAATAAAAATCACTATGTCTGAAAACACTAAAAATGAGGTTCGTATACGCACAATTTTAATTTATGCGGTTTAAAAAGTGTAAAATGTTTTAATTGCATGATTTTTGAAAAGTGCAAAATGTTCTATTTACATGTTATTGAAAAGTGTAAATTGTTTTATTTCAATGTTTTTTGTAAAGTGAAAAATGTTTTATTTCAGTGTTTTTTGAAAAGTGCAAAATATTTTATTTCAGAGCTTTTTGAAAAGTGCAAAATGTTCTATTTACATGTTATTGAAAAGTGTAAATTGTTTTATTTCAATGTTTTTTGTAAAGTGAAAAATGTTTTATTTCAGTGTTTTTTGAAAAGTGCAAAATGTTTTATTTCAGTGCATTTTAAAAATTGCAAAATTTTTTATCTACATGTTGTTGAAAAGTGCAAAATGTTTTCTTAGCATGTTTTTTAAACAACTCAAAATATTTTCCGTGTATGTTTTTTGAAAAGTGCAAAATGTTCTATTTGAACATATAAAAAGCATAAAATATTCTATCTCCTTGATTTCAGGATCATCACATTTAAATGTTGTCGGAGATAGTGCATTTTGTTTTTAGTTAAAAATGGATGTGTCATTTTGATTCTTGACAGAGGATACGTAACTTTTAGTTCAGACGGAGCCCAGTCGACGTCGGCCCAGCCCTTAATTTAAATCCAATAATTACATGTAGCAAAGTACGTTCATGCCTGCAGTTTCCTATTGCATGCATTAAAAATTACAAAGTTTATAACAGAATTATTTATAACGTCCATTAATTTGATTCTCTAATATTGGGTTATAAGAATACACAAATTAAATCAGTAAGCACAAAACTTGAAGGTTCATTGTTCTTTCCTTCGTTTTAAAAAACAATATTTAATCTTCGCAGCCGTATTCGTATAATTTACTAATTACAAATTCCAATATTACGCAAGAATTAATTCAGTCATCGTTTTATACTTTGTGTTGCACCACATCTTGGGATTAGAAGGTCAGGGTCACTCACCTCCCGCCCCTTTCGTTGACCACTCAGCTTTTTATTACAACTTTGTGCATTTCATACTTTGGACTGAAATGGGGTTCCGGAGCCGGACCGGGGGTTGACGATGACAGGGACTCCGTGTCCCATTTATAATCGCGAAGCAAATTAATCAAGTTAATGAATTCCGCACCATTCCACACAATGCATATTTTGGAAACCATTTAAAAGGGAACAACAAGGGCAACCTTGCACTTGATTTAACATGCGATTAAAAAAATTCAACTGTTGAATCATTACAAAAAGGGTTCTAATAGGCAGGACTAAAAGCGACATTTCCTCATGTTTCTTCCAAGTCAAAAGGTCAGAAAGTATAAAAAATCGAAGTACAATGCTTTTCCTCACTTCACTGTTGTTGTTGTTGTTGTTGTGTACGGAGTATGACATGTGAATTGTAATTTTGTAAATAAGCGATAATTATCCCGTTTCCAGTTTTGCCTTTCTACCAGAGCAGCAACGCTAACGCTACGTCCGCTTGGAAGTATTGCATGTAAAATGTAATTATAATTACGTATATTTATTATGGGATTTTCTGTAAAAGTGTAAGCAAACGAAATGTTTATACTTCCGTAAAAAAGTTGAAGTCGCATTTTACAGATGTGGCGCTTCTGACTTCTGAGTGCTACCGATGCTGAATTTTGAATTCTATATTCCTGTGTAATTATATGCGCTGGATTGATGACATTCAAATTTCAAATCCAAGTAAAAAAAAATGAAGGAAAAGGTCAACTAGTTTTTCTGTTGGAATTTATTCCATTTTCTTGTTTTCTAGTTGCGAAATATGGAGTTTCAGAGTCGGTTGTCGGTGTTCCTTAGGGGCCGTCCATTAAGGACGGAATGGGTATTGGGTGAATGGGTCTGCTTACAAGCAATAATTGAGCTCATGACCAACAAAATGGGTATATTTAAATGGCATCATTTAAGTTTAAGGACGATCCCTATAATACTCCCATCCGCATTCCGCATGTGTCCAATTTAAAAAATTACAAAATACACGTTTTTCTACATATTTATATTTTTCAAGTTCAAAGTGCAAACTCTGATATCTGAGTAATTTCTGCGTTAATTGCTTTCATTCCTCATATTGACATTTATTAATTGGGAAAAGTATGTGCTTATCTCATTAATGATTAATGTAATGTGTCCCTAATTCAAAACGCTAATAAATCAAATCAAATCATTTATGCGCCTACTTAAAAGCATTAATTAATAGCACTCGAGTGACTTGAGCCTGAGCCTGTGCTGTGTTGTAACAAAAGTGGACATTTATTTTTAATACAGAAATACATTCCAAAATAATCCCTTGAAAAAACAGAATTTCCTTATTTGAAGCCTAAAATAATTCATTGTTTCAACTGGAGTGATTGGTGATTATACAATTTACACCCTTTGGCATTATTCCCCCACAATAAAAATTATTACTTACTAAACTTACTTGTTTTTCTAATGTTTTTTTTTCGAAATTTTATTAAGCTGTTGCTGATCGTGAGTAAAAGTGCAAATGAAAAAATTATATGGAGTACTTAGACTTAGTTGAGTGTAGCATACGAATTAAAACTTAGCTAATACATTAACATAATATGTAAAATATTAAAAATTCATTTTGTACAAAATATTACCTACCTACATGTATTACTATACTGACAAGGTATTTTGGTCTTTTGATTTTACACGAGTACTTTTAATATTCCTTTATTAAATTGAACTCGCCAATTAAATAGTTAATCATCAATCCACCTGATTCGTAATTAAATATGGGTTAATTCCTAAATCAGTTTACACAAAGGTAAACTATTGGCAGTGAGTTAATTACTCTTGGCAATAGAATCAAATAAATATTAAAAATGTTTTAAGTAAATCGTAATTCCAAATTAATTACAGCACTCGAATTGACATTGGGCAGTGGAACCGAACAATATTAAATCAAAGACGGGAAAGACAAGTGATGCACACTACTTAAGTACTTACTACATGTCATGAATTACAGCGATAAAAACAACAGCAACAAATCAAAAAAAAATCATGAGTGCGTCCCAAAATAAATATAATAATTGTTTACACTAATTCATAATTTCAACCTTTTTGCACTTTTCTTCCCATTTCTTCAATTAACTCGTCAAGTCGTGAAGTAACATACTTGGTCATAATTAATACGCTAATTATTCATAATTCAATGGGTGCTAACAAAAATAATAAATTACAATAAAATAAATAATTTACATACATTGTATGAATATTGGAATTCGAGTTGTACTACACCAAACTAGAATGACGATGAACATTCAAATAAATTATTAAAATACTACAAATTACAGTGACAAAATTGTACAAAAAAACTATAGAACACAGACACGGTAACGAGAACGAGAAGGATACATATAGGAGTATAGACTGAGGATACAAATTGATCATCTGATCGATTCAAAATCTCTCAATCCTAAAATTATACAACATAACTAAATTGAACACCATAAAAATAACAAGAACACAAACGAAAGACTTTTAACATGGAGGAGGTGGGACACATTACCACATTACATAATATAATAAATTAAATAAATTACACAATTAGTTTTATATACAAACACTATTACCATTTCATCCGATTTTCTATACTCTTTTCAAATTTCCATAATTCCAAATTGAAAATACTAAAATAACTACTTACGTTCTCAATATAATTGTCATAAATTCCCGACACAAACATCTCCCATATTCCACTATGCACTATTACACATATATTTATTTCTTATTATTTTTTTATACTATACAAATACAAACAAGACACCACTCAAGTCTTTTGATAGTATCTACATATTAATTATTTATTTAATTCATATTTTGCAATCAAATTAATTCCGAAATTCCAAACTACATTTTGTAACTAGTGTCATCAAAAGTACAAAGAATTTAAATAATCTATCTCAACATTCTTAACGATATGGAGCAAGTTCAGTAAAAAATTAGCCCAATAAAAAAGCTAAATTCATGAAATTAAAAATTGTTATTATACTATATTTATTTTATATTTAAAAAAAATGTCTGCTTCGAAACAAGATATAATTTGGCATTGGAAGGAGTGGCATGGCAGTGGACGAGTGGACGGGTGGACGAAAACGAAAACTACATAATTCCACCTGACTCAAGTTTTGCTTACAAGAATTTTGAATTACGCATTACGCACATTTAATTAATTGCTCATTTATTTTAGACACTAATCATCAAACAAAATAATGATGACGCATATTTGTATTTATTAAGTCATACATATATGAGTCATTATCACACCTGCATTACTCATTAATGTATGTCTCAAACGTCAACTACTACGTACACCCATAGCTTTAAGTTTTGTATAATTTTAGTTTAAATTATAGTTTACTATTTCATAAGCTTAAAATCAAATGCCAGTATGAGCATGAGGAATGATGATGCATGTACATTTCTTGATATATGAATTTATCCTTCAATGCATGCCTATGTATATATATTACGTTTGATGCATGAGTTTTAGTTCTCTTATTGTTTGTAAACAACAAACTGCATGACGAGCATAAAAGCCTCATTACAACTAGTCATTCTTTATACATACATATTTCCACTGTTATTTAATTCTAGAGTATTTATATACCTATATTTATATTCTATAATAATTCTTGATTATTTCACATTACGTAATTTATCCGCTATGCAGAGATTCATTCACGTTTAAAATTAGACCAACTATTTGATGTCGGACCAACTATGTGGTCATTGCGAAAGTAACCTAAATTCTTCGATTATTTATTAAATTATGATTTGGCAATCTGATGTGAATTCAGGGATTGAATTGGATGATAGAGGAAGATTGAATAAAAAGTACTGCTTATGAAAGGTCGTGTTTTTCCGCCTCTCTCTAAAAAGCCTAAAATATTACTTGAGACGTCTTGAATATTATTAGAGCTTCCATACGGTTGTTGCATTTTTACTTTACCCCAAAGTCATTATTTTCCACCCGTATCACTTTTCATGTTCATTTCTACTTGTGTTTACTTCGATTCTCGATATTGCACTGTTGTATTAACCCATCTGTTACATAACCACTGAGTTAATGAGTCTTGGTCTTTTGACCCGTATCAGCACATATACAGATTTCCACTAGGGTGAGTCTGTCTAAATTTTCACCCTTTAACAGTATTATTATTATTATTCGACTATAAGACTACGATATGAACCGTTTTTCCAGCCACAGTGGACAGTATAAAAAATTTCGTATAAAAATGCTTCCATTTCTTTTTAAAAAGATAGTTTACATTTGGTCATTTCATTTCAGTTTTTAGAAAAAGCTCTTGAGTGTGCAGTAACTGCTTATAATAATGTATTTCTCGACGAGACAGGCATTAATGCAGGTAGGCCGGAGTGAGAATCGGAAGCGGAACCGGAATCGGAAGAATAGCTCCGAGGTTTCCTATTATTTCCGTGGGTGGGTTTTTGTTTTGTCAGTAGTAGAGGCATAGTTAACAGCCTGGCAGTGGCAGTAGTAATAATAATTGTAATTTTAGATTACACATTTCAAGTCCTACAGTTAAAATATTTAAATATCCTACAATCTATTTAGGCTATATCCACAAATCACGGTCATGTGTATACTTACTACGATTTATAAAAAATATGTACAAAATATAAGGAGCTTATAGCATAGCGATAGCGACTTCAAAAAGGTTTTCAAAGAAATTTCGTCTCAGAGGGAGATACCCAAAGATCCAAATACAAAGTAACATAATAATATTATACACCTCCAAAATAAGCGAGTGCAAGAGCGCATTCCTTTACACAGAGACGCGCATTAGTAATAGAAACCACATGGTTTCATTTTGAAAAGTATAAATTAATTCCCTTACACAGCGTATCAACTGAGACCAAATAAAGTACTAGTACCAGTGATTTACATTATTCACTTTTTTTTGTACAGTTTGAGTCTGCTACAATTAGTCAATTAGAATTAGACTAAATTAAATACAATTTATCTAACCGAGCAAAATACATTTTTTGATTTTACATCCTACTTATTCTTAGAAAAAAACATCAAGTACCAAGACGAGTATCAACTTAAATGTATGTGAGCACTTGAGCATTGTACAAAATAAAAATACGAATAAAATTAAAAAAAAACAATATTAGTTCAAAGTCAAATATTTTGGTCTCCAGCTTTTCTTCTTTTTTTTTCATTATTTAGGTGGGAGTCTCCTTTAAATTTCTTGAAAGAAAACATTAAAATGTTCATATTAAAATGAAAATTATGACAGCAGCTCCAGTTAACTAGTAGCTGTAAAAGGAGCAGCTTTCTTGTTGCGTCTGTTTGCATGATTGGGATTGGAGTCGGAGCATTCGGTGGAGGACGACGGTGAGGATGAACCCGTGGAACCATCGTCACTTGTCGCTCCTTCTTGTTGGAGTGGATCCGCGAGCTCTTGGTCTGCACTTCCGTCGTTCACATGAAGCGGATGAGCCTTTTTACTTTTACTGCTGCTACTCCCCTGACTATTTGGCGGTGAGGAAGGGGAGGAGGAGGAGGAGGCTGAGGACGTGGAACGACGTGCAGGGGTGAGAGTGGCGTTGGAGGAACCAGAAACGGAACCGGAACCCGAGATGGCCGTTGAGGTGGCCGGACCAAAATTTCCATACAGTTTACACAGAGCGGATCTTCGATTCTCTAAAGCCCTCGTTGCAACTTCCCTCTCTCGCCTGGACAATGGTTTTTTCTTAGCTCGGGAAGATGTGACCACACGATAGGCCTCCATGAGCTCCTTATCCGCCTTCTCTAACTCCCGCTTCCCCTCCATTCTGTCCAACTCCCGTTTCGCGAATAAATGGAGTTGTTTTAATTTTTCCGAATTGTACTCGTGAAGGTGACGAAGTTTCTCCTGGGTGAGCTTAATGTCTTGCAAAATCTCATCTTTCGGATCGTCCAAAAGCATTAGTGCATCCGAGGAATTTCCATCCGAGTCCGACGGACTGACTGATGCTGTTTGCCCAGTTCCCCCCATTCCATCCATTTCATCCGCGTTTAACAATCCTTGATCTCGAAGGACTTTCCGGACACGAGCTTCTAATGGCTGGCTACTACTTGGACTCAATGATGACGGATCAGATGCGATGAGCCCGAGAGCGTGTAATAAGCCGGGCTGGTCAATATACACTCCATTGCAGGGGGTGCCCACCACCTCCTGATTATTGTCAATTTCACTGTCAGCATCACTCAGGTTTTCAGGTGGAGCAGCAGATGTAGATGCTCGATTCGAACTGGTACTCGGACTTGGACCGGAACCGGTGCCATTACCGTTCGCGATGGTACTGCTGCTGGTGCTATTTGCGCTTCCGACGACAGCCCCACTGTTAATACTACGGTGGTGAATGTAGTTCGCAACGCTTCGGTCAACGAGGGCGGACACTAATCGCTGGGTTAGAGGACCACATGTGTCTTGTGAACGAGTTTCAATCCGGTCACGGCATCTTTAAAGTTGCGAATCCAAAATAGGAATTTAGTTTATTATCCTAAGCACTTATACAGACATTAAATTTGGTCACGTAAATACTTATGTCCCAGAGGGGGGGGGGACTTTATAAAACTTACCGTAAAGTTGGACTGGACGGCGCATTATTTTTAAAATGCTGACCCAGCGGTGGAATGTCAAATATTGTCTGGGACAATGACTGGTGCTCCTCAATTGTTCTTTCCAACGCATCAAAATCCGCGTAGGTGATGTCGTGACAGAAACTATCCGCATAATCCCAGAATTGATTTGGGGCTGCTTGACGATACGCCGATGAAGATCCACCATCTATTTGTCCAATTTTTTGAGTCATACATCAAAATAGCATTAATAATATTAATAGCATTAAAAAGCGGACATTTCAAGAAAAATAAAAACGAATAGTTGCTTAAACTGATTAGCACTGCAAATTTAAACTTGTTGGAGTGAGTTACCTAGTGCCATGGAATGGGAGCGATTCTGCCCAGCTCTCGTCGCAGGTTTAGTACATCCCCTTTGGCATTTCATAGCTTTGTCCCCCTTCAATTTTTTTGTGGGTAGCTTTTGATATTTTAAGCTGGATGCTGGAAGGAGACCCCCTGCCGCAGCTAGATTAGAAGCGCTCATAGAATGGAAAGGTGACAGTGCTGAGCCATTATTATTAGTATTTAAGCACGTTAAAGACGCGGCTGCTGAAGTGGAGGCCATGCTTAGCTTCCGATGCATGCTTGGACTCCCAGGGGAATCTGAAAGCCGAACTGGACTCGCAGCTGTTGCACACACGGATGAGCTCAACATCAAAAGTTTGGTAGGAGAATTACAAGTATTTGTTCGTGTCCCGTGAGAATGACTATGTCCTCCTGTGGGTGACCGAGACGAGGGTGACGAGGAGCAATTGCGTTGACGGTTATTTTTATCAGGGTCAGAAGAGGGTGGTGGTGAATACGGGACACCGAATATGGTCAAATGTTCTTTTTCCAAGGAACGAATTCGGACGGATAAATGAGACCACAACGTTTCTAATTCTGTCTGTACTCCGTCTACTTCTTCCAATGTAATGTTACAATTGGTACTCACAGTGCCCGGGTCTTTCTCTGGTCCTTGTAGACAATTCGGGCTCTGACTTCCAGGAATAACTGATGAGCTGCTGGGAATACTAGCAGAAGTCGAATTTGGACAATTAGTAAGACTTGCTTTCTGCTGCTGAAGAGGAGGAGATAGTGGAGGTGGCTGTTGCTGTTGATTTTGACTGCTATTGACGATGAAATGACTAAGTCTTGGAAAATCTTTACAATTATTTAAATCTGGAAGGGTGAGATGTGGGAATGGTAAAACAGTATTCAATAAACTATTGGAATTATTCATGCGTGAACTGGTCGTCTCGATAGTGGCCATCGGGACTAAGAGGGAGGTGGAGGTTGCCGCAGCGGCTTGAAATGTTCCTGTTGAGACTGACGCTGACGACGGAGAAGCTGTGGCAGTCATTGTTCTTGAGCTAATAATGAATTTTTTGGCAGCAGTAAATATTTCGGAAGCTTTCGCAGCCATGGATGATTTGATCTCTTCGATTGTGGAGGCAGGAGTGATTGAGGTGGAGGTAGTTGGACGCTGTGAAGCATCGTTTTCCTTCTTTAACCCGATTGCTTCTCTTGTGACAGAACTTTCTTTCTCAACACTTCCCAGATGTCCATTTCCATTCCCTAAGTTATTCTGATCTGTTCGAATTCGTTTACTTGGTGGTTTCGACTTCATTTTGTCTTCTTTCACTTTTAGCTTTTTAATTTTGCATTATTTTTTCTTTCTGTCCTTCTTCGAGCAATATATCAATGCTTAGTCGTCTCCATCTGGTGTAACTGGATTTTGAGTTGAATCTGAAGCGCAAATGATAAATTCACAAATGAAATAATCTTCTATTTTTTAAGGTTCGTAGTCAGTACATTCGTATATTAGGAATTGGAAGGGAATTATAGGAATCTAGTAAACTAATGAACAAAACTGAGAGATTTAAAGTGGTAGTGTGCAGTTACTACGAATTCAATTCGCATTTTTCACTGAAGTCTTCCACGGCTGGTGGTGACTGCTAACTTTTAAAACTTTAATCATGTATAATAATAAATGTGTGAACCAAAAACATGTATAATAGTTAATTAACCTAACAGACAATTAACAATCAAACAAATCTATCCAAGCGATCCGACTTGTTATGCATTAGAATTAGAGCATTTCATGAAAATTGGAGCATGTTCATTCATTACTCCTGGGATTGGGGATTAGAGAGTGCGATCAATAGTTCTACGTCCTCTACTTTTCATCCTTTTGTCCTTTGCACAAATTAGAAATAATTTCATATTTCATACATCATAATTTTCAACCACATTCAACATTATTGACAAGACTCTCAAGTCACGAGTATGAAGTACTAAATAAATTAACCAAATCTTGAACTTATTTTTCCTGGAGTTGGCAGCGTGGACAGATGGGAGCAGCAGGAGAGAATGGAAGGTGTGCTTAATGCCTTAAAACTTAATAGTTACTACTAAATTGTAAGTAACTAGCAATTACTATACTATCAACTATATAGGTTGTAGGTAAGAGCTCACCATTTTTCAATAACGCTCACAGCCAAGAAGGCAACTGCTACTGAGTGATGGTCAGGGATGACGGTCAATCGGTCCACGGTGGACTGAGTGGATGCTGTATGTGGACAGAGTTCAAAGTTGGATATGTGACGAGACTTGAAGAACAATACTGAACATAAACTTGGAGTAAATACAAACAAACTAGGTAATTAACAGTTGCAACTTCGCAGTAACGATTTTCAATTTGTATTTCAATGTAACTAAATTGAAATATGTCATGTGTAATTTAGACAAAGACAGTGACACTGCTGCCGACGACGACAAACAATACATGTCTACAAGAAGAGCTAAGTTGGTTGATGTTGACTCGATTTTCGATACTGACTGGTTGCTGGTATTTGATGTTGGATGTTGTCAATTACTATTGAGCTGTGAGTTAATATTGAACATTGAAACAGTCAAAAGTAGAAAGGGAAAAGGAACAAAATTTCAAGAATACACTTGGCATTTTACTTCATACTTAATGGCAAAATAACTGGTAATAATATTAAGTGTCAACTATCAACTATAAGTACAAAGTATATACGACTGAATTAAAGTTGAAAGTGAGCAAAATTGTTGTGTGTAAACCGTGTTCAGTGCTCAAGTAGAAACATTAACTAATTTAAAAGCACTAACTATATTTAACTGAACACTGAATTGACTGAATCGAGTCAACATCCAAATTGATGTGCTTACATTTTGCTAGTACTAATTGTACTACAAGTGTGTACTGCCTACTGCCTAATTGCCTCAAAACAAAAAGAGCTACAAAGCTACAATCGCCAAGAAAAGAATGAGGAGTGAATCGAACGATGCGATGCGATGCGATGCATCAACCAAACAACGAGACTCCCTGCGAAAATTAAAGACTCCAAACTTTTTAAATTTTCCGCCTCGTCAATTATTTTGATTTTTACTTTTCGCACGCTTTTGCCCTCCTTTCCACAAACTTTCAATATTCCAATAAAATTCGTATACAATATAAGGGTTCACAAAAATAATTATCCAAAATACAATTTTAAATTAAGTATAATGCAAGTGGGAGGCTCTCTCCTGGCCAAGCTTGTACATGTCTGCCAAATTATTTCTGTTTGTTTGCATCTATCTTTTAGTCATTAATGTCATTGATGTAAACAGGGCCGGATAATGCGGCCAGCGCAGGCAGCCCCATTTCAAAAAACATGTATGGAAATGGAACATTTTGCACTTTTCAAAAATATGTAAAAAGAATATTGAGACTTTTCAAAAAGACTTTTCAATAAGTTGCAAAGTAAAGTTTTTGCACATTTCAAAAACATGGAAATAAAACATTATATCCACTTTACTCAAAACATGTAAATAGAACATTGAGCACTTTTCTGAATCAAGTAAAAAGAACGTTTTGCACTTTTCAAAAAAATGTAAATAGAACATTTTACTTTTCAAAAACACGTAAATAGAACATTTTGTACTTATCTAAAACATGTAAAATAAACATTTTTCACTTTTCTGAATTCTGAATTAAGTAAAAAGAACATTTTGCACTTTTCTAAAATATGTAAATACAAAATTTTGCTTTATCAAAGAAAACCATCAATCAAACTGATGGTTTTTGTATGGAAACAAACTGCTACCTAAAACCAAATCCTTCGTCCGGCCCTGGCCTGGATGTAAATGATGTAATGTAAATTGAGACGTGATTAAAAGTAAAAACAATTATTAAAATTACTTACTTAAAAAATACAATGTTAATTAACAAAGCTCCAATAAGCGCAACAAATACAGTACATACCAGATTCGTTGATATTTTCTAAGACAGATTGTTTCTTAAGGGAATAAAAGCCTTGGTACCGATTTTGTTTCAATCATTAAGTAAATAAATCATCATTATTTTATTAGCTGACGTTTCTCTCATTGAATTTCATCATCGTATACATTATTAGTCCACACAATAATTAATTTTTAAATACAGATATACATGATTATTACTGTACAATTTTTGCTTTAGAAAAAATATGAGGAGGATTTATTTGTAGGGTATTTCATAATTGAAGATACCGACAAGTTACGTAATTAAATAAGCAATGTTAGAGCGTTAGAAGGAAGTATGGAAGTGTAGTAGAACTAACAAGGTTTTCTTAAAAGGCTTTACAATAACATTACTTACTTACTTATTCAGCGAATTGAAAAGTTAATTAATTCCGAATAAAATCCTAATTTTATTATCAATTAATTTTATTATACTATCAACAAAACTAGTTCAAGTTGTAGGAACGTATTTAAGTTTTTGCTTCGTTTCTTTTTGTTCAAGCTTAATTATATAAGTAAATAGTTGCGATTTTTGATCGTTTTAGAAATGTATGTCGAAGGCATGATTAGGATTATATAGATGTACCACTTTTGAATCATTATAATTAGGCAAAAATATTGCTATTTTTCGAAAACTAGAAAATAGTGTGTTTTGCCCTGTTATCAAGACGTCATTAGATCATAATAAAATTATAACTTTAAATTGTAGATTACCTATCATATTTTTCATGTTTAATGGCAATTGGCGATATAATATGTAGATAACTATATACCTATAGTATATCATTCAAGTATAGCAACCAAGTTTCTATTTGTTTGGTTTTGAACATCCTTACTCACTGGTCAGACATGTTTCAAAATCAATCCAAGGAAGTAATTCTTTAGGTACTACAATAATAATAATCGTTAGCAATAAAAATAATTAAGAATTACACTTTATATATCATATTTATGTACAAATAACTTTGTATCCAAACTTTTCGGCACAGGAACCATTTTGCCCCATTGAAAATTCTCGATATGGAACGTAACGTGATTGTGATTATAGCTATAAGTAAATAGCAAAGTCATTATTTTAAGTCTCTTTTGTTCAACATTATACAGATTTGATTAAAACATCAAAACAGTTCGTAATTCAATTAGTTATTGTCATTGTGACTTAAATTGTAAAATTATTATTAAATAGTTTAAATTCACAAATGATTTTAAGTTGATGGTCTCCTCTTCATTCTTGATTCATCTTGATTTGTTTCAACATGATTGTTCTACTTACAGAGTTTCAACAGTCCAGTATAGTTGCAAATTGGAATAAGTTGCGCCCGTTGCGGCGAAGAATTTAATACGTAGAATAGAATGATTATGGTACAAGTGTAATTACTAATTACAGGCTCCAGTAGTAGTACAGCATTATTTAATTAGGATATTTATTTTAATGTAAACAGCTTAGCTGATTGGAATAATTAGAATTGAACTAAATTAATTATTAGGTAGATAGATGGTTTTACTGCTGACTATTATTATAGGGATTGTAGCGGCTACATGCAATGCAGAGCATTTCCCCCTGACTAGGAAAAAATTTACGATTTTCTAGTGAAGTTTGACATAGTTTGCAATTGAAACATTCCACGTGCCAGTAGCGCCCTTCAAAAGACATGAACTTTGACCCAATCACTCCTGTAAAAATCAAAATATCATACTTAATTATAACATGTTCATTTAGATTTAGATGTATAGGAACTGAACCGAATATAATTAACTACGTCATAATCAATTGTCTAATATTACGAATTTAAAAATGGTCTTCTTACCAGAAATAATGTTGTTGCAGGAAGTGCAGCGCTTGGAATATATTTCGTCGTAACAATCCCCACAGAAGGGATCATCAGATGTCTTTGTGGAGTGAACGGCAATGTTGGCTAAGCTCTTACTACAGTTCGTACAGTTAAAGCATTGACGATGATAGTGCGTTTGTTTGTAAACTAAACCGAAGCCATTGCTAGGTGAAATAATTTCATGACATTTTTGGCACTTCTTTGCATATTTCTGTGTGAAACAGGGCTCACAATATACTTTGCCCTCCCGGGGATAAAAACTCGTGGAGCCAATGGGCTTGTCACACTCTTGGCAACAGAAACAGTGGTCGTGGTACTGTTGCGTTTCGTATTCTACAGTTTCACCTGGAAATAACAGCAAAAGAAAATTATTATAAAACATATACGAAATTAGGTGATTTCTGATATCGAAAATAATATTACAGTCCGCATTTTTATTTGTCAGTCACTCCATTTATTTAAAAGTAACGCAGCACTTTAGTTTGACTCACCAACAAGTATTTTATGACACTTGACGCATTTCTCCAGATAATTCTGATCATAGCAAGTGGCACAGTAGGGCTGGTCATCCTTGCATAGAATTTGATTTTCCCCCAGGGGTTTGTTGCAAGTTGTACAGAGAAAGCACTCGTGATGCCAAGGCTCATTTCGAAAGAGAAACCCAGTGGACTTTAAGTATTTTTTACACTTGACACATTTCCGTCCACTGGACTCAAAGTAACAATCCGCACAGAAAAGTCCATCCTTTTGATTGCAAAATGTTTTTGAGCCGATGGGCAATTTACATTTTTCACAGCAGAAACAGTCTGCATGCCAATCCTGACCTTTGTAGGTTACCAAGCTCGTTTCTAGATTTACAAAATTGAAACAGTCCAAATTAATACCATATTTTATGTACTTTAATAAAAAATACATCGATTAATATTAGAATCATGGGACTATGTTAATGTATAATTGTAATTAATTACCTGAAGTAAATGACCCGTCACACTTAAAACATCCGGGCTGATTCGCAAGCTCGTTTCGATAGCAAGGTGTACAGAAGACTTTGCCACTCTAAACAAAAATAATTAATAGGATTAGGATTTCATTCTGTTAGTACACCACCAGTCACTTAATTTAAATTGTAATAGTTTAAAAAAGCTATTCACCTTCGATTCAACAGTTTTGCCAAGTAGATTAGTTTTACATTTACTGCACGTAAAACTGGGTTTAGCTGCGGTGATCGGTGGTTTAGTGAGGCGGGTGAGAGAAGGATCACTAGAATTGTCGGAAGAAAAATCCCTGTTTCGGTATGGATCATCCCCACGTTGCTGCTTGTCTTTAGAATTGGACATTTTAAAAATAGAATTCAACTGATCCAAGTGTGTTTCTTCCACTGGTTCAATGCTAACGGATTTCTTGAGTGTGCTGCTACTGCTCTGAGGCTGCTGTTGACTCTGACTGTTTTCTGCTTGAATTACAGTGGCCACTGGTGGGGTGGCTTGTTGTTGCTGCTGCTGTTGCTTCTGTTGTTGCTGCTGTTGAAGTTGCTGCTGCTGCTTTTGCACCCACGTCCCAATTGTTGAAACAGGATTCGGATTTGAACTGACAGGCTTATTGGTTCCGGTTCCGGTCCCTGTTGCTGAAGCTGAGGGTTTTTGTGTGGACGCGGGAGTTGTTGAAGGCATATAGCTGGATACTGAGGGTCCTCTTCTATTCTTCTGATCCGAATCCGAATCCGAACTATTACTTTTACTATGATTGCTGCCTGCAGGCTTTGATAGATGTTGATATGTGGTTTCCGGTTTTAGTTTTGTAGCCGAGTTGGTGGCTCCTTCAGGACGATTGTCCAAGTCATTGTCATTATTATCATCATCAGCTGGTTTGGGAATGGAGGCGAAGGTCTTGTAGTCAAATTTCTTTCCTGTCGAATTAAAATTGTTGTAAATGCCACTGGCACTGTTTCGACTCAGATTGGGTGAGCCCGGTGCGGGACTTCTTGTGGTGGTGGTTGTTGTTTTCGAGCGGAGAAAGGAAGGGGAGGAGGGTGGAGGTGTTCTCATGGGTGATTTCGGCTCAGTTTGTTGTTGTTGTTGAAAAGGCGATGGACTTCGTGCTGGGGACGGTGCCCGGATCGTGGAGGAATTGATGTAAATCCTGGATGGCAATGGGGAAGAGTAACCTTTCCTGTCCTCAGCTGGAACCTGGTTTTGGTTTTGACTGTAGCTGTTCATGAGCTCATCATCCACATTGTCAAGATCCGTTTCGAAGGGTGGTGGCGGAAGCGGAAGTTGAAATGAGTCAGCGTCAGCAGATGCCGTCGACGAGGCGGACGAATGACTTATTCTTGGCTTCGAGGATGACGACAATTCTGTCTCAACTGAGGATACGAATGAAAGCGGCGATGAGGAATTCGTGGGGAATGTGGGTCTGTTCTCTTGTTGGTGGTGATAGCTAATATTTTCGTTGGAACTGGAGTAAGGGTGGTATGACTCTGAGGTTTGCTGGGGTGGGGGTGACGGTGGAGGGGGTGTTGGTGGGGTAGTGAATGTGTATGGAACTGAAGGGGCCACTACTGGGCCTGTTGTGGAGGAGTAAGATCCACCACTGGAGCCTGAACCGGATCGGGAATGATATGGTTGTGGAAGCGTGGAGAATAAAATCGGTGGTTTTCCCTTATTTGGTTTTGGAGGCACTGTTGGTGGCTAAAATCAAAAACAATACAAAACAAATCATTTTTTGGTTTGCCTTACATACATACCTATTCAAAGTAGGATAACGCTATGCAATAGATTCCCTATGTACTTTGCTAAGACTCACGATCAGCTCAATATTATTTGGTGAGAATTAAAAGGCATTGTGAAAAAGAATTAAAACAAAATTATTCTTTTACAACATCCTATATTCTTTATTCTCCTAATACTGTGAAATATTGGATCATAACTTTTATTACTATACTGCATATTGCATTAGATCATGTGGGCTGACAATGATATTCATAATCACGAACCACAATCACGTGAAAAGAATGGAATGTCAAGTGTAAATGGGATGTTGAAGGTGACGTAATTAAATTTGGATATGGAGTGACTCACCCTGGTAAAAAGAGGTGGTGGCGGTGGTGGTGGTGACATATTATTATTGTCCCGATCCACATGATGATTTTCACTCCCGCTCCTCACACCACTGCTCACATTCTGACCCGCGTCAGCTGAAAATGATGATGATGAGGAGGGTGGTGGTGGGATAATTGTTGTTGTGGCGGAAGCGGACGTGTTCGTCATGGTCATGGACAAACCCACAAACATGGAATCAAAACATTTGGAACAATAAGGCTGTTTCTCCTTCGGCAGGGGGAGGAATTTCTCTGGAGTATGTGAACAATGAAAACATTCTTCATCCCTCCCACCCCCACCAACCCCATTCAATAAATTACTGTCATCTAAATCTGTCTCAACCACTTCCACTCCGTTCCCGTTCCCTCCGTATCCATTCATCTCGGTGATTTAATACCAAATAATTATTATCTATTAAATATAAAACAAACACTGTACTCCTATTTAATTGCACTTTTAACTTTATATAACATAAATAATTAATGTTGTCTTTAAAACGTTTTTAGTTTTTAGTTGGAATCACAAGTTTGAAGTTCACTTGAGGATAAAGTACAAAAAGTAATGATCGAGTCAAGTCGTGAAGGAAGACTCAAAAGCTGGTGTTTAGTTGTAGGTTTAGTAAGACACTTTAACTTGGTATAATTTCTATTATCACATCAAATGAAATGTAATTACTCTGGCTTAATTGTGGAGTGCAGTAAATGATGTAGCTGCTAAGGAGTGATGCTGCATTCAGTGGGAGTGTATAATAGTTTAATTTGAGCGATGCGAAAGATGGGATCGCGCGATGTGTGGAGATGTTTGGCGTGTGAAGTGCAGAAGTGAACTGAAGGACCTTTCTGGCAGAGAACTTCACTTCCCTCACTCGCTCACTCACTAGTCAGTCCATGAATCCACAATCAAAATAATCTCCTACACACTTCAAAGACACAATTCAGTCAGAATTAGAATGGAGCAGGATGGAGAGAGAACGTATTGAAAAAAAATGTACTATTTTTTTGTCGATTGACTTTCCAAGTTGGGAACACTTTTCAACTGACGAAGCTCTTGGTTAAAATGTTAAATGATGGGCGATGCGATGGGGTTCTGCTCCTCGTTTCTGGTTCTGGTTCTCTTCTGACTCAAGTTGAAGTGCACGTCCAAAACGTGGAGTAGTGGACTCTAAAAAAATAGAAATATAAATATCTGTTAAATATTCTGTTGGCCTGCCAGTCTGCCTCCTATCATTCATTTATCATTTTTTGTTATCATCATCAAGGGATGCGATAGTGAGACTGATGCGGAGCCGAGTGTTCGAGATTCACTTCATAAAATGCCATGTGTTATTTATGAGTTGCGAGAGAATTGACTGACTTTTTACTTACGTTGCTTCCATGGAATGGATGAATCAGCTCTACAAATAATTATCAATTACTAATAACAAACGACAAACCATTATACTTACAACTCACAATACTTGTTTTACTTGCTCAATTCCTTCTCCGTTGACGTTCTCTGGTTCACTTCGTTTATGACTTGACTCGCTTCACAGTTTCCTTTCGCACTTGCACATTTTCAATCCCCCATCCCCCCACCCCCAATCCAATAGTCAATAGTTCACACGTCGTTCATCGTGCATCCTTCATGATCAGCAATTGTGAATCACACCATGTGCCATGTCTTTCTTCTTCTTTTTTGAATGGCTTGGATCTTCACTTCTTCACTGCACTCTACACACACATGACACAAGAGACAATAAGATTCACATGATTATTATTTTTTATTTGATAATCACATACTGACTCAAATGTTGAATGCCGTATTTTGGGCATGGGAGTGAATTCATAAACGTTTCTTTGCTATTCCCTGTAATTCAGTCAGAGTCAGCATATATAATTATGTTACTTGTGTGCTCTAACTAATGTGAAGCATGTAATTAGACTAATAGACTTAAACACTGCCGTGCCAAATTGCCAAAGGTACAAGTAACAAGAATAAAATTACAAATTAGGACTCTGAATGACGAAATTACACATCATTTTTGCACTCCTCTTGAAAACGTGGCGAGGAATATATAACAAATGGGATGTTACCTAATAATTACTTACGAATTGTTCCTTTTGCTCCTTCATCCTCCCAATTCCCAACTATAAATTATTCAATTTGATTTTGTTTAATTTTGAGTCGTGAGGGTTAGGATTTCAAACTGAGATCATGTTTACAGTTTATTACAAGTGAGCAGGATGAGGATGAAAATGAAGATGAAAATGATATACTTTACTTAAATTAGAATCATTCTATTCTGTGGCTGTACTGCACTGGTCTGGTGTGAAGGAATGTGAGAAATGAATCTCTTTAATCACTTAATTATGTAAGTACTTATTGTCTCATCTCCTGTCCCACGTCTCGCTCATTTCCCATAAATGTCCTTATCTCGACCTCTTGTATTTATACTGGCTCGCTCACAGCTGACACTCACGGCGCGGTGACGGCGGTAAAATCGTTTTTTTGAAAACTAATTATTAACATAAATGCATTTTTGATCTGATTTCGATTTAATTTCATTTTAATACCTTTGGCCTTTGGGTTTCGTGGTCTAATCCTAAGGGATCGCCCACAAATGACGCTATAAATAAGGCCAATACTTGGTTCATGATGACATCGCATGTTAAAGATAGCCATTATTACACCCAGGCTAAGTAAGCTGATGACAGGGGGTTCATAGGGTCATAAAAATGGGGATTTTCTGATAACGTCATTTCTGGACGATCACGTATAACACCTAATAAATTTGTCATTCACTCGCAATCAGTCACAGTTCAGCAGATGAGTTGGGTGTGCATTTCTCGCTCGAGGCTCGAATTAATTGGTCGCTTTTAATTTTATTATAAACATAATGAGATACTATGGATGAAATCAAAGTTTATTTGCATTAAAATTGATTAAACTCTGAATCAGCATAATGTTATTGATTCGTCTCGTATATAAATATAAATACACTATGTCAAATCATATTTTTTTAAACAAATAAATTAGATTTGATATATGCATAATATAGTAGAATGACAAGAGGAATGGGCTTGTGTAGCCTTGTGATCTGGAATGATATTTATGCAAATGAATGGAGATTGGAAGTATAAGTAATGACATTGTTGTTGAGCGTTCATATATAGGCTTTAGCCTTGTCCTGGTCCTGTTCTGCGGTGAGGTTTTATGGCGAAATAATTTGGTGTGGTGACGAATAGAAAATAGAATTAATGCATTATGCATATATGCAATGGAAGGAATGAACTGAAGAATAGGCTTTTGAAATAAAATTGTGAATAGTTCCAATCCAATAGTTCATCTACATTGCTTAACACACTTATGAACCAACACACCATAATAGATGCGTAATAAAAGGAGGAACTCGAGTTCCTTCGGGATCATGACTCAACTCTGTTAATGTTAATGTGAATTTATTTACTCTGCTCACAAAAAGTCAAAAGGACATAAAGTGACGTGAGAGTCATTAAGATTCAAATGCACAAGCAAATAGACGTAGAGTCAACTTTTTAGCAAACTACAAACTTAAAACGTCAAGTTAAACAAATTAGAACCAAGGCTCAGCCACACCAAACAAACACACACACACAGAACAAACACTTATTAGCCATGTATTTATTTAAGTAGGTAAGTAATTATTATGCATAAACAAACAGATCATTAGCATACACGGAATAGGAGGGAATTCCTCTCTCTCCAAATTCCAAATCTCCACAACTTTATTTCGCAATTGCCGACGACGACCACGTCCACCTGTCTACCTGTCTCATGTATTTTTTGTCACACTTTTCAATTTTCTTCTTTTTTTTAAATCTTGTGTTGAACTCTGTACTCTGTACGATTACTACGATGTGATGACGATGTCGATGTCGATTACGATTACGATTACGACTCAGTTCAAGTTGAGATTTTTTACACGCTTTAATTAACAATAGGGACCTAAAACAAATAAGACGTATGGGTAATGAGGAGTGTAAGCAGAGAGCCATCCCATTATATTATGTAGCTATATGCTATTTGATATGCCATGCTGTAATTAAATTAATTAACTTAATTAGATCGACTTATGGGCTACGCGGTTACGGTCACGGTATTGATCCATAATCCGCATGTTACACTTCCTTAAAAATGAGGCACTAATTAGTACCATGTTCTATTTTCTGTTTCTCCAACAGAATATGCACTGTAATAACATTCGCGAAATTCTTTTCTATGCCATTTGAATTTAATCATAAATTCTATTTTAGATTGATTATTTTTTTCAAAAATATTTATATAGGGTTAAAAAAATGTGAATAATTTAAGAGGAGCGGAGTAGTGCGTGTAAAGTTGTTTTGCTTTGCTGGTTCTGGTCCTGGTTCTGGCGCCGTGTGTGTGTGTAGAAAAAAAAGGTTAAAAAAGTGAGTGTTTTTGTTTTGTTTTGTTTGGCGTTGTTGAGGTTGACTGACTGACTGCGCATTATTTAATTTTTGCTGTGCAGTGGATTCGGAAATTCCTCGTCAGTTGGTTGAAACGTATTGTTTTGGAATTTGGATGTTGTTTGACGTTCAAGTTGAAGAAATGAGAAATATGCCTTTGGCTCCGTTTATTTCCGTGGCTGACTCATCGCATCCCTCGTCGTCCTTCTCCGACTCCGACTCTCCACTTCTCGTCCAACTTCATGGGAAGTTTCCAACGACATTTTCACCAGAGAAAAATATTCTTTCAATTCTTAAGTACAATCGCAAAGCTGAAAAGAAACGAGTTGAAGAAGTTCAAATGGTCGGAGTTTGAGGAGCAGGAAAAGAATGAAGATGAGGCTATATGAGAGGGTCTGTCTGTCAGCTGACTGGGGAGTAGTGTGCCATGCCATGTTACTTTTTTTTACCCAAAGTTTAACTTTTCTGAGTAATTATCCCGTAGTAGACAGAGACACATTCTTCCCTTTTTCTTTTTTAAATCCTTTGGGTTAGTAGCCTCTTAGCAATCCTATTTATTTCATTCCACTCTTCCCCCTGTAGAAACACATGGCTTAGTTATACATCCCATGTCAACATCCTCAAAAATCTGTCCTCGCAGGAATTTCACAAATTCCTGAAAACATTGTTTTTTTTAGTTCTTAATATTGCCCCAAACTTCATAAGCAATTTATTGGATGTTTTCTTGACACACACGCGCGTTCAGCTTTAAGATTTATGGAAAATCAATAAATTACTGTTTTCTGGGGGTAAATGTAATGAAAATCCCATGTAAACTGTAAACTGTGTAAATGAGAAAGGGTGGGGGTGGAAAAAGCGGGAATTTCTTATTTTCAAAGTTGGGTGGGGAAAAGGCGTGACACCGTGACATCAGGGCCGGATAATGGGGCCAGCGCAGGCAGCCCCCGCTGCTCCCTGAATTTTCAAAAATGTGTAAATAGAACATTTTGCACTTTTCAAAAACATGCAAATACATTATTTCTCACATTTCAAAAGCATACAAATAAAAACTTGAGCACTTTTCTCAAAACATGTAAATAGAATATTTTGACATTTCAAATACATGCTTATAAATTGTTTCTCACATTTCAAAAACATGTAAATAAAACATATTGCACTTTTCTCAAAACATGTAAATAGAATATTTTGACATTTCAAATACATGTAAATAAAACATTTTGCACTTTTCTCAAAACATGTAAATAGAACAATTTCCTTTTTTCAGAATCACGTAAAAAGAACATTTTAAACTTTTCTAAAAAAACACATGCAAATACAACATTTTTGTTTACCAAAGAAAAGCTTGGATAAAAAATCAAAATGTTGGTTTCTGCTTGGAAAAAAATTGCTACCCAAAAGGAATGAATTCCTTCGTCGGGCCCTGGCGTGACTGATGAATTGGACTTGGATAAATGATTAAATAGGGAAGGTCAGCTGACAATTAAGAAGTTTGTCAGCTATTGGAGACGTTGGAGGATGGGGTCGTTTCCTTGTTACGTCCAGATTGATGGGGCCAGGACGTTATACTAATTCTATTATTTATAAGGTGCAGTAGTGTGCAGTGAGCTTAGCAGAGGGGTGCATGCACTAATAAGGAAAGCTATCTCAACATTATTTAGGGGACGACAAAGGAGACAAAGCTCTGCATGAGACTCAAGGCTTAGACTTGATAACTAGTCACACGTTCAAGCACAATTTTAGCCAAGAAAATCTCGTCTAAGGGATCGTCCGTAAATGATGTCATGGGTCCACTTCAAGACGGATGACTTCCCATGTTAAAGATAGCCGTTTACGCAATGGTTATATACCTCACAGCGGGTCCTATAGAAATAGGAAGATATCGATGACGTCACTTATGGACGACCCCTACACACATGACTTGAGACCCATGTGTCTTTGTGTGTGTGTGTGTGTGAATGAAAGGGCGATCCGAAGGACAGGTGGGGATTTGTGTCCATTTAAATAGTTAAGTCATCCAGTCATTAGCAGTTAGGACAATTTTCAATTAACTATTCAATTACTACGTGGCCAGTCAAGCGTGTGCATTGTCAAAGGGATCGAGGATGAGGAATCTCTCTCCAACTTCCAACGCGTCACACATCATACGATCAAGATTAAAATTCCAACTACTTACGATTACAAAGTGCCATGCAGAGTTTAATATCGTGAGTGAACAACCAAAATTACCCATATCCACTTGTAGCTAAAAGCAATATCCACTATCTACAAAAATATTCAGATATGTCTTGAGGGCATTTAAATAGAACATTTTACACTTTTCAAAAACATGGAATTAGAACATTTTACACTTTTCAAACACACGGAATTAGAACGTTTTGCACCTTTTCAAAAACATGGAATTAGAACATTTTACACTTTTCAAACACACGGAATTAGAACGTTTTGCACCTTTTCAAAAACATGGAATTAGAACATTTTACACTTTTCAAACACACGGAATTAGAACATTTTGCACATTTTCAAAAACATGGAGTTAAAAGATTTTGCACCGTTTAAAAAACATGTAATTAGAAAATTTGACACTTTTCAAAAACATGGAATTAGAACATTTTACACTTTTCAAACACAAGGAATTAGAACATTTTGCACCTTTTCAAAAACATGGAATTAGAACATTTTATACTTTTCAAACACACGGAATTAGAACATTTTGCACCTTTTCAAAAACATGGAATAAGAACATTTTACACCTTTTAAAAAACATGTAATTAGAAAATTTGACACTTTTCAAAAACATGGAATAAGAACATTTTACACCTTTGAAAAACATGTAAATAGAACATTTTACAATTTTTTAAAACTCGTAATTAACATGTTACGCATGTTTCTCAATTTGTTTTTATGACATAGCTCATTTTGAATCCAGCTTAAATTGGAAATGGGTCATTTTGGTTCTTCGCAGTCGATATGCATTTTAAATAAACCTAAGCCCTACTATGAGCACAATCTTTTTATAGCTCTCCCCATTTCATTATTTTATCTACGTCAGCTGATCAGCTCCTAATAAATCTAATAATTTTCATATTTTACAGGTTTTTCAAAACGGGAATCCGTCCAATTTTTTTTATTCGTTTTACAAAAGGAACATAATGTGGAAACTTGTATTGCAATTAACCTACAGAGAGAAGGGAAGCACCTCAAGTTATTTTCATGAAATGCACATTTTTGCATTGTTCAATTAATTGTTCAAGACTTTTAAAATGTCCATCTTTGGTAGTTGGATTTTTGAGGAGTGAGGTCATAAGGAAATTGTCATTTTTATACATTTTTTCTTCTTTTCTGTCGTTGCAAAGTCTCAATATTGACAATTTTTTCTCGTTTCCTGCCCTCCCAGCAAAAATACTTTTACTTTGCTTCACTTTCTGCCTTCTGTTCAGTTCTTCTCGTTGAACTATTGGACTGGGAGCGTGCATAAATTACGGGATACATTTTAGGAGTTCGCGGGGTCAAGCTCCCTGCCTACCCTTTTGACTGGGGTGCATACCAATAAAAGAATTGGTAGGGGTTGAATATCTCTGATTTTTGTGGACCACGTAATTTATGCACGCTCCCTTGAACCTATTCCCATTTTCACATGGCATATTTGTGCGACAGCACTTCCGATCATTGTTTAGCACTTTAATTGTTCGAAATCAGAATAAATTCCTCCCGCATTCAAATTGAATAATTGGAGTTGAGGAGCATTAAATTGACTTGTCCGTATTGTCCGTATGTAGCATGGATTTTGCTATATGACTCGTCTTCCCCACAATTACGCCATTGTCATCATGTACAAAATAGTAATAAAAAGTAATTATTTATTAGAGAGATGCAAAGAGCGGCTCAAGTTCCTTTTGTTCCCTTCACTTATATCCTCAAACGCAGTCGTCGTCGTCGCAGTAGAAAAGGCGTTGGAATAATTATTGCTCACTTCTCGGATTCGTTTTGGTTTTGGTTTTGGTTTTGTAGAATTTTATATTTTTGCATTCCACAGACCCACAAATTCCAATTCTATTGTTTCTTCTAATTTACGATTTACAATATCACATGAATAAATCAATTAGGATTATTTTTATTCCCGAGACATTTTGCGGAAGGGGAGACAAAGGTGCGGAATTTTATTGTTTGTTTCTGATTCATGGGATTTACTTGAGTCCGCCCCCTTCCCCCCCCCCCCCACCTCCTACTTTTCTTACGTCTTTCCTATTCTTCACTTTTCTTTCCTCTTTCCAAGTTTCTCATTTCTACTTTTTACGCCTCAAGGGATTGTCTGTAAATGATGTCATGGGGATATTTGAATGACATCATTTATGGATGACCCCTCAGAAGGTGTTAAAGCATATTGCTCAATTTTTTTTTGTTTTTTGAACCGCTGAAGAGCACTATGCATATAATTTATGAAAATTCTAAAAAGTGTACGTAGCATGATATCTGATATCGTGACTGAAGAACCAAAATGATCCATATCCAATTTAAGCTAAAAGCAATATCGACTATCTACAGAAAAAATATTAAGACATATGTCTTGAAAGTGTTTAAATGGAATATTGAGCACTTTTTAAAAATGTGTAAAAAGAACATTTTGGACTTTTCAAAAACATGTAAATAGAACATTTTACACTTTTGAAAAACATGTAAATAGAATATTTTGGACTTTTGAAAAACATGTAAATAGAACATTTTACACTTTTGAAAAACATGTAAATAGAACATTTTGGTCTTTTCAAAAACATGTAAATAGAACATTTTACACTTTTGAAAAACATGTAAATAGAACGTTTTGGTCTTTTCAAAAACATGTAAATAGAACATTTTGGACTTTTCAAAAACATGTAAATAGAACATTTTACACTTTTCAAAAACATGTAAATAGAACATTTTACACTTTTGAAAAACATGTAAATAGAACATTTTACACTTTTCAAAAACATGAATATAGAACATTTTACGTTTTTCAAAAAGTCCTAATTAACATTTGACGCATGTTTCTCATTTTGTTTGTATGACACAGCTCATTTGGACAGTAGCTTAAATTGGATATGGGTCATTTTGGTTCTTCACAGACGATATTTGATACTTTGGTTTTATGGTTCACAATTTGAGGATACGCGTCCACGTTGTCCGCAGTCCAATTGAAATGGAGACAAAGACGGAGGCTCGTAAAAAGTTGGGAAGGAGCATAATTTATTTTAATTTATTATTACGGAATTGCGGCTTCCGGGAGGAAAGGAATGAAATAAATGAATTTTATTAAATGTAATTATCCGCCGAGAGTCGCAATAATTTCGCTGTAATTCAAGCTTCACCTCTCACCCCCTCGTTCCAATTCAAACAGAGACAATTTTCGCCACAAAAGACTGATCATCATTCCACAGCCGTTTGCGGCTCACCCTTTCAATCCACATTGTTCACTTTTAAAAACTTGGCTAAAATAAAAACGTGAATTTAAATATGCTCTCTCTATGTAGCCAGTATAAAGACTCAAAATGACCCAATGATTCAATTTTTAGCTAAAACCAAGATGCAACTATTCACACGAAATTAAAACATCTGTATTCTTAATAATTTTTCAAAGTATAGTTTCCACTTTTCAAAAACGTCACAAGTCAATATCAAAAATGGGTAAATGGAATATTCTGCAAATTCTAAAGTTATTTTTTAAATGTAAGAGAATATAATGTTTTGCACTTTTCAAAAACGTGCGAATAGAATATTTTGCATTTTTCAAAAAATTGCAAATACAATATATTAAACTTTTCAAAAACAAGTAAATGTCATGTTTTGCATTTTTCAAAAAAGAGTAAATACAATATTTTGCATTTTTCAAAAAGTGCAAATTGGAATATTTTACATTTTTTAAAACAATAAATAAAATAATTTGCCCTTTTCAAAAACATTTAGATATATTTATATACATTTTTTAAAAACAAGTAAATGTCATGTTTTGCATTTTTCAAAAATGGTCAAATAAAATATTCTACGATTTTTAAAAACCCTATAGTAAATACAATAATTTGCACTCGTGCAAAAAATCGTGTAAATAGAATATTTTGACCTTTTCAAAAACTCGTAATAACTAACATTTGGGCTGCAAAACATTGCGTGTTTTTCTTACATAGTTCATTTTGTGTCTAGTTCAGATTGGACATGGACCCTTTGGGTTGTTCACTGAGGACATTATGTGGATTGTGGTGGTGGGTGTGGGTAGTGAGTGACTGGAATGGCTTGGACGATTGTCGTAAAAAAGTGACAAGTTGGAGTTCATTGAACGGGAGGAAGGATGGAAATGTGGAATGTGTCATAAATTACGTTTTATCTTTGTCTCCGTCGCGACTCATGTAATTGTATCCTCGTCCCCAAATCAACTCCCGTCACTCCCATCCAAATTCTGAGTGTTTTTAATTGTTCTTTTTATTATCTCTCCATTATTCACCCACTCACATTCTCTCTTCTGACGCTATCGGGGAATCCTTATTAGCGGATCTCATTTTTTGCGTGCAATATTCCAATAAATCCAAACGGCTGCACAAAAAAGGACAAAGGACACTGGTTGCAATTCAATCCACAATAATATTCAGTTCAAATAATTATGAATTAATTACAAATATCGACAGTGAAGAACCAAAATGACCCATATCCAATTTAAGATAAAAAAATGTCCACTTTCTACAGAAAAATATTGAAACATGTCTTGAAATTGTTTAAATCGAATATTGAGCACTTTTCAAAAATGTGTAAATAGAACATTTTGGACTTTTCAAAAAACATGTAAATAGAACATTTTACACTTTTGAGAAACATGTAAATAGATCATTTTGGACTTTTCAAAAACAAGTAAATAGAACATTCTACAATTTTCAAAAACATGGAATTAAAAAATTTTACACCTTTTCAGAAACATGGAATTAGAACATTTTACACATTTTAAAATCTCCTAATAATTAACATTTGACGCATGTTTCTAATTTTGTTTTCATGACATAGCTCATTTTGATTCCAGCTTAAATTGGAAATGGGTCATTTTGGTTCTTCACACAAAATATGTAAAGTAGCCTGATCGTCAGTCAAGAGTTTTAATAAGGATTTCTTCCACGTTCAAAAATGCTGTGTGAGCATTAATATGAAATTGGCCGTGTGATGCAGTGCTAATTATTTTGACACATCTCTGACCCTCATCATTTTTTAGGAGCAAATTTAATATTGACTGTCACAGCTAATGCAGTAGAAGCTGGAAGCGTCGCCATTCAAAATAATCAAAAAAAGATGATGTCAAAATCATGCACGAGATTAGATAAAACTAATGCTTTTTACTTTTTGCTCAAATATGCAAATTGGGAGTGACACTGTATAGGGATCCTCCATAAATGACGTCATCCAAAAATCCCCATTTCTACAGGACCCTGTCATAGAACTTTATTGCTTAGATGGCTATCTTTAACATGTATGGAATGTCATCAGTATCCAAGGGCAGACCCATTGACCCTAACCATGACGTCATTTATGAACGATCCCATAGTAGTGCAGTTCAGTGGCTGTTGCCGCTAATTGCTAATGGGGAGACGGGGCAGATAAAAAGAATGATAAGGTGCTAATCGCCTCACCTTGGACCTCTTCACACCCTCACACTATCATCTCCTGCGCATTCATCCGACCGCTCATATCAGAGTGAAGAATGAGCCTTTTATTCTGCAGGGATCGTCCACAAATGACGCGTCCAAAAATCACAATGTTTATGTCATCATATCAGCACAGAAACCATTGCTTAAATACTATTGGCTGCAGGGCCGGATAATGGGGCCAGCGCAGGCAGCCTGAATTTTCTCAAAACATGTAAATGGAACATTAAGTAATTTTCAAAACATGCAATTAAAATTTTTTGTACATTTAAAAAACATGGAAATAAAACATTTTGAACTTTTCTCAAAACGTGTAAATAGAACATTTTACACTTTTCAAAAATATGTAAATAGAACATTTTGCACTTTTCTAAAACATGTAAATAGAACATTTTGTACTTTTCTAAAACATGGAAATACAACATTTTGCACTTTTTTCAAAACATGTAAATGGAACATTGAGCCTTTTTCTAAACCATCTAAATAGAACATTTTGCTTTACCCAAGAAAACCATGAATAAAATCAAAACTGTGTTTCTTGTATAGAAACAAATTGCTTCCTAAAAGTAATTCCTTCGCCCGGCCCTGAATGGCTATAGTTATCTTTAACATGGGATGCCATATCATAGGAGCCAAGTGGAGACTTTGCCCCTGCGGATGACGTCATTTGTGTACGACACCTAACATCTTTTTTTTGCATGAGAGACAGGGCGAGAATTAGATAGGATTAAGTGCTGTGTGAAGAGGATTCGATAAAGGACGAAAGGGCTTAAGTACGGATTTGGACGGAGGAATATAACAAATTATGAATTATTAGTTGGAGATGAAGTTGAATTTGGAATCTTCTCTGGAGCATTTTGATGTGGCTTTTGAAAGGGTGACGTGCGGCCATGGGAATGAAGGGAAGGTGACGAAATGTCAAGTTTGGATTTTAATTCATTTATCGGTTGTAATCCATCTGTCCCGTGCACTGCTCTGTCTCCGATTACACTTGAGGCAGTCACAATTATTTTAGTCATGTATTTTAGTAGCCGACCAACAGAGTCTACACACAGCAGAAGGGAAAGGTGGTCCCTGTATATATGTATGCCTATACCTATGCCTATACCTATACTTTGCATATCGTCAGTAGTCAGTGAAGCATTAAATTCACTTATACTTTTTTGCTCGAAACTAAATGTACTATTTACGAAAAATTATCCCAAAAGCATGCAAATAGAACAATTTGCACATTTAAAAACCTTGCAAGTAGACCATTTTTCTTTTTTCAAAAACATGTACCTACATATAGAACATTTTGGAATTTTCAAAACATGTACATAGAACATTTTGCATGTTTCAAAACCATACAAATATGTAATATTTTGCACTTTTCAAAAGCATGCACATAGAACAATTTGCACTTTTCAAAAACATGTAAATGGAACATTTTGCATTTTTTAAAAACATGTACATAGGATATTTTGCATGCGCCTAATTTTAGAAACATGCAAGCGCAGAATAATTTGCACATTTCAAAACCTTTCAAGTAGACCATTTCGCAATTTTCCAAAAAGATGTACATAAAATATTTTCTAATTTTCATAACATGCAAATAGAACATTTTCCATATTTCAAAACCATGCAAAAATGTAATATTTTGCACATTTCAAAAAGCACACACATAGAACATTTTGCACTTTTCAAAATCGTATGAATGGAAAATTTTGCAATTTTCGAAAAACATGTAAATAGGATATTTTTCAATTTAAAAACAATGTTCGTAGAAGAATATTATGCACATTTTAAAACCTTGCAAATATACAATTTTGCATATTTAAAAACCATCCAAATATGTAATATTTACACTTTTCAAAAGCATGCATATAGAACAATTTGCCCATTTACCAACCATCCAAGTAGGACATTTTGCACTTTTCAAAAACATGAAAATAGAAAATTTTGAACTTTTTAAAACCCCGTAATTAACACTTTAATCTCAATCTCATTCAGTGCTTATTGACGTGTAGCTCATTTTAATTGTCGCTTAAATTTAAAAAGGTTGATTTTGATTCTTCCCTATGGACTTATAATTATTCAAGTGCAACTTTACTACGTGTAAAGAAATCAAAATCGCGAAATGTACGTAGACCGTCGGCTTATGTTACGCTGCATTCTGCATAATTAAATAATTTACTGCATATGAAATGCATAGCGTCAAATAATAAATCAATAAATAAAAAAATGCAAATTGGCTGAATCGTAAAACAAGAAGTAAAAAAGTGACGCAATTGAAAGACTGAAAACAATAATCTCAGTTTCTTTTAGTTGAGGAATGAAGTATATGCGCAAAACGCGGTGCTATGTGCTTCGTGTCATGTGTTTGATTTAAACATCAAAGTGCAAACTTGACGGCGCCTTCTAAAAATATCCGTGACTCACAAAAAAGGGGACGAACAAAAATCATATGATGAATCTCGCACATGTTTCCCCTTCAATTCCCATTTATTCCCCTGTTCCATCTGTCAAAAACGCTGTCAGTGATAATTTATGAATTTAAGCTGTCGATGCGCAAAAAACGTGTAAATAGAATACTTTACATTTTTCAAAATAAGTAAATATCATGTTCAGCATTTTTCAAATCAGTTGAATAGAATATTCTACGTTTTTTAAAAACTAGTAAATATAAGCACTTTTCAAAATTGTGCAAATATGATATTTTTGCACTTTTCAAAATCGTGCAAATATAACAGTTTGCGCTTTTCAAAATTGTGCAAATATAATAATTTGCACTTTTCAAAATCGTGCAAATATAACAGTTTGCGCTTTTCAAAATTGTACAAATATAATAAAATTTGCACTTTTCAAAATCGTGCAAATATAACAGTTTGCGCTTTTCAAAATTGTACAAATATAATAAAATTTGCACTTTTCAAAATCGTGCAAATATAACAGTTTGCGCTTTTCAAAATTGTACAAATATAATAAAATTTGCACTTTTCAAAATCGTGCAAATATAACAGTTTGCGCTTTTCAAAATTGTACAAATATAATAAAATTTGCACTTTTCAAAATCGTGCAAATATAACAGTTTGCGCTTTTCAAAATTGTACAAATATAATAAAATTTGCACTTTTCAAAATCGTGCAAATATAACAGTTTGCGCTTTTCAAAATTGTACAAATATAATAAAATTTGCACTTTTCAAAATCGTGCAAATATAACAGTTTGCGCTTTTCAAAATGTCGTGACTAGCATTTGGCATCTAAAACATTTAGTGTAGTTTGACAAAGTAGTTTAATATTAGTTTAGATTTTAGTGTAGCAGTTTATCAGTATCAGTGTCGGCCTCGTTCCATGTCAAATACGAGATTAGAACTGAACTGAAATGAAATTGAGTCAACTCGCAAAAGGGCCACATTTCGCACGCGAACTTCATCTACTGGTCACAATGCCAAGTCAACTCCAATCGAGAGCTAAATTTCAACTTCCCTGTCAAGTACTTACACACTCGAAAGAAGCCGCAGGTTCCATGCACATGCACACAGTTGTTGACAGTCAAAAATTCCAAATATTTGAGATTTAAAGCTCATAGATTAAATAATCGTTTTCGATTTTACAGTTTATTTAATTAGTGATTAGTAATTAGCAAAAATGAAGTTTGACCTCAATGCCCCGAATCCAACGGCACCATTCAGAAAAATTCCTGCCGCACGAATTTTGGAAGTTATTTTGACTGAGCGGCTCCCGCATTCAGCAAACGTGCGTCTCATAGTTTCATTTGTTATACCTATGTACCTACCTACCTACTTTTATCACTTGTCTCTTTAAGTATAAAGCCGACCGTTCAGCCGGTTTTCGTTTTCGTTTTACTTCACAATACAATGTATTAAGTCAGTGGGAGAGCTGAGAAAATCTGTGGGGTTAAATGTCCAAAGTTGTGCCGTTAATTTATAGTTAATTTTGTTGATTTATTTCCAGATGTACAACATGATGTGGATGAGTAGTGAGATCCCGAATTCGGGGATTTGTTGGTATACTTTGCACGGGTTTGTTTCGCCCGAATCTTGGATTGTCGCGGCTTGTCCTCGAGAGGTCTGTTTTGTGTCTGGTCCGTGTCTGTTAATTGTCTATTTCTATTTAAAATTAATTAATTAATTAAATAACTAATTATTTAATCTCAAATTAATTAGAGACCTTAACCATAACTTGTGCAATGGAGTAAAATTTCCAATTAAATTTATGAACTGGGGGGCATTGTGTTAATTGATTTGTAATTCTGTAAGTAAAACTTCTAATAACAATCGATTATTTCCAAAAATTTATTACAGGACCAAGGAATGCTGTATACGGTGTCGGGTCCAAAGAATGCGGAGGTCACAGCTGAGGTCAAGAGTGCATTCGCCAACTCAAAACTGTTTGATTGGAAGGAGAACGCAATGTTTGCCTGCATTGACTCCAGCCTCACTCCCACTATCACTCAAATTTCTTCGGTGGAAAAAGAATTCGAGTCGGAAGTATTTCCTTGTCACTCCTACTGGATGCCCCTTGACGAAGCAGCAGCTCTACAAGTCAAGTCAGTTTTGAGAAACATGTCGTCTGTGAAGAACCAAAATGACTCATGTCTAATTCAAGCTGCAATCAAAATGAGCTATATGTCATACAAACAAAATGAGAAATATGCGTAAAATTTTAATTAGGAGTTTTTGAAAGGTGTAAAATGTCCTATTTACATGTTTTTGAAAAGTGTAAAATGTTTTATTTACATATTTTTGAAAAGTGCAAAATGTTCTATTGACATGTTTTTGAAAAGTGCAAAATGTTTTATTTGCATGTTTATGAAACGTGTAAAATGTTTTATTTACATACATGTTTTTGAAAAGTGCTCAATGTTCTATTTAAATGCTCTCAAGACATATTTGAATATTTTTGTAGATAGTGGATATTGCTTTTAGCTACAAATGGATATGGGGGTCATTTTGGTTCTTCACAGACGATGTGTCATTTTACAGTTCTATACATTTACGAAAATTGCCATTTAATCTTTTGCTAAATAAAACTGACGATTTAAAAGGTTTAAATTAAAACCAATCTCTTGCAGATCGGAGAACGAAGCCGTTGAAGTTCGTTCGCTGAAAGAGGATGGAGATGCGGCTAAATTTATTTGTTCGGGATGGAGATACACCCAAGAAGGGACGGAGGAGTACGTTGAGCGAATCCTGAAAAGTTACCCCGCAGTGGGGGTGTATGTGAGGGGGGAGCTCGTTTCGGGGGTGGTGACGAAGTTGGATGGGACGATTGGCATGTTGTACACGCTCCCCCAACATCGTCAACAAGGCTGGGGGAAATTAGCTATGACGTCCATCATGAAAGAGTGTGCAGCGGGGAACATAATCCCCATATCCACCGTTGTTCTCGGAAATGAGGCGTCCGAAAAGTTTCACGAAGCGCTACGTTTTCAAATGGGGCATCGGGCGGACTACGTGGCGCATCGTCGAGTTCGCGTTTAGAATAGATTATATTTTAGATAGAATTGCCATTCAGTCCCTCGTACTACTGTGATATACTTACCTACCTACAATACAACAATACAATACGTACCTATATGAAGAAGGTAACGTGTGAAAAAGCGTCATTCGTACCTTACATAGTGTGATAACTTAATTGCAATTAAATCAAGTCACGTTTTAAGGAGCATTTAAAATTTTTGAAAGGAACCATATCCACACTATTGTGTATTTACATAACATTTTAATGGCATTTTAGTTGTTGTTACATTTTAATTTTAATTATCCGACCTGTCCAACTAATATTGTTTTGTTATGATTACACTTTTATGATTAGTTGTAATTAAAGTAATCCTGAGATTAAACCACAAAGCTCTTTAAGAATTATTGTTCTTGTGCAATCATTTTCAAAATGTTGTAATGCATGCCTGTACATTATTATGAGATACTCGAAATATTTTCCAATTAACAAAATATTTATGCAGTAATTAATTTAATTTTTAAATTTACTTATTACTTATCCTTAGTTTTAATTATCAAACTTATAACTTCATTTGCGTAGTAAGTAGTACCGCAAACACTCTAATAAGCGCTCGGAATTTATTTTGTTACATCATCATCTAATTCTATAATCCCAATGCCCTTGATTCCAGTTATGTATAAAATTCTTCCCTCTGTCCATAAGTTATAAATTAAAAATAAATTACATCAAGGTTAATTGTTAATTGATTTTGCAAATTAAAAAATCCTAAAACCAAAGAGGTTTATATGCAATAACAATTTTACGGTAACGGTAACGGTAACGACAAGTGCATTTTTCACACTTTTTTTAACCGATCCGCTATCAATTTACAAAATTATTACTTGTGAGTGGTGAGTCATTATATACATAATATACATAAGGTACGGGATAGAAACTTTCCAACTAATTGTCAATTTGGGAACATGAGCACTCAAGTTTGAGTGGGCTCACACTATATGGGTCCTCCTGTCACTGTCCTTGCTCTTTTGTATCTCTCATTTTACTTTTTTCGCGTGTATCCGGTCTATATGAATTTGAATGTGAACCCATAAGGCTATACTGATACCGATGCCGATAAGGAGAAAGCAGAGTTCATTAATTGTGGTGTAATCTGTGACAATTACTGTGAGTCAGGAATGAGTTTTATTATCAGTGGGCTGATTATCAGGCAGGATGAGCACCCGTACGTTTTTTTTTCGAACTTGCATGAATTAGTCATACGTTATTTATTTAAGTTTATTTCTGCACACATTTAAAATCATATTTCATTCCTTTATTTACGAGGATATTTTATTCTCTGCCGCTGTTTAAAAGCCTAATAAGGCAGTTTTTTTTAACTTAAATAAAAGTTAATCGTAGAATCGAGTACAAAATGGAGAAATTAATTCCAGTCATAAATAGACTTCAAGAAGTGTTCAATGCTACAGGGTCGGAAGCGATTGAGTTGCCCCAAATTGTGGCTGTAGGCGAACAGGTACTTTTTTTAAGATTTGTATTTTTGCTTTCCCCGTATTTTCCCGCGACGTTCGTTTTATTTTTTGTATTCATTTAATTAATTACAATTATTTTTATTGGTTGACATGAAATAACAGAGCAGCGGGAAAAGCTCAGTTTTGGAAAATCTTGTAGGGAGATCATGTTTACCTCGTGGAACAGGGATTGTGACCAGGTGTCCCATTGTCCTCCAAATGATTCAAACCTCCGAGCAAGATGACAAATACAAGCAGCAGAAAGGTGAGCAGGGCTGAGTTAAGTGGCAAGAGTAGTTATGTAGGTAGGTAGGTACTTACACAGTGTCACATATCCCGAGGGAAGAATCAAAAGCACCCATTTCCAATCCAAGCTGGAATTAAAATGAGCTATGTCACATGAACTGCATCACCTAAATAAGTAGTCGCGTAAAATGTTAATTTATTGTTAAGAGTTTTTTAAAAGTATACAATTTTTTATTTATTTGTTTTTAAAAGGTGCAAATTGTTCTATTTGCAGGTTTTTGGAAAGTGTAAAATTTGCTACTTACATTTTTTTTAAACGTGCAAAATGTCCATTTACGTGTTTTTGAAAAGTGTAAAATGTACTATTCACATGTTTTTGAAAAGGGGCAAATTGTTCTATTTGCAGGTTTTTGGAAAGTGTAAAATTTGCTACTTACATTTTTTTTAAACGTGCAAAATGTCCATTTACGTGTTTTTGAAAAGTGTAAAATGTACTATTCACATGTTTTTGAAAAGGTGCAAATTGTTCTATTTGCAGGTTTTTGGAAAGTGTAAAATTTGCTACTTACATTTTTCTTAAACTTGCAAAATGTCCATTTACGTGTTTTTGAAAAGTGTAAAATGTACTATTCACATGTTTTTGAAAAGGTGCAAATTGTTCTATTTGCAGGTTTTTGGAAAGTGTAAAATTTGCTACTTACATTTTTTTTAAACGTGCAAAATGTCCATTTACGTGTTTTTGAAAAGTGTAAAATGTACTATTTACACGTTTTGAAAATTAAAAAATTGTTCTATTTGCAGGTCTTTTAAAATTTGAAAATGTTCTGGTACTGTTTACGTTTTTCAAATGAAAAAATTATTTTATTTTCATGGTTTTGAAAATTGCAAAGTATTCTATTTAAGTACTTAACTTACAATTATGTGACATCTCGATCCACCTCAAAGAGCAGAGATAATTTTACACTAATATTATTATTGGAAAAACATTAAGTATGACTAATTAATGCTGGCATCTCAACTCGTAATTTGTTAAAAGTTAAACAGAATTTACGACTACGGTAAAATTAACCAAGGTTTAGTACGGAACAACGCCTGTTCTAAGAAATAATTAAAAACAGGCAGATTTACATTTTATTGGTCACTGCTTAATTGTGTTGAAGATGACAAGGAAGGAGCGTGTGGGTTTTAAATACCGAATTTTGTTGTGTACATTGACAGCGGCACTAAAGGCAGACGAATGGGTGGAGTTCCTTCACCTCCCGGAAGGTCAAAACATTGTGACGGATTTCAGCAAAATCACGAGCGTCATTAACGCAGAGGTGGACGTGAGAGCGGGAAATAATAAAGGAATCGTCAAAGATGAACTCATCATGAAGATCTATTCCCCGAATGTCATTAATTTAACTGTCGTGGATTTGCCTGGAATTGTCAGGGTGATTTCATTTCTCAATTTTATTCCCATACATTCCCATATATATATTTGATATGATTGATATATTTGGATATTTGTCAATTTCACCTAATAACACACCATACACATTATGATCAAAGGAGATTCAAAATGACCCTTATCCATTTACTATCAAAATGAACCATCTACACAAAATTTACCTATGGTCCTAAACGCATGCAAATAGAACATTTTGCACTTTTCAAAAACATGTAAATAGAACATTTTACACTTTAAAAAAACATACAAATAAAACATTTTGCACTTTTCAAAAACATGTAAATAGAACATTTTACACTTTAAAAAAACATACAAATAAAACATTTTGCCCTTTTCAAAAACATACAAATAGAACATTTTACACTTTTCAAAAAGCATGCAAATAAAACATTTTGCCCTTTAAAAAAACATACAAATAGAACATTTTACACTTTTCAAAAAGCATGCAAATAAAACATTTTGCCCTTTAAAAAACATACAAATAGAACATTTTACACTTTTCAAAAAGCATGCAAATAGAACATTTTGCACCTTTTTGAAAACCCGTAATTAAAATTTTACGCATCTATCACATTGGTTTTGACATAGCTCATTTCATTTGAATTGACGCTTAAATTGGATACGGGCCATTTTAGTTGTTGACTCAGGATATTGTGAATTTGTGACCCCTACAGAACCCGACGGGTGACCAGCCGGCGGACATTGAGAAGCAAATAAATGAGCTGTTAAAATCCTACATGAGGAATCCGAACAGCATCATTTTGGCAGTTAGCATGGCGATCAATGACATTGCCCTCTCGGAGAGTCTCAAGTTGGCCAAGACGGTGGACCCCAATTGTGACCGGACGGTGGCGGTCGTGACCAAGTTGGACCTCATGGACGACGGGACGGATGCGACGGAGGTGCTCACGGGGAAGTTAGTCAAGGTTAAGCTGGGGATCGTCGGCGTCGTGAATCGCTCTTTCAAGGATATCGAGACGAACAAAAGTATCCCTGACAGTTTGGCTGCTGAGGAACAGTTCTTGAAAACTAATTATCCCCAAATTGCGGCTCAGAATGGGACACCCTTTTTGAAAGTGAGACTTCAAAAAATCCTCATGGAGCGCATTCGCTCCTGCCTCCCAGCGCTCCAGGTAAATGTCATCCAGTATAACTAAATGATCCTCCACAAATTACGTCGTCGGCAGGGTCTTGGGTACTGATGACATCCATGTTAAAATTATCCATTCACGCAATGGTTAGACTGATGACAGGGGGGTCATAAAAATGGGGACAGATGTTATGATTCGACGTCATTTGTGGACGGTTCCTACAATTAATTATTACGGCTAAATAATAACACGCGTGTCAGCCATATACCAATATAGGAAATATTCTTAAACTTAAGCTGTAGTAAAAAAAAGAAAGAAAGATAATTGTGAATTCACCACCAAACCCAAATTTTTTAAAAAACGGTGTAATTTGACTTGAAAATTATTTGTCAGTCGAGACTCACAAACATGAAAATTCGAGCGGAGGCGGATTTGAAAGATTTGGGAGGGGAAGAGCCTGTGGACAAAGGCTCTGCCATGTTAAGTATTATTGAGAAATTCACCACAGAGTACCGGGCAGCCATTTTGGGGAAGTCACGTGAGATAGAGAAGAAAATTGAGACGGGGGGCGGGTTGCTGAAAAGAATATTTGAGATCGACCTGCCCACTGACCTTAAAATAATTGACCCTTCCGTTGACCTCCAGAACTTTGAGATTTTGAACACTATTTATAATTCGAGTGCTTTGGAGAGCTCTGTCAATTTCCCAGAGGTAAAGTCATTTCTCCCTTAAACTCCCAATTGAATTATTATTCTTCAACAAAATAATGATTTGATTTATCTAGTGTTTTTTTAAAACTGACTAATTAATTAAAACGGTGTACAGGCGGCCTACCAAGATTTAGTTCGTGACCAAATCCGTCGTCTCACCTCCCCAGCCATGCACTGTGCCACTCTGGTGAACACTCAAATGTTGAACATCATGCAGATAGTGATGACGATCCTTGAGTTAGAAATGAAAAGATTTCCCGGCCTCACCACTGCCATCTCCTGTGAAGTGGCAGAGGTCCTTCAAAAAAGACATTTAGTCGCGCAGGACATTTTGAAAACGTACGTGGATGTCCATGCGAGCTTCATTAAAACGATCCAGGAGAGTTTCAACGCTGAGAATCAGGAGCTTCTTAAGAAAAGTGTTACGAGCAAAATTACTGGAGGAAAGAGTCAACCCGTGTCCACCTCTGGACCTTCCCGCACCACAGTAATTAAATGCAGTATTCAACTGCTTATTTTTCCAGTTTTTTTAATTTCAAAATTTTGGCGGTAAAAATTCATTTTTCTTTGTTGTATTTAATCAGATGGGCTCAGCCCAGAATGACAATGACAGTTTGACGGAGACGGAGTTGGAACAATGCTTGGTTGTCCGACAATTAGTCAACAACTACTTTCTGATTGTGAGAGCGGCCTTTGAGGACTACTGCCCCAAGGCCATCGCCTACTCCGTCATCTACTACATGGAGAAGGAGATTCACAAAATTCTTGTAAGACGCAGCTCATTAGCCACTCATTACTAATAATTAATTCAAACTTAATTTTTTGCGTATAGTTTTATTAAATCACCTCGTAATGTTTGTTACAGATTAGCAAATTGTACACTCCAGACAAGATCGAGCTTCTCGTGAAGGAAAATAGTATCATTGCTGAGCAACGGGAGAGGTGCTTTGATCTTCTCAAGGTAATTTTTTTATTCCTTTCCATAGTGATTTTGAAGACTCAAAGTGTTGGTTCGAGTAACTTAGTGAGTTTTTTTAAAACCTAATACTTATTTAATTATTCCTTTGACAGGCACTGGAGTCGGCAAATGAAGCTATCGGAGAAATTCGGGACACGAATTTTTAGTTATTTAAACTTACTTTATTAGATAATTGCATCGAAATATACGTATTGTTAATTGAATTACTTACGATTTATTAGTTATTGAGTTGAGTGGATTTCATTTTCGAATCAAACATAATATATAATGCTGGAACTACCTTAAAAAATAAACATATAATTAGAATCTTAAAATGCAACTTAAACTCATTGCTTTAGCAATTAAAATCCTCACAGCATAGCAATAAGAATGAACTTCCCTCGTTGGCACTTTCCAAGAATGTGTCCTAAAGTTTCCACCAGTGCCATGGATTGCGGGAACGGATCCTTAGACTGTGTGATGGCAGCAACCTGAGAGACTCCTTAACGGATGCTCAAAATAATTACAAATAGACTCTCTTTGGGGGCATTTACCAAGTATATCTCCTAAAGTTTCTGCTCTTGTTGGTTGGTTGGATGGCGGAAATAAATATATCCATGGACTGTGTAGTCATTGGAATATGAAAGAAACCTGACAGCGCATGCTTTAGATTACCATGAATGAACTCCCTCGATGACATTTTCCTAGCATGTGTCCAAAAGTTTCAATCTCTTTTCACAGATTGCAACAACGGAAACATCGCTGCCCTGTCTGACCTTGAGATAAGTGTTAAATGGCAAAATGACATATAATGACATAATAAAGATGTTTTAAATTGGGCACGTGGTACAGTGACACCAGGCAAAAAATGTCAAGTGAGCAAAACTTTCTAATAATTAATGGTAATTCAAAAAAGGCATAAGTGTCTCATCCTCAAAAACGTTTAGAAATGTACTGTGAATCCAACGATGATAATTACAAATATTAATTGCATGTATAGTGTTTTCCATTTATTCCTTTGAATATTTTTGTTTGTAGTTTTTGACGAGGTTCTGTGCATGATAATAATAGACTATTATAATTCCTTCATCCATCCCTAATTTTTCCCCTTGAGCTCAAGCGATTGTTCATTCTCACTCAATGCACAACAATAATCATATAGTCAAATGAATTATCAATAGTTGCGTCAGCCGACGACGACCTTAGTCGCTTTTAGCACTCATGCTAATTTTTGTAACAATATTTGCCACTTGCCATTTCCTCGAAATACATAAACACGCCCCCCACATCCCATTAGTAGAAACAAACATTGTATTTATTCATTTTGTATTGTATTTGTCTCAATTTAATTGCACCATTAACTTTCATAGGCACTCACAAAATAAATTTCCTTTTCCCATACTTAATTACATTTTGCTAGGAAATCAATTATAAATTGCAAAAATTACCAAAATTCTACCAAAATTTAGTTATGTGTACTTCCGTTTAGATAAGTATTAATTTTATAATATGTAATAATTATTTTAACGTGAATACCAAAGTAGAGTGACGTGTATTAGAAACAATTCAAAATTTGAGTGGCAATATATATTTACTTATAGTAATTTAGTGACAAAAATTTAGAATTTCATCATCGAATTTTGGCCAAAAAAACAATGCGTCTTTCAAAATATGTGTATGTCTCTCTGTTCTATTTATCTTGTGTGGGTCTACACTCATCAGTGACGGTCATGGCTGCACTCAACCGAGATCAGTCCAAACAATTATTCATCTCGGATGAAATATACAAAGCCATGCCGCCCGTCATTAACAAAGCGTGGGATATTCTAAAGGTGTGCAAAAATCATTTTGTTTGAGAAACTTTTGAGAAAATTTTACCGGCATGTGACGTACATCTATTCAATTTGATTTATAGGCAGCAGAAGCGAGTGGAGAGATTAAAAAAGACAATTTTCTCCAAGACACACTCTGGGGAAAATTAATCCTGACTAAAATGAAAGATGTTCACGATGAATTAGTCAAAATTGACAAGATCGTCGAGCAGCATCGCCCCTCAAGATATCTCAATATTATAATTGACCTTTTGAAATTGTAAGATACACATAATCTTGTACCATTTTTACAACATTACCAAGATGCAATACCAGCTATGTGCAATTTAAAAAAGAAACCATCCCTCCATTTCTTCCATGCTAAATTAAATTTATTATTTTTAATTTAATTAATTAAATTCAAAATATTTTGAGATTTTATTTAGTGCATACATGCCGTGTACTACTTGTACGAGGGTATTTATTTGGGAGCGAGCCCCTAGTAATACGCGGGATTTTTGAATACGGTATTTGACGCTTCAGGAATGTTTTTTTTCCAAGAATAAATTGCATATGGCTGGTGCTAGTTACTGGTAGTACTTGCTGAGTTGTATTTGAATTTGGGGTTTGGCGGTTAATTTAAGCCATTTTTTAAAAATTAGTGATGAACTAAAGAAGGCCTCAGACACAATTAGTAAATCGAAGGAAGTGACTTTAATTGATTTTTGGAAGGAAGCTTGGGTGAAGCTCTCGTCACTCCTCATACAACTCCACTACAAATACGACTGGATTTTTAACCACATTTATGTAAGCCCATATTTTCAGTCTGACTTTTGCATGTAAACTAACAGTATTTATGTCATCATAATTTCATCATAATTTCATCGTAATGCCATCATTATGTCATCATTATGTTATCATAATGTCATCATAATGTCATCGTAATGTCATCATAATGTCATCGTAATGTCATCATAATGTCATCGTAATGTCATCGTGATGTCATCGTGATGTCATCGTAATGTCATCGTAATGTCATCATAATTTCATCGTAATGCCATCATTATGTCATCACAATGTCATCTTAATGTCACCACAATGTCATCATAATGTCGTCATAATGTCATCGTAATGTCATCGTAATGTAATCGTAATGTCATCATAATTGTTTCAGACGGAAGGATTCCCTGAGAATGTGAATCACGATCTGATGGATGACATCATAACTCTGATGGACATCAAGCAGAGCCGTGTCGTTCCACTCCACAATCGCTACCACTACACGTGGTTGAAGGTGTCCAAGGGTGACCGAGGTGTGAACTATGAGCGCTACAGTCAAACTCTGGATGAAGTGGCGGGATATACGAAAGTGGTTGCGACGGGGAAAAACATTGAAAATAATTTATTTGTTGGACTCCGTGTTCTGCTCAAAATGCGGGTGAGCTATAATTTTTGATGCTAGATTTAAATTAGATAAATTGCAATTTTTTGGAATGTTAAAACTTAGTGGTTCCTAAAAGTGAGTATAGGGATGTATAAACAATAAATAATGACTGGACTTAATTTAAACCGTGTAGCCAGACGTGGTGGGGCCGTACAAATATGACAGTGAAGAGAATGACACGAATCTGTGTATGGGCTCGGATGACTACGGAGGGATCTCTGGGGTGGACTACCAAATCCCCGTCTACGTCCTCCTCTACATCCTCAACGCAGAGATGAAATATTATCTTCTTCGAAATTTTGCCGAGATGCACAAGTGTGTTTTGAACGGGGATTGTAATCAGAAGACAGTGGGTGTGCTCGAGAAGCATTTGAACGTCTACTACAAATTCTACTTCACAGAAATGATCAATGCTTTCAAAGTGGCGGAGGACTACATCACGCAGGCGCCGCCGTCCGCCTGGAGATGGCGCTGTGATCCACCCCCAATCGACCCAATCGTGTCAGGGAAACGGAACTACGTGGAAGACAGCACCTACGCTCGCTTCTACGATTTTGACACGGTACATGTTCAGCAAAAATCCCGTATTTTTGTTACATTTCAAATATTCACATATTTCTTTTGTCGTTTTCAAAAATAAAATTTGCCTATGGAATGACTTGCAGAGTTTCATAGCAGAAGAACAGCAGCTCTCGTTGACACAAACTTGTCGGGACAGTTGCGATCTTTTCGACGGGGCATTCTCGTCCATCCCCTGTGAAGAGGACGAATGGAAGTGTTTAGAAACTGACCAAGATTTTGATTGTTGGGAAAGGACCAAAAATAAATTGAATTGTCCCGCCCCAGCCCGGAAAATATGTCCAAACAGTGGACTTTCAGTAAGGGTTTCAGTTCATACTTTCCTGCAAAAATAAAAGCTGTGGCGGGAAACATTTTTTTTTAAATAGTCAAAGTGGCAAATTTAACGCTAACCAATAGTCGTAGCGGCCGTGGTGGGAAAATTAAAAAAAAAGATAATTATTAGATTTTTGTTTTATTCTATTTCAGTGCACAACGACGAGAATCAAGAACGCGATAGTTTGTCCCGGACAAACAGAGAGACGATACATTGAGTACATTGAGTCAGACGGGAGATTGTACAAGAACTTGGGCGAAAGTAAATTTACTCATAAATAAAGCATTTTTTTTTGGCTATTTGCATGTTTACAAAAACTTGTAATGTTTTGTGTGTTTCAAAAAACGAATTTAATTTGAAGAGCGAGCGGAGTGTGAACAAAAACAACAAAAATTCCGAGCCGCTCAGTTCTCCGAAAGATCCGGCATCACCAAATTTGAGCCGCAACAATGTGAAGTGTGTCTCTGTCGTTGCTACGAGCCTCTTGGGAATCAGACACATCGCTACGTGAGCATTATTCCGCAAATGGCGGACATTCAAAATAACCGGGTCATGGCCGGGATCAAGTTTGTGAAGCGGGACAATCAAGTCCTTATTTCCGTAAGTTCCATTTCCAATATTAAAATAAGAATTATTTAAAGACATAAAAATTTGAAATTTGAATTTGGCGGGTGCGTAGATTGCTGACGCAGTGTCGTCGTACAGTGGTCAGTTAGAAATTGGAACGACTCGTTGGATTGTGCCGGACCAATTAGACGTCACGAACCAATCCCAAGTATTTCGATTGAGTCGAGAGTCGAAAGTAATTCTGCTGGATGATATTGTGGCCCCTCTGGGATACGCCATCACGGGGATTCGGTTTAAACCCGCTTTCATCCCTGTGGACAGAACTGTCGAGTCGGAACTCATGCTCCAGCTACACGTGAGTCAACAAATCCAGTCTAATTCTAGACATTTATTTTTAATTTGGGGACGAAACGGCTTAACACCGATAAATAAGCCTATGTAAATAATGACTTGTTGTGTGATAACGAAATCTAATTTTCTAAATGTGCAGGTGACAAAAGTGATGGAGGGTGGACTGCTGAACGTGGAGGACTCTGGATGGATTTACAATTTCAACGACTCCCGCTTCCGGAGAGAGATTGACTTGGATAATTTGGACCACCCCCTCCAAGCAACGTCCCCCTCCAAGCCCGCCTCCACCTCCAACACCTTCATCCGTGTTCAGGGGACATCTGTGAAGAAGGATGCGGGGCAGACCCCTGTCCCCTTCTTGGACATTCAGGAGGTGACCATCATGGAGGGAAGTGGGAATCTCCGGGGGGTCGGTCTCTACTACAAGGGGGCCCCCGGTTTCGGGGGATTCCTCAGCTTCCGCCTCATCTCGGACGTCCTCAGGGATCTACCAAGTGACCCGCGCTACGATCTCTGGTACTTTGTAGAAATGGAGGATGCTGTCAAGACTGCGACTCAGAGCGGCCGGATCATGCGCCCCCTCCCCACCATCCCCCCGTACTTCGAAGTCGTCCCCCCACCCCCAAAGAACCTTTCATCGAAAACAGGGGGCTCACAGAGTAGATTGATGGTGTCGGTGGATGCTTCCGGATCAGGTGCGTCTCAGACGAACATGTCCGCGAGTGTGAGCAAGGGGAGTGACGCGACGATTGTGGTCAGCTCCGGTGGCTCCCTCGATTCTGGACTGAGCACAACGAATTCCAAGAGCAGCGCCACTTCGTCTGTGGCACACAGTGTGAGTAAAGGCGGGAAAGACGGAGACAAGGAGGAGAAATCAGAGTCCAGCTCCAGCAGCACCTCCACCAGCACAGTGGTGGAAGGGGGCAAAGGCGGGAAGAAAAATAATTCAACCAAGGGGAACCAAAAAGGCTCGAGCAGCTCCAGCTCCAACTCCAAAAAAATCTCATCAAGTAGCTCCTCCTCCTCATCTTCCTCCTCCTCATCTTCCTCCTCCTCCTCATCCTCTTCGTCCTCCTCGAGCAGCTCAAGTTCATCCTCGTCAAAAACAAAACCAAAGCCTGGGAAGGAAAGTTCAGCTAAAGGTGAGTCGAGCAAAAAACAATCATCTTCCTCCTCATCCTCCTCTACCTCCACTTCCTCATCTTCATCCGCGTCTCAAGACTCGAGTAGTAAAACAAGTAAAGGCGGAGCTAAAGGAGACAAATCCAAGAAGGGAGGAGCTTCTGGATCAGCTGGCCAAATAGAAATCGAAGGTGAAGCAAGTAAAAGTGAGTCGTCGCTATCGTCTTCCTCCACAAAAGTGACTCAAAGTGAAAGTGGTGGCACAAGTAGTCAAGGAGGAGGAGCTAAGGGCGACACATCCAAGCAAGGAGAAACTGCTGGATCCGCAGGGGGAGCAGAAGTAGAAGGTCAAGTGAATAAAAGTCAATCTTCGTCATCATCTTCCTCCACGTCAGTGACTGAAGGCGCCAGTAATGGTGCGGATGGAGGAGGAGGAGGAGCTAACGGTGGGGACGGAACCACAGCGCAGAAAGGAGGATCTGGAAGCGCTGGCGAAGGGGAGCTTAGCGTGGAAATTAGTAAATCCGGGAGCGGCTCCAGCTCATCCTCAACAAAAGCGACTGAAAGTGAAGGCACAAGTACTAGTGGAGGCGGGGCAAGCGATGGGGGTGGCACTACAGGACAGAAAGGAGGGCCTGGGACCTCTGGCGAAGGAGAACTTAGCGTTGAAATGAATAAATCTGAGATTGGCTCTAGTTCCTCGTCAACAAAGGTGACTGAATCTGAAGGCACAAGTGCTAGTGGAGGCGGGACAAGCGGTGGGGGCGGTACAACTGAGCAAAAAGGAGGGCCTGGAAGCTCTGGCGAAGGGGAACTTAGCGTTGAAGTAAACAAATCTGAAAGTGGCTCCAGCTCCTCTACAACAAAGCAAACAGAAAGCGAAGGAACAAGTAATGGTGGAGGCGGGGCTAACACTGGGGGCGGTACTACTGGGCAAACAGGAGGGTCTGGAAGCTCTAACGAAGGAGAACTTAGTGTGGAAGTGAGCAAATCCGGGAGTGGCTCCAGCTCGTCGTCGACAAAAGTGACTGAAACTGAAGGCACAAGTAATAGTGGAGGCGGGGCAAGCGGTGGGGGCGGTACTACTGAGCAAAAAGGAGGGTCTGGAACCTCTGGCGAGGGGGAACTTAGCGTGGAAGTAAACAAATCTGAAAGTGGTTCCAGCTCTTCGTCAACAAAGGTGACGGAAAGCGACGGCACAATTACTGGTGGGGGTGGGGCTAGCAGTGGGGGCGGAACCACAGAAGGGAAAGGAGGGTCTGGAAGCTCTAGCGAAGGAGAACTTAGCGTTGAAGTGAGTAAATCTGAAAAAGGATCTAGTTCGTCGTCAACGAAAGTGACTGAAACTGAAGGCCCAAGTAGTGGTGCTGATGGTGGAGGAGGAGCTAGCAGTGGGGGCGGAGCTACATCGGAGAAAGGAGGGTCCGGAAGTCACGGCGAAGGGGAACTTAGCGTAGAAATGAGTAAATCTGAAAAAGGCTCTAGTTCGTCATCAACGAAAGTGACTGAAACTGAAGGCACAAGTAGTGGTGCTGATGGTGGAGGAGGAGCTAGCAGTGGGGGCGGAGCTACATCGGAGAAAGGAGGGTCCGGAAGCCACGGCGAAGGGGAACTTAGCGTTGAAGTGAGTAAATCTGAGAGTGGCTCCAGTTCGACGTCAAAAAAGGTGACGGAAAGCGAAAGCGGAAGTCAGGGTGGGGGTGAGGATGATGACGATGACGGGAAAGAAATATCGATGGTGAAATCGTCGACTGGCGCGGAAAATGAGACACGCTCCGCTGGTTAAACTTACTCATGGAGGAATTGTGTGAGCTGAATGCGAGTGGGGGCGAATGTATGAATGCGGAATGCAGCGGAAATAGAATCTACTAAGGGAGAGGAGCCCAGAATAGACGGAGTTTCTACGATAGAATTAGTGTGAAGAAAACTGTGGAACATTTGATACTCCGTCCGATTTCAAAGGATAATTTTCTATTTTACTCGATTAAATAACTTCATAATTATTACTACTTTAATTTTATATGATACAATATTTAAATCCGGAGACCGTCTAAGTAAATGTAGTTTAGTGTCAAAGACAAGAAGATGGACGATTTCAGTTTTTTAAATTTCCTTCCTTTTTTATGTCTATTTTGGATAAATCTGTATGAATCTGTATTACATGTGTTGTGAATAAATATTTAACGTTGTCATCGTGTGGGAGTTTAAAAAATTTCAAACAAGTTGTACAAGTAGTATAAATTTAAAAAATAAATAATGCTATGCATATACTCCATTTTTTCATGATGGCTGCCGTCGCCATTAGCTGGGAAGCGCATGCCTAATTATTTGTTTGTTGTCCCCTAAAAATTGTTTTTTCAACCCTGTATGTAACTCCTGCAAGTTGTACCAATTTTGAAAAAGATTGAAATTTGAAAACGCTTCTGTAGCGCCAGTTGTAAATATTTACTTTAAATAAGTATAAAAAACGAGCACTACTACTTACTACTAGTGACTACTTAAATATTCAGCTGATTTCCAAGGATACCTGAATTAGAATTCCTACAAGTGTTTGTTTTGGAAAATTTTAAATATACATTTTAGAAAAAAAATTGTTTCAAGTATGTGGTACACAATTTTTGGATAATTTATTTTTTGTTTTTAAAATAATGTTATTTTATTCTATATCAATCTTATATACTTTCTTAAAACATAGTGAAGATCCAAGTGGTTCGCGTTCTTTCGCTGTGGTTTAGGAAAGAATAATTTATAATTTGTTTTGTGAGTTCTAGTTGACCTCATTGACCTGACCTCCAGTGACACTTCTGACCCTTGCCACGCCATCACGTAAAGCGTTGGTATATTAAAATTGATCGTTCATTTTATTGGTTTTACTGATTTTTTGGAAAATTGATAAAGGGATCGCCCACAAATGGCGTCATCAAAAATCCTCATTTTTAGGATCCTATGACCTTCCTGTCAGTTGTCAGCAACTTAGCCATTGCGTAAACATGAGATGTCATTAGCATCTACCGATGACATCATTTGTGGACGATCCCAATTCCAAACGGAGTGCGGACTAAAGCAGTATAGTAAAATAAAAGACAATTTGAATTTTTGTGCGTAGATAATGTCGAGCACGACCGACATTCAGGAACAGCAGGAACCGGACGAGTCCTTCAACAAATCGGACGGGGAAGAGCGGGGCGGGAACGAGAATGACGATGATGAAGAAGAGCGGGGACGGCGGGAAGAGACTCGGAGTGATTCGAGGAACAGTCGAAACACGCACAGTCGACGGAGTGACAAGAGCGAGTGCTACTCGGAAAAGATGGCGCGGGAGATTCGGAAGAAGGCGGACCTTCGAGCGCAGAGATCGGACGACCCTTCAAATCCCATCCGCGTCCGAACTTTCAACGATCACCGCCTCCGGGTGAAGACGGCGAAGGCGAAGGTGGACTCGTCCAGTCCCGTCTCCACCAAAGTCATCTACATGAATCCTAATTACCAAGTTAGACTCAACACCTTCGCCCGCATCGAGAGAGAAAACACCATCATGCTCCAGCACCTCGCCTCAATTATTCATGGAAAGGTCCGACACGAATACTTTAACTGTTCCTAATCCAACCGTCACATAAATGAAATCAGGTCAATCAGCTCCTTTGCTCTTTTTCCAGGGAATGGTGGACAACAGACTTGATGCGAGAAAGACGAAATCCTGTGGGAATCGGGGGCAGGATCGTCAAATTCGACTTCTTCACATCACATTTGACAATCTTAATCTACTCAAGCGCATCCAGCAACAGGTTCTCATTCATTTTCAACCATTTCCACCTACACAATTACTTAGAAACATTTTTTCATGTAACTCAGAAGATTTCAAGAAGACTCATTCTAAAAAATCAGGCTATATAAGCTTAAATAGTACAGATCCAAAATAACTTGAGTGCATTTTCCGTTCTATGGCCCGCGAAAGTTTAAAAATAAATTGGAAACCCTAGAGTTACATGAAAGAACGTTCCCTATATAGTTTGTATAAAAATTGTAAGTTTCGTAAACCGTTCATAAAAATGATGGGATTCTGAAGAGTCATATGTTTTTTGTTGGTTCTTGTTATAGAAGCCGTTTTACTCTCGGAAGGAGCAGTTGAAGGAGTACAAGTCACGTGAGGCGACCATGTCCCAAATGTCCCTGTACCCCCTCTTCTGGCAGCTGTCCAAGGAGTGTCAGTGGGGCCCATTGCAGTTGAAAGCGAAGCAAAATGCGGAGAATCGTCCCTACCCCCGATGCGAACTCATTCTGGGTAATTCCAAGGAAATTTTTGGGCCATTCGTGGTGGAGCTGAACGCGAAGGAGTGTCCGATGACGGCCGAGAATTTCCGGGGACTCTGTACTGGAGAATACGGTCTCTCCTACAAATGCTCCATGATCCACCGCGTCCTCCAGGATATTCTCTGGCAAGGGGGGGACATCACCGGGGAGGGGGGCAGCGGGAACAAATCCGTCTATGGAGAGACTTTCCCTGATGAAAACTTCAAGTAATTTGTTATTGTGTATTGTTTTTAAAACTATTCTTTGCTAATTACTTTGGGTTGATGGTGTGGGAAACGAATGACTAACTGGATGGAATTTGATTGGAGGTTGAAGCACGACAGGGCAGGAGTGATTTCCATGGCCAACTGTGGACCGAATACAAATGGCTCTCAGTTTCTCATCACGGCCAAGAAATTGTCAGTTCTGGACGGGGCCAACGTGGCTTTTGGGAGGGTCATCTCTGGAATGGGCGTCCTCAAAGGGGTTATTTAACATTATTTACAATTTTTAATACTACAAATTGGCAGTTGACTAACCTCAACATTATATACTTATTTACATGTTTAAATTCAAAAAAGTGCTATTTAAACCTTTTTAAATGTGTCAAACAAGCTACAAACACTGTTATCAAAATGCAAAATCTAGTATCCAAGTTTTGAAATTTGAAAAAAGCTATTTATGTACTTACAAAGTACTCAAAGTACAAAATGTACTATTTATATTTTATTCTAAGTTCAAAATAGTGCATTTAAACTTTACTTCAGGTGCAAAATATGCTATTTACACTTTACTCCAAGTGCAAAATGTGGTATTCACACTATACTTCAAATGCAAAATAAGCTATTTACACTTTTTTCCAAGTGCAAAATATGCTATTTACACTTTACTCCAAGTGCAAAATGTGCTATTTACACTATACTTCAAATGCAAAATAAGCTATTTAGACTTTACTCCAAGTGCAAAATGTGGTATTTACACTGTACTTCAAGTGCAAAATAAGCTATTTACACTTTACTCCAAGTGCAAAATGTGGTATTTACACTATACTTCAAATGCAAAATAAGCTATTTACACTTACTCCAAGTGCAAAATGTATTATTTACCTTTTACTCAAAGTTCAAAATAGGCTATGTGTTATGTTTGGTGGCGAACCCAAATTCGTGTAAAAGCGGAAATGAGAGACTCCAGGTCGTAAATCTGTTGTCCCAAATTCCGTGAAGGTAGAAAGATGCAAAACCCCAAATACCAGAATTGTAGTAGCTTCTAAATATCTGGATTATGCAGTAGATGACTGATGGAAATAATAATTCCGCCAGTGGACTCAACACAGAAACCAACAACTTCTATAAAACAATAAATTAGGATTTATTCAACTATAAAAAGATGAAGGTAAAATTTGGTGTATAGTTTATAATAAAAGTGGTAAATGATACAGGTGAAGCGAATCAGTTTGTAAGTCTGATCCTCAAGACGGTTGAATTGAGTCTGAAGATTTTAGGTTGAGTTGTGGCGATCAGATTGAAGAAGACGGCATGGTCGGACCGCATGGTAAAATTGGATTGCATCAGAAATAGTATGAGAACTAATATGAGTTCAAGGATGAGGCTGACTGGTCGGAAAGTAGGAAATGTGAAGAATGTAAGAATTAACATAATTAGCATATTGATAAGTGACCGAGCCAGATCGAAGAATAGAACTTTACATCAAATGCTAGGAATGAGGAAAGTTACAGCTAAATTGCTATTTCTTTAGAAATAGCTTACAGATATGTGACATCGTGGTCGATGTCAACGAGGAGGTAATTTTACACTAATATTAGTGTTGAATTCACATTATATATGACTAAATAATGCTGGCATTTCGACTCACAATTTGTGAAGTTGAACGAACTTTTAGATTTAAGTAAAATTAACTAAAACTTCGGTTCAGTACCGAACAATAAGCTATTTACACTTTACTCCAAGTGCAAAATGTGGTATTTACACTATACTTCAAATGCAAAATAAGCTATTTACACTTACTCCAAGTGCAAAATGTATTATTTACCTTTTACTCAAAGTTCAAAATAGGCTATTTGCACGGTATTGATAGTGAAAATAGGGTATTGACACACTTGGTAAAACAGTACTTAAGAGGTTTTGAAAGTATGTAAAATGGACTGGTTTAGACTTTTAAGGACTGCATGAGTAAAGATACAAGATTGTAATTAATAAATTTGTTGAATATGATTTCGGCAGCTGTACAACAAAGTGTCGCCGTCCGGGAAGCCCAAGAAGAAGGTGTACATTGTGGACTGTCGAGAGATGGAGCCGGGCGAAGAGCTTCCAGAGCCTGAAGAAGATGAAGACGAAGATGATGAAGGAGATCAGATTCAAGAGGACGACGGCAACGGCTCAGAAGGTCCCACAAACACAACAACTGCCTCTGAGCCAGAGACCTACGACACAACAACCGAAGGAGACGAGGAAACTGAGCCGCCCGTCTAAAATTTAACTCAAAAATGCCATCTCTTAACATTGGAAAACAAGGAATATTCATCACTCATAGAAATGAACAATTGCCAACCGAAAAAAACACTCAAAAAAGTGAACAAAAACATTAGAAAATCTGGTGATGATTTCATAGTAATTTAAAAACTGTGACATTCAAGTAGAAAAAAGGTTCTCGAATAAAATGTAGTATAAAGTAAATTAAACATTTTTATTATTTCCTAAATTTTATGCAGGCGATATGCACCAAACATTAATTTTTTTAAACGCTTTAATTATTGTTATTTATTTTTATTATTTTTTATTCACAAAAATCAATTCAAATAGTTTTAGTATTTCAATAATTAACAATGACTTTTCAAAGAATTTTGGCGAAATTAGTTTCAAATTGAAAATGTTTTGTACCTGCGCACATGCGCACTTTTGACTTGACACACGTTATAAATGTAGACTGCCTTGGACTTGGACTTGCGCTCTCTCATCCACACGATGAAATCTCTCACAAATTAATGGTTGTAACATTTTCAAGAAATTCGGAACGTTGCTCAAATAAAGGCGGGCTTTTTGAATTTGCTGAAATGACACTGTCCACAATGACCCGGTTGTAGGCATTCAGAGAGATTGACTCGAGGGACAGATTCTCCTCCGCATTCGAATCCTGAATGAGCCAAAGAAGGTTAAATTTTCCGAGTGGCGCAGTTGCGCCCAGCAGAGAGGAGAGTCTCGAAGATGAGCAGTCCACGAAATTGACGACTCCACCGGGCAACACGGAGCCACAGGCTTCTTCCAAGACGGGCAGCGACGGGGACTGAGACAAGGACATGACCACCGTCACGTTCCCCTTCACAGCTGACATTAGAACGGCCATCAGTTGAGACTCCACCCGAAGATCCTTCCCATTCCCCAAAATTAGCCCGACCACCCCTGCAGGTCTCACATTCTCAAGTGTAAGACTTCCAGCTGCACCCTCCGAGAAACGACCCGCGATTTTGAGGAAGGCTCCTAAAATCCCGTTTTGACCCCCGCTGAGTGATGCGCTCACCTTGTCAATGACCTTCTCCAAGAGGGCAAGTCTTTTTGATGTTGACAACGATGCCCAGGACTTGGAGGCTTTCACAGCATTTTCTACTTGTTTCGATATTAAAGAATTCCTGGGAAAATTCAAAGTTGAGCATTATTTTTAAAATCCTCAAAATTATTTTTCCATGGGTCATGTTATTCAAACGGGCTTTTTTTTAAACTAATTTTATTTCAAATCGGGCTTTAAAAAAGTCAATTTTATCGAAAATCACATTTTCAAAAATGATGCTGTATACAAACCGGGTTTTTGGAACGGTCAAATTGATTAAAAATGGGTTTTAAAAAAGGTAAATTTTTTAAAAAATGGGTTTTAAGAAAGGTCAATTTCAAAAAATTGGGTTTAAAAAAAGGTCAATTTTTTAAAAGGTTCATAAAAAAAGCCAATTTTATTATGGATGGGTGTTAAAAAAGTCAATTTTATTTAAAATCCAGCCCAAAATCTTGTTTTAATTTTTGACATACGTTGGTCCCTGAAGTGTTTTGACAGTATTTAAATTTGTCTTCCCGATTTGAGCAACAATGTTGGTGGATTGACTTGAACTAATTCTGCTTGTGTTCAACCAGATGTCGCGTGCCTAAAAAAAGAAAGAAAGGACCGATTAAGCAATTAGGCTGATAGCATTACATTGGGGTTGTAGGAGGCTCTTGGATTAAAGTGAGAATTGATTAATTAACGAACCTTGATGAGCCCCGCCGTTCGTCGAAAGAAGTCGACGTCGGTAGCGAAAACGAAGACGGTTTTGCCTGCGTCGAAGTTATTGGTGAGATTCACGAGTTCCGAGCTGTTCCTGTACGGGATGACGACGAGGATGTGACCCGTCCCGGTCGTGGGGGTCGTGACCAAATCGGAGGAAGTTCCAATGTCAGAGACGAGGGTGGGTCCACTCAAATCCGACCCTCCAAACGATACCTTTTCCACAAATTAATACCATTGGATTATTTATACAAATTTGGGGTTCGTCCACAAATTACGTCATCGAAGGGGTCAATGGGTCTACTTGGCTACTGATGGCATCCTATGCTAAAGATAGCCATTTCCACAATGGTTAAACTCGTGACAGGGGGTTCTGAAAATGTTGATTTTTCGATGACGTCATTTGTGGAGGATCCTTTTTGTATAATTTCATACCTTGGCTCCATCCATTTGTTTTGAACTCAGAGAAACATTTGGCCGCGGAATGAAATCTGTGAGTTTGGAAGTGACATCCGTTCCGATTCGGAGCCCACTGATTTTCCTCTCGATCGCCTTTATCACATCTTCGTAGACGGGTTGATGGACGAAGAGGAGGCAACGTGAGCGGAGATTCACCTGCTCAAAAAACCAACAAAATGTCAAATAAAAAAATCGGATCTAAAATTTAAAAATCAAAAAGGAATTTTTCGGTTTCTCCGAATTACTTTAGTTCCACAAGACCAGACGTTGGCTGCAATGGATTCGGCCGCAGTTTGAATATCCGTTGAAGAGTCCACTATAAAATGGTCACCTGTCTTCCCGTCCCCCGCTGAAAATACTGCAAAAACAAATCAAAAATTCTAGAACACGAATTCGCGAAAATTTAATAAACGTCGCAATTAATTAACTAATTAATTAATTTTAATTTTTTTAAAATCCTTATGAACCATAGAAATTTACCTCCAGAGACTAAATGGAGCGGGAGATGCGCAAAAGTTTGAATTTCCCCCCAAACGTATATTTTGGTCGTGTCAGATTTTTGTCTGAGAACTTCCCAGGTGTCAGAGGAGGAGGGGTCAAGGATGACGAGGTCAATGGGAGTCTTCCGGATCCTTTAGATTTAGAAGGCGGGGAAATTTAAAACTTTCAAAATCCATACAGATATCAATATCAAAATAGTTACAAAAACATGTTAAAACTTTCTTACTCAGCCTTATTGATGGCGTCAACTAAGTAGGCAATGGGAAGAATGGTGGAAGAATCCCGCGCGGAGTTCAAAAAAACCGCCAAGACAAATCGTCCCGCCCCCTCCTTAACAGCTGGGCTCAAAATGTCTGACAGGATCCTTTGTAAACTGTAGCTCGTCCGGCTCAAGTGAAGGAGGACCACGTGACTTTTTTTACTCGAGGAATTTGCTGCCAAAATTAATTTGGAAATTTACAAAAGATCAAACGTGAAAAATTCCTAGTTAGCTAACTAATTAATAAATTACAATTAATTACCGTTGAGGCTGTCGTTGGTTGCTTGAATTGCATTGGTCCAGGTGGGTTGGTCGTACTCATTGATTTGCCAGGATGGGACTTGTGTGGCAATGCTTTCAGCAACAACCAACTCAGGGCGGAGCTTCGTCACCAAGTTTCTCAGTCTTTTATTGGCAAATTAAATCAAAATTAATTCATTAATTCGTATTGAGACTTGGTCTAAAATTTAAATATTGAAATCTATACAAAAATTACTTTTCGAGTCTAGAAGAGTCTCCGTCCGTGTCTTGAGCTTCTTTCCCATCGGCATTCTGCAATAAAGTATCGAGAACCCCTTGGAGAAGCTTTGCCCCTCCCACTCCAAGCCCCACCTTAGTATTCTTCCCCAGAGTAAACTCAAACTCGGATTGGCTCCTCCCACCCGCCCGCTCCGCCTCTGTCCATTTCCCGCCCACAATCCACGATATGAAATTTTGATGGGGACCCAGCCAATTCTATATTGATTACGTAAATATATTCGCACAGAATTTGATTTAAGTTAATTAGCAGAATTAATTATTCGTTGGATGAATTTATGGAATTACGGATATGGGTGACAGATCCTGGATTTGCTCTGTGTTGTAAGCCATGCTTCGAAATAGATCTCCCACTCCCCCTCCTTCGCAAGACATTTCACCTGTAAAACACTCGGAATTATTAACACTCACTCCACTCCCTGTCCAACGTCTAACGGCAAGATTTGTATTTTTGAGTAATTTATTCCAAATTAATTCCCGTCCTGACGAGACTCAGATTTTTGAAATGTCGAGAAAAAAACTTGAAATAAATTGACTGGTGGTGAATGTTGCTGAGATTAAATTGGGGAGTTTTGGCTGGACGGGAGGGGAAGTGATGCGGATCTGTAAATGAAGATGAGGGAAATAATGGGAACTGGAGATGAACTCAAAAGCCACATGTAGCTAGCTCCTTAAGTATAGAAAATGATTTGAATAAAAGGTACAGACTGTTGCATAAGAAGGAGACGTGTGTAAAATGATTTTGTGTGGAGTGTTGGTGGGGGTGGGGGAGCGAGAGGAGGCTCCGCTGCATTAACAAAAGTCCAGGAAGTATGTACCTACGTACGTGGAGCGAGTAGGGGATGACCTTGAGGCTGGATGCGAGTTCCCTTTTGCTAGTTAACAAACACGAGTTCATGATCCTGTCCCGGCCTTAATCTTTCTTATCATCAATCTTTCCATACTTCCAAGGGGTCGTCCATAAATGATGTCATCCAAATTATCCACATCTTTTCTAAGACCCCATGTCATAATACGTAAATGACTTCCTTTAACATGCGATGCTATTAACATCCAAGTAGACCCATTGACCCTCCGCGTCACGTAATTTATGGACGATCCCTAATAGTTTTAATTCCAATATGTAAGAATGTGCATGGAGCAAACAAATGAAGCTTATTCTATATGAATCGTACCAGAATATTTTGCAGGAATAATTTATTAAATTACTACGTATTTTGAGCATGTATTTCTGAGCTCTATATTTCAAGCACTTGCCTCCAATTAAACTCCAATCTGCGTAAGTAAATTACAACTACAGCTCCAGATTTAACTCTGTTTTTAAAGGGAATTAAAAATCAAACTGAAGCTATTTTGGTAAATTTATTTGGCTATTTTTATTAATTTTGTCAACTGTGGATTTGAAATTAAAATAAAAAACTGAGGAATTTAAAAACTCAGATCCGTCTCGTATTTTGACTGAGACTCGCAATTCTGAGGAAAAGGCCAAATTACTGTGTTTAAACTACTTGTAGAGAGAGACATAGTCAAGAATCGTCCATAAATGATGTCATGGGTAGTGCCAGTGGGTCTATAATCAGCGATGGATGACATGTCATGTTAAAGACAGCCCTTGACACAATGTGAAAGTGATGGCATGAGGGTGGCTGGGTCGTAAAAGAAAGAATAATTTGGTTGAAATCATTTATGGACCGTCCCTTAAGCCTTTTATTTATTTACAACTAGGTACATTTTTTGTCACGACGTTAATAGCTTTCTGCTTGCGTTTTGCGCTGCCACTCTTTCCCTTTTTACGGCAACGGCAACCTTCACCTCTATATCAACAGACATGAACAATACGAAGAATCAAAATGCCCCACGTTCAATTTCGGCTAAAAACAAAATGCACTATCTACAAGCAATATTCATCATGCTGTAAAGCATGGAAATAGAATTTTTAAAACATGTAACTTGGACGTTTTTCACCTTTCAAAATCGAGTAAATAAAACTTTTCTAAAATCACGCAAATAAAACAATTTACACTATTCAAAAACGTGTAAACACAACGTTTTGCATATATCAAAAACATGTAATTGGGACGTTTTGCACCTTTCTAAAAACACGCGAATAAAACAATTTGCACACTTCGAAAACGTGCAAATAGAATATTTTGGATTTTTTTAAAAACACGCGAATAAAAAAATTTGCACATTTTGAAAACGTGCAAATAGGACATTATTTGCAATTTTCAAAAATTACGCAAATACAATAATTTACACTTTTCAAAACATTTAGATAGAAAAATTTCAAATTTTCAAAAAATACGTAAACAGAACATTTTGGAATTTAAAAAAAACGTAAATAGAAAATTTTGCACTTTTCAAAAAACATGTAAATGGAACAGTTTGGACATTTCAAAAAGCTGTATAAGTACAACATTTTACACTTTTCAAAACATGTAAATAGAAAAATTTCAAAATTTCAAAAAACACGTGAACAGAACATTTTGGAATTTTAAAAACACGTAAATAGATCATTTTGCACTTTTAAAAAACACGTAAATGGAACATTTTGCACTTTTAAAAAACACGTAAATAGAACATTTGGCACCTTTCAAAAACATAAAAATTGAATATTTTGCACTTTTAAAAAACACGTAAATGGAACATTTTGCACTTTTAAAAAACACGTAAATAGAACATTTGGCACCTTTCAAAAACATAAAAATTGAATATTTTGCACTTTTAAAAAACACGTAAATGGAACATTTTGCACTTTTAAAAAACACGTAAATAGAACATTTGGCACCTTTCAAAAACATAAAAATTGAATATTTTGCACTTTTAAAAAACACGTAAATAGAGCATTTTGCACTTTTAAAAAACACGTAAATAGAACATTTGGCACCTTTCAAAAACATAAAAATTGAATATTTTGCACTTTTAAAAAACACGTAAATAGAGCATTTTGCACTTTTAAAAAACACGTAAATAGAACATTTGGCACCTTTAAAAAACATACAAAACATTTTGACACTTCTCTTGAAGTATCTGCTGCAGATAAAATGATATAAGAAAAGGGAATAAATGACTCATGGATTGTGTGTTATTATTATGTCATGTAGTCATGTGGCTAAATGGATAGCGTAATGCGACATGCACTCCCATTACAAGATGCACGTATATATTAATTTGGAGTGGTGGGCATAGGGAACTCGAGAACAGGAGATTAGTTCTGGTTTAGAGCTCTCGAGGATGGCGGATAAGTGAAATGGGGAAAATAGTGAAATGAGATGAGATTTATTTTATCGCCTTCATTTCTTGACCTTGCCGTAAATTTCATACCCATTTGAATAACGACACAGCAGCTCCAAATCTCCAGTCCATTCACTATAAGACAGCATCGTAATTCTAATTATATGGGCAACTGTCGCTGTCGCTATAGTCTCACTATATCCCCTGGATTGTGTTATTTTTGCGTGTCCTTAAATGTCCACTTAAATATTTACTACGGTCTCTGGCAGGGCCGGATAATGCAGCCAGCGCGGGCAGCCCCTCTACCTCAGTTTTCCCAAAGCATGTATGTAAATGGAACATTGAGCACTTTTCAAAAATACGTAAAAAGAACATTTTGAAATTTCAAAAACATGCAAATTATTTTTTTCGCACATTTCAAGAACATGCAGAGTACAAAAATTTCTTCATTTCAAAAGCATGTAAATAAAACGTTTTCCACTTTTCTCAAAACATGTAAATCGAGCATTTTGACCTCTTCAAAAATATGCTAAAAGAACATTTTGCAATTTTCAAAAATATGCAAATATTTTTTTTGCACATTTCAAAAACATGCAAAATAAAAGATTTTCTACTTTTATCAAAAACATGCAAATCGAATATTTTGCACTTTTCAAAAACATGCAAATCGAATATTTTGCACTCTTCAAAAACATGTAAATACAACATTTTGCACTCTTCAAAAACATGCAAATCGAATATTTTGCACTCTTCAAAAACATGCAAATCGAATATTTTGCACTCTTCAAAAACATGCAAATCGAATATTTTGCACTTTTCAAAAACATGCAAATCGAATATTTTGCACTCTTCAAAAACATGTAAATACAACATTTTGCACTCTTCAAAAACATTCAAATCGAATATTTTGCACTCTTCAAAAACATTCAAATCGAATATTTTGCACTCTTCAAAAACATTCAAATCGAATATTTTGCACTCTTCAAAAACATGCAAATCGAATATTTTGCACTTTTCAAAAACATGCAAATCGAATATTTTGCACTCTTCAAAAGCATGCAAATCGAATATTTTGCACTCTTCAAAAACATGCAAATCGAATATTTTGCACTCTTCAAAAACATGTAAATACAACATTTTGCACTCTTCAAAAACATGCAAATCGAATATTTTGCACTCTTCAAAAACATGCAAATCGAATATTTTGCACTCTTCAAAAACATGTAAATACAACATTTTGCACTCTTCAAAAACATGTAAATACAACATTTTGCTTTACAAAGGAAACCATGAATAAAATCCGACTGGTGGTTTTTGTATGGAAACAAATTGCTGCCTAAAAGCAATGCCTTCGTCCGGCCCTGGTCTCTGGCTGGGTATATCAAAAAATGTCAAAATTATACAGCCATCATCACCATCACAGCGAAGCATTTGGACGGAGACCTTTATGCACATTACGCGAGGCATCTCTGACGTATGCGAAGCTGTATGTACGTACAAATGTGATCTCGCCAAAGTTCCTCATCTTTTTTTTTCGCTAAATGCGGAGATTAAAATAATTATTTTCATGCGATGCGAATGATGGACACTTTTTTCCCCTCTGCGGTGGTTACACAGACCACATCTTGAGAGATGTCCTACAGAATGAATTGCTCACGTTGTATCCCTGGCCCTCTTACACATTTAATTACGTCTATATATCCAAAGCTTGTAGTTATATCCCAATGGCAATGGCTATACTGACATGATCTATGGGAGGGAAGATGGGAGCTAAAAATGAAAAGTGATTTAGGAATTAAATCCCACTCCTGATTTTACACAGAATCTTTTTATCTCTTTACTCCAACATTAACTTTGGCCCAAAGAAGCCACTTTATTTATTTCAACAGAAACAAAAACAAAAGTTGACAATCTTAAGATGAGATCCTGTCTCCTCTTCATCTTTACATTTATTTATTTAGCATTTCAATTCCAAACCTCCCAGTCCCTTCAGCGTCAGTCTAGTTTTTTTTTAAATTCTTAACAAAATTTATTGCAGATATCACGCATTCCAGACATTTATCAAAATTCTGTTTTAATTTTGTTGTTTTTTTTGTTGGTGCAGTGTGGCGTCGTGGGCCTGGAACCGAGACCGATACGCCGATTGAAGCCACGAGAGTCGGAGATCCCGTCTGTTTAGAGCCTAAAGTCAGAGGACCCTGTCGTGCTCGCGTCCCGAGGTAATTTTATCATATCGTCGGTGGAGAACCAAAATGACCCATATCCATTTGTAGCTAAAAACAATATCCACCATCTACAAAAATACTGAAATATGTCTTGTAAGTATTTAAATAGAACATTTTGCAATTTTCATAAAACATGTAAATGCAACATTTGGCACTTTTTAAAAACTTGTAAATAGAATATTTTGCATTTTTTTAAACATGTAAATAGAACATTTTACACTTTTTAAAAACTTGTAAATAGAATATTTTGCATTTTTTTAAACATGTAAATAGAAAATTTTCCACTTTTCAAAAAACACGTAAATAGAACAATTTGCACCCTTTAAATACAAGTAAATAGAATCCATTAAACTTTTCAAAAACATGTAATTAGAACATTTTACACTTTTCAAAAAACTCGTAATTAACATTTTACTCATGTTTCTAATTTCGTTTTATGACATGACTCATTTTGATTCCAACTTGAATTGGATATGGGTCATTTCGGTTCTTCACCGACGATATGTAATATTTAAAAATGATTTTTTTTTGATGAATGAAAAATTTGGAATTTTCTTATGGGATTTAGCATTAGAATTTTATCCACTGACGTGGATAAAACCCTTACTGATTTTGGTCAAATTTCGAATAAATTATTAATTTAGATTTATTGACACGAGTTAATTTGATAAAATTCCAGGTACTTTTTCAACACTGAGTCGAGTACATGTGAGCTGTTCCATTATGGAGGCTGCAGTGGAAATGGGAACAACTTTGACACGATGGAGGAGTGCAACGGGAAGTGCACGGTTACGGTTGACGCCAAAGCACAGAGTAGAATGGACCAACATGCCCTAGGAACAGGTCTGTATATGGAGTCTGAAGATTCCTTAACTGTTTGTAATTATTTCAATTTAGTTAACGTTGTGATCTGGTGATGTGAATTGCAGAGTCGATCTGCTCCGGGCCTGGGGAGCAGGGACGGAGCTGTGAGGGGATCCTTCAGCGCTGGACCTTCAACACGAGCACCCAGCAGTGCACCCCCTTCCTCTACGGCGGCTGCGGCGGGACGACAAACAATTTCCAGAAGCTCATTGACTGTCAGCTGACGTGTGGAGACCGGAGCTCCTGCTCCCTCCCCACTGACCCGGGCTTCTGCAACGGCATTCAGAAATACTGGGCCTTTAATTCGGAGCGGAATGTGTGTCAAGAGTTTGACTACGGGGGTTGTGGCGGGAACACGAATCGATTCAATACTCAACATCAGTGTGAGCAACTCTGCGTCACGGCGCTCTCCCACACCAAAGCAAGTCAACAACTACAACAGCAAATCACAAGTAAATATCTCCTTCCCACCAAAAACTATGACCACAAGTGTATTTTCAAACCCCAGCCCAAACTTTAAGCTTAGTTAGTACATTTTGCACTTTGAAAGTAGGGAACATAGAATCTTTTGCGCTTTTAAAAACTTGCAAATGGTCCATTTTTGATATCTAAAAAGTGTAAATAGTACATTTTCTCATTTTCCTTTGCTTTCTAAATGGCGTAAATGGCGGGGTGAGCTTTTTTAAAACATAATTAGCGTATTTTGAACTTCGAGAACTGTGTAAATAGAACATTTTACACTTTTCAAATGATGTAAATAGCTCATTTTACACTCTGAAAATGATGTAAATAGCTCATTTTGCGCTTTGAAGATGATGCACATAGCTCATTTTGCGCTTTGAAAATGATGCAAATAGCTCATTATGCAATTTTCAAATGATATAAATAGCTCATTATGCACTTTTCAAATGATGTAAATAGCTCATTATGCAGTATTATGCACTTTTCAAATGATGTAAATAGCTCATTATGCAGTATTATGCACTTTTCAAATGATGTAAATAGCTCATTATGCAGTATTATGCACTTTGAAAATGATGTAAATAGCTCATTTTGCACTCTGAAAATGATGTAAATAGCTCAGTTTGCACTTTTTCAATGATGTAAATAGCTGATATTGCGCTTTACAAATGATCTACCATGCACATTTTGCACTTCCAAATTAGCTTAAGTAGCCCATTTTCCTCTTTGAAAAACGTCCAAATAGTGTGTTTTGCATCTTAAAAAACTGAAAATACTGGCATACAGCCTATTTGACAATTTGCAGCTCGTGGATTAGCGCATGTTTTTAGTGTGTGTAATATTATATTAATCAAAAACGTTGACGAAACTAATTTCCCCCAAAATAGGTCAAAATTGTGAAGGCGTCCGATGTCCCGGAGGCGTAAGCCATTACAAGGAATTAAACTGCAAGCCAATTTATGATGACGGCGCCTGCTGCCCCACACGCTACGACTGTCGTGAGTTAATTTCCTCATTTTTGAATCTGAAATATCAGTAAGGGATCTTTAAAATGAGATGTCATCGGTGGCCAGTTAGACCCATTGAACCTACCCATGACGTCATTTATGGACGACCCCTAAATACGCTGCATTTTATATGGGAACGGAAGCATTAAAACGATAGAACCGAAAATGATAAGAATATGTTGGTTATATAATCATTTTTTTTTAAATAGCGGAGCGTGTTGTATCGAAAAATGGGACACAGTGTGTGTACAAGAACAAAGTGTTTAACGTGGGGGAATCCATTCGGTCGGCGGACTCCGGTTCTGGGTGCAGGGCGGGCTGCACGTGTACTGAGAGTGGTATCAACTGTGCCCATGTTGAGTGTCCCGATGTATTTGGCTACTACCCGAAGGAAGACTGTCGAATCGGTCTTTACAAAGCGGGAGACTGCTGCGCCTACGACTACGCATGCGGCAACGGTAATTCGCATCCTACCTAATTAATTACACAATATAAATTTAATGTAATTCCTTATTTCATAAAAATATACACATGGAAAATCGAAACTTACGACGAGGATATTTTTTGAACGGACACAGAAACAAGGATTTGCGAATTCGAAGGAAATACTTTTCTTGAAGATGAAAGAATCTATCCGAAAGAGGAGCCTTGTTTAAGATGCACCTGCAAACCGGGATTTAATGGGACTTTGTCTGAAGAGTTCTGTGAGAAAATCGACTGCGGTTTCCAAATCTGGTACAGTCACGAACTTGAACGAGGCTGCACCCCCGTCTACTTTCAGAATAGAGACTCTCAAATCGGATGTTGCCCCATTTCTTGGAAATGCCGTAAGTTTTTGACGATTACAGGGAAAATTTCGATGACATCATTTACTTACTACCCCTTATGACTTATGATCACTGCTCCTTGAATTATTTATAGCGGAAGACTACGAAAACGCATTACTTGTTCCTACAACTACAACGTCCCTCCCTATTTCTGGAAATCAGAGTGAATTAATTTCACCGTCGACTTCATCGGCGGGACCAGGAAACCGAACAGAAAACGGGGGTTACAAGGATAAGGACAAGGAGGGGGAAGTAGTGGAGCAAGTTGGGCTCCCTAATAATGCTACTCACAATGAAACGAGTATTTCTTCAAGGATCCATGATAATTCCCAGGTGTCAACGGCACTTGACAACCAAGTAGTGGGACCCGGACCGGGAGACAAGTGCGCTAAACCAAAGGAGCCAGGTGACTGCAAAGCGGACCGACTCCGCTACTTCTACAACAGCACTTCGTACGAGTGCCAAGAATTCTCATACACTGGATGTCGGGGGAACGAGAATAACTTTGTCACTCTCACCGAGTGCAAAAAGAGCTGTGAGAGAGATTTGAGATCAAGATTTGCAACTGTGAGCATTGCTCTCGCACTCCTCACTGGTAAATGATCCTGCACATAACAAATAAATAAAGTTTAAATAATGCCTAAAAGTAAAAATCGTCTGTGAAGAACCAAAATGACCCATATCCAATTTAAGCTACAATCAAAATGAGCTATGTCATAAAATCAGAATGAGAAACATGCATAAAATGTGAATTTTAAGAGATTTTGAAAAGTGCAAAATGTTTTATTTCCATGTTTTTGAAAAGGTGCAAAAATGTCTAATTCCATGTTTTTGAAATGCGCAAAATGTTTTATTTGCATGTTTTTGAAATGTGCAAACTGTTTTATTTGCATGTTTTTGAAAAGGTGCAAAAATGTCTAATTCCATGTTTTTGAAATTCGCAAAATGTTTTATTTGAATGTTTTTGAAATGTGCAAACTGTTTTATTTACATGTTTTTGAAAAGGTGCAAAAATGTCTAATTCCATGTTTTTGAAAGCGTGCAAAATGCTGTATTTACATATTTTTGAAAAGTGGAAATTTTTTTAAAAAATGCAAGACATATTTGAATATTTGTGTAGATAGTGGAAATTGTTTTTAGCTAGAAATGGATATGGGTCATTTTGGTTCTACACAGACGAAATGCATCTCATGGTTGAATTTTGACGAGCAATGTTTTTAGAACCAGAGTCTGACCCTTGCACTCTGCCAGTGAGTCCCGGACGATGCCGTGCCTTCTTCCCCCGATTCTTCTTCAATGTGGAGCTCGGCGAGTGTCAACTCTTCATTTTTGGAGGATGTCATCGAAACGGGAATAATTTCTTCACCAGAGAGTCCTGCCAAGCCACATGTACCAAGTCATACCCGAATGTGTGTGAGCGAAAGCCACTGGACTTGGATCAAAATTGTGGTGGAACAGATAATGCGACAAAGTACTACTACGATCCGGATGTCGGCTACTGTCAACGATTCATCAGCACTGGCTGCACGGGGAGCAATGTTTTCAATCGGCTGTCAGAGTGTGACTCCGTCTGTGGGGGTGGGAAGGGTGGGATTCCCAGGCAGAGATTTTCCGGACCTACAATCCCAGGTTTACTTAAGCTAAATTAATAAAAGAGACTAATAACAACACAACAATTTACAGGGCCGGATAATGCGGGCAGCCCTCGCTCCTTGAATTTTCAAAAACATTTAAATGGAACATTTTGCAATTTTCAAAAATATGTAAAAAGAATATTGAGACTTTTCCAAAACATGCAAATAAATTCTTTTTGTACATTTAAAAAACACGTAGTATAAATAGAATATTTTCCACTTTTCTGAAAACATGTCAATGTAACATTTTGCACTCTTCTGAATCAAGTAAAAAGAATATTGAGACTTTTCAAAAAAAAAAACAAAATAAAAATTTTTGTACAGTTCAAAAACATAGAAATAAAACACTTTCCACTTTTCTCAAAACATGTAAATAGAACATTGAGCACTTTTCCGAACCAAGTAAATCGAACATTTTGCACTTTTCTAAAACATGTAAATACAACATTTTGCTTTACCAAAGAAAACCATCAATAAAATCAAAATGGTGGTTTTTGCATGGAAACAAATTTCTGCCTAAAACCAATTCCTTCGTCCGGCCTTGACAATTTAGACTAAAGTAACGAGGTAATTTAAATGGATTTTTTTGCTGTTGACTATAACAGAAGCGAAGCCGAGTGGCGACAACCTGAGTGAGAAGGACAAGAGATGTTACCTGGAGAAGAAGACTGGAGCCTGTAATGCGCACATTCCGTCACACTACTTCGATGTGGATTCCAAATCTTGCAAGTCCTTCATCTACGGCGGATGTTTCGGGAACCTAAATCGGTTCTCAACTTTGGACTCGTGTCGAACACTGTGTGAGCCAGAAGGAGTAGCATCCGCATCGGGGAGTGCAGATGGCTCCTTCATTAGTTTTGATGAGCATGACAGGCCACAGGTGGAAGATCCAAATGTTTTTAGGGGATCCGAATCAGTACAACGGCCCATCACGCAACAACTCCTCACAACACCAGTACCAAAACCAAATCTCCAAAACGAAGTAGAAGAAGTAGAAGCACCACATTTTATATTTGCAAGAATGGGCCCAGTCCCGCAACAACCAGTGCCCACAAATTCTATCAATATCAGAACGGCAAGAGGTCCTCCAAAAAGCACGAGCAGCAGTGAAGAATCCAACCAAAACCAAAAGAAAGTCGAATCTGCAGAAGAAACTCAGCAAATGGAGAGCGATGAAGATCTCCAACAAAAGCAGACAATGGGGATCTCAGAAGAAAATCAAGAAAATCAAGAAAAGGAGGAGGAAGAAGCAAATGAACATTCAAATGTTGGCGGGACGGGTGATGGAGAAGACGGCGGCAGTTTCAATGAGCCGCAGGTTGAGGATCCAACTTTCCTCCATGGCGACAACCACAATCAGAGGGAAGATCAAAACACAGATCAAGACACAGATCAAGAGGAAGAGGAGGACGATAGTTTCAACCGACCACAAGTTGAAGATCCAACTTTAATGTTTGGCGGAAGTGAGGAAGTTCCAGACTTTACAACTCCTTCAACTTTACCAGTAATCGGAACGAAGGAGAGTGACACGGAGACGATTGAAGGTCAAGTGGGAGGAGCGATAAGTTTCGGGAATCAACAACAAGTGAGGAAGGTCAGAGGTCAAACAAGTCAAGATCAAGAAAACAGCTTGTTGACGACGAGCCAGAGCCAGAGAAGTAACGACTCAAGTCCCATTATTTCAAGTCCTGGAAAATCTTGGCGGAGGTCCAGTGGACTCCACAACAATGCGAAAGGTAATTAATAATTGTAAATATTAAAATTAAATTAATTAGATGCAACACATTATAATGTTAACATTCTGCACTAAATTTTGTAGGAGACGTTTGCAAGGAGGAGCTGGACATTGGGAATTGCAATCAGACAATACTTCGTTTCCACTGGGACGTCGTGAGTAGGGAGTGTCGTCCATTTAATTTCACGGGTTGCGGCGGAAATCGAAACCGATTTTTAGGAGAGTCTGCCTGCCGACAAGTTTGTGATGAGAATTCGGAAGACATCCTGGGTAGTTTGTACTGCCTCTTCGGGAGCCGCGTCATTCCTTTTGGAAGCCATTTGAATGAAGACGCTGAGGAATGTGGTCTGGAATTTTGTACCTGCTCCGTCCCACCGAGTTTAACTTGCACTGTTACCTCCTGTGATCAAGGCTAGGGATTTAATATCCGCATCCAAATGTTTGACAAATTTTAATATTTTTGAATACTCCTTTTAAGTGAAAGTAGACGCTGACTATAACTAACTTCCTACACGTAATTTATCTCATACAAAATAAAATCATGTTTCCTTTCCTACAATATAAAGCAGTAGAAAGAAGTCACTCTTTTTATTTTAGTTAATTTCACTTCTCAATCCAAATGCTTCTCACACGCAACTGATAATTTACATCCTTCATTTGCTTCCCGTAATAAATTCAACTAAAATATTGCAAATACACAATTATCGTATGTAATTACGTAATCATCTATGATCATCATCATAATAAATTTGCAAAGCCGAAAGTGTACAGAACTGTACCCATAGTAAATGGTCATACGAGAGTCTCATCAAAGCGCTAGATTTACACAAGGCAGCTCAACTGACATTATGGGTATAAGGTTAATAGGTCTACTTAGGTATTGAAAACATCCCATGCTAACGATAGTCTTTTATACAACTGAGGATATTTTCATGACATCGTTTATGGACGAGCCCTGATTTGAGTGACGTCATTTACATATCCTCAATACGTCTTACGCGTCTTTCCGGTGTGGCCACGTTTCTAAGGGAGCGTGCACAAATTACGTGGTACGTCGAGGGGAGGGGGGTTAGGGGTTAAAGTTGCCTATACTTTTACATGGGCGTAAATACCAAAAGGAGGAGGGTAAGAGGTTCAAAATTTTCGATTTTTGTACCCCGTAATTTATGCACGTTCCCTAACTTGCTCTTCTCGTGGTCGTCTGAATTTGTTCTGGAGGAAGGAGGGAATGACACCCCTGAGCTATTGCGATGTGGCCTTCCAGCGGTCCGCGGCTACGCCGGAAACAAATTGTCACGCGGTGACAGAGGGTAATCTATCGTCCCACTCAGGTCTCCAGCTATTCGCAGCTAGCGATATGAATAAGTATTAGCGATGCGGTATAGCATAATTACTATCTCTCTGGATCTTCAAATCACACAGTAAAATTGTGCAGAGTGAGTTAAGAAACAACCTCTAAAGATGAAGCTCAATACTCAATACAAACATAATGTAAATACAATACCAATTTTTATGCACGAATGAATGCACATTCGTAATTATTGTCAATGTCCAATTTCAGTGCAAAATAAAGAATTCTTCCCAATTTAATGATATGTGATTACAACATCTGAGGCGTTGTTCCTGCTCCCTGCTCAATGAAATAGAGATTTGCTCAGTCTTCTAAGTCACATCTCCTCCAACTTAACACAACGCTCGCTTAGATATTTTGGAGCTGGAAAGGTACGTTCATTTTTAATCTTTTGTAGAACCAAGTGTCTCCTTTATTTTAACGATATGTAATTTTAGGGGTAGAGAGAAAGAGGGTTGTTTAGGAAATTATTTAGCTCCATGGCTACACCACCCGAATATTTAATTAATGTGAATTTCTTTTCTTGTTTCCAGGATACATACACATCCATAATTATTCAAAATGAAGTTCTCGCTCTTGCTCTTGTTCGTGGCCATTGGCTGCTGCTTGATTTCAGAAACTTTGGGAGGAAATCTGCTTGGAGAGAAAGGTGGGGCTGGGGCAGCCAAGAAGAAAACGGGGGCTGACGGAATACAATCCGCGGATTGTTTTCATGACGGCGACTGCGACAGCAGATGCTGCAAGGCGGAGGTTTGTGTTCGAGGTTGCTACTGCTCTGCACAATCATATCCATGCTAAACGTTGAAAATACGCTCTACTGAGCACACGCTGTCCCTCCCCGCCTCGGTTTTCTTTACAATCAAATTTAATTAGACTCGGTGTGATGGAATGAAAAATTAAATTGTTTGAAAAAATAAAACTATACCATTTATGTTAAATGCACGCATTTGCATTCTTTATTTTCAAGCACCTTTTTTAATCATATATATAAATACGTATTTTATTTTGTGCAAAATAGATAATATTTTAGATAAATATTTCTACGAATACGCTTATTGTTTGTATTGTATATAAGTAGCATGTATAATTTATTAACATTACACCCTTGTGTAACCTTGTGCACCCTTGTGGTTTCACATGGAACTCGCCAATTTCAAAAAGTCATGTCTAAGAAAATAAGGCAACTTTACAGTAGTGGAAATCCAAAGTAACTCGACTGCATTTTGCGTTGTTTGCTCACAGTAGCCCGCCAAAGTTTAAAATACAAATTTTAATACTTTGCCGCCCTGTAACTTCTGCAGTTCTCATCTGATTTTGACGAAGATGCTTTCTTACGTTTAGAATATTTTCTAAAAAGTAATTTCAGAGTTTTTCAAAATGTTTAAATTTTCATTTTTTTGATAAAATTGGACCATAAAATTAGGCCTCAAAAATAATGTTTTCTCCTTTTTTCAAAAAATTTAAAATTTTTTAATTTTGAAAAACCCTGAAATAAAAAATAGAAAATATAAAATAGTTTAAACGTTAGAAAACATCAAAGTTCGTCAAAATCGGAGGAGAACTGCAGAAGTTACAGGGCGGCAAAGTATTAAAATTTGAATTTTTCAAACTTTGGTGGGCTGCTGTGACCAAACAACGCAAAATGCAGTCGAATTACTTTGGATCTCCACTATTGAAAAGTTGCATGATTTTTGTAGACTTGATTTTTTGAAATCGGCGAGTTCTAGGTGAAACTATTCCCTTGTTAGTAAATACTTGACCAATTTTTAGGTGCGATGTGTCATTCGAATCGCAATGATTAGTATAATCTAAATCATGTGCTCACTTGTGTAGCAAGGTCCTATGAATATATTTTCCTGTCCCACATTTCAACTTTTATATTAGTAGGGAATTTGTATTTTTTCCAACTACGTAGTCGGAAGTGTGGTTTTTCACATCAACAAGGAAATACAATTTTTCTGACTCATTTTAATTGGTAATGTAGTGACTAACGAAATTTATTTCGCTAAGTGGATTCGGCCTAAGCGCATGAGGCATCAAACAAAAAGAAATACATAATTGTCACATGCCAAGACATTTTTCTAGTTATAAAACTAACAACTTTGATTAGATTTAAAATTATAATGACATTCCCCATATCCGCATCACTACTTCCGCCACCGCGGCTTCTTATTGCGACACATAATTATTTCTATCATTCCACAACAACGATGTAGTACATACCGTCCGTGAAGAAACAAAATCACCCATTTCAATTTTAACGAAAAACAAAATGCTCTATCTAAAAAGACATAAATTATAATAGCGGTGGAAGTTTGTACTTAAATGGATTATTTTCCAGTTTTCAAAAACACTTAAATCGAATATCTTCCCTTAAAAAACATGTAAATAGAACATTTTGCACTTAATAAAAACATGAAAATAGAACATTTCGCACTTTTTTAAAAACATGTAAATAGAACATTTTGAACTTTTTTTTTAAATATGTAAATAGAACATTTTACACTTTTCTGAATTAAGTAAACAGAAAATTTTGAAATTTTCTAAAATATGTAACTAGAACATGTTGGACTTCTTAAAAACTTGTAAATAAAAAGTTTTGCATTGTTCAAAACATGCAAATAGAACATTTTAAACTTTTCGAAAAAATTGGCTGTAAAACATTTTACACTTTTAAAAACAACTAAATAGAACATTTTAAACTTTTCAAAACCTCTTAATTTAAAATTTTACATATGAAGAGTTTGTTAGCAAAATGCGTTAAGTCCAGTGGATAAAGTGTGGACTTAACGCGTTTCGAAAACAAACTCTTAATAATACGTATATCAAAATCAATTAGTGTTTTTTTGACATAGTTCATTTTAATTCTATAGCTTACACTGGAAATAGGTCGTTTCGTTTCTTCACAGACGCTATAGGTTGCGGTTGCATGCGGTTTGTCTCAACTGACGATGAGATTCTATTACTTTCATGCCCGCAATGTATAACAAGTTACACAATTTCTTACACCTTCTTGTAGTGTCCATCCAGATCTAACAACGGTTTCCGTATCAAGTCTCATATTTTCCGATTTATTTCAATAATCAAAACATATTTTAGTACGCAACAATGTTCGTAAATGGACCAAACTGTCTTTTTCTTTCAAATAAAAGCAACAAGTTTGGGTCCGTGCACAACAATTTCGTTGCAATAAGACTCAGTTTTTGTTTCCTCCTCCTTTATTTTATACCAGTTGAGGTGATCGGAATTGGAAGCGTTAGCAGTAACACCACAGCTCCTTTATCTCCTTCCCAATCACGAATCTCGGATGATTCTGCCACAGCGTTGGCAGAGGACGCATCCATCGTTACCGCCACCATCAACGAATGTCATCCAAGAAAATCTTTGCAAGAGAAAAAACTAATTGTCGACTCAAATCTGTGTCACGAAAACATAAGCCTCACCTTCAGGTATCCCACGCAAAAACATTATTTAAAGCTGCGTATAATGTTACACAGAATTATGAATGAATTAAATCCGTATGAAATTGTCCATAATTTGTAATGTTGCAGGATTTCCGGAAGCAATACTTTAGCGTGCAGAGGAAAGAAGAATTTAAAAAAAGAGTATTTCATTTATAAATTGAGAAGTCCCGACGTCAAATTATTCAAAGGAGGTGACGCAGAGGAAAAATCTTCAATTTCATTTTTGTTCACAGGGGAGATCCGACACTTTGTTCACAATTTCACACTTGCTGTCACCTACAAGCCAAATGAGTACTGTGTCAGAAGGTGCATATTTTTTACTTACAAGGGAATGACGCGACATGATACACCCAGATTTCAAAGAGACCTATTTCAAAAAATCAGGCTATTTTTCAATAGCACGGATCCAAAGTAACTCGAGTGTATTTTGCGTTGTTTGGTCACAGTGACCCGCCAAAGTTTAAAAAAATTCAAATTTTGAAACTTTGCCGCCCTATTACTTTTACAGTTTTTATTCGATTTTGATAAAATTTGATATTTTTTTATCCTTCAATCAGTCAATTTTCTAAGCAGTGATTTTAGGATTTTAAAATATTGAAAATTTTTTTGAAAAAAATGGTCTTAAAATTCGGGCCTCAAAATTACATAGTTACTTTTTTGATTTCTCAAAAAAAAATAAAAATTTTCGAACTTTAAAAAATCCTGAAATAGCTTTTTAGAAAATTGACTAAAGTTTAGAAAATCTCAAATTTTATCAAAATCGAATGAGAACTGTAGAAGTTATAGGGCGGCACGCTTCAAAATTTGATTTTTTAAAACTTTGACGGGTCACTGTGACCAAGCAACGCAAAGTGCACTCGAGTTACTTTGGATCTGTGCTATTGAAAATTAGCCTGATGTTTTGAAATGGGTCTCTTTGAAATCTGATTGTATCATGTCGCGTCATTCCCTCGTCAGCATTATCTAACCCTACTTTTGTTTAAACATCGTTAAGTAATGCGGTTGCCAGGCACAGGACTGATTGTAGTTCGATCTAAAACTGCCAAACTATAGTTTTAACAGAACGCACATGGAAATTCAGTTCTGCACCTCCGGCTGCGGTGAGCAACGTGGGGCTCAAAATGAGGATGCGGATGAAATCTGCATTTACAAATGCTGCCCACCCGGCTACGTGGTGGACTTAGATGGTTATATGGACACTGATTCTCTGTCATGTCAACCTTCCGGAGAATACAGATGGACTCCCACGTTCTACGACTCGGAAACAGTGAATACGCAGCGTTGCATCTCTAAAATTGAGAGAAATGCCACGATTCGATACAGACACGTGAATCGTGTGGGTGGTTGGTGCAGCAATCTTGCACCACTTTTGGGGATACAAATCTCAGAGGGAGGGAAGTCAGTCCCTAGATCCAGGTGAGTACAAATTTGCTCATAGATCAGTTTATGTAACGGTGGCCGGTTATAAATCCTCATATCTGTCTTTAGCTTTAGGCTACTGGACAACGGAAGCTTAGTATTCAATAATCCGAGGCGCAATCCATTAAAGTTAGACGCGCGGTTTCGGGCGGAAGAGTTCAAAAAACAGTTTTGCATCGATGGAATCCAAAATTTTGGGAAGTATGAAGACTACGCGGGGAGTCATGTTCTGGAGCATCAGCTGGTTTTGGATTGTCGCGATTCGGAAGACAATCATAAGGATCATGATGTTGGACAAGTGTCGGCGTCGGTAATGAATTTGAATTTAAATTCTGCATTGTACCACACCGCCTATGCAATATTATTGTGTCATATTGACTGATTTATTTATTGAAATAAATAGGGAATTAAAGTCTTCGTCTACATCATGGCCTTCTACATCTCCATCATTCCTCTAGGCTTCACTGTCTTTGCTTATTGGATCACTTGGGATGCACAGAATATTCACGGCTGGACCGTATTTTCTCACATTGTTGCACTGCTTTTAATGAATCTGTGTTTGGGAACCTCCTGCTTAGTCTCCTACTCCAGCGGTGACGGTGGTCTTGGTCTTGGTTGTGTCATGCTCGGTAAGAGTTTTTTTACTGGTCCTATCAGTGCTATTCCATTCCTTTTAGCAGTAATATCAATTTCTTTTGGCAGTAATACTAATTCCTTTTGGCAGTGATCCTAACTCCTTTTGGCAGTAATACTAATTCCTTTTGGCAGTAATCCTAACTCCTTTTGGCAGTAATACTAATTCCTGTTGGCAGTAATACTAATTCCTTTTGGCAGTAATCCTAACTCCTTTGGGCAGTAATACTAATTCCTTTTGGCAGTAATACTAATTCCTGTTGGCAGTAATACTAATTCCTTTTGGCAGTAATCCTAACTCCTTTGGGCAGTAATACTAATTCCTTTTGGCAGTAATACTAACTCCTTTGGGCAGTAATACTAATTCCTTTTGGCAGTGATCCTAACTCCTTTTGGCAGTAATACTAATTCCTTTTGGCAGTAATCCTAACTCCTTTTGGCAGTAATACTAATTCCTTTTGGCAGTAATCCTAACTCCTTTTGGCAGTAATACTAATTCCTGTTGGCAGTAATACTAATTCCTTTTGGCAGTAATCCTAACTCCTTTGGGCAGTAATACTAATTCCTTTTGGCAGTATTACTAATTCCTGTTGGCAGTAATACTAATTCCTTTTGGCAGTAATCCTAACTCCTTTGGGCAGTAATACTAATTCCTTTTGGCAGTAATCCTAACTCCTTTGGGCAGTAATACTAATTCCTTTTGGCAGTAATACTAATTCCTGTTGGCAGTAATACTGATTCCTTTTGGCGGTAATCCTAACTCCTTTGGGCAGTAATACTAATTCCTTTTGGCAGTAATACTAATTCCTGTTGGCAGTAATACTAATTCCTTTTGGCAGTAATCCTAACTCCTTTGGGCAGTAATACTAATTCCTTTTGGCAGTAATACTAATTCCTTTTGGCAGTAATACTAATTCCTGTTGGCAGTAATACTGATTCCTTTTGGCGGTAATCCTAACTCCTTTAGGCAGTAATACTAATTCCTTTTGGCAGTAATACTAATTCCTGTTGGCAGTAATACTAATTCCTTTTGGCAGTAATCCTAACTCCTTTGGGCAGTAATACTAATTCCTTTTGGCAGTAATACTAATTCCTGTTGGCAGTAATACTAATTCCTTTTGGCAGTAATCCTAACTCCTTTGGGCAGTAATACTAATTCCTTTTGGCAGTAATACTAATCCCTTTTGGCAGTAATACTAATTCCTGTTGGCAGTAATACTGATTCCTTTTGGCAGTAATCCTAACTCCTTTGGGCAGTAATACTAATTCCTTTTGGCAGTAATACTAATTCCTATTGGCAGTAATACTAATTCCTTTTGGCAGTAATCCTAACTCCTTTGGGCAGTAATACTAATTCCTGTTGGCAGTAATACTAATTTCTTTTGGCAGTAATCCTAACTCCTTTGGGCAGTAATACTAATTCCTTTTGGCAGTAATACTAATTCCTGTTGGCAGTAATACTAATTCCTTTTGGCAGTAATCCTAACTCCTTTGGGCAGTAATACTAATTCCTTTTGGCAGTAATACTAATTCCTGTTGGCAGTAATACTAATTCCTTTTGGCAGTAATCCTAACTCCTTTGGGCAGTAATACTAATTCCTTTTGGCAGTAATCCTAACTCCTTTGGGCAGTAATACTAATTCCTTTTGGCAGTAATACTAATTCCTGTTGGCAGTAATACTGATTCCTTTTGGCGGTAATCCTAACTCCTTTGGGCAGTAATACTAACTCCTTTTGGCAGTAATACTAATTCCTGTTGGCAGTAATACTAATTCCTTTTGGCAGTAATCCTAACTCCTTTGGGCAGTAATACTAATTCCTTTTGGCAGTAATACTAATTTCTGTTGGCAGTAATACTGATTCCTTTTGGCGGTAATCCTAACTCCTTTGGGCAGTAATACTCATTCCTTTTGGCAGTAATACTAATTCCTGTTGGCAGTAATACTAATTCCTTTTGGCAGTAATCTTAACTCCTTTGGGCAGTAATACTAATTCCTTTTGGCAGTAATACTAATTCCTGTTGGCAGTAATACTAATTCCTTTTGGCAGTAATCCTAACTCTTTTGGGCAGTAATACTAATTCCTTTTGGCAGTAATACTAATTCCTTTTGGCAGTAATACTAATTCCTGTTGGCAGTAATACTGATTTCTTTTGGCAGTAATCCTAACTCCTTTGGGCAGTAATACTAATTCCTTTTGGCAGTATTACTAATTCCTGTTGGCAGTAATACTAATTCCTTTTGGCAGTAATCCTAACTCCTTTGGGCAGTAATACTAATTCCTTTTGGCAGTAATCCTAACTCCTTTGGGCAGTAATACTAATTCCTTTTGGCAGTAATACTAATTCCTGTTGGCAGTAATACTGATTCCTTTTGGCGGTAATCCTAACTCCTTTGGGCAGTAATACTAATTCCTTTTGGCAGTAATACTAATTCCTGTTGGCAGTAATACTAATTCCTTTTGGCAGTAATACTAATTCCTGTTGGCAGTAATACTGATTCCTTTTGGCAGTAATCCTAACTCCTTTGGGCAGTAATACTAATTCCTTTTGGCAGTAATACTAATTCCTGTTGGCAGTAATACTAATTCCTTTTGGCAGTAATCCTAACTCCTTTGGGCAGTAATACTAATTCCTTTTGGCAGTAATACTAATTCCTTTTGGCAGTAATACTAATTCCTGTTGGCAGTAATACTGATTCCTTTTGGCAGTAATCCTAACTCCTTTGGGCAGTAATACTAATTCCATTTGCAGTAATACTAATTATTTTCAGCAGTATCACTAATTCCTTGTGGCAGTAATACGAATTCTTTTCGGCAGTAACACTAATTCGTTTCGGCAGTAATCCTAATTACTTCCATTTTTCGCCCATTAGGAGTTTTGACACACTTTTTCTTCTTATCCACATTCTGTTGGCTCACAATGATTAACTTTGATCTGTGGTGGACGTTTCGGTGAGTAATACATTTATTTGGAAATTATGGTAAATAATGTGACAGTGATTGTAACCGTAACCTCGCAGGAGACTAAAGCAGGCAGCCAAGGGCTCGGGATTCTATCGTTTCTTAGTCTATGCGCTATTTTCGTACGGTGGACCGCTCTTAGTTATTGTCGTAGGCCTGTCCTTGGACGCCAAGTATGGAAACTATGGGTATGCGACGAGGATCTTTTTCTAATCAACTCATTAAAACTAAACTATTACGATCCTTGATACCGACACCATTTTGTTGCAGGGAGGATAACGACTGTGACGTCATTGTAACGAATTACGGGGAAGTGCGTTGTTTCTTCCAACCGGAAGCCCAAGGAGTTTACCTCTACCATCTCATTGGAGCGCTGAATATTTTAAATCTTGGGTTCTTTTCTGCCACTTTGTACTCACTGTACAAGTACAGGAAAAGTACGGAGGTTGCCGTGCGAGGGAAATCTACAAAAGATATTACGTCGTTAGTCTCCTCAAAAAATTCTATTTTATATAAACTTTTCAAGTTGGTAAATTAAAAATTTTCCCTTTTTTAAAAATTTCCAGTGGTGAATTATTTATAAAATTATTTGTGGTGATGGGAGCATCCTTTACTCTGGAATACATTTCCTGGGCTGTTGAGTCTGACTACTCAAATGTGAACAAAGTCCCTTGGATTTGGATAATCGTTGATGTTATAAATATCACAGTGAGAGCGATACTGATCTGTGCGATATTTGCCTGCAAGCCAAGTACCCTCGCAAAGCTCAGGGTTCTTGTCACAAGTAACCGTAAGTTATTATGAGTTCAAGTTTTTCAAGGTTTAAACAATGACGTGTGACTGGTTGTCTGTCAGAAAATGTCCGCCATTATTTCAGGTGCTACGTAAAAGTACTGACTGAAAAAATATGTTTTGCGCTCTTTAAGCATACTGCGCATGCCTCGCAACCGCCTTCCCGCCGCAAGCTCAAACTCCAGCGTCTTCTCAAATATCAGCAATCAAAATGTCATCTTTAAACTAATCAACTTCCAAGGCCTATTACATACCAAGTGTTTTCCTACTTTTCCTCGTTACAATTCCAGCAGGAAAAGGCACACAGCTCACTACACAAAATACGAGATCCTTAACACTCTTCTGGATTTTGAGAAAAAGCTTCCATTCTTCTTTACATGAAATTTTGATTTTTGATTTTACTTTTATTAATCATATTGTAAGTCAAATACATGGAAAAGAGGAATAAATTCTTTACTAGTTTTTTGTTGCGAAGGTCATTTTCCGATTTTTCTTGGTCTTGTCAATGTTATCAACATTGAAGATAAAATTGTTTTCATTAAATCCCACATTTTTAACCCTTACAGGCGAATCCAAAAAACCGAATAAAAATGTTTTAAAATGTTTAAAAAATTCCTTTTTATAGATAAAAAAAATAAAATTCTAAATAATTAGAATTTGAAAAGATTTTATTCGTGACAAGAGCCAGAGCCTATGGGAAGGCGAGACGGAAAAAATGGAGAGATTCTCTCATTCCAATTAAATTACAAGACGACCTATTAATTTTAAAGCAGAATTGCACAATTATTGCAGAATCATAATAAATTATAAAACCATAAAAATGTGACACAAATATCTGAATTGGACGCTTATTTTTAAGTTTAAAATTTTTGAATTTAAAAAAAATGTTGTGATGACGGAGGGGAAACATGAGCAATTTTTTAAAATGCTGCTTCAAGGGAAAATCCAAAGCTGCAATTGCCGAATCACTAAAAACTAAAAGTAAGAAAAAGGAATCTACAGGCATTTATTTAGTAAACATGGACAGCTTTTGTAATTTGTAAAACCAGGTGTGGGTTATTAGTTTTCCTTTTTCCTAATTTTTCACTTACCTTTCGTCAATCCTAAAACAAATTTCCCGAAAATTTTGGTGAATTTTGTTACATTTAATGTACTCAAATCTTCAAATACCCCGTAGGTAAATAGGTTCATTTTATAATCCTTCTGATAGAAAAGTGGCCCACCCTGCATTTGCACAGCTCTATAATTTACTCATTTAGGCATTTTAATAGTTTTCACACTGCATTAATTTGTTTCTATCTGTTCCATTCAAACTCAACTTTAACTGTGAATCTGTGAACCTCCTTTTGAATTTCATTTTTCCCGCCCCAATCCTGTACTCGACTCCCTTTTCCAAATGATGAAGATCAAAATGAGGCGAATGTCCCGCCACTAATTCTGACACCATTTCTTGGGAATGGAAGGACGACGGAGGCGCTGGAAGCCGCCCGCGTGTATCTCCTCCCCCTTTTGCAAAATGAGCCCAAAGGCGGGAAGATTCAAACCAAATGGACGCAAGTGGAGAGCTACAGCGGCTTCTTCACCGTCAACCCTACTTACAATTCCAATTTATTCTTCTGGTTTTTTCCCGCGCAGGTAATCAAATGTACAAACAGCTAACACGTATTTAGCATAAGGGGCCGGACACAAATGACGTCAACGAATAATTTTGGGACCCACCCACAGCACACACCTTGTCACCCTCTTAAGCATTGCCTATATGGGTATCTTTAACATATGTCCATATAGACCCATTTACCCTGCACGTGACGTCATTTATGGATGATCTCTTATGATTTAATGAATAAGTATAACGTGGCGTAAATTGCAGGAAGATCCTCTCGGGGCTCCGGTGGTTCTGTTTTTGTCCGGAGGCCCCGGAACCCCAAGCACCTCAACGGCATTCAACAACGGAGCCATCCAGTTGGACGAGGACTTGGAGACTGTGAGGATTCGACAGGAGTATTCGTGGGCGGAGAAGCAGTCCATGCTCTACATTGACAGTCCCGTGGGAACAGGTGCGTTCCGTATGAAACACATGGTTAGTAGGGTTTGCCCTAATAGTGATTGGTTCCCTAATGGTGATCAGTAGGCGCTGCTGAAATGCTACTACCTTCATAAACAACATGTGATACTGAGTATATGCAGTTAAGATTATAAGCTATACCAAACCAATATCAGTAACACAGATCTTTAAAGGCATTAATAGCATTCGAACGCCGGCTACTGATCACCATTACGGATCCGATCACCATCAGGGCAAACCCGCCTACAAGTTAGTTTTCCAAGGTTATTGATTAATTATTTTTCAAGTTATGTATTGCTTTTGTCATGATTTAATTGCGGACAGGATTTAGCTCCACTGATGACATGAACGGTTACTCTCAGAATGACGGCCAAATTGCGGATAATTTGTACGAAGCACTTATCCAATTTTTTCAACTTTTTTCAACCTTTAAAACGGCGCCTTTCTTCATTGCCGGCAATTCTTACTCAGGTATAACATTTTTGTGTGCACTTTTTGATTTGGCGGGAAATTCAAATTGATGAATTTTACGAATTTTTGCAACAGGGAAAGTCACACCCAAATTGGCTTACAAAATTCACGAGCGGAACCAAGGCCTGGGGACGAATGTGCGTGTGAATCTGAAGGGGGTCCTCCTCATGAGCCCCCTGCTGGACCCCATGAGCATGGTGAACATTGCGGAGATCCACTACGCATACGGACTCTACGATGAAAAGACGCGGGACGAGCTCCTCGCCCTGGAAACCCTTGCGGCGGAGAAAGCAAAGAACGGGGAAATCATGGAGGCACTTACCCTCTTGGACTCCATTCACGGCATTGCTTTCAACACGTCTTCAACTTTCACTCAAAAGACGGGCTACGACTCCATCTTCGAGGGGCTCCTCTTCACCAAAGTCCCTTCCAGACGCAAGGCTCCGTATCGCTTCATGGCAACTCCCGAATTTCGAGCCGCACTCCACGTGGGCGACGGGATCCCATGGGCTGTGAACAACCCCCAGATTATGTATTCCCTCCTCCCCGGACTTTTCGAAGGGGCCATCACTCCCGTGGAGCAGCTCCTGTCCGCCAAGGAAAACTACCGGGTCATGATTCTGAGTGGAATGGTGGACATCGGGACTCCGGCCGTGACTGTGGCCAAAGTCATTCAGCGTTTGAATTGGCCTCATCTCAACGAGTTCTCCAAGACGGAGCGGCAAATCATCCGGATCAGAAATATGGAAGAGACAAGAACTGGAGGAACTGACTACAGGCGAAATTCCGACTACAATCTTCTGATTGCGGGCTACTGGAAAGAATATCGTAATTTGAATCACGCCATCGTCCGCCTCGCTGGACATCACGTCTGGTTTGACCAACTCCAATTTTCTACCGAGTTTCTCACATTATTCACGCATGGGTAGCCCTGTCGCTCACGTCTCGTCTGCTCAGTCTCCATTTTTTTAAAATTATTATTGTGTTCTTGATTTTAGTATTTTTGACAAGGCGAAGGAAACAGGTCTCGAATTTAAACCGTAAATAAAAATTGAGAAATTGTTGTCGTTCCTAATTCATTCACTAATTGCCTTTTATTTCCAACTAAACGGGAAGTCTGTATATACAAAAACTCTTTTATTTCCGGCAATTTTTCCGGGAACTAACTATTTTCTAAAGCAAAACAGGAACTGAAATATTCCCCGCAATGTTTCCAGCTTCCAAGGATTAATTATTGCTTACCAAGTTAAAATATAAACTTCAATATTTCCGGCAATGTTTCCGGGAATTAATTACTTACCACAGCAACACAGAAAGTTCATTATTTGCGGAAATGTTTCTGGGAATTAATTTATGGAAAGTCCACTTCACAATTTAATATAATACCTATTTAAAAAGTATGATGATGAATAGAAAATAAAAATTAAAAATTTAGGAATAGAAATCAATGTGCGTTGAAACGCATGTTCCAGGATTTTAGTACAAAGTGGGAACAGCCAAAGAATGGTTTTTATTTCCTGAAATGTGATTGTGAGGAGGAGGTGGGGGAGGCGGTGGGAGGGGGAAGGAGGCAACGAGGACGTTTTCATTATTTTCATGCTTCCCCCACGAATTATTGCTACTGTCACTTGGATTGCATTCATTTTCAAAGTTGTGATTATAATTTTGAATGGACGTGGCTTGGACAGCTGCTGGAGACACGATGAGGACGGGGATGCTAAATTCAGTTTTCCCGCCTTTTTTCCCCGGCCTCATTTGTCTCCCGCCATACTGATTTGAGAGCTGATGTGAGCGGGACTGAGCCCTGAGTTGGGCAATGAACTGGAAGACGAGCCAGAGGGAGTAGGCGAAAAAGAGGAGGGCTCCGCATTTACAGCAAATAAAAATGTGGAAGCCAGACAGCGCAATTCCCACCCCCAGACACACCACGTCCACCCCAAACAGGAAGCAGGAGATGCAAAACCAAGTTAGCACCTGGCCCACGCTTTCCTAGAAACAAAATTAATCAAATTCGCAATAGGTTCAAAAATTCGACTTAATTCATTTTCAAAAACTATATTAACAAAGCTTTTAAAAAACATAAATGACACAGTTTAGTTTAATTAATGAGTCACCTTAAAAGCTCCATGGAAGAGAAAAAAGGACAAGAAAATATGGAAGGCCATGATGAGGGCGAAAGTTGTTAATACGGCAGCCGACATTGTCACTTCGTCGTCAATGTTCCCATCTAAAAAACAATTCATTTTCCACCTTTCAAAAACCACGTAAATAGAACATTTTGCACTTTTCAAAAATATTTAAATAGAAATTTTACGCTTTTAAACAACACGGAAATACAACATTTTACAATTTTCAAAAAACACGGAAATGCAACATTTTACAATTTTCCAAAAACACGGAAATGCAACATTTTACAATTTTCAAAAAACATGGAAATACAACACTTTACAATTTTCAAAAAACACGGAAATACAAGATTTTGCACTTTTCAAAAAACACGGAAATACAAAATTTTACAATTTTCAAAAAACACGGAAATGCAATATTTTGCACTTTTATAAAAACACGGAAATATAACATTTTACAATTTTCAAAAAACACGGAAATGCAATATTTTGCACTTTTATAAAAACACGGAAATATAACATTTTACAATTTTCAAAAAACACGGAAATACAATATTTTGCACTTTTATAAAAACACGGAAATATAACATTTTACAATTTTCAAAAAACACGGAAATACAATATTTTGCACTTTTATAAAAACACGGAAATACAACATTTTACAATTTCCAAAAACACGGAAATACAATATTTTGCACTTTTATAAAAACACGGAAATATAACATTTTACAATTTTCAAAAAACACGGAAATACAATATTTTGCACTTTTATAAAAACACGGAAATACAACATTTTACAATTTCCAAAAAACACGGAAATACAATATTTTGCACTTTTATAAAAACATGTAAATAGAAAATTTCACTCTTAAAAAAATGCGTTGATCGATAGAACAGTTTTCATTTTTCAACATGTAATTTCAAAATTTTGCAATAAAAAAAAACAAGTATATAGAAAATATTGCACTTTTCAAAATACATAGAAAATGGAGATTTTTTAAAATAATGTTTAAAAAATGTGAAGATTTACTTGAAATGAAAGTACTGTTTGGATTTGCGTTGAGATAGAACGGATCCATTGTGTCATTTTCGTTAATTGCCAAAAATAAAAAGTCATTTCCGAGTAAATTATTGACTGGATCCTCGTTTCGCCCTTGATCCGATATTCCACTTCCCCCGCCCCCACCATCTTTTCCAAACAACGAGTTATTTCCAGTCTGCGTAGGGGAATTCAAGTTGCTGCTATTGACGGCGCTCGAAAAAATCCTCCAGAACAAGATTAAAAGGAGAAGCCAAAAAATCTGTTAGAGAACAAAAAAAAACACATTTATTTCGTTACTCAAATAATGGCTTTAAAAATCCGTCAATCATTAAATCTAAAATTGTGTTTATTTATGAAAAAAGTTTTAGGCGTATTTCCTCAACTTACAGAATTTAAAACTGCGACAATCATGACTTTCGCCTGCAATTTGTCCGGAGACCCTTCCGCTTCCCCTTCACCAGCTTCCGCCCTCCCGTTAACGTTATGTACATATGAGGTCATCATAGAATTAAATTATGAGTGAGACAGTGAGAGTCACTTGCACACAATTATTTTGATAAACGTGTAGAAATCGGAAGACAGAAAAAATGATCTTGTTCAAATTTCAATTTCGTGTAGCAGTGACATTGTCTTGTTGGTCTGTTGCTGTTGCTCTTGTTAGATGGAATATTTAATTTGCATCTGCGTAGTTAATGAATTCGAATCAGAGCCGGAGGAAGGAATTGCTTTAAGGCAGCAATTGTTTTCCATACAAAAACCAACATTTTGATTTTATTCATGGTTTTCTTTGCTAAAGCAAAATGTTCTATTTACATATTTTAGAAAAGTGGAAAATGTTTTATTTCCATGTTTTTGAAAAGTACAAAAAAAAAATATTTGCATGTTTTTGAAAAGTCTCAATATTCTTTATACATATTTTTGTGCGAATGTGCGAATTTTCATATTTTCATGTTTTTTGAAAAGTGTAAAATTTTCTATTTTCGTATTTTAATGTTTTAGAAAAGTGCAAAATGTTCTTTTTACTTGATTCAGAAAAGTGCAAAATGTTGTATTTCCATGTTTTTGAAATGTGCAAAAACTTTTATTTGCAACTTTTTGATAAAAGTCAAAATATTCTTTTACATATTTTTGAAAAGTGCAAAATGTTACATTTACATGTTTTGAGAAAATTCAGGCAATGGGGGCTGCTTGCGCTCGCCGTATTATCCGGCCCTGATTCGAATTGTGTCTTGAGTCTTGACTGATGAGCCATGTCTGCGAATCTGGGTTGGGCTCTGCCATTCTGTGATCTGTGATGCAAATTTGTTTTACAATAATAACACAACTAATTCACAGCTGCCAAGTTCTAACACAGTTAAATGTGGTGTAATTTTATTTTTAAATTCTCTTTTTATTGTACTTGAGTACTTACATGCATGCCTCGTACTGCTCCTGCATATTTGCAAGGTAGAAATTACATGGCGAAAATAGAAGACATGAATTACAATGAAAAATTCGCATTTAGTTTCAAAATTCTCACCTGTCTTTTATTGTAAACATTTCCATTGACTATACTTTTGATGGGAAGAGTTACATGTACACTATACGAATACGAGAGACGTGAGATAGGGAGAGAGGCATCGTTCATAAACTACTTCACAGAAAAATCCAAAATTTTAAAACCATAGGAAAACCGCCCCCCGCCCCCTTCCCTGCCATGACCTTAACCATCGTGTAATTAAAATGACTACCTTTAACATGGGATGTCATCAATATTCATAAGTAGACCCTTTGACCCTGCCCGTGACTTCATTTATCGACGATCCCAAAGTGCTGAGATAGATTTTGACACAAGTGTGTTGAGATTGAAAAGTGGAGACAAAGTTTAAAAGAATTGCTAATTGCTAATTATTTAGGAACTAAACAGGGTGCGACGAGATTGCAGATGTGTTGATGTGATGGCTTTTAATGGCAGCATGTTATTACTTTTTCTCAGCAGGCGTCAGTGAAATGGCTCGCAGAAAAATTTGCATTTTGTTATGTTGCTATTATTATTATTATTTTCATATTAAGTGTAAACATACAGTTTTTTCAAAAGTCTTGTATTCATCCACCCATTTTAAAATTATTTGTTTCCTGTAGAATTTACGAATGAAGTATCAAAACTTCCCATTCCCAAGTGCAAAATGCATTATTATTTATTGTTTTTTAAAAGTACAAAATCTTTTATTTGTATGATTTTGAAAGAGTAAAACTTTCTATTTACATGTTTTTTGAAAATTGCAAAATGTTCTACTTACAGCTTTTTGAAATGTCCAAAATGTTCCATTTACATGTTTTTTGAAAAGTGAAAAATGTTCTATTTACAGCTTTTGGAAATTTCCAAAATGTTCTATTTACATGTTTTTTGAAAAGTGCAAAATAATCTACTTACAGCTTTTTGAAATGTCTAAAATGTTCTACTTACAGCTTTTTAAAATGTCTAAAATGTTCCATTTACATGTTTTTTGAAAAGTGCAAAATGTTCTATTTAGATGTTTTTTGAAAATTGCAAAATAATCTACTTACAGCTTTTTGAAATGTCCAAAATTTTCCATTTACATGGTTTTTGAAAAGTGCAAAATGTTCCATTTAGATGTTTTTTGAAAATTGCAAAATAATCTACTTACAGCTTTTTGAAATGTCCAAAATTTTCCATTTACATGTTTTTTTAAAAGTGCAAAATGTTCCATTCAGATGTTTTTTGAAGTAAAATGTTGTACTCACAGCTTTTTGAAATGTCCAAACTGTTCCATTTACATGTTTTTTGAAAAGTGCAAAATGTTCTATTTACAGCTTTTTGAAATTTCCAAAATGTTCTATTTACATGTTTTTTGAAAAGGGCAAAATAATCTACTTACAGCTTTTTGAAATGTCCAAAATTTTCCATTTACATGTTTTTTGAAAAGTGCAAAATGTTCTATTTGCAGCATTTTGAAATGTCTAAAATGTTCCATTTACATGTTTTTTGAAAAGTGCAAAATGTTCTATTTACAGCTTTTTGAAATTTCCAAAATGTTCTATTTACATGTTTTTTGAAAAGGGCAAAATAATCTACTTACAGCTTTTTGAAATGTCCAAAATTTTCCATTTACATGTTTTTTGAAAAGTGCAAAATGTTCCATTTAGATGTTTTTGAAATGTGCGAATTTTCATATTTACATGTTTTTTTGAAAAGTGTAACATATTCTATTAACCATAATAATTACAGGATCAAGACATTTTATGTTTGTTGTAGATGGTCCCTTTTGTTTTCAGCTATTAAAATGGACAATGATTATTATGGCGGATATAAATTGGGAGGGAGACAAGTGTGAGTGTGCACGGTGTAAATTCCATCAAACCACATGTAAATCAGTCTAATTAAGTCCGTTGGAGTGGCTATGATGCTGGACTGCTAATTATTGTTATTTGCACTGCTAAGTGGGAAGAAAGTGGAGAAAGACGAGGAGTGAGGATGTTGCTACGAGATTCCTGCTAATTTCTAATTAGTCAATTTGGGCCTAAAGCGCATAGATACAAAAGTCCCACCTACTCACGTGTCCACGTGTCATTGAGCATGCATAGCACCCTATGCGTATTTATATTCCCAAGTCTCCACACAATTGATGGTTCCTCCTTTGAAATAGCAACAAGTTTTATTCCATGAAAACTCAATGGGAAATCCCATTTATTCCATTTATTGTCCAATCCAAATTAACATCTAGTCATAATCATCTTTTCACTTTTTTATCAAGTTTTTATATCATACAATTCTATTGAAATTATTATTAGACAATAATTATAATTTAGGTGACTACATTATGGACCCTGCTATTAAAAGAGTGATGACTTGGGCGACGTCATTGATGGACCATCACAATAAAAGAGTGTTACCTTAGGCCTTAGGTGACGTCACTTATGGACTCTGCTATTAAAAGTGTGATAAATTGAGCGACGTCGTTTAAGGACCATCGCAATAAAATAATTATAATTTAGGTGACGAAATTTATTGACCCTGCCATTAAAAGAGTGATGACTTGGGCGACGTCATTTTGTATTTTTTTAAATCATGTGTAGTTAAATTAGTATGAAACTGAAGATCGCGTAGTTTAAACATTTTGAAAATTTAAAACCATGTAGTTAGAGCTATTTGCGTTTTGAAATCATGCAGTTAGAACAGTTTGCGACTAAAATCTTTTGTAATACTGTTTGGTAAATACAATGGGGATATATTTTGAGTTCTAATATCTAGATATAATCTTTAATCTACTAAAATTCGTATTTATATTGTTAAATGTGTGGATTTGATGCTGTTATTGTTGAGGTAAATAAAATGAGTTTATGCCAAGGTGAAAGAGTGTAGTTGATTTTTGACAATCAAATTACGTTTACGTTTATTGAACACTTGTCAATGCGTAATTTGTTAAAGACTAACTATACAAATTAAAGAACAGTTTTTAAATGCTAACGGTTGAATGGTTGGCAAAGGAGTGGTGGCTCCCTACAATTCAATCTCTGAGCCAAGCTCAAGAATTCACAAACTCATATTATTGTTACATTACATTATTCGCTTACATGTTGAATGCTTTACAATAATTATTACCTAATGCTAAATTCATCCATCATGATTCATTTTAACTTAAAGACATTTCACTCGGGTCGTCCTTCGCCACTTCCTTTGGCCTACATTATTACTTAAAATTAAATAAGTGTTACATCACAATACATTTATAATTAAATCATAATCCTATACCTACATACATTATAAGCAATGCCTACATCGCTATATCTAACACTCTACCCATTATTTTTAGATATATGCCCTCATATATCACCTTAATTCCCCACTTAATTAAAATTCAAATAATGGTAATAATGTATGTTAAATTAAAATATTCCCAATTTCACTAAAAATAGAATATTCACCTAAATTCTATAATTATAATACCTACCTAAATCCCATAAATGAATAAAATAAAATATTCAATAAATTCTAAATATAATTTTACCAATAAAATTATAATCCAGTAATTAAAATAAAATTACATATTAATAATAAATCCATTGTTATTCACAATTTTAATTTACACTAACTCCAACTCGATGATTCTTTCGCTTTTTGCTTCTTTGTCCAGTTGAATTAAATCCTTCTCCAGTTGTACTCGCAGTACTGCAGGAAGTAAATCTGCAGTTTTCTCCAGCGCACTTCGAAACTGGCCTGCTTCAGATAAGGCTTCTGCATCCCAGTCGTGTACTACATGGTCCTCTCCAAGATGCTTTCTGGCAAAGTCCTCTCTTGTTGAATATCTCCGAATGGTGTCCGGGCAGAAAGCACAGGACAATCCAGAGGGGTGTGCATGCTCTAGTAAATAACTCATTTTATTGGTTAAACAACGATTATTCTTCCAAAATTTTACCGTAAAGTGTGCTTCCTCCTCTAGTGCTGCTAACTCGCCTCCTCTCCATGCTCCACGAATCCTACTCCTGGTGTGGTAGCAATACTTATATTCAAAAGCGACTTCAGGGTCGAAGCCGTAGGTTACTCCGTCAGTTTTTATGAAAGTGCCCAGCTTCCCCCACCCTCCTAAGTAGTAGATCCTTTCTTGCCGGGGAGAGTCGCAATATTTGAAGTCCTCTGGTATTCCCGTCGGACGATGGCACCATTCTCCAGTCGTTCTGCGTTTGCACTGGTGATGTAGAGCTCCGCCCGTAACGCGTCCCCACTCCCTTGACCAACGTGGAATAGGAAATTCTTCAAGGGAGCGTTGGATGCTCCTTTCCTCCTTTTTCAATGTTTTCATCTGCCACCGAATCGCCTCCAGTCTCCTCTGCATTTGCTGCTTAGTACCGTTTGAGCTTGATACTGCGCACTCGTCGTCACTCGAATGGTCACTCATGTTGTAAATAAAGAATAAAGGTACAACAATTAATAACTTGTGAAAATTTTTAACAAAAAAATTTTACCGAGCTTCTGAGGGCTATCGTTAGCGATTCGAAGGGTTCCGTTGAATGTGGTGTATAGTGGAGGAATGATTTTCACTCTCATATATCTCATGGGCTTGCGAATTGTTCTCCTTGGCCTTTGTGCTGGCTCAGCATCTACTTCGACTGCCTTTGGGGTCACTGCATTTTTCTTTTTGATGAGTTTCCTCTTTCTTTCCCCTTTGGATTTCTGCGTGTCATCTCGTTTGGATTTTTTGTTTTCAGTTTTCTTTCCTCTCTTGGTCAATCTCTTCCTTTCTGGTAGTTGTGGAACAGGATGGAACTCGCCAAAGTCGAATGGAATTTCATGAGTTCTCCATTCCTCGGGATCTCTAATAACAACTCTCTTTAATTGTGAACAATTAACAAACTTAGGTATTTTTACGCCTTGATAATCAGGATGTTATGGCCTGATTTCAACGTTTCCATACTTATCTTGGTCCTTAGTAACAATACATGGACCAAAATATTTTATTATTAATTTCTCTGCCATACCTACTATTCTTACTTTAATGCCTACCCTGACCGTATCATTTACTTTGAATACATCCTCTCGACGTTTCCTGTCGTAAATAATTTTTGCCTTTTGATGTGCGTCGGCTAATTCTTTAGCTGCATTCTCCCTATTCTTAAGTAACTCATTTATTGTATAATTTCTAGAGTATCCCTGAGAGCTAAAGAATGTATCTATTGGTAAGATAGGTTCTTTTGCATATAATAATTCATATGGCGTAAACCCTGTACTTGCGTTTACTGCTGTGTTAAATGCGAATGTAATGTATGGAAGTATTTCGTCCCAATCAGTGTGTGTTTTATTTACATACATACTTATCATAGTGGTCAATGTTTGATTTGTCCTTTCCGTGAGTGCATTCCCTTGATGGTATGTAGCTGCTGTGGACCTATGTCTAGCATTTAGCTGCATAATAACCTCCTGAATCACTCCACCTTTAACCTCTGCCGCATTGTCTGTTATGAGTTTCTTGAATGCTCCATATTTACATATTATTTCCTCTACTAAAAACTTAGCAATGCCCTCAGCCTTTCTGTTTGGAATTGGCTTAGTAATCGCATACCGAGTAAAATATTCTGTACAAACTATGACATACTTATTCCCATGCAATGACTCGGGAAATGGTCCTAATAAATCCAAACCAATAGTATGAAACATGTACTTTGGTACTATAGGTACCATGAATCCAATTTTTCTCTGAGTGGAATGTTTCCTAGCCTGACAATGATCACATGTAGAAACAAACCATTTAATATCCTGCTGCATATTAGGCCAATAGTATTTTGAAGTAATACGTTTTTCTGTCCTCAGTACTCCCTGGTGTGCAGCTAGATTATCTATATGATATGCTTTCAATATGTAAACCCTTAATCCCTTGGGGATTAAAATTCTCGGCCACTTAGTATGTACTGAATGATATACCCATGCTCCGTCCGCATTTCTCTCACAACTCCCTTTCCTTTTTGCTATGAAATTTTGTAATTCCTCGTCCTCAGCTTGCCTTTTTACTAACCCTAACCCTGACGGTATGTATTGTTGATGTGTTTCCCAATCCTCCTCTTTCATAGTTATTTTAGCTATATTTACTTCAAAAATTGCGTTTCCTTGATATGCGTCTATATAATTGTCTTTTTCCTCATCCTCCTGAGTAGCCTGTGTAGCTGGATGTCTACTCAATGCATCTACATTCGTATGCTTTTTCCCTGGCTTATATTTAATGTCATATTCATAATCGCCTAATTTCATGAGAAACTTAGTCAATCTACACGTCTGGTCGTGCTTTTTGGGTTGTAAATATTGTAATGCTGAATGATCGGTAATTATAGTAAATTTTCTACCATATAAGTACTCCCTGAATTTTCTGCATGCGAAAACTGCTCCCAATAATTCCAGATGTCCTGCTGGGTAGTTTGCCTCTGCCTTCGTCAGCGACCTGCTTGCATACATAATGGGTACTTCTTGTCTATCGATTTCTTGACTTAGAATAGCTCCCAATCCTTGATATGAGGCGTCTGTTGATACGATACATGGTAAGTCCTCTCGAAAATGATGAAGTACAGGTGCCGTTATTAAAGCTGTCTTAAGGGTCTGATAAGCCTCCTCCATTTCTCGAGTCCATTCGTATTTTGCATCCTTCTTCCATAATTCAGTCAACGGCTTCGCAATCTGTGCGTAATTAGGTATGAATTTTCGGTAGTATGAGGTCAGTCTAACCAATATCCTTGTTTTGTGAACATTTTGTGGGCGGGGAAAATCTCGAACTGCTTTGATTTTTTCTTCATCTGGGTAGATACCTGTCCCGTCCACAATAAATCCCAGCCAACTGATCCTCTTAAATGCAAAATGTGACTTCTCTGGATTTAACGAAAGTCTGTACCGTCTAAGCCTGTTGAATAGCCATCTAAGTCTCTGCTGGTGTTCCTTGAAGGTCGGCGCGTGCACTATAATATCGTCAATAAATACCAACACATATTTCCATTTTAAATTACATAATGCGGTGTCCATAAGGAATTGGAACCATCCAGGACAATTTTTCATACCGAACGACATCCGTTTATACCAATAAGTCCCGTTCGGAGTGATAATCGTAGTTTTGTCCCGGTCCTCCGGATGTATAAGACCCTGATGGAAACCCGCATACAAGTCAACCGGGCTGAAATATGATGCATTTCTCAGCGCGTGGATGATATCGTCAATCCTGGGTAGCGTCCAAGTGTCTGCTATTGTTACTGCATTTAATTTTTGATAATTAGCTACCATGCGAAAGCTTCCTCCCTTCTTTTTTACCAAAAATACAGGTGATGCCCAGGGGCTGTGTGACTCTTCCAGTATGTCTCCTTCAATCAACTCGTCCACTTGCCTCGCGATCTCTTCCATCTCCTGTGGTGAACCTCTGTACGGTGGGCTGCTCTGCGGTGGATGGTCTCCAGTATTAATCCTCATTGGGGGTAAGTCGGCTGGTTTAACTTCCTTAATAGACCAAGCAAAAATATCAGAAAATTCAAGACATAAATTGCGTACCTCTTGTTTTTCAGCCTCCTCCAAATCGGGATTAATATTTAATTTGTTCAGTTGTTCCTCTGTCAAGGGCTTGAAATCCTTTGGTGGTGAGATTTCTGCCTCCGCTGGTTTCCTTTGATCTGCTGCTGCCCGTTTCCCATGTATTATAGTGTAGCCGTCCTTGTATGTACCTACTATCATCCCTCGAAATATTTTCTTTGGTTTTTCTGATGGGTTGTAGATTAAAACTTCTGGATTTTCTCTCTTGATAATTCCTCTTGTTACAAATAGCCTCTGCTTTATGTACACATTTTAATTTGGTTCTAGTAGTACTTCTACCTTGTCTTGATGATTATAGATGAGTTTTACCATTGTAGCCGAACGTGGGGGTAAAAAGACCGTTTCCTGGATCCTTCCCTTGTCATTTCCATCATGTATAGGCACCGTGTATTTGGCGTACTTAGAATTCTTCACTGCAAAGTCGAATGGCTTGAGGTCTCCTTTCCTTGGAATACATCTCTGCTTTGCTGTGTCTATAAGTATGTCATATTGCTTCAAAAAATTATAACCTAAAATTATAGGTGGTTGTACATTTGCCAATACCAATGCCTCCACATTAATCATATCACCATTTTTCAAAAGATTTAAATTTGTCATTCCTATTGGTGACTGTGTCACACCTCCCAGTCCTTCTACATGAAAATCCAATAATGGGTAAATATTTTCTGGCCTGATTATTTCCTCACTAATGAGTGAAACAGTAGCTCCCGAGTCCAGCAGTGTAGGATAGTCGATTCCCTCATAATTCATAGTAGTATTCGGAGTTCCTTTTCCATCCATAGACATCATAGCTTGGGTTGAAGTTGAGTTTTTTCCTCTTGCTCCCGCTGTGACGTCAGTCTGCCTGTGGATGGGTCTTCGTCCTTGCATTCTCTTGCCTGCTCTCCACTCTGCATTCTGTGGTACTCTTTTTCTTGTTCTGCTCCGGTAGAACGTCTTTTGGAAATCAACCTCCATCTGTTGCCAGTCTGTGACATTTTTTCGAGTCTCGTACCAGTCCACTGCCGCACCCCGCATAGTAGATCCAAATAACTTACATTTCTCCTTCTCGTCACGCACTTCCATGATAGCCGTGATTAGATTGAAATGATTGATATGGTCCTGCATATCTTCCAGTGCTGGATCGAAATAACGCTTCATATTCCCCCATGTAGGATCTTTCAAACTCATACTCATATTAGTTATTAGTTAATTCCTGCCTAATAATAATTGTTTGTTATGCCTGACTCGCTAACAATATCCTGTACAAATTTTCCCAACTAGAAATGTATTTCCCGATTTTATTAACCCAAGAATAAAATTCTATAAAAATTGAAATAGTTTAAAAATAAACTGCCTGATTTTGTTGCTCTATTCTACCTTGCTCGTAGATACCCACTCGTATATGAACTTAACAATAATACAATTATTGAATAAGCGAGCAACAAGGTGATTGTGTCAAAACTAAAATGTTCTGATTACTTTGAGGATTCAATTCAAAATTTCCCCAATACGGTGGATTTTATACTAAATACCTACTCGTTTTTAGAATTCCCTTCGTGACCTAACTCGTCCACAATCACCCAATTCGATCGAAAAATTAATATGTATACTATTAAACCCTTTATATAGCCTACATATGCTCATGAGACTTCTCCATAATTAAAGCTTTTTGAACCTTAAGAATTTACATACCTTGTAATAGTGTATGATGGATCCAGACTCCAGTTGCCAGTTACTCGACCGTGAACTTCCGTCCCTCTGTTTGTGTGTATTTGTCAGTTTTGTCGACGTCAACTTTTCTCCTTTCAAACTTGACTTCACTCAGTGTGTTGTTATGCGTTTGCAGAATAATAATTACTGAAGCTACTAAAAAATTAAGCAAGGTCTGGAAAAGAATGTGGGTAGTGTGCACTTTAACTATCTACGGTGTTTAGGTTTTTTGCACTTATCTACAGCACAATCAAATAATTAATCTGCACTACAAGCGTGATTACCTATCTCAACTTTTCCTGACAACTATCAAATTCCTCACCACGGTGGATACCATAGGAAAAAATAAAATTATTTTATAATCTTTTTTAGAATTAATTAAAATAATAATTTGCCGTGCTTATTGGTATCTCACCCTTTTCCTCGAGGAAGGCAGTATTAGATTTTACCAATGAAAAGAAATTAAATTCGACCCAAAAATAAATAAAATATTCTTCGAAAATAAATTAAATCAAAAATACCTTAATTAATTTTTTCTGCTATTAAAATGATTGCGCAATACTAATACCTTTTTCCGCCTGAACCGCCATGTTAAATGTGTGGATTTGATGCTGTTATTGTTGAGGTAAATAAAATGAGTTTATGCCAAGGTGAAAGAGTGTAGTTGATTTTTGACAATCAAATTACGTTTACGTTTATTGAACACTTGTCAATGCGTAATTTGTTAAAGACTAACTATACAAATTAAAGAACAGTTTTTAAATGCTAACGGTTGAATGGTTGGCAAAGGAGTGGTGGCTCCCTACAATTCAATCTCTGAGCCAAGCTCAAGAATTCACAAACTCTTATTATTGTTACATTACATTATTCGCTTACATGTTGAATGCTTTACAATAATTATTACCTAATGCTAAATTCATCCATCATGATTCATTTTAACTTAAAGACATTGCACTCGGGTCGTCCTTCGCCACTTCCTTTGGCCTACATTATTACTTAAAATTAAATAAATGTTACATCACAATACATTTATAATTAAATCATAATCCTATACCTACATACATTATAAGCGATGCCTACATCGCTATATCTAACAATATGTTTTATGAAATAATGTTAAACTCCGGAATATTGGCCTCTACCCTTAAGTTTCAAGTTTTCAATTAGGTATGTATCACCTTACATTCGAATTTATTGTGACTAAAAATTCAAATCCGTACGTATTAGTAGGGTGATTGTCCGCCGTTTAGATATAGAAGTATAGATAAGGAATTAATTGAATCGTCAAATAAAATGTTGAAAAAAAAATTGTAAGTTAAGTGATAAATTCGATTAACAAGTCAATGACAATAGAGCATGCTCCCTTTAAATTACAATAACCTTGCGACAGTACAACACAAAAACTTGTATATGGAAACCCTCTTCGAAAACCTTTCTGAGTCTTTCTTGGACAATTGTGAAAAAGATAAGATATGGCTCCTTCGGAATAATGCTCGTTTGACTACAAAAAAGGCATAACTATTTAAAATTTGTGTTACTGATAGTTGTCCTAATAGAAATTTGGTACTTAAAACGAGCATTAATCAGATTTATCAATATTTTCTGTCGTTCAGTAAATCGTTCATTGCTATTTCCTCCTTTCCTATGCTTCATCATTACAGTTCATCAGATTGTAATTAAACTAGACTTAAGGCCTGCCGATTTCGGCGGAATTGCGCCTTATCTGGACACTGGCCCCGGTTACCCACTGTCACCGTACTCTAACGTGTCTAGGGTTGGTCGTCGTGTGCTTACTCACAAAATTGACACGGATTACTCTTGAATTCAATCTGCACCCATTACGACACCATTACATCATTCTCGACCAACCCTAGACACGTTAGAGTACGGTGACAGTGAGTAACCGGGGCCAGTGTCCAGATGAGGCGCAATTCCACCGAAATCGGCGGGCCTAAAGTCTAGTTATTATTATTTTGTCAATAGTCACAATCGTCAGTGCATTGCTTTACTATAGTCAATACTGATAGCGTAAAAAATACTTTCTATTACAACTTCTGCAATCAACCACTCAATATAACACTGCAGTCTCACACTGCACACTTCTGACTGTACTTCGTGTTACCATAGTTTGACTCTTATATCGGGAGATTAACTGTGTAAAGTTGTTGTTGATAATAATTTGTAGATTATCAGCAACAAAACATTTTTCTTTTGCTCAACTTTACTTTTTTATTATTTTTTTTTCAATTTCTGAATTGAGGAATAAATTTATTATTATTATTGCCGATAAACAGTGCAATGCTTGACTACATGCAACACTGATTTTGAAGTAAATTATTTTTTAAAACTCGTAAGCCAATCAAAATTGACGCTGCCGTTGATCCTTAGCCAATCAACGACACAGCGTTGATTCCTTAGCCAATCAACGACATGACGGGACAGGACTGACGACTTACCATTAGTTAGTTTATTATAGAGAGATTTTGTAGATATTCAAAAACAAAATATGTTTTAGTTTTTCAACTTCATAATTTTTTTCATCTCCTGACTATTAGGGATCATCCATAAATGATGTCATTCAATCCTTCCATTTAATAGACCCCATGATCTCCCTGTAATCAGCTTAAACATTGCGTAAGCGGCTACCTATAACATGGAATGTCATCAATATCGTAGTAAACCAATTGACACCACACATGACGTTATTTATGAACGATCCCTGACTGTACTTTGCCAAATGTAAGAGCGACTTTTTCTAGGGGCAAAAAAAAACAAAAAGAAACAAAACAATATCCGCCGTGTCCCAGGTTCGATCCCAAGACCTCTTGAGTTTCAATCCGAGGAGTCGCACACTGCTCTAACCGTACTGTTTCTGAAGTGGAACGAAATAGACATATAGTGAATCAAACAATGACAGTCACCATTCACCAATCTCTACAGTCAGAATAGTAGTATAGATTTCACTACTCATCAAAAATTAAATCAAAAATTCGTTGATTTTTAAGTATTCAAATTTAACAATAAATCTTGAATAATTCTTCACTCGTTTCTCTTGTAACAACGTCTATTGAAATTGTTAAGAGTCGACACTATTATATGCATGCAGGAAACTAACATAAATAATGTAGTTATCTCAAAACCAATATTTCCAAATTATGATGTAATCTGGAGCGATAGTACAACTATGTTTGATGGAACTGCGATAGTTATAAAAAATGGTTATAAACTAGTTGAAAGTAAAATAATTGTTCCGGGTAAATCGCAATATATAGAAATAGAAATTGATGGCAATAATATAGCTATTTTTAATGTACATATCGCTGGTGAAGAAGCATTTTTGCCTAAGTCCAGTCCAGAACTAAAAGCATTACTGCCCAAGTCCATGCGTTTCTTAAAAGCACTTTTGCCCAAGTCCACCGAACTGTGCAGGTTTGAACAGGATTTGCATGGACTTAGGCAAAAGTGCTTTTGAGAAACAAATGGACTTGGGCAGTAATGCTTTTAGTTCTGGACTGGACTTAGGCAAAAATGCTTCTTCACCAGCGATATAGAGCATAATGATAAGTTAGCCATTAAGCACATAAAGAATATATCATTCATGTTAGACGAACTAAAACCTAGAACTATACCAATATTACTAGGAGATTGAAATTGTGTTACTGATCTAAGCAAAGATAGTATAATTAGAAACGAACCAAGAAAGAAATTAGTTTTAGCCTTATCTAATTTGATATCCTCTTATTCTCACTGACTCTTTTCGTTTTCTTAATCTTATTGAACAAACGTACACCCACTTTGGGCCACCACCAAATAGGCCTGCAGCAAGGTTAGATAGGATTTACTCTCCTATTCATTAAATAAAAAAAGTAATTTCAAGTAACCAGTTTCCATCGCCAAGTGATTATAATGTAGTCTCTTTAAGATTAAATAATTATAAGCATAAAAAACAACGTGGTGTTTGGAGATTTGACAATGCATTATTGAAAAATTCATGGTTCTGTAAAAAGATAACTGAATTACTAGAAACTTTTATTCTAAAGAAAAATAATTATTCGTTCAAGGACTATGAAGTTCTTAAACAAAATATTAGATCTATAGCTGATGCAGCAAAAAGATACGAATTTAAAACTAAGCTGGATTTTATACAAAATTATATTTGCTTCTATGTACATACTAGTAACAATAAACAGCTGTCTTTAGAGTTTATGGATGAAATTAACCAAGCTTATAAGGAAATTGATATCGACAACAATACTCAATATACAATACGAAATAATAATGCCGATCAACCAACCATAGCTACGACTTGTATAGGTAATAATATTCTAGATAAGGCAGCTCAAGTTAGAAATTTCTTTGCTACTAAATTTAAGTCAAAAAATGTCGACCTTTCTAAACTCCCTGAACTCTTATCAAATCAGCGTAAATTGACAAGGCTAGAATCAAAGAGTCTAAATGGAAAATTATCTGATGATGTAATATTGGCTGCAATTAAAAAGTTAAAATTAAACTGTTCACCTGGCTATGATGGTTTAACTACAAAATTTTATATACAATTTCAAAATCAAATGCAAGTTATCCTACTTTGGGTCTGGGAATTGTCAAATGAACTAGGAGTATTACCACTATCAATTCGTACAGGACTGGTGACTCTAATTTTCAAAGCCGGTGACCCTTCAAATTTAAAAAATTGAAGACCAATCACAATAAGTAATACAGATTGTAAGATATTTTCAATTATTTTTAAGACTAAAATTACCAAGGTCCTTGATTCAATCATTGACAATTCACAGACATGCGGTCTTAAAGGAAGATCCATATTTCAAAATCATTCTTTTATAACAGAAGCAATTAACAAAGTTGCATCAGGTGCCCTTATCTCTTTAGACCAAGAAGGTGCTTTTGATAATATAGAGCATAAGTATCTATTTAATTTATTAAAATTTCTTAACTTTCCTTCTGAATTTATTATGTACATTAAACTACTGTATACGGAAAATATAGGTCAACTTAGGAACAATTAGAGCAGCTGCTTTTTGTCATAAAAAGACTGTAAAACAGGGAGATCCATTAGCCTGCTCTTTGTACATAATATGTCTTCAACCTTTTTTATCAAAAGTTTCCTTTGAACTAGCAACTATACAAAAGAGTCCTTTTATTAAACATCCAAGCAAGTACCACTCTGATTACGCTGATGATATTGTAATTGGTGTTAGCAATTTTAAACAAATTAAAGCAGTCAGTGAAATTTCAGAATTATATGGTCAATGTTTAGGGTCAAAATTAAATAATTCGAAAACAAAATGCTTGTTTCTAGGAAAATGAAAAGAATTTAAAATGAATTCTATTTATAGATTTACAGTAGTTTATGATGGTCTAAAGGTTCTGGGCATATATTATGGAAGCAAGCAGCAAGTTGATATAAATTTTGAACAGTGTATCACTTGTGTTAGTAATAAAATGAAATATTATGTAAGTATAAATGTTTATAGTGTCTTTACAAAAGCTAAATTGTTAAGCGAGTTTATTTTACCAAAAGTGTGGGTTTTATTAAAAATACTGGATCCTCCAGAAAGTTTCTTTAAAACATTAGATAAGCTAATACGAAAATTTATATGGCCAAAAATTGCTTGGACTAAAACTGACATACTATATGTAGATGTCCTTGATGGTGGATTACGAATTAAATCTCCTCGCATTATGCATCAATCGTTCAGGTTAAAAGACTCAATTAAAATTCTTAATCAAAAAATGAACTTTCTTACTTCTTTTAGTTATAATAAAACCTTTAATACATTAGTTGGAAATAAAGATAAGTATAGGCTGCTAAAGAAAATTAAAATTGAAAATAATATTAAATTAACTGCATTTCCAAAACTTGTTTTCAATGAAATTAAAATCAACTCATGCATTATAGGCAACAATAATGAGTTTAAATTGCTAAGTAATTATAAGTCAGAGTATCTGAGAGATTACTGTAATCCTAAATTTGTGTACAATTTTAAAACAACCATTGAGTACCCTTCGTATAAGCGAAGAAGTATTGATAAGGAGATAAAGAAAATTGAAGTTTAAATTGAACATTTTAGAACAAGTGAATGTAAAATTGAAAATAATGTCAAAGTAGGTATAAAGGATGATAAGAATTCAATTGATGTAGCAAGTAACCCTAAATCATTATACAACATAATAGCAAAAAGAAAGGCTGGCTTGTACTTAAAAACTTACAATTTTCAAAATATAAATTGTTCGCTAGTAAGTAATTACGAAAAGGATAGGATATGGATGCTTTGGCAAAATTTGTGGAAAACTTTAAACCGAGCTGTTATCTTTAAACTTAGTAATACAAAAACTTGTCCAAACTGTAAAAATAATCATAAGCACTCCTTTGATATTGTTAATTGTATCTACTATAAGAAAAGTTGGAAAAAAGTCCGACGGTTAATAAACCAAATGGACAGCGATGTCAACCTAGATACTGAATTCATATATCTAGGAATAAACAAGAAACCTATTATTAATTCTTTAATATTTATAATGGTCTTTACGCTACACAAACACTACATACATAAACTTAACAAGTATAAAGGTGAAATCAATGTTATTAAAAGTGTAGCAGAGAGAGTACATAAATTGATCCTAGACAACCACGAAGTTATAATGTATAACGCCAATGTAAAAGTGGTAAACAACTTTGTTTTGAAGAATGCTGAATAATAGTAGGAAAGGACTGTATAGTGTAACTATCAGAGTCAGTAAATAGTTTTCGGTGATTTGACACTTGATTTCAGAAAGGGCGGCTTAAGTTCGTGGCAAATCATCAATACACCAAGCTAGGATTCTGTACGAAAAATATAGGCACTTTGCGGGTCCTAACAACTTGGGAAAAAATAAAGTATCATAAGCCGTAGACCTTTATTACTAAAAAGGAGCCTTTTCTCTTTTAAACTTTGGTAGTAACGTCCTCTGTAGTTGCGAGGAAGGTAAAATGTAGGAACTTTGAGAGACCAGGCATGCTAGTTGCAATCAAAGGTGGTAGGGGGAGGAAGTGTGGATTGTATGAAGACCGGACAAGCTAGTTGCGACTACAATAGGTAGGTAGGTAGGTATTAAGGTAAAAAGTGATTGCCTCGCGCGTATTAGGCACGTAATCTCAGTATAGAAGACCAAGAAGCGACGCCCACTTTGAGTTTAGTATTAAAACCTAACACCTGTGTTGAGTCATACTACGAACGCCTTATTACTCTTTTCAAAAAAGAAATGATACCATGTACACTATATTTCAACAAAATAAATGTGTAACGAACTAATACGATTTGATAACTACTACACTGTAATTTTATAAGTTTAAAATTATAATACCAGATACTTGTAATTATATGTTTCTTTTATGTCAAGTATGTACCTATAAATAATTGTCTTCTGTTTTAATGTGTATGCTTTAGAATCTATACAAACAAACAACAACAAAAATTTGTTATTACATATTTGTGATTTTTGGACACCTACTTATGTATTTTGTTTATGTGGACCAGTGAGTCTTTTGCTAAATTGAAATTTGAATAAAAATATATATAATTCTTTGCTATACTATTATAAAAGTTGGTTGAAAGTTCTAGAAATTATCGAATTATTAAACCCTGAAATAAACGTAAATGATGTACACACCAATATCTTATTATGGAATACAAAAAACATAATTGCTAATTTTATTATCTTTATTGCCATTGTAAGTTTCTACAAGCATTTACTGCTTGTACTAAATGGAAATAATAAGTTGAGTGTACAAAACATCATATTTTTAAAATCAGTAAAGCTTTCTGGCAAAGCATGTGTGGTTGCAAATCAATTACCTCAAATTGAAAAACTCTTGTTGTAATTCAAAACTAATTCGTGGATTATTGTAGTGTGTAATAGTTTGTGAACTACATATCATGTGAACAAAATCTATGAGTGTTACAAAAAGACTAAAAGCATGTATTAAGTGCATTTGAAAGTTTAAATCATGACGTTAGAGCAGCTTGCGTTTTCATAAAATATAGTTAGAATCTTGTGCAGTTGTTAATCCTCATAATAATAAAATTCAAATAATTCTGTCCGCCCTTTCTGTCCGCTGTCGCCCTCTTGTACCCTATTTATTTTAAACACATCATAACGCATGTGTAAAGAATCAGTTCTTTTTTTCAATTCCAGTAAAAACCGCAGTTTTTAATAGTTAAAAGTAGAGTTTACGATTTATTCATAATTTTAGTAATTTAGGTTAGATTAACCAAGAATGTTCAAATATGTTCATTATTTTCACTACTTATCAGTTTTCTGATCATTCCAGAACGACATTCTGGATCTGGAATGGCATCTCAATCGCAACCATCGTTGATCCGTACCATTATTGTAGGATTCATCACTATTTTCCCTTATTTTCATAGAATTTCTCACTATTTATCGAATATAAAATAATAATCTTTATTGCTATAAAATAGCAGATTCTAACTACAACCATAGCATTAAACATCGTCATAATCTTTAACAGCATGTGAGTGTAGTATCGTTTTAAAGCATACTATCGCCATCGCCCAGTCACCTTAAAATAACTTTAAACTAGCACGCAGTAGAGGAACAAGACCACTTAAAAATAAACTTAATAAACCCATGTAAGTTAAGAAATATTTTTATGGTAGTAGTCGTGGGCCCGCACACTCCTCAGGTCATGTGATGTACTTAAAAGAAAATAGGTTGGGAATTTGTTTTTAATACCTACCCACCTCTATTGTAATTTTACTAACCATAGCGTAAATAGCTCTCTTTATCAATATGTGTCATACTTTAAACATGACGATATGACCAACATGTATAAATTATTGCGCCATTTAAAGTACATTTTTATGTACGTAACAGGCACCATGTACTAGTCAGCACAATTAGTTTGTTTTCAATAAACGACAATAAACGTTTCTTTAAAATTTAAATTATTTCTTTTAAAATTCATACTTACCTGTAGCCTATAACCCCGGCAATTATTAGTGTGCATTCGAGATACAAAGTCGCCTGGGCGGGTTGCTTTTTTTCTTTGTCGTCGCCACATGAAGTCATATATCTAATGTGTTGAATACTAAATGCTAAAGTTCATTTAAGGTAATTTTTACGAGCCGTTTCGGTTTTTGGCAAATAGTGAAACGTACGCATTATATTATTTTTGGCAAAATGGGATAAGTCCACCCAAAACATTTATATCAGATCTAAATTCAGTTTTTGAAAGTATATCCCTCGACAAGACTCCCAACCCTGAGCACCCATACGCACCCACAGATCCCAACCCATCATTAGCTACGCAGCTTAAGGCAAAATTTCAAAAATCATTACCAAAATTATGCCTGCAAAATATTTTTCAAGTTTTGAAAAATTTAAGCTCGGTAGTAGTTCTTGTGGTGTTAATCACTTGCAAATACACATACAAATTACATTGTTTAGTGAGCCCAAATACAAAAACTATAATATGAGTATAAAATATTATGCAATATAATTAGTTAAATTATATAAGTATAAGCGAAACTCATGTAATCAACACATAGTTACAGTACTGCAAACATATCGCTAAGTCACTGACTATATACACACTATTTATAAGTTATCAGTATGTAACTCTTCCGTCTCCAAGACAACAAAAATTTTTAAAATGTCATAACTTTGAAAATTCATCACATGCATAATTTTGGTTTGTAAATAATTCTGGAAAGTGTTTCAGAAAGAGCGTTCTTTTCTCTATCTAACAAATAGTACCTTTTGAAATTTGAATAAAAACTGACATTGGGCCGATGGATCGAAAAAAGTAAGTTTCTCCATTTAAGCAATGCTAAAATTTAAAATTCAAAAACGTTTTGGCGCCAAACCAGCAGTTTGAATTTAAAATTGTTTCGTCAACTGTAATGTCTGGTCACATGGATTCAGAAAAAAATTTAACTGAAAATGTTTGCCGTCATTCGTACCCCCCTAAAAAAAGCCAAATAATCGGTAAATAATTTAATTCGGACTATGTGCAGCCCACGGTCGACAAATCCAGCGCTTTGCGGCCGAATTTTTGGAAAACACGCAGGGAGAACATTTATGAAGTGGGCTTAAACCTATGGACCCATTTTCTCTATCAAATTGGGCCAAATTCCGTAAAAACGTATTTAACACAGTATTTGATTTTTTTTCCTTTTGAAACATTGTAAATATTACTTTGGAATTTCTGATTTTTAAATATCTAGAGCTGTAGTCATAAACGATGGAAAACTAATTAAAGAAGCACTGAATCTAGATACTTTTGCAGGGCGGTATCCTTTCAGAAATCTTGCCAAACCTGACAAAGTCAAAGGTGAATCTTTAGAATAGCAAAGTAACCAGGATATTTGCCCTAATATTTCATGTGTCACGCAATGTTTGGAAGAAGAAGAAAACGAAATGATGAGACTATTTGACTATTGAAAGTATAAAATAAATTCCGTCTTTATTAATACAGGACTTGCTTCCAACGACGGACCCGGCCCAATGGAACAAAAAAAGTTTACAGTGAAATACATTAATGGGCAAAAGTTTTCAGAATCTGAGTTTGAGTGTAGAACAGTGGAGGAACTTTCAATTTTTATGAAAAAGCTAAGAAATAAGGCTACAGATAATCAAAACCCGCTCAAGATGGTGGGTAATCAATTCCTTCAATTTCCCATTTTTAATTCCTTGTGGGTTTCCATAGTAGGACAAAGAATGGGTGAGGATGACCCAAGACTCAAAAAATTAACCAAAGCTCAGCATGAGCATGAAAATTTATAATTTCTTACTAAATAATTATTCATAATTTCCAAGTATTTAACTTAACTTATGGAGCAATGTTGTTGAGAAAGATTTACAGAAACAGGTGGGAGCAAGCTGACGGAAATGTCAATGTGCCTATACATGTTTTGGAAAGGTGTAAAATGTTCTATTTACACGTTTTGAAAAGGTGCAAAATGTTCTAATTCCATGTTTTAAAAGGTGCAAAATGTTCTAATTCCATGTTTTGAAAAGGTGCAAAATGTTCTACTTCAATGTTTTTGAAAAGGTGCAAAATGTTCTAATTCAATGTTTTCGAAAAGGTGCAAAATGTTTTAATTCCATGGGTTTGGAAATTTTCAAAATATTCTATTTAAATGCTTGCAAGACAATGTTTTATTTGTTGTGTGTAGATGGGGGATTTTGTTTTTAGCGAAAAATGGGTATAATAAAATGGGTATAGGTAATTTTGGTTCTTCACAGACGACATGCTGATTAATTTAATATTTTGAACCACGTTTGCAGGACAAGAGCAAACTTTTGTAACTACGGAATTGTTCATGGGCGGGGCAGATACAATACCAACTTCAATTGATTGGCTTCTTTTCTACATGGCGAAAGAACCTGAAGTTCAGGCAAAGTTTCAAGCAGAAATTGACGATATCATTGGTTCGGAAGTTACAGAAAATGATCAAGGAACGTTTTCGAATGTCATCTATTGTTCCCCTCTCATTTTACCACCGAGCTACGGAAGACGTCACTTTCCACGGCTACAGCATCCCAAAAGAGACAGTAATACTTCCAAATCTCTACGGAGGTCACCATACTCTGAAATTTTGGGAGACCCAGACACAACTTTCCGGCCTGAAAGGTTTCTTGAACAGGAACTAGGAGGAAATACTATAAAACCACCTGGTCTTCTAATCCCGTTTAGCGCAGGCAAGCGATCTTGCGTTGGTGAGGGAATTGCTCGTAATTTTTTGTTTTTAGTAGTAACGCACTTCTTTCAAAAATTTAGCGTGTCCTTGAGCGGTACACCATCAAGTGATTCGATTTTTGTAATAGCAGTATCACCACCTCCATTTGAATTGCTTGTTAGAGAACGATATTGTAAACAATAATTAATTCACTATTTGTTGGTCTTTAATTAATATTCTTCTTAACCTACAAAATGAAGCCTTGTTCCTGCTACGGCCTAATAGACAGATTGGGGTATAGATGCTCTGCGCTGGCGCATGAAGCAACTGTTTTTGCAGTCATGACTTATTAGCATTTTAGCCTACGCCATTACGATCCTTTCGGCATTGACATTAGGATCCTAACTATGTGAGCTTTATAATTACAACCAAATACACTTTACTTGACTATTGCAATGCATTTCAATCATATCACAATTCATTTCATTTTTACATACGTTAGTTTTAACTGTATTATTTTTAATTTTACAAATATATTTTGATTGTGTGCAACAAAGTCCGTACTTCATAGCTTTACATTGTATTTACTGGAATAATATAGCAAAATTTAGTTTATTAAAAATAATTCTGCGTATAGTTATTATGAATATAAATAACACTAGTAACTTCTTATTAGCTAACGCTAGCAGTATAGGAGGAGGATTTTTGGTCAATTTTTGAATTTTCAAAAGGCAATATCTTTGTTTTGCCAACGGATATTTCAAAACATTAGACATACATGCTCAGCACCTCTCTCTCTTGTAGTGCACGCTTAGAAAAGATCAAACGTCTCGGGCTAACAGGTTTGGGTTTTGATTTCAACACGATTAGCAGTTAATTTCAACTGCTACTTCAGCTACTTTTTAAAATCAGAAACTGTTTGGCATGAGATTTATACAGATTCATCTCAAAAAACGTGGTTTTTAGTCAGTCAGGTTATTTTGTAACTTGTCTTCAACCGATTTTAATCAATCAGGTCTCAATCAAATCTCCTGTAAATTCTCCCATTATCTCCCGTAATCCCGTCAAAATCTCCCGTAATCGAATGCTAAACTTAGAATTTAATGCATGTTAGAATGTTCGGAAACAAATGGCCCACACTGTACTTTGAGTTACTTTGATAAAGTTTCCTTACGTAATATTATCATTTTTATTTTAATAAATCGACGTTGATACAAACAATGATGACAAACAACAATTGATATAAGGAAGTACATAGGGAAGGATGCTCACATTTATCATTTGCATGTAGCGTGTCATATGTGCGGGCAAAATTATTCCTCCTTGATAAGGAAGATGTATTAAGCATAGTAGTCACTTATTCAAAAACTTTTTTCCGTAAGCAATGCTCACCCAGTCTTCTGTTTCCATACTTTCCATGGAATGCTATATTTTTAACTGGAAGTTTTATTTAAATAATTCAGGTGCCTCCGAATTGCATTACTAATTCCCACACTAAGCTCTTGCAGCTGTTCCACGTCCCACATTTGCAACGTGTTCAAGTAAATTCAGCCACACAACCGACGGAAAAGTGTCCTGCGGCAGTTGCGAGATCCGATACTCTAATGCACGCCTTTTTTCCTCAGCTATTTCAAGCACAGTCTCGCAAATGTTTAAATCACTGTAAATTTGTTTGACTTCCTCAACAGCTGCTGGATCCTTTACTCCGTAGATCCTCTAAAAATAGATAATCCATTGGTTTCTTTATTTTATGTCATAGAGCGAGTAATTGGCTCTGCGTTAGATTCAATATAGAGTATTAATAAATAGAATATTATGGACTTGGTAAAAATAATTAAATAGAACATTTTGCACTTTCAAAAAATAAGTAAATAGAACATTTTGCACTTTTCAAAAACTTGTAATTAAAAAATTTTGCATTTTTGAAAAACTCGTAATTAAAATTTCAAGAATCTATCTCATTTAGTTTTATTTTGGCTCAGCTCATTTTAATTCTAGCTTAAATTGGATTTGGACCGCTTTGCTTTTTACTCATGACATAATGTATGGCCCATCCCAGAAAATATTTCTAGGTTCACCCCAAGGATAGTAGATTATAGTATAATCTACTATCCTTGGGTTCACCCCTGCATACTTATCCCCTCTCCTCTGAATCTGGCTCTGTTAAAATACGAGATCACATTAGCATAAAAACCATAGCCATCTCTCCTATATTGGTTCAGAATAGAAACTTGTACTTTCCCTAATGGAATGTGTGATAGTTCCACTGAAATGGATGCCTACTTATTGTTTCTCTGCCTCCTTCTTCGCCATCGCTTTTCTTTTAATTTATCCTGAATTTATATATTTGTGAGCTAGCTGAAGCCTGGAGCTGAAATTGAGTTCGGAGGGATTTGCTCAACTTTCCGATAAATTTCGTTTTCGTTACTATGTCAGTAGTATATATTCCACCGATTCCTAAAATCCCAACTTTCCACTCAATCACCACAGCTTTCACTTTACACTCGGCCGCAACTTTCCTTTCCGCCTACCCACTTTCCTTAACTTTGTCCAGCCTCCTGTACATGTAATAATTACACGTCATGGAAATATAAAAGTTTCTACCGAATCTTCTATATTCGTTTTTCGCTCTGACTCGATCTCGTTATATACCTGTGGCAGAGGGAGAATTAGTGGAGATTAGTTGACGAGATGGGATGAGAGAGAATCGATATTAATTTGGAAGGTAAAACTGTCTATAGGAAGGAGTGGAAGTATAAGTCAGGACGAGTGAGATGAGATGAAGGGAGCTTTCTCAAAAGATGGATTTATTTGACCAACTTTGAGATCTCTCATCATCCCTCAACTCTGATGCTGATGTTGTTCATGGTAACGGTAACGATGTATAGTGCTCACAATGATTCTGTCCATGCCTTCTGCCCACCTGTCTCCCTGTCTCTCCTCCGCATGACTGAGTAACTGACTGAGTGACTGGACGAGGGAAAGTTTTTGAAAAGGGAATCTTGCTCAACTCAAATGGATTCAAACCATGTAATCACCTCAAGGCTCTCAGCCATTATTTTACCTCTCTGCCCAATTTTCCATTTTTATACAGAAACCATATATCTCCCCAGTAGTCTCGCCTAAGTCTCGTCCATGCTCTCTATGGTCCGGGGCTCCGGCTCCATGAATGAAATTAAGGACGCTGCGTAAACTGGCTACGAAATCCTATAGCATATGTGCAGTGCGGATACACAGAGCTGCGTCGTACTCTGAATTTAAATAGTTTCCTTGCAAAATGCATATATCTCTCTTTTTCTATTTGTTTTCTATTCTTATTTTCCTTGCCCATTTCTATTTTCATTTCCATTCATTCATAGACTAAGGGATCGTCCATGAATGATGTCACCCAAATATGTACATTTCCAGGGCCCTATATGACCCACCTGTCATCAGCTTAATGAACTGCTTTGTAGGGCCGTGTACTATTGTGCAAAATATACCGCAAATTTAATTATGTTGGCAGCTACATACTTGCGTACATAGTTAGTGGTTACGCAATACAATAGTGATTATTGCAGCAATCTTGAGTGTAGATTTGGATAGAAATTGTTTTGGAAACGTTTTAGAACCTTCGCAACAAGTGCGACTGCCATACATAGTACCATGTCATGTCATGGTATATGCGTAGTATGGTATTCACACACAAAGAGAGCCTATGATTTTTAGACCCGTGTCGGTATCGGTGTCGGCGTCGGTGTCGGTGTCGGCGCCGTTGCGAGGAGTAGGAGGAAAGAGATAAGTTTGCACACATTTCAAATCCATTTCGTTTTCCGGGAACTGGAACTCATGCGAGAGCATTGACTGAGTGAGATGATGCAATACGAAGCAAGTTGTGACGTTTTTAGTATAATATACTCTTTGAAACAAGGGCTCGCGCCCTTGTTTCATGGCGGCCTTAACAGCAAAATTAGGCATTTTGAATTTGCCGCCCAATTTTGGATTCAATTTACAGGTTTTAAATTAAGGGAAGCAATAAGGCCGCATAATGTGTTGTTGGTTGTTATTCATAATTAATTTCTGTAATGCAACCAAAAATTCAAAATTCCAAGTTTCGAATTTCCCGCTAAAACATTAAATATTGTATTAAATGAATATTTCGACCGGTTAGTCAATGAAAATAAACTAACTTGTTATATTATTCGAACGGTAACAATTTGGCAAATGTGAATAACTTAGTGTGCACGCACGATTGTTATTAGTTTTTAAATAGTTTCAAAATAACATAATTGCAAATTAAAATTTTAACGGATTGTGTCGAGTGATATATCATTGGAAAGCTCTTCAAAAATAGGCAGGGACCTTTTTTTTCGTTTTTTGATTGTGACCCATGCAACACATTTTTGGCGGCATTTAAAAATTAAAAGACCGGTATTTTGAAAACTTTTTGTTATAATGGAGGCCCGTTCCTAAATTTAAATTCTACTGGCGATTAGCTTTCCAATGATATATGGCTCGATGAAATCGGTCCAGTATTGCAGAATTTTCCAAATTCCGGTAAATTATGTAGAATGTAGGTAATAATATGGTCACACAATGTGTTTAAAGTTAAATATCGTCGGTGAAGAACCAAAAAGACCCATTTCCATTTTTTGATAAAAACAACATCCACTATCTACAAAAATACTCAAATATTGTATGATCTTGAAAGCGTTTAAAAAGAATATTTTGCCCGTTTCAAAAACATGTAAATAGAACATGCTACACTTTTCGAAAACATGTAAATGAAACATTTAACTTTTCAAAAACACGTAAATAAAGCATTTTGCACTTTTCAAAAACATGTAAAAAGAACATTTTACACTTTTCAAAAACATGTAAATAAAGCATTTTGCACTTTTCAAAAACATGTAAATAGAACATTTTACACTTTCAAAAACATGCAAAAAAAGCATTTTGCACTTTTCAAAAACATGTAAATGGAACATTTCACACTTTTCAAAAACATGTAAACAAAGCATTTTGCACTTTTCAAAAACATGTAAATAAAGCATTTTGCACTTTTCAAAAACATGTAAATAGAATATTTTATACTTTTCAAAAACATGTAAATAAAGCATTTTACACTTTTCAAAAACATGTAAATAAAACATTTTACTTTTCAAAAACATGTAAATAAAGCATTTTGCACTTTTCAAAAACATGTAAATAAAGCATTTTGCACTTTTCAAAAACATGTAAATGGAATATTTTACACTTTTAAAAAACATGTAAATAGAATATTTTACACTTCTCAAAAACATGTAAATAAAGCATTTTGCACTTTTAGAGAACATGTAAATAAAAAAATTTACACTTTTCAAAAACATGTAAATAAAGCATTTGGCACTTTTCAAAAACATGTAAATAAAGCATTTGGCACTTTTCAAAAACATGTAAATAAAGCATTTTGCACTTTTCAAAAACAGGGAATAAGAACATTTTACACTTTTCAAAAACATGTAAATAAAGCATTTTGCACTTTTCAAAAACATGTAAATGGAATATTTTACACTTTTCAAAAACATGTAAATAAAGCATTTTGCACTTTTCAAAAACATGTATAGAACATTTTACACTTTTAAAAAAAATGTAAATGAAACATTTTACTTTTCAAAAACATGTAAATAAAGCGTTTTGCACTTTTCAAAAACATGTAAATGGAATATTTTACACTTTTCAAAAACATGTAAATAGAATATTTTACACCTTTCAAAAACATGTAAATAAAGCATTTTGCACTTTTCAAAAACATGTAAATAAAGCATTTTGCACTTTTCAAAAACATGTAAATAGAATATTTTACACTTTTTAAAAACATGTAAATAAAACATTACACTTTTCAAAACATGTAAATAAAGCATTTTACACTTTTCAAAAACATGTAAATGAAACGTTTTACTTTTTAAAAACATGTAAATGGAACATTTTACACTTTTCAAAAACATGTAAATGGAACATTTTACACTTTTCAAAATTATGTAAATGGAACATTTTACACTTTTTAAAATTATGTAAATGGAACATTTTACACTTTTCAAAAACATGTAAATGGAACATTTTACACTTTTCAAAAACAAGTAAATGGAACATTTGATACTTTTCAAAATCACTTAATTAACATGTAACGCATCTTCCTTATTTAGTGTTTTCCTGACAAAGCTCTTTCTTACTCGAGCTTAAATTGGATATGGGTCACTTTGGTTCTTGGCAGAGAATATGATGGAAGCCAAACCATCAGACGCCGGCGCTGCTCTTCGTTTCCTAGCTTGTGTGCCGTGTAGAGCAGCCAACTAAAGCTTCCAATCTGAATGTCACACGCATCTCTCTCATTTCCCGAGTGTCCACCATAGCAGTCTACCCAGTCGTCCACAACTATTATGTAGGTTGATAACTCCATCCCAATCTCAACTGCCTTCGTTATGAGCGTCCGGTCGGTAATTCCATTCTAAAATTGTAAAAATGTATCGTTTTAAATCATGGAGTTGTACTCACTTTTTTGATAAGTTATTTCCGGAATATTTTGTTCTAAACTAGGAGAGTTATGACGTATAGTCACTCTTAATTGCTATGCACTTACAAACATCATCCCAGCAATAACAGGCATATTAGGAAAAATGCTCCCGTTTAACGATTGCTTCGCCCTATTTAGGGCCGTCTCCATGGATAACCTATAATTGTGGGTTGAAATACAAGTGGGGTCAAGTTGGCATTCTCAAGTGTAATTATAATTGGTATTTAATTTAAGCACATTTTAAAGTGGACAGAACTTACACATTTTGATTAGACTTTGCCTCCTCTGCCAATAAATACAGATCATTCTCCCCAGTTTGTGTACGGACCAAGCTTCTACTTACGTAACTCATCAACTGAGAAAAGTAGGTTGTTTGACTCAAGTATTTGTTTAAGAGGTAAAATCCTCCATTATTTAGTAAGATTAAATCGTTTACTGCATGCAGACCAACTCCCGCCACTGTATGCCAACATGGGAGGTTCTGTCTAGACTCAGAGCCGTCCATAATGTCGTCAGTCATGAAAGATGGTTTGGCGAACTGTCATTTTTGTTACGTTTAAGCAATTCCACATTAGTTAGTTCAATTAATTAAATTAAGGTTAGTTCCTTTGTTAGAGAATAAGATAAGATATAAGTATTATTAACCAATTCAAGGATCCAAGCCAATTTAAGGGACAGTTCTAAATGCTCATCTTCATTTCGCAACATTTTCCCAGTCTTTTTCCTCACCTCTGCGTAGAATTTGTTTGTCATCAAAAATTCGACGGCACTTTTTGGGTTATTAAAACAACAAATACCTTAATATATTGTTTTTATTGTTAGGAGACAATCATTAATGAATCATGTAATGTAAGCATATAATAACACGGTTCCAACGGATGGCACAATCCGTAGCTTTTTAGATGCTGAGCTTAAACATCTATTGTAATGGTCATGTCCGTCTGTCCGTCCGTCAGTCCGTCCGTTGGCCGTACACTACAGGTAACAGGTTAAAACCGTATAAAAAAATTTTATACGACCAGAAATTCGACTGGGCAGGTCTGTATAGTTTTTGGGTTGTAATTAGGCTAACCAGTTATCCACAATAAATTGATTCCTAGACCTATGTCAGAAATTTTTAAAGTGAAGAGCTCAAAAACGGGTGAACCAAATAGCTGAGGCAACCGAAAGAGGCCGCTGGCAAAGATAAAGCTGCTATTGTTTGCATGCAAAATGTATCCTTGCCAGCCTTCTCTTGCTACTTTACATACCTGGCACTGTACCTAGGTACCTAGGTACATTTGCCGTACGCTTCTCAATCTTAAAATTCCCCTTCCGTGTGTATAAATACCATACGAAATTGAATGTTAAGGAGCGTTCACAAATGATGCCATCTCAATTGACCAATTTTCTGACCCACCCACTCATTTCCACTGATGTTAAACATAATGCAAACGGGGAATTTTCATATGCACGTACCCATTTAAATGATATTATCAGTTGTAGAAACGGGTTGTAGATGGTGACGGATTGTTTATAAACGACGTCCTTCAAATATTATAGTTTTAAGTACCCCCATTTCTAACTTTAAATCTTTTTTCTAACCTGTTTGAACTACATGTTATGAACTTACCTTAATACCCATATTAGTTGTGGATATTGAGGGATCGTCCATAATGGCGTCCTCCAAATATCATAGTTTTAAGTACTCCCATTTCGACCATTACAATATTTTCCAGCCTATTTTTTTACTTTGGTCGGACTGGCCATTTCTTCAAAATTAACAGTTAACTGGACCCATGTCAAAAATCAGGAAAGTGAGCTTCCCGAAACCGACTGAATACGTGTAAACAAATAAAGGTGTACATGTACATACCTACGTAATTTTAAAGTTCTGCGGGGCGAATACAAGTATATCTCATAGTACAGACCCAAAAAATCTCAGCTACAGTTTTCAATGGTCTGTGGTCTGCTACGTCAGACACGCAGGGAATAGGTTATAGATAATCAGGGATCGTCCATCATGACGTCCTTCAAATATCATAGTTTTAAGTATCCCCATTTCCTACTTTAAAACTTTTTCCAACCTATTTGAACTGCATGTGACATGTTAGTTAGTTAGTTAGTTGAACTTTATTAACGTGTTATTTAAACCGATTTGGCGCAAAGCCATTCTTCCAGCGGTAACACAACAATCATTATCAACATTACAATCAGTCATTAGTTAAGCTAAAATTTTAAAGGGTTTTAACAACAAATTTAATAGTATATGGTAAGATTTAAAACTACGTACTTACAATATAAGACCCGTAACGATAAATTAAGATTAATAGAATCCTTACTATAATTAGTTTAATTTGCTATTGCTATTATATATAAATGCTGTTACGCATATAAGGACACCACTCTGAGATCTTACATTTGAACTGGTTAAGTGGAATTTCGAGATTCCTCACATCCACTGCAATCAAATTCCAGATTTTAGTTGATTGAAAAAGTCCTGACTTTTGAAAGCAAGCTGTTTCTTTTTTTGGTCGGTCTAACAAATTGACTAGCTTTGTTAGAACTAATATCTAACTAAAAAAGGTATGATGCGACAGAATAAATAAATGAAACACCCAGGTGAAATTAATGGAGACTAGAATAGAATGACTTTTTTATTCCCCACAATTTCCTTACTTGATACTCCCACCATGCCTAAACTGAGACTTGAGTGAGCGACTTGTTCTCTCTCCGGCTCCCAGACCAAGACTTGAGAATAGTCTGCTGCCTGCTCCCAGTTCAGTTCAAAACCCAAACGTCCGTTGTCAGCTTGAAACGTTTGGGTAGCAACCGACTGGAGACAGGCTAGAACAAGATAGAACTTGTTCCAGAACAAAAGACCGCATGGCTTATTCTTGACGGTCTCTCGCCAGCAAAACTATCCCAATGATATCCTCGCCACCACACAGTGCGGCGTGGACGACTAACTTAAATTTCTTCCTTACATTCTTTATCCAATCACCACAAGCTTATTTCTACTAGAGCTATCATACAGGACAATATTGGCTGGATCAGGTATACATTTGACATTTATGATCTTATACAAAAACACCGCTGAGTAATAGTTTATACGCTCATGTACAGTGAAAATGTTACAAAGTTTATATATTTAATTAAAGTCTATTTTTGGTTGTTCTTTGGACAACCTTTGGTAGTTATTGTTGTTTTTTAGTCATATTCATATAAATTAGGGTAACAAAAGCGCCCTCCTAGATTATCCAGTTTTTGTTTAATTTTATTTAATTGAGTATTGCTTATCGAACTCCAAATAATTAAGCCGTAGTCAACAATGGATAAAACAAAACAATTTACGAGTAGCTTGAAAATGTCAAAGCTTATGTATCTTTTTAGGGAAAGTATACAGTGGATCGCGAAAGACATTGTTTTCATGAAATAATTAAAGTGAGCAGAAAAGCTAAGGGTTTTGTCTAGTATAGCTCTGAGATACTTACATGTTTCTACTCTATTGATAGTAATATTATTACATACAATTTTTGGCACAGTATTATTTGAGATATTATCACGAGGCTTGTGAAATATCATATATTCTGTCTTATTACAATTTATTGTTAATCCTATTTTTGTGCACCAATTATTTAATTCAAATAATTTTACATTAACTGTTTCAGTCATTGCATTAATATCCGTACCACTTATAATAAATACTTAGTCATCGGCAAATAAGGTGTAATCTGTACCAATTAATGCATCCCCTACATTATTATAGTACATTGAAAATAGCAGTGGGGCAAGAATTGAACCCTGAGGTAGGCTTCTGTTAAGATTAAATTTTTCAGATACAAATGAGTTAATTTTTACACAAAATTTTCTATCAATGAAATAATTACATAATAATTTGACTAGTTTAGGATCTATTTTAAATTCATTTGACAGCATTTCTAACAATTTAATGTATTCTACATAATCAAAAGCCTTTTTATGGTCTATAAAGACCGCTATATGACATTTGACTTAGGGTTATTTAATTTACTAAAACGTTTATGGGTAAATACACTTTTACGCGATTTTGTCTAAAACCATGTTGATTGATATCCAATAAATTATTATATTCAACATCAGTAGTAATTATACGTTGAATTACTTTTTCAAGAAGCTTACTAAGTAATGGGAAGTTTGAGATAGGCCTATAGGAGACCGGATCGAGTGTGCTACCCTTGCCCTTAAAGAGAGGACTCACAATAGCGCATTTAAATGCGTCAGGGATAACACCCTCATTCAGAAATTGATTAAATAAAAGGGTTAAGGGGGTACATAGACCAATAAATGAGTTTTTTAAAAATGATAAGGGTATCTCGTTCTCTTTGAAACTTACAGGATTGAGTAACCTTAAACTTAAAGCTATATCTACTGGGTCTATAGTAAATGTTGAGCTATGTGACAACATGTGATGAACATACGTATCTATGTAGGTTACAGATATTCAGGGATCGTCCATACTGACGTCCTGCAAATATCATAGTTTTAAGTACCCCAATTTTTAACTTCATTATTTTCTCCAACCTATTTGAACTACGTGTCCTAAACTTACATACCTATATATTATCGATGTCAGAAGTCTAGAAAGTGGAAAAGGTGGTCCCATTCAAAAATTGTTTCCATCCACCACATCCAAATTGTACTTGGTGGACTCCGCTTACCAATGGTTAGGACCACCTTTCCCGCTTGCTCGACTTTTGACATCGAGAATAGGTTATAAAATTGATGTCAACAAAATTATCAACTATTAAGTACCACCGTTGTCCAGAGCTCAATTAGGTATTGAAATGGGTAAGTCTGTCTGTCTTTTAATCCGTAGTAAGCATGCTTCAATTCGCACTTATAAACTAATTTAATTCAAATTGGAAAGTTTATGAGAAAAATGTTGCCAAATTTAGGAGTAATCATCACTGTTTTAATGAAATACCTTTACTTCATAGATCATATTTTAGTGTTACTAAAGTTATATTGCTTTTTTGTTGAAGCCAATGTTTGCTGAAGCTCAGCATCTACTTCGGGCCCACGGTCGCCGAATTTTTATGGTTTAATTAAAAAGAGAACAACTTACCAGACAGGTGCCCAGGGAAGCGTGTACTCCATGAATTCTCTTGTCCTCTCGTTCCCTCGGCTTAAATCTTGTGTGCATTTCATTGTGACCATGTCATTGACGATCCCCTCAAAGGCCCCATAAAACCTCTGGATCTCGTCCTGGCTCAGGTAATCGAGACACTCAAGCCACGATGGAAGACTATTTTCCCTATTACTACGATACGCTTTTTTGTTTCGTTCGAACCCTGCTATTCCTGTGTCAAAATTAGTACTAGTCCTACAGACAACTCCCACATGGAAAAATTGCAATGTTTTCCCGCATCCAGACAGAGACAGAGTTAGGTGTCGAGTTGCGCTTAACATTTTTTTTCACGAGCACTCACAATGCTACTGATACCGAATACGAAACAAGAATGAATTTAAGAGAGAAAAATGTCTATTTACAAATTTTAAGGTTTGCTTAAGACGATATTTTAAAATTTCCACAGGTTTAATTTCCAAAGGTACCGTATATCCTATAATAGTGCGCGGGCCTCATAGTCATAGTCTGAGAGGCCTCAGTTTGAATAGAACATGGGTCTATTTAACCCACTATTAAATGGCAGTACGCGGGTTTGAGAGGTCCAAATTTGGATAGTGGTTGGATGTACTACGGTAGGTGTAATTTTATCTGCTTTTTTCTTAAAGCTAAACCTCCTTGATTATTAGTGCTACCAAAAAACGGGAAATTTTATAATCAGGAAATAACTAAAATACTAAAATCTACTTTTATTGACCAGCAAAGAATTTTCTGTGAGGAGATGTTGAGGATTTACATGTTAGTTAACTAAACTGGGTTATTTGGAAAGGACATTACTTCATATGCTGAGTAAAAGTACAACTAAAGTGAAGTCATAATATGTTCTCCAAAATATTTCATTCCGGCCACAAAACATGTCTTTATGACTTATTGTAAGTTCAAAAATATTTTCCATTTTACTTACACATGTTTAGCATGTATTTCCTTGTATTGTATATTTTTTGCAAATTCTATTGTAGCGCGTCACGATTAGTCGCCGTTTTTAGATGCTCAACTTTATTACATAGGTACATAATTATGTGCGCCCTCAGGAATGGTCTGTAGATAATGTCCCCCAAATTATCACTGTTGTACGACTGCCAAGGCCAAAGTCGAAACTTGATTATTACGTAAGCATCTACTTGGAAGATATAAGGTGCCATAATTACGGAACTGCTACCACTACCAGAACCCATCAAGGCATATATTGCAGTAATTACTAACTTGGGAACGTTTTCAGATGTTACACCGGGATTTGGCCAAATGTTACCAAAGTGTCTTCTACCAACCCTAGACACTTCAGCTAGCATAGAAACTTGAGTGCATTTTGGGTTGCTAGGCAACTAAAGCGCGGGACATTTTGAAAATTTTCTTGAAAATTGAAAACTCAAATTTTAACATGCAAATTTATATGGGAAAATCAAGGCACCAGAGAGTCACAATTTTTAATTTTACCAGATTTTTAGGGTATCGATAAAATTCAACAAATGTCGTTTTACATTAAATTTGACCCCCAAAATACTACACCAGCGCACATTTAAAGCAGATAGGGAGCGTGCATACATGACGTCATCAGTGGGGTCGATGAGTCTACTTTGGCACTGGTAACATATCCCATGTTAAAAATTGCCATTTACGCAATGGTTAAGTTATGGGGTCCTAGGGTCCTAAAAGTGTGACTTTTCGATGACATCATTTGTGGATGCTCGTCTATGCGTTTTTTACGTTCAGTAAAATAACATAATAAATTATAAAGGCTGTGGCTATGATTTTCAGCTATTAGCAGTATTTCACATGCGTCTCTATTGAAAAATAGCCTGTACTGGTAAATGAAAATTTTCATTCCGGACATTTACCCCACCGGAATATGTTTTTCCCCGGACAATTCCATAATCCAAGTAAAGGTATTAATGATTACACAATAGTTGTATAGTGTAGCTTATTTAACTACTGTCCGTCATTCGGTATATCAAATTATGGCTGTTTAATCAAAGATGGTAGCGATTCCTTATATTTAATCATTATAATTAACATAAAATGTCACAAACGTCAAAACTGATTAGTTCATTACTGGTACATTACAAGGCACATATAAAAGTACACCAAACATAATAAAAACTAACATAATTAGTTAAGGAAAAATCAGTACTCATGCAGAGTAGCACGTGACGTTGGGAGAAAAATAGGTCTAGGCAGGAAATCTCTAGGTGAGACATTATGAGTCAGTCAGTTAGTAAATGTCCGAGATTCTTTAACGGAAAAATTTCTCAGTGTTTGCTAGCGTTATTTTAGCTAAAGAATGAGTGTAAATATGCACACTTCCTCATAACATTAACCGGAATCAATAACCCCACTGACTAAGCTTGTAAAAGTAAACGGAAATTCAAACTTACAGACAAAAACACATTATTGTTCTCCAGTAATATGTGCAAGTTACAAGTCTAATATCAGCCGGGCCTCCGCTATAAGGATTAGTGCTGTTCACCTCAATGATTTGTATTTGAAAAGTGGAAAATGTTCTTTTTACATGTTTTCTAAAAAGCCAAAATGATTTATTTGCATTTTTTTTAAATGAGTAAAACAAAAAATTATTTTCATGTTTTTGAAAAGTCATAATGTTGTATTTAATGTTTTTTGAAAATTGCAAAATTTTCCATTTACATGTTTTTGGAAAATTCAGGCAGTGAGGGCCGCTTTATCCGGCCCTGGTTTGCAACTTAAGATCGTGAAGTTAGAAACTTTTTAAAACCATATGTAGTTAGAGCTATTTGCGTTTTGAAATCATGCAGCTAGAACAGTTTGCGACTAAAATCATGTATTTAGTGCATTTAAAATTTGTTTAAATTATGACGTTAGAGCAGTTTGCGTTTTCAAAACGTGTAGTTAGAATATTTTACAGTTGTTGATGCCATATAGTTCAAACGTTTTTGCGTTCTACAATATACAATTAGAGCAATTTGCACCTTTTCATAACCATGTTGTTATGAATTGGTGAGCTAAAAATCCATATAGGGCACCATAAAATAGGGCACCTCTAGCTCGCATTCCTGAGAGTTTAAAAGTAGTTTACAAGAAATGGCTTAAAAACTGTGACTTGTAGAGTAGGACCAACGAACGGACAGACAGACAGACAAAACTATTTCATTAGATGCTTGCTCCGCATCTAAAAACAATACAGACCTGCTCAATCGCATTTGTGATCGTTTAAAAAAAGTTTGAAGCACATCCATTCAATACTGTGACCTGTAGTGAACGGCTAACGAACGGACGGACGGACGGACGGACATTACCATTACAATAGATGCTTAAGCTCAGAATCTAAAAAGCTTATTTAAATCAAAAGTGAAAGATATAGCGGATTTGCTTTTAAGGAAAAATCAAATGGAAGTTAACTGATTTGATCCTTCGCTCACGTTAAGGAAACGGGGTGCTCTAAGCTTTAAATTTTGTTTTATTATCTCCAAAGTAATTGTAAAATGATGTTGTGCATGACGAATGTAGCAAACGAAAATTAGAGCATCGCATTCCGGCATTCCTTCCTCAATACAAGGAGCGACAATAAAACTTTTACTGGTAAACGTTTTTATTCTCGTACGCTATGAGAATCCACACAATGGATTTCGTGGCATAAAGTAATTATTACAGAATGCTGGCAAAGAGCAAACAACATTTTACAATATCTGTTTCGTCAGTTATTTTAACCTTGGCTGAAACCCGGAAGGATTTTTTTAAGTGAGACATCAGAGTTTTTCCCAGTCGTTTTCAGTAATCCATCCGCAAGATTATATTCCTTTACTCCACCCTCATTAGCATAATGTTGGCCGAAATTCTTGTAGTTTGTGTAGCAATTGTAGTTTTGTATTATGGGTGGTTTAATATTTTAGGAAAAAATTCTGAAACTAAAACCCTTAATGAATTGACAGGTAGAAATTTTAGGGTTATTATCGATTTCCAAGCCCATTGCTGTACACATCCGAAAATGTATAATATAAAATATTTTTTGCAGGACCATGGGGGCTTCCAATTCTGGGTCATCTCCCATTTTTTGGCAACAACCCAGGGAAAACATTTATGAAGTGGGGTAAAATCTATGGGCCCATTTTCTCTATCAAATTGGGCCAAATTCCGTAATATTTACATATTTAACACAGTATTTGAGTTTTTCCGTTTTAAATTTCCAACTTTGTAAATTTTCTATCACTTTCGAAGTTCTGATATTTAAATGTCTAGAGCTGTAGTCGTGAACGATCCAAAACTAATTAAAGAAGCACTGAATCTAGAGACTTTTGCAGGGCGGCATCCTTTCAGAAATCTTGCCAAACCTGACCAAGCCAAAGGTGAATCTTGAGTATATCAAAGGAATTAAGTTATTTCCACTTAAAAGTTAATAGTTCATCTGTCATGAAAATGTTTGGAAGAAGGAGAAAACGAAATGATGAGACTATTTAAAGTGTCATAGAATAAATTCCGCCTTTTTTAAACATAGGAATTGCTGCCGCAGACGGACCCGGCGTAGTGGAACAAAGAAAGTTTGCAATGAAATATCTTAGAGGGGAAAGAAATTCAAAATCTGAGTTTGAGTGTAGAATAGAGGAGGAACTTTCAATTTTTTTGGAAAAGCTTGGAAATAGGGCTAAAGAAAATCAAAAACCGCTCAAGGTGGTGGGTAATCAATTCCTTCAATATCCCATTTTAAATTCCATATGGGTTTCCATAGTAGGGCGAAGAATGGGTGAGGACGACCCAAGACTCAAAAAATTAACACAAGCTATGCATGAGTATGAAAAATTATAATTTCTCACTGAATAATTATTAATTTCCAAGTATTTAACCTATATAACTTATGCAGCAATTTTGTTGAAACAGATTTACAGAAATAGGTCGGACCAAACTGACGCAAATGTCATGGTTTTTTCAAAGTTTGTCAAACATCTTAAGACGTCTCGGACGGAACTCTACTGTGAATGCATTGGCCAAACTTGATAATTTCATTGATGAAGAAATTGAGGACAGCAGAAGAAACTACGTGGCGGGACATCCAATGAATTTTACCCATGCGTACTTGGACCAAGTGTCAAAAACAACGAATCCCGACTCAAGTTTCTTTCAGGGTTTGTCCTAATTACCCGTATTTTGAAATCATTCCTGTTTTAACTTGATCGTTAAAGTTCGTTGAGCTTATAAATTCTGTTAGAATGTTTCCGTGTATTCCACTCATTCTGGACAAACAGACATACAAACGTGGTTCATTTCAGCCGATGCATGCTCAGTAACTAAAAATCCGGCGCTTCGCGCCGGATTTGCCTACCGTGGGCCCGAAGTAGATGCTGAGCGTAGAGCGAATATTGACTTCAGTCATTCGATGCATCTTTTCACATTATTTACATACAATACACTATATACCCTCTAAAGTGCAATATTTTAGTGACGACATTGTTGGACGATCCTAATATGTACAATAATTTATATTTCATGCTAAAAATACTATTTTACATAATGTTTAAACTGATAACGGGTGTTTTTTCAAATGATGACATTTAGACGACGTCATTTATGGACAATCCCTGTTTGTACACTGGTAACAGTAAATTTTGAAGATATAAATCTACCAAATTTTGCATTTAGCACTAACAAGGATCCTTAAAATGGTGATTTTGTGATGACGTCATTTATGAAGGATCCCTGTATGTATGCTAGAAAAAGACGGTGGTAGGGATATCCATTAATTTGATTTTTGAACTAAAGACAGAAGAGATGTCTATAACCACAATCATTAAATGACGTCACTTTTAGATTATTCTTGCATGGCTCCTAACTTTTGTAACCCTGGAAGTTGAAATATAATGTATTAATAACTTATGTATAAGATTTACTGGACACTAAAAATTACAAACTGCGTGCCATTCGGTTGAAGTATGTTTCTTAAAATTGAGAATTTGAATGACAACATTAATAGTTGGTCATTAACTATCTATAAGCTTCGTTCGTATGTTCACAGCATAAAGTAAAAAAAGTTGGGGTGGGTTTTGTAAAATGGAAATTTTAAATGACGTTATTTATAAACGGTCCCTTTCCTTCTACGATCAACGTACGTATGTTTACAGCATTAAGTTAAAAATTCGTAAATCCCACCCGTTTTTCATTCCACGTTAAATATATCATGGTAAAATGCAATTGGTTTTTGCCAACATTCCGTACTTGATGCAGATAAGCATAGATTTTTCCGAGTGTGATTCAAATACAGGATAGCGAACCTAAAATATTAAGTTCGTATACTTGACCAGCTTTGGGTACGGACACAAATGACGACACCTATATTTACCAAAATTATAAGCCTACCCACCCGTTGGTCACCTTTTTAAGCATTGCTTAAATGGATGCCCTTACCGTGGAATGTCAAGTGACCCACCCTTAAGGTAAGCAACGCCATTTGTGTCTGACAACTACCAGCCTTAACGTCGTCAAAACAAAAAGCAGCCAGCTCTTTTGCAAGACACGAAACGTAGCAGGACTTTCTGTTGGAACGACTGTAACAACACCCCCCCTCTCCTAATGGAATACTTTGTGGGTGGATGTGCAAGTATTTCAAGTTTTTTAATGGTTTTAGCAAAGAAATTAGGATTTTTGGGACGTCATTTGTGGGTGACCCTAAGTACATCCCTCCTCCTTAAGGGGATACTTAGTGGGGGGGGGGGTGCATGTATTTAAAGTTTTTTATTAGTTTTAGCAAAAATAGTTGAAATTATTGGGACGTGATTTGTGGGTAACCCCAAGTACACCCCTCTCCCCTGAGGGGATACTTTGTGGGTGGGGGATGCAAGTATTTAAAGTTTTTTAATGGTTTTAGCAAGAAAATTAAGATTTTTAGGACGTCATTTGGGAGTGACCCCTAGTTCCCCCCCCCCTCTCCTAATGGAATACTTTGTGGGTGGGGGTGCAAGTATTTCAAGTTTTTTAATGGTTTTAGCAAAGAAATTAAGATTTTTGGGACGTCATTTGTGGGTGACCCTAAGTACACTCCTTTTCCCCCCAAGTACCCTCCTTCCCTTTAGGGGATACTTTGTGGGTGGGGGGTGCAAGTATTTAAAGTTTTTTTATGGTTTTAGCAAAAATAGTTAAGATTGTTGGGACGTCTTTGCGGGTGGCCCCAAGTGCACCTCCCTCCCTTAGGGATACTTTGTAGGTGCGGGTAACTTCTGCTTGAAACTTCTGCGGGTAGCTTGGGCCGATGACTGGTGCATGTTGCTGGTGCATTGACTGGCGCCTGCAACGAAATCGTTTAGCTGGTGCATTTGACTGGTGCAAAGGCAAATCACCCGTTTTTCCCCAATGCTTTTAGATGGCTAAAAAAGTTGGTCCAGTCAACTGGTAATTGTGAAAAACTGGTTAGTTCGATCTCTCTCAAAAACAATAGGGCACTTCTCCCTCGCATTTGTGGCCATTTAAAATATATTTGACGAATATCGCTTGAAAACTGTGACCTGTACCGCATAAAGAACAGACAGACGGACAGACAGACAGACAGACAGACAGACAGACAGACAGACGGACATAGCCATTCCTATAGATGCTTAAGCTCAGCATCTAAAAAGATATAAATCGTCTGTGGAGAACCAAAATGACCCTTATCCAACTTTAGCTACAATCAAAATGAACTATGCCATCAAAACAAAATGAGAAACATGCGTACAATGTGAATTACTAATTTTTAAGTGTAAAATGTTCTATTTACATGTTTTAGAAAGGTGCAAAATGTTCTATTTACACGTTTTGGAAAGGTGCAAAATGTTCTATTTACACGTTTTGGAAAGGTGCAAAATGTTCTATTTACACGTTTTTGGAAAGTTGCACAATGTTCTAATTCCATGTTTTCGAAAAGGTGCAAAATGTTTTAATTCCATGGTTTTGGAAAGGTTCAAAATATTATATTTAAATGCACATGTTCCATTTTTTTTTGTAGATAGTGGATATTGTTTTTAGCTACAAATGGATATGGGTCATTTTGGATCTTCATAGACGATATGCTGATTAATTTGGGAAATTTTGAACTACATTTGCAGGAAAAGAGCAAACTTTTGTAACAACGGAAATGTTCATGGCCGGGTTAGATACAATACCCATGTCAATTGACTGGCTTCTTCTCTACATGGCGAAAGAACCTGAAGTTCAGGCAAAATTTCAAGCAGAAATTGACGACATCATAGGTTCGGAAGTGACACAAAATGGATTCCCTCGAACGCCCACAATTTTTGATAAAGTTAAAATGCCTTATACAGACGCGGTGATTAAGGAACATTTTCGAATGTCAACTATTGTTCCCCTCGCATTTTACCACCGAGCTACGGAAGACGTCACTTTCCACGGCTACAGAATCCCAAAAGACACAGTACTAATTCCAAATCTCTACGCAGCTCACCATGACCCTGAAATTTGGGGAGACCCAGACATATTCCGGCCTGAAAGGTTTCTTGAACAGGAATTAGGAGGAACGAGTGGACCTATAAAACCACCTGGTCTCCTAATCCCGTTTAGCGCCGGGAAAAGAATTTGCGTTGGTGAGGGATTTGCGCGTAATCATTGTTTTTTAATAGCAACACACTTCTTTCAAAAATTTAGCTTGTCCTTAGCTAACGGTCCACCAACAGAAGATCCGATTTTTGGAATAACAGTCGGACCACCTCCATTTGAGTTGCTTGTTAGTCAACGAAATTGTAAACAATAATTAAGTCCCTATTTGTTGGTCTATTATTATTATTGTTCTTAATCTAAAAAATGAAGCCTTGTTCCTGCTACGGCATAATAGACAGATTAGGGTTTAGATACTCTGCGCTGGCGCATAAAGCAACTGTTTTTGCAGCCATGACTTATTAGCATACGCCATTACAATCCTTCCTGCATTTGAGTTATGATCATAATATGAATATGTGAGCGCTACAATTACAACCAAATGCACTTTACTTGACTATAGCAATGGATTTCAATCATATCACAATTCTTTTAATTTTTACATACATTAGTTTTACCAATATTAGTTTTAATTTTACAAATATATTTTGTGTGCAACAAAATCCGTACTTCATAGCTTCACATTGTATTAACTGGAATACTATAGCAAAATTTAGTGTTTTTAAATAAATCAGCGTATAATTATAGGAACATAGCGTATTATAATAATAGCGTACCCACTCCGGTACAGTATATATGATTGGTTAAGGGATCCCCCATAATTAACGTCTTTGAAAATCTCCTCAAACTCAGTTTATCACATTACACTGTAAATCTCTAACTAAAATTTGTCTTGACCACTGTGACATCTTTTGGTGTGGATGTCGGAGTAACACAGAAATAAATTACAAATTAACATCTATGTGGTTAATTTGCGTTTATTTTTCAAAGCGTGTAGTTTTTAAAAGAACGCTGGTAACTTCCTATTAGCTATCGTTAGTAACATAGGAGCATGGTTTTTGGCCCACGTTTTCAATGTTTTCATTTCACATAAGAAAACTCCAGCTTGGGTTACAAACAGTCGCCATATTCTTCATCATAATCTATTGGTTAGTAACTTTCTTTGATCTTCCCGTTGAGCAGCGAGTGGCTGGTCGTTGCGTTGAGGTTGTGTGTTGATGTGTTTTGTTAATAATACTTATGGAGTAATGCCTAGTCATAGGTTAAGGGTATAGAGTAAACGAGTCTTTGGTAGAGGTGGCTTTTTGCTTTTTCAATGGAGTTGTAGTAAACGTTGGGAATCCTTAGAGCTTTTATCTTGACATTAAAGTCCTTCTGCGTCTCGGTAGCATTCAAAGATGTCAGGTGTAAAGCTCTTTCTAGTAGATTTAGACTTATAAACTGATCCTCGATATTCTGTAACTCTTACTACGTTCTATTATAAATTATACTATTGCTTTACCTTCATCTTCCTAAAGTTAAAATAAATCTAATTTAATGTTTTGTATAAGTTGTTGGTTCTAATCATGTTAAGTCAACTGGTGGAATCATTATTATTTCCATCAGTTTCATTGCTGTAAAAATACGGATGTCACAAGTTACTATTATTGAAGGTTTTCCACCTACCTACCTTTACGAAAGTTAAGATCAGAGATTTATTAGTAAATACGAAGAATAAGCTGTACACTGACAGTCGGTGTATAGTGGTGGAGATGTCGGTAGTGCTGTGGTAGTTGTAGTTTATTAACTTACAAGCACGGTTATTCTTTTTTTCTTGTGTTTGCCTCCTTTACATTGTTTGTGCGTGAACGCTATCGTTTTTTTGTGTAGTTTTCTATAAAAAACGCCAGTTTTATCAGTAAAGGTCTGGACAGTAAAGCTCACACATTTTTGGAAGCTGTGTCGTAATCCAAGTGTTGGCTGCTTCGTCCTGCATCTCCATCACCAGATTCTTCGTTAATACCTTTCCAAGCAAGTTTATGCCAGGCACCAAATCTTGATACGCAGCTATGACTGCATTGCCAAATCTTATTCTTATCAATTAAGTTAGCCAACTGCGTTGCCTTGCACTGTAGAATCGAGCCAGATACATGACCACCTTGAAGTCTTTTTAACAAAAACCATTCCAGCATTATGGGAATACGCGGTATATGGCAAAGATACGAGTATCTGTAATACAGTAACTCTTAATGCAATAATATGAATACACAAATAAGGGGCTACGCCCCTTGTTTAAGGGCAGCCTTTACAGTAATATGAAGCAGTAATATTTAGTATATAGTGTTATATGCTTATGTAATTGTTTTTCTTCTACGATAAAGGTATGGTATTATTTATTTGTTAATTTATTTGAAATACCAGACCAATTTTATTTCTACCTATTTACATAATCAGAAACTATGCTCGACTGGTTTTGAAGAAAAACTATACCATTTTTAGTTCTTTGAAAATAGAAAAATTCGTAATATTCTTTCTTCACTTTCAGCCCATATGACACTTTTTATGGCAATTTTTTGATTAGAACCCGTTTTTTCTGAAACATTTAAAAACAGTTGCAATACCACTGAGCTTGAGCAGAATTAGATTCTACTAATTATTATCTAATTAAACCTAATTTATTACTTATTTTAAGGCAAGGTAGCCCTGAGGTCTAAGGGCTGATGCTCTGCACTGATGGTCGTGGGTTCAATTTCCACTCAGGGGTTTATCGTGAGGAAGATCATTCTAAAACGCCCGCCTATCCTCGTTTGTGGTGACTACGACCTTTAAATCTTACTTGGCTCTGTGTTAGTACGAGTTAAGCTAGCCACACGATGTCTATTCCCAGAAATCCGTGTGATAACACACTGTGCGAATATGATAATAAAGCAATTACATTACTTTACTTTACTAGAGAAAGAAAACTTTATTGAAATAAACTTGACACTGTTCTCCAACGAGCATAGCCCAAAGGACTCAATGTACGTAACATAAAGTTGTAAAACATTGATTAGGACTGTTAGTATAATTATTAAATTCAAAAATTAATCATCTGACAGAGAAGAAAATAAATGATGCACGCAGATTTGAACGGATTTCTTCAAAACAGAAATCACAATGTCTTCAATTAAAATTATTATTAACAAATGCGGATTAACATCTTCAGAGTGGTTGAATATACTTAAAATGAGTGCTAATGTATATCCTGTTAAAGCAATTCCAGGTCGTTCTCTAGAATCATCCCTTTGCAGACACTGCAAAGAGAAAGAAACCCTTGCACATGTTCTGGGGAAGTGCCACGTTGGAAGCTTATTACGAAATACAAGACATCATGAAGTAAGATCAATCATTGCTAAGCATCTGAGGACATTGGATTGGAATGTGTTTGAGGAAGTTACTGATGGGGCCTCTAAGCGTGTAGATATAATATGCTGGCGTACGGAGTCAAAGTCTGGATATATTTTAGATCCTACCATACGTATGGAGCAACATTCTGGTCAAGCTGAAGAGGTTAATGTTGAAAAGCAAAGTCATTACGTTCCATGTATTCCTTACTTTCTTGAAAAATACCAACTTAAGAATCTTGAAGTCATAGGTTTGCTCATCGGTGCTCGAGGTACAATTCCAGCTTTTTTCGAGTCATTTCGAAAAGATATGCGGCTTTCTTCTACAATGATACACGAAATAGTGATTGCTACCATTCGAGGCTCGTGTCGTATTGCCCATAATCATCTATACAATATGAATTTATCTAATAGCTAATTTTTACAAATTGTAATATAAAAAGAAATTCCTGCATTCTTTTAAAACCATTTACTTTCGTTTAAAATTGTATGTTGTTCTTACTGTGTCCTTGTGGCAAGCGTAATTGTTGCGCCAGTTGTAAATAAATATTTACTTTCTCTCTCTAGACACTGGGTTTTCATAAATCCAAGGAAAGATTTTGAAATTGTTCCACTTGCCCCAATATACAGTCCAACTACTTGAATTTCCGTAAGCCCCAGTTTCTGCTTAAAGTAGGGGATGCAGGGGTAGATAGAGATAGATAGATAGATAGATACATAGATGCTTTCTTTATCTTGATTTACAGCCTCAGATTGATTCACGTTGTTTTGTTCCATACGAACAGTAGGATCGAGAATAATTCCCATCTTTGTTGCTAAATTATAAGCAATGATATCCACACGCCTGAAACCGTCACTAGTACATTCAACTTTTTGAAGAACTTTCCATTCTAATTTTTGCATAGCTTCAGCAAGTAAGCGACAAACTGCATGATGCCGGTTATTACGAATTAACTCCCAACGTGAGCACCGTCCTAGGATATGTCCTATCGTTTCAATCTCTTTGCATCCATGTCGGAAGTAAAGAGATCCATGGTAAGGTCGAGGGATAGCATTTACGGGTAATAAATTTCCAACCATCTTAATATCAGTGGTCCATTTTTTGAATAAACCCATTTATTGGTGAAATTGGCATTCTTGAAATTGAATGACACCTTGTCCTTTCTAAGGCAGCTTACACCAAATATCGTATTTGAGACTTCTCAAATAATCACGTCTAAATTTACTTTTTTTGCCCTTGCATTCAATAAAATTTTGCCTTACTTCAAACGGCACGTTCAGAAAATCTAAACTTACGGATTTTTCCAACTCCAAATCTTTTACCTCGTGAATTAGCACGTGAGCTGAAGATAATAATATTTCAAGAGTATTAAAACTCTGAATTCCAGCTTGTCATTTAGCACAAATTAGGCCTATTCCCTTAACTTTTGAGCTTGAGTAAAGTATGCTGGTAGGAGTGCTTATTGGAATGCCGATAAATTCTTTCACAGAACTTCAAATAATTTTATCTACTGATTCCAAATACTTTGAAGACAATTTTGACAGCTGTGCATTTTGGAGTGGGTAAATTAGGAAAGGCCACAAATAATTTCAAAAGGACTTTCAGTTTTTGGTCGGGTCTAAGCATTGGTGTAATGTCAATTTTTCTACTTTGTCACTAAATTTCAAAACCTATAAAAATCATTTCTCATCTAATATGTATAAAGATGAAACTTATCACTGATACTAGTTTATAAGCAATCAGGTTACACATACTTTTGTCTCCATGTACAACTTATTTATTACTCATGTTCTTGCTAGTTAGCAATTTGTTTACTTCCAGCCCATGCAACACGTTTTAAAGGGATTTCATAAAATTGATGTGTTAACAATTTTTTTAAACTATTCAGGTATTACGTTGAACTTTAATATAATTATATTCCAGTAGTCATTCTGTAAATCTAAGTTTTAAATGAACGCTGTCTACATCATAACCCAATTTGGGGACGTATACAAATTTTGTCTCTTAAAATTATGACATTTTGGACCCGCCCATCTTGTCACCTTTGTAAGAGCTACTTAAATTGTTATGTTTAACATGGAGTTTCATATGTTTTCATCGTGACCTACCCTCATCAGCATGGATGGGGCCATTTGTGTCCTGTCCCATGTTATAATAATTTATTCATTTAGTCGATTTGGCGTCAGCCCATACCACATTAAGTTTTTACAAAATGGTTATTTACAATTTGATTAAAAATTTATAAAAATTCCTTGGTAATTAATAATAAGTTCTGGATAAAACGTTTCTTGCTTGTCTTTCTTGGTTGTTCTGTAATGAAAAGGTGTTAAAAGCTGCGTTTCTATAAATAATCGTGTTATTATAGTGTAGAGTAGTATTGAATTTACATGCATACGTTTCATTTCTGTATATACATACATAAATAATAAATATAGTAATAGGGAATAATTTGTATATTTGTTCAATGTTAATCTTTGAAGTGAAATATTCTAATTCTATGTATAGTGGATTATGTGGTATTGCAAGTGGTTGAGTGGTGAAAGAGGATAAAGTAGCTATGCTACTTCAACACAGCTGAGGAAGAAATTTTGGATTCTCAGAGCCTCGTACCAGAATGGCCTGTCCCACATAATAACAGAGATTGGTGACAATTTGAAGTTCCCGCAAAAATCTGGTCGAAACCGTAAATTCAATTCTTAGACCGGTGATTCAATGAGTATGGGCTCAAATGATACATCATTCGAAAGGTAATGATCAGCAGAATTTATTGTCTGGATACAAAGTCGAGATAGCTAGGCAAGGTGTCCAAACCCGGCCGGGTCCATTTGATTGCATGGATATGAAACTGTGACTTTGTATCCAGACAATAATTATGTTCGAGTGCAGCAAGATATTTTAACAATTTGTGAAAGTTTGTTAAAAAATTGTTTTATTTTTACTTTCTACAAAAATTGTTGTATGGGCCCGAAGTAAAAAACGAAAATATCGGATTTTTTTTTACGAGCTTTAAAGCTATAACTCGTCCAAATCGGCCCAGTACTTCAACAATATATTAAATTATGTGAATAGTTAGAAATACACATTGTGTAGACGGAAGGTTAAACTTTCATTTACTGTACCTACTGCATCGGAAACTGAAAAACTTGACCGGAAAATTTGGGGCCGGACGCAAATGACGCCAGTGAACTTCAACATATTTTGGGACCCACCCACTTCCTGCGTCACCCTCTTAAGCATAACATAACAAGCGACAATGTGTACGATAGGGTGTTATTTATTTGCAGCTAACCCACCGTCAAAGTGGGTGGCACCATGTATGTCCGACCCTTTATCAGCCGTATAAAATGAAAGAGTTTGAATTTCCCGCAAAAATCTTTTCGAATTATAAAAGTTGATATTTAGCCCGGATACTCATAAAATTTGCATACAATTAATACATCATTAGAACCGCAATGATTAGCAGAATCTAATTATGTTCGAGTTCACAACGTGATATTTGAACAGTTTTTGAATTATATCAAAAAAACCAATTTTTGTCTCGAAAAGTTGCTATAAAAAGTGCTGAATGGACCAGAAGTAAATAAAGAAAACATCGGATTTTTATTTTTTAAGGGCTTCAAAATGAGCTATCACTTAACAAAATCGCTCAAGTATTTCAATATTGTTCCAAATTATTTTAAATAGGTAGAAACAAGGTCAACTACAGTTCGTCACCTGTAATCACAGTAAATCACATACATCGTTGGTGAAGAGTCATTCTGTCTTAAGTCCATCCAATTCTTAAAGTCATTCTATCCCAAGTCCATCCAATTAGTAGCTCCTGTCGAGGTCGCACCCGCGTTGTCCTATGCATTAGGGGGGTGGGGGGGGGGGTGGTATGTTACTGACTGCATTGTACTCATGACGTAAACTTAGAGGTCGTCCACAAAAGACTGCACGCAAACTTAGGGGTCGTCCACAAAAGACGTAATAAACATTTTATTTCCAGAACATTTTGCACTTTCGAAAAACATGCAAATAGAACATTTTGCAGGTTGAAGAAATATGTAAATGGAACATTTTGCAGGTTGGAAAAACATGCAAATATTACATTTCGCAGGTTAGAAAAACATGCAAATAGAAAATTTTGCACGTTAGAAAAACATCCAAATAGAACATTTTGCACGTTAGAAAAACATGCAAATATAACATTTTGCAGGTTATAAAAACATGCAAATAGAACATTTTGCACGTTAGAAAAACATGTAAATATAACATTTTGAACGTTAAAAAAACATCCAAATAGAACATTTTGCACTCTTGCAAAACATGCAAATAGAACATTTTGAACTTTTTAAAAACATGTAAATAGAACATTTTGCATTCTTGAAAAGTGCAAAATGTTCGATTTGCATGTTTTTCGTAATTGTAAAATGTTCTGGAAATAGTATTTTATTACTTCTTTTGTGGACGACCCCTAAGTGTACATCATGAGTAAAACATAGTAACATTACTTCTTTTGTGGAAGACCCTTAAGTTTACGTCATGAGTACAATGCAGTCAGTAACATACCACCCCCCCCACCCCCTAGTGCATAGGACAACGCGGGTGCGACCTCGACAGGAGCTACTAATTGGATGGACTTGGGACAGAATGACTTTAAGAATTGTATGGACTTGAGACAGAATGATTTTAGCTGTGCATTGGACTTAAGACAGAATGACTCTTCACCGACGACATATCCTTTGTTATTTAAAACACTATAAGATAATATTTTATTAGGTTTTTTTTTCGTTAGAAAATTTAGTTAACTTTGCTTCTTGCTTATAATTCCATTATATGCCTGAATCATAAAAACCTTTTCTGCTACGTTGCTACGTATGACTCTTGGGAGCCACTTTCTGAGAGTTATTTCATCAGCGTGTTTAATAAGGAATTTCATCAAGTTCATTTAGGTTTTCATTTTCATATTCTTTTCCACGTTTTAAAAATATAAGAGCCCAAGTTTCCACTGATAATTACACCAAGAAAAAAAAATCCACTCACAATTTTAAATGAAAGTAACTTTCTTTAAACGTGTTAAATTACTACTAAATTTAAAATTATTAACTATGTTTTACAAAATGTAATAAGCTTGACACGTAGACGTGAGTTCAATCACGCTGCTGCATAGTTCTTAGTTATTTTTACTATTCACATTCTTATTTAAATTCAACCTTAACCGTATTTTTTTGTGATTAACTTGGAAGCTGAAAAGTGTTACAAAAAAACAACTCATTTGTTTGGCAGTTTCTATTTTTTTAAGCTCAACATGCACGCTGTTTTGCTTATGACTATAGTAAGACAAAACACAAGTGACCTGGCCATTTTCGTTCACGACCGGCCTTCCGGTCGCCAAAACCAAAAAATGTTGGGCTATACCCAGGCTCACTCATTTTCCCTCTCGCCGCATTTGGACGCAAGCCATGAGCCCTCAATATGGGCTCATGGGTTTTTCGTTTCCGTAGTGGGGTATTGAGTCCAAAGCATTAAAAAGTGACCGTCTGCCTCTTTGGACTCAGTACTGTCTTCCAAAAAAATATCTGAAATACATAAAAAGGAAATTCAAACCGGGGGATCGGGGATATGCACGTCGTATGTATATGCATTATGCATTGCAGGTTGCACCATTAGTTAGTGCACTGATTGTAATAACTCTAATATTTAATTCTAATTTCTGTGTGCCTGTGTTAATACAACAAAATAATTGTAATATTAATTAAAGTTACTTAAAAGTTACGTTACACATCTGACTTAAATTTATGTGATATTTATAAATTTCCCAAATTTTCTTATTAAAATATATGCACATAGTTATGGTCTCATAAATTAAGAACTATCAGCAGCAGATATTTTTAATTATTTGAATTACTCGGAAATTATTTTAGAGCATTCCATTTGCTAATGCAATTAAAAAATATTGAGAATTTGAAATTCAACAAACATCTAGAGTAAATTAGACCAATAAATAGTATTAAGCATATAAAATATCACTTAAATTATATGAACATATTATTAATGGTTTTCTAATAGCAACATACTAATCAAATAATTGAAATTGTTTGAATCTCTTAGCCTAGCTAATAGGAAAATATTATAAAAGTGCACTGTGCGTTAGGCATATACGGCATACGGCTTACATACGGTGATGTCACACAGACACAGCATTAACGGCTACTGCTACTACACTACACTTACTCTAAAGTACTCACTGAGTACTGCAACTGGTAGTACTGGTACTGGCACTGGCACTGGTGACGGTTACTGTACTGCTAATATTATTTTAATTAAAGCAGTGGCTTGTGACTTGTGGTGTGTAAGCCGTAAGCAGCGTAAGCATGAGTGTCAAGTAGCAAATGGCGAATGGTGTTGAAACTTGAGCTGATGTGAACCGTGATAATTAACTATAAAAGCTTTTACCAAAGTTAGTGTTTTGTGGAATTAAAACGAATATAAGCTTACAAGAGTTACAATTTAAAATACAAATAATTGTGTTATTTTAAGTAAATTATTATTTTGAGTATTATTTACCAGTGTAATTAATTAGCGTATAGTTCTAGATGCTAGTCACTTAAACGTATAAGAACGCTGCTAAAAAATTTATCCGTATACTTCTGTATTCTAATTTATATGAGTGAGCGTGCATCTGTGTGCCCACAGTAAATATTCAAAGATATGCTTTGGTGTATAAACGAAAACTGTAGGAATGTTATTATTATGAAGATAAATGCCACTACATTAAAATTATGCAGGATACTATGCACTCTGCAATGCAAAAAACGGGCGTATTCTCCAAAATTTTTCTACCCATAAGGTTTCTACCCGGACTTTTGTAACCCAGACATTTTCTACCCACCACGAAACCTAGGAATTTTCCCACCAAAGACTATGGCTTAAGTGGAAGTAAAATAAAAAACAAAACTACTTATGGGTGTACACGCTTAGAAAAGATCGTATTGACATCTTGCTACAGTAGAGCTAACAGATTTGGGTGTTAATTTTAATACAATGAGTAGTTGATTTCCAATTTTTTAGAGTATAAAAATTTGTAAGCTGCATGAAACACCGCCTTGTGTTAATACATCGACACATAACATTGTTACAGTTGACAAAAAATAGTGCATAGAATTTAAACCGCCGTATATTGGGCTAAATTAGTGTCACAGCTGTAAATAAATTGTCCCAGACGAGTGGTTAAAGACGCTGGTACCAATATAGAAGGTTTAAGCTTCGAGCCGGACTTTTAGCATTATCTTTTAATTCAGTTAGTCACGTAACTACTTCTTTGTTATATATGCAACACAAAAAATAGTATACTCAGACCTAACAATTAAAGTGTCAATCTCTAACTAGAATTTGTGTTGACTACTGTAAGACCTTCTGGTGTCGATGTCAAACCGATTAGTTACAAATTAACATCTATGTGGTTAATTTGCATATACTTTTCTAAAAGTGTACTGTAGTAATACGGCAGATTTAAATGAGTTTATTAAATTATTAATATTAAACAAATGAATTTCCCCCGGAATTTCCTTACACATATGGATTCTACACGGACTTAGTCTACCCATATGGATTCTACACGGACTTTGTCTACCCACATGGATTCTACACGGACTTTGTCTACCCATATGGATTCTACACGGACTTGTTCTACCCATATGGATTCCACACGGACTTCTATTACCCATTAAGGATTCTACACGGACTTGTTCTACCCATATGGATTCCACACGGACTTCTCCTACTCATTAAGGATTCTACACGGACTTTTCGTACCCATATTGATTCTACACGGACATTTTCTACCCATATGGATTCTCCACGGACTTTTTCTACCCATATGGATTCTACACGCTTAACAAAGATTTCAACTTACTTTTAATCAGGCCGAGCTAACACATTTGTGTGTTAACTTCAAAACAATTTCTTTAAAACACGATTTCATTTCAACACGAAACACGGTCTCAGGCCAGTGGTTAAAGAGGCAGATACCTGACTAGAACGATGTGGGTTCAAACTTCGATTTTTGCATTATTTTTTAAAGCAGCTAGTCACTTAACTAACTCTTGGTTACATATTCAACACAAAAAATTGTAAACTGAGTCTAACATATTACAGTGTAAAAATACCTAAATTTGTGGGAATAATTTTTTTCAATCATTCATATGCAATATAATTGGAGCAAGATTTATCTAAAATCTGACAGAATAACATTTTTATGCAGACGCGTTTTTACGATTTGCAGCGAATTGTTTTTTACTGACACTGGAAAAACAATTTATTGGTCAGGCAAATTGGTGTTGCATCAGCAATTCAGCTTTATTAAAATTTATAACAAAAGGTTATTGCTGAGATGAGGTATCTTCCTGTGCATCATCCCTGGTCCTGGTTAGCGCATTTTTCGTATCTGTTTCTTCACTCTGCAGGTTTTTCCGTGCTAAGCACAGTAGTATGTGATTTTTATATACTTTCATTTTTTTGTTAATAAACTGATATACATACTATTAATTTATGTAAAATTTGAAACGCACTGCGTTTCCGCTCCCTATTCAAATTCAGATAGGACTGCAACCCACACCCACACAGAGTCAAGTTGATACGTGCTACAATAAGACAGGAGCTTTTAAGCTAGCACCCAAAGTGTTGACCAATGTAACATCTTCTGGTTTTAATTTTGGAGAAACACAAAAATATGTTACAAATTAACACCTATGTGGTTAATTTGCTTATATTTTTCTAAGCGTGTACAGACTTTTACTACCTATTAGGATTCCGCACGAACTTTTCCTACCCATATGGATTCTACACGGACTCTTGCTACCCATCTGGATTCTACACGGACTTTTCCTACCCATAAGGATTCTACACAGACGTTCCTTACCCATATGTATTCTACACAATTCTACGACACTGAGTCGAAACGACATTTTGCCGTACGACATTGCGTCGACGACACTAAAAAGCAAACGACAGTATTATTATTATTATTATTTACCGGGGTTTGGTAAAACTAACGCCGCCGAGGCTTTATTTATAATGGCCTATTGCAGACTCACTCTTACAAAAAAAAAGAAAAAAAAAGAGAAGAGAGAAAAATAAAATAAAATAAACTCGTCTGATGGACGGCTGTCACGTACCGAAACACGCCATCCTACCTGACACACCTCACACCCAGGTCATACTGCTACTAGCAGCCGCACTACCACCAGCGACCGCACTATCGCCAGCGGCCGCACTACCACCAGCAACGGCACCACCCACAACCTCGAATTTCACCCATCCCATAGAAGAGCCAATGGCCAAGGGTGGACAGGAACCGATTACTTTCCGCATCTACCGTCAGATGCCAAACGCGAGGGGGCCTTTCACCCCTGGTGATCGCTCTCACGTCCAGCGGCAACCGGGAAAGAGTTACTTATCCTGGATTATCCTTGGTTCGCGCCACGTTCGAAATACATCAAATTTCTGGTTCTACTAAAATATTTCGAATTAATTTTAAAAATAAACAGACAATTAACAAAATTCAAACTGACACACATATACCAAAAGAACCACAAGAATCTGGGTCACAATTTTATGAAAAAAACATTAACAGAAACACCAGACTAAAGAGAGGAAAGCTGACACAAAGAAACACCTATACCACGGCTTACAAAACAACATTACAGTGGACCAACGGATAAATCTCTTCGAATTGAAATTTTTCATCTCTGCCCGGACCGACAGGAGATTAGGTTTCTAAATCAATTTCTTGGTAAATCAAAGGCTGTAGTCGGAATCCGGGCACACAATCAGGCGAGTAGTTACTAATTATGCTTTTTAACTGTATATAATTTTAACTGTATAAGATTCAACATTAAGAACTAAATCAACAAACCAACTTAAAAGTTAGTATAAACAAGAAACTAAAAGAAATTTTTCATATAAATTTTCATAAATGCCTGTTCGACACTCACCACTTACGAAACAATCTCGAGACGAAATGTCACAGAACAGTGAGAGGCGAGGCAATAAACGACCGAAACCGAATGAAGGAGACGACGCACAGGAGGATGAAACCGAAGTCGGTAATATGGAAGAGATGCTAAAACAATTATTGAAAGGACAAGCGGAAATCAAAGAAAAACTTGACACCGTCGAAACTCTCAACACAAAGGTATCACATCAGGAGACTCTTATCGATGAACTTCAAATAGAAAACAAAGAGCTTAAGTCAGAAATAACCACTTTAAAAAGAGAAATTGACCTAATACAACTAGAAGTGAGACAAGGCAATTTAATATTCAGCGGCTTAGTGGAGAAGCGGGATGAAACGTGGAAGACCAGAGAAATCCTTATTAGGAACGTCATCTCCGAAATGGGATTTTCATCTATAGAGATTGACACTACAAGACGATTAGGGAAACTAATAGAAGGAAAAGTGCGACCCATTAGTGTCTAGTTTGTGAGAGTTAAGGACCGAATGTTAATTGCTTCTAACAAAACCAAAGTCAAAGACACTGCTAGCTTGTATGAGGATAAATTGGTAACTACATGGCTTTGTATGGTTTAATATGTAATAGTATTTCTTTTAATTTATTTATTTTATTGTGTAATTATAATAGTGTCCGTTGGTTGAGAGCAGTACATTTGTATTGATAAACTTGACACTTAAATAAAGATCACTCAAACTTAAACTCAAACTCAAGCTTCAAAACAGTCTTCATAAACGAAGATCGACCCCCACGCATTCAAAAACAAAAACAGATCGAAAGAATGCAAAAACAAAGGGCAGCAGAACTAAACAATACAGAACCAAACAATCAACAAAACCAAACTAACGAAGCCCAAGTTTCACAAATGGACGTAACTAACAACACAAATCCAGGAAACACAGCATAGGATTTTGGTCGGCCTTTACAACCCTATAAGAATGTAAATATTTTAAATACTCACCAACAAGACCAACGTGGAATCTCCCACAGTGAAATTATTATTACCCGACATCAACAAATAAAACAAACAAAACGAATAGTACATAATGAATTTTTTCACTTGGAAAACATAATCTACTGGAATATTAATGGAATATTAAGCAATTCAATACAAAAACAAAATATTATTTTAACCGAGCTTCCAAGCATATTCTGCCTTGCTGAAACTTGGATGACGACTGACTTCAAATTTATTAATCAAATCAACAGCATTTACACAATAGTTCAGCAGTATGGAAACAAAAATTCCAAATTTGGACGAGCAAGCGGAGGATTAATCACCGGAATTAAAAATGAAATATCACAATTTTGGAATGTAGAAAAATTACAGAATCACATAAATCTCTTATCTAAATCCCAAAAAATAAAAATAATATTTGCATATCTCCCTCCATGTAACAAATTTGATAACACCATAAAAGACTTGACATCTCAGCTAGGAAAAAGCGGAATACTTATTGGGGATTTAAACGCACGCTGTGGGAATATTACTAATGACAGGATAGAAAGAAAAACTCAAAACACATACCTAAGCACCGAGCGGTGTTCTAAAGACACATCACACAAGAGAGGAGAAATACTGTCAAACGAAATAGGTATGGCCAATTTGGTCATAGTCAACGGGAGAACAACATCAGATCCCGAGGGAGAACCTACTTTTACTAGAGGAAATGGACACAGTCAGGTGGACTTTTGCATCTCTACGCAAAATATCATACCAAAAATTCAAGATCTAAATATAAGAACTGACCCGCACTCGGATCATGGTCTCGTGGAGCTAACGTTAAGCAATAGAAAAGAAAGCAGTAAGGAATTTGGCAAATATGAAAAAATTGTATAGTACTCTAAACAACTAAACCTCTTTCATTCTTTCTTGCCAGAGCCAAATAAATTTCGAATTGCAACCTATGAAGTACTTAAAAATGCTATAACAAATGCTGCTAAGGAATCTAACATGCTGAGAAACATAAAATTTCAAACATCTTTACAATTAGGACCCTTGTAGTTCGATGCATGCTGCCGTAAAAACAAACAAGAGTGTAACAAACTAATCAAACAAATTCAAAAACACCGCAGAAGCGGACAAGGCCTGTCCAGAACTATCAGTAAGTACACTACGGCAAGGCAGTTGTATCTCAAAACAATAAAAGAAAAACGCACAAATTACTACAACAAGATTCAAGAAAATATTTCCAACGCAAGAACATCAAAAGATTTTTGGGCTGCTGTCAGTAAAGTAAAACCAACTACCAGGGTAGCAGTAAAAAACAGCATATCACTTGATACTTGGCATAATCATTTTACAACAGTATTTAACCCTAAAATCAACGAAGAACCTAAATCTCCAAATTTGGAAGTAGAAGTAAAGGATGATATGTTGGACAAGGAAATATCAATAGATGAAGTCAAAGAAGCCATAAGTAGGCTAGCAAATAACAAATCCTCTAGTACCGATGCCATCCCAAACGAGCTTTGGAAGAACTTGAGCAATGACTACATTGAAATCCTAACATCGCTTTTTAACGAAATTTTAAAAACAAAAAAGGTACCAAAAAGGTGGCATGAAATAACTATAGTCCCTATATACAAAAAAGGCGACAAAGAAGCTCCCTCCAACTACCGGCCAGTGTCACTACTTAATTCATCTACAAAGCTATTTACAATTATTTTAGCAAACCGGCTGCAGTCGTGGTGTAGAACACCTAACAAATTAAAAGAAAACCAAACAGCATATCAAAAATCAACCGGATGCCAGGATAACATATTTCGACTTATGTCCGTTGCATAAAAATCATTAGCAAAACCAAACTTCAATTACTTATTTGCTTTATTTATTGACTTAAGTCAAGCGTTTGATAGTATTATTCACAGCAAGTTGTGGGAAACTCTACTAAGAAAAGGGATCAGCACAAACTTTATTGAAATAATTATGGAAATCTACAATGACGTAAAAACTAGAGCTCGAACCGGATTCGGCTACACGGACTGGATTAACGTTTTAATTGGAGTTCTTCAGGGTGAAACCTTGTCACCAAACCTCTTTAATCTGTACCTAGACGAAATAGTTCATGAGTTAGAAGGAACTGGCACTCTGGGCATCCGTATGAAGGCGATTACGCTCCTTATTCTTTTATATGCCGATGACATCATTCTAACTGCACCTACTCCAGGAGAATTGCAAAAGCAAATAAATGTAGCAAAAACATTCTTCGACAAAAATTTGCTTAAAGTTAACCTAGCTAAGACTAAACTTATAATCTTTAGATCCGGATCGAGACTGAAATATGACGTGAAAAAAACAAAAATGTTTTGGGGAAACTCTGAAATAGAGCAAGTCAAGGAGTATACGTATCTTGGAGTCCCAATGAGTTTCAATGGAACATTTGACGTAGCAAAAACTCACTTCATTTAAAAGGCCAAATATACGCTGTCACAGTTTTATACATTACTACAACATACAAAGACAAACAGACTAGAAGTAAGATTAAAGCTATTTAACTCTCTAGTGAAGTCAATGGTAACTTACTCGGCACCAATCTGGGCTCTTAACTTTATCGAAGACGTAGAAATGCTGCAAACACAATTTCTAAGATCTCTAGTTAACACAATATCTCTGACCCCTGGTTACATACTTCGACTGGAAACAGGAATGACTAAAATCATATTTGTTATCTTTAAGGCAGTGGTACGATTTCTACAAAAGAATATCTTCGGTCATGGACAAAACAGCATCAACTACAATTGTTATATGGAGCTTAAGGAAATTAAATCAAAAAACCATAAACTTAACTGGATAGTTCAAGTGAAAAATTTATTCAAATCGCTAAACATGGAAACCGAATTTGGAAAAATATCATACCCATTTGCCAAGAAACATGCATACATGCTTATTGCAAAAGCTTCACAAATGTCAATTAATCAAGACGTTCTAGACATGCTGAACAGCACTAATATAAAGCACTTTAAAGAAATAAAATTACATGCCAAGACAAGTAGAATTTACCACCAGGGTGTTTCATGGTCAGTAGCCAAACTTATCCAGCAACTAAGATTTGGACATCCCTATATTAAAATTAAGGGAAGCAAAATTAAACTAGTAATGATAAATAAAATCTGGAAAGCTGATAAGTCAACGAGTTGTCCGTATTGCAATCACAGCGAGGAGGACATATTTCACGTAATTCTGACTTGCCCGAAATACATAACAGAACGAGAAAAATTAAATATCAATAAACACGAAATCACAAAGAACAATTACATTGTAAAAATGTTTAATGACGAAGCCTGTACAGCTAGCTACATGCAGGGAATTTATGACTTCTGGACAGCAGTTCTCAAAATAAGGACAAATACCACGGACGAACAGAAGGAAACTGTAACACTATGAAAAGATACAATATACTTAGTAATAATAATTTCTCTTAATCTATGTAAAATAATTATCACGTTAAACTACAAAATTACAAAATTACAAAATTTCTGAATTGTTTATAATATTAACTTATTACTCGAACTAAGGATCGATATAACCTTGCATAAATAAGAATGTTAATTTGTACCATGAAGGGGTTGTAAGGGCCAATGGCCACATATCAACTAGATGAAATAAATGTATATATATATACTTGATGGATTGCGATCCTTCAAAAAGAAGCACAAATTCCGTAAAGGCCTCACGAGTGAGTTTTCCGTAGCTGTGCCCCTCTATTTCTCCCCGGAGCTTAATTCTTCTTGTTTTGACCACAGGGAGCGCCCAGGAAAAAATTTTGTTTCCCCTTCCCAGGTGCTCCCCGCACAATACTTTCTCAGGCAGCACTGGCCCAATACCCCAAAAGTCACCTTCCCCTACGCAAATGCCCTCCCGTGAGTATCACCAAATCTGGGAACCATCCCACCAATCACGGGCTTCAGGATATTCCCATGATCACTGCTCCCCTTTGGAGCCCCCTTCTCCTCTGAACACATCGCACTGACACCTGACTTAATCGTGAAGTCGGAATCACATGATGATTCCCCAAGGATGTTGGAATCCGGATTAGACAACATCTGCACACTCCAGGCCTCCCCCGCAGAGGTAGCCCTAGCATTGGTCTCCATGTCTGAAACAAACTAGTAACCATAATAGTTACAAGGCATATCAGACACCACGACCTCTTTCCAATACAACAAACATACATGAATGCCCATACACAAGGTGAACTTGGTTTAGTCTGGAGTGGCCGGTCAGTACATATTACCCTTCCAGACATCCAAGACCTAGCCCAACAACTCACTAACAGTAGTAAAAAAAATAAATACAATTTATTCTCATTCCCATCTGGTTCAACAAAAACGAAAGACAGCAGCATTGTCAATTTCAGATTTGACCACCATCTGCCATCCAACTTTACATCTTTGAACTAATAGCTAAATAATTTGCCGAGAGAGGTTCTTGGATTGGTGCTGTAGCTCCAAACTAAGCACACCCAACACAAAAACATTCAGCCACCCGACCACCTGCGAAAAAACTAAATAAAAAATAAAATAAATAAATAGTTCCCCTCTCTAAGAGAAATAAAATTCGGTGATCGAAATGTCACCCTTCACCCGAGAAGACTTTTTCCGCTCCAACCTTCTCCGGTTAATTTGCCATCCTCCCGTCTTTTCTTTCTCACACAATCACACACAAAAAGAAATAAAAAACAAATTTATTTTCTTCCCACAAAACACGCACTTGCTTCCCGTTCGAGTGACTGTACGCTTCTGACAGTACGAACGACACGACAGTAGGTTGACAGACAGTTCGGAGTACACTCTTTGTTGACAGACATTTCGTTGTATACTCTTCGTCGACAGACATCTCGTTGAAAGACATTACGTTTAATTCGCTAAGACCAAGGACAATTAGCTGAAAATATTTTCCAACGGTATACTATTTTTGTGTACTGATATTAGGTCTCAAGCACTAATATTTTCAAAACTGCCAGCCTTGTGCAGCATTATTATGAACATTTTAATGTACAGATATTTATGCAGGCATGTATAAGTAAAATAAATGAACCCAACATGAGTGCTAATTTTAAATTTTTCCATCATACCCAATATCAGTAACTGTAATCAGCATTCTTCTTCTTAAGCGTGTAATTGTCAGTCAATATTAATGCAGTTGTTTAAATGCTCAGTTTGACACACCATTTTCTAAAACAAGTTAATCCTAATATTATTGTCAGTTGCCTCCTGTTCAAAAACTGGCAAAATTATATAAGTAGATTGTGATTTTTTGATTATTAGTTACATAAGTGACAATAAAATAGATAGGGCCAAAAAATATTATTGTTACTTGTCGCAAAAAAAAGCTGTTCAGGAAGGGAAATAGTTGAGAATGGTAGCAACAAATGGTACTAGCTAATGCAGGTTATAAAAGAAAAAATGGGTTTCAAAGAAATCAAATCTTTTGCTGATTTACCGAAAAGACAAAAAGAACGCAATGCGTTATTTCATATTCTAATAAATCTATTGAAGAATATTTAGAAGGAATTGCCTTATTCTTAAGGCACATATTCCGGACCAAATATTGTGAGAAATGATAGCAATAGTGAATAATTTGTAGATTTTTTATGCTTCTATTTTATTATTAAGATGGTTAAAATATTGCAGAGCACAGAAATTATGTACGCTTGTACTAATTCAATACTATTTTTAAAATTAAAGCGAAATCATATCTGGTTGAAACAAGTTTTTGTTTATGCCGGTTATCGTGCGTGCCTATGTGCTCCACCCTACGTGTAGTTTTTATTAGAATTTTTGCTATGCATCATAACATACCTACACTGTCATGTTTTTTTTTAATTTTTATTAATTCATAGAATCCTTGTAGCTAACTTTAATATTTTGCTTAATGTCTACCAACGCAGTGTCGTTCGACGTTCAGCCTCCTACTTAATGTCTGTCGACGCAACGTCGTCGACCTAATGTCGGTTCGACGAATTATTTTTCAGCAAAATGTCTGGCTCCGAAATGTCGTCAACGGAACGTTGTTTCGACCCAGTGTCGCCAGACCTTCTACACGCTTTAATGGATTTTTAGTTAATTTCAAAATTTTTGAAGGTGGGAAAAAATGTTAGCTACGTGCAACACCGCTGTGTGTTAATATGACTACACTAATTAATGTTGCAGTTGACCGAAAATCGTGTTAAGAATTTATACCACCGTATATTGAGCTAAAATAGTGCTACAACTGTAAATGAAATGTCTTAGGCCAGTAGCTAAAAAGGCCGATACCTGACTATAATAAGGCGGGTTCGAGCTTCACTTTTTGCATTATTTTTGAGCCATTGTGCCAACCAGCCATTCCTAATCAGACTTGAAGCGTACTTTTTTTGTGTAAATTTGTGTTGACCACTGTAACACCTTATAGTGTCGACGGAGTAACACAAAAATATGTTACAAATTAACACGTATGTGGTTAATTTGCTTATATTTTTCTAAGCGTATACATGAAATTTTTCTACCTACATGGATTCAACACGGACTTTTCCTACCCATATAGATTTTACACGGACGTTTCCTACCCATATAGATTCTACACGGACTTTTTCTACCCATATGGATTCCGCACACACTTTTCTTACCCATATGGATTCTACACGGACTTTTCCTACTTATATGGATTCTTCACGGACTTTTCTCAGCTATATGGATTCCACACGGACTTGTCTTACCTATATATATTTCACACGGACTTTTTCTATTCTTATGGATTTTACACGGACTTGTCCTACCCATAAGGATTTCAGACGGACATTTCCTACCCATATGGATTCTACACTGACTTTTCCTACCCATATGGATTCTACACTGACTTTTCCTACTAATATGGATCTGACATGCACTTTTTTTACCCGGGCGTTTCCTACCAACGAAAACACCTGTGACATGTTTGGCTTAGACGTTTCCTACCAACGACCAAACCTGTGACTTTTTCTACCCAAGGCTATGACTTAAATCTACTGGCATTGAGTTGCACCACCATGTAATTGTGTCCTCAAGGCGACCCATTGGTGATCACTAGAGGTCGTACGGCTGGTTAGTAATATTATAAAAACTGTGCAGTTTTTTTAAAATTTTGTTTTACAGACCGATACGGCTCTTACAACAAACCTGTTGCATTGCAATGGGTTTGTAGCCTAAAATATTTTAGTGTCAATATCTAACTAGAATTTGTGTTGACCACTGTAACACATGTTGTAAACGTCGGAGTAACAAAAACATACATTACAAATTAACATCTATTTTCCCAAACGTGTACTATTGTGATACGGCAGCTTCTAATAAGTTCAATAAATTATTACTATTCATCATTACGTATGTACATTAGGCTTATATGAATAATACTGACGGTAGTAATATAACAGCATAAAACAACAACTATGGTATTTTTAATATAATTAATGAATTATATATCACTTAAAGCTTTTATTGATGCAATACAGAATATTGTGTTCAGCTTGTACTCCTGTGGTCACTAGAATCACGATAAAGTTTTTGTTTACTAACTGTATTCGTGCACTTTTTACTTTAGTGCACTATTAAGTTAAGTGCACCAGCTACTTGGTGTCGCCACTGATTTGTTCACAAGCTACTTTGATGCACAAATTATTTTAGTGTACTTATTAGTTAGGTGCACTAGTTACTTATTGTCGCAACTACTTTATGCTCTAGCTACATTAGTGTAGAAAAACCTTTAGTGGTGCGGTAATTTGTTAGGGGCACACTCATTTTGGTGTCACAACTAACTTTTAAACCAGCTACTTAGTAATAATAGTGATTTAAAGCATTGCGTATTTTAGTGCGCATGGTATATGGACGCACGAATAAGTATGGTGCCTTTAACTATCTTGTGCCGTGTCAGATTCGATTTAATAACAAATAAGATGCACTAATAACTTAAGTGCACAAATTAGCTAAGTGTACTAGAAATTTAGTGTTGCAACACAGTATCCGCACCTACTGCTTTAGCACACAAAGAAATTGTGTGCACAAATTATTTAGATAAACCATGAACTTGGTGACGCACTTATTATGAGCCACCAACTGCATAAGCACAAAAATAATGTTTGTGCTCTAATAGGCTGGGTGCACAATCTATTGTGTCTTGCATAGGATGTAGTTAAATATCTACAAATTTTGTGCTGCTACTATAACACTGCGTTCACTGCAATTATAATTTAGCACAAATTATTTATATGTACCGATTAAATAGGTAAATCAGCTCTGTCCAGTATAAGCTGTTTTAGTGCACAAATTGGTTGAGTGAAATACTTACTGTGTCTACAGTGCTTACATACTTACGTTGTGTCTAGTGTTTATTATTGTTTAATTACACAATAACATAATTTTTATTTTAATGTATGGGTAACTGAGTTACATGCTATTTGCCTGTATAGTAAGGTACAATCGACTTTAAGTCTGATCTATTAATTGTATATATCGTATAAGAATATATCAAAATTTGATGAATAAAAGTATAAAATCTTAAAATTATAGAATTCTAATACCATTTTTTAAACATAAACTGGCATAAGTTTTAAAATTCTGCATCACTGTCACTGTTATTAGTGTCAGTGCATTGTGCATTGCTATGTATATATAATTAATGATTATCATTTTTTTAATTTTTGATTGGTGATTTGGTGTTGGTATCAAATCTTTTTTGTGTTCATACTTCCAAATAGTTATTCAATATTTATACATATTATATTATATATATTATATTTAGGTGGTCGTTAGTATTATAGTAAAGTAAATAGTCAATAGTAAATAGTTATAATATTTTATCATTAGTATTGTATATGTTGACATGCTTTGCTAAAGGCTACAACATTTTTTATAGGTAGGTACAAATTACTTTTAGTATCTGAGGGTTTGGCTCTCTTGTGAGGGAAAGAGGTGGAAATTTTGCGTCGGACTCCCTGTGAGGCCCATCGTTCTGAACGAGGAAAAAAAACGAACGAATGTGAACGGCACTTTTTTTCGGGCTCACTCCAGGCTCACAATTTTTAGTTTTTTTTTTAAATTCGTGACTACCGTTCACAAGTATTTTGACAAGACAAAGTGACTGATTGTCTTACTTAGCTTATGACGTCATTGAGGCAAGTCAAGCTAAATAAATTCAAATAAGGTAAATAACATTTTGCAAGGTGGACCAAGAAAATTTCAATAATACATCTGGTAAACAATATCAGGGACGAACGTATGGACTCTGGGGCTAGTTTAATTAATAATATCGTTTGTGAAGGACCAAAATGACCCATATACATTTTTAGCCTAAAAATATTCACTATCTACAAAACTAGTTACCTACTAAAAAATGCAAATAAAACATTTTGTATTGTTCAAAAACATGCAAATAAAACATTTTGTATTGTTCAAAAACATGCAAATAAAACATTTTGTATTGTTCAAAAGTATGCAGATAAAACATTTTGCACTTTTCAAAACATGCAAATCAAAACTTTGGGACCTTTTAAAAACTCTTAAATTAACATTTTACTCATCGTCCTTATTTTGTATTTTTTATGAGAGCTCATTTTGATTCTAGCGTGAATTGGATTTGGGTTATTTCAGTTCTTCACCGACGATATGTAACGCTATGTATCGTCCACAAATGACGGCATTCGTAGGGTCAATAGGTCTACTTGGGGCGTGGGGGTGTGCAATAATGACCTTCCATTTATGCAGTTGTTAAGCTGGTGACATGTGGCTCAAAATGAGGATTTTCTAATAACGTAATTTGTGGAAGATTTTTTATTGATACATCCAATAGCAACAGACTTGAACAAAAGTAATACGTGCTGATGATGATGATTTGATGTTCATAAAAACACTCTAATTGTTAGTAACTGCGGTAAACAAGTTTTACGTCCAAGCAAAATCTGTTTTCATGCTTACCTAATACAGAATGCCAACCTTTTTATTTTAATGTGTATGTGTGTTTTTGATTTGGTATAGCATCGTATAATAGGAAGCAATATCAACGCTCTCGATTATTGGTCATAATTTACTATTTTATTGTCGTAAACAACTTTTTCATTACCCATGGATCGACACGTGTGCTGAGGTTAAACGTATACATGAAGAGTGCATGTTGACTGTGAAGACCCAAAATGACCCATATCCACTTTTAGCTAAAACCAATATCCACTATCTACAAAAATATTCACATATGTCTTAAGAGCATTTAAATAGAACGTTTTGCACTTTTCAAAACACATGGAATTAGAACATTTTGCACCTTTTCAAACACATGGAATTAGAACATTTTGCACCTTTTCAAAAACATGGAATTAAAACATTTTGCACCTTTTCAAACACATGGAATTAGAACATTTTGCACCTTTTCAAACACATGGAATTAGAACATTTTGCAACTTTTCAAACACATGGAATTAGAACATTTTGCACCTTTTCAAAAACATGGAATTAAAACATTTTGCACCTTTTCAAACACATGGAATTAGAACATTTTGCACCTTTTCAAAACATAGAATTAGAAAATTTTGCACCTATTCAAAAACATTTAAATAAGACATTTTGCATTATTAAAAAACATGAAAATAGAACATTTAACTCAAAAACTCGTTAGTATCATTTTACGCTCATTTTTAGCGTAGCTTAAATTGGATATGGGTCATTTTGCTTCTTCACAGACGATATGCATCATTGATTGACCCTTGAAGTCTTGAAATTAGTGAAGCGGATAAACCACATTTTTATTTAATTATTCAGTTCTTTAGTAGGAATAGTTTTTTGGCCATATTGAATTTAGCATAACAAAACAAATTGACGGCAATTTGGGGTAATTTTAATGCTAATATTGGATCCTTTTATTGTAAGTCCTGGTGTTAGAAATATGTAGGCACTGCATTCTATTTTTTATATTGCATTTTTGAACGTGGATTTAATAAAATAGGCTCATTTGTGCTGCTGTGTTTTAGTTTTAAAATAGAGTTTTTTGTTTTGCTTTAACGTATTATGACAGTAAACGTTGCTAGCTGATCTTTGAATTTCAATAGACTGTATGAAATAGGTGCAAACTAATTAATTTAAGTAGCAACCATAAATAAATTATTAATCTCGTCTGTAAAAAACCAAAATTACCCATATCCAATTTAAGCTACAATCAAAATGAGTTACGTCATAAAAACAAAATAAGAAAAATGCGTCAAATGTTAATTAAGAGTTTTTAAAAAGTTTAAAACGTTCTATTTAATTGTTTTTAAAAAGCTTTGTTCTGTTAACATTTTTTTGAAAAGGTGCAAAATGTTCTAGTTCCATTTTTTGGAAAAGGTCCAAAATGCTATGTTTTTCAAAAATGTTAAATGTGGTATTTACATGTTTTTAAAAAGGAGCAAAATGCTCTAAATTTAATATTTTTGAAAAGGTGCAAAATGCTCTGATTTCATTTTTTAGAAAAAGTGCAAAATGTTCTAATTCCATATTTTGGAAAAAGTACAAAATTTTCTAATTCATTGTGTTACTTGTGTTTGAACAGTACAAAATTTTCTATTTAAATGCTCTGAAGACATATTTGTATATTTTTGTTCATACGTATGCAGTCGATATTGGTTTCAGCTAATAATGGATATGGGTCATTTTGATAAAAGTAGACCAGGAGAAAAAAGGAATTTATGAACCCTGTGCTAAATACTTCTTGGAAAAATGGGATCTGCGTAGCATACAAGTAATAGGACTTTATATTGGAGCACGTGGGACCATCACAAATTTTTTTAAAGCGTGGGCTAAATCATTTTGCGTACCGTCAAAAGTATTGGATGATATTTTAATGATCGCTCTGAAAGGATCAATAAGGATTTATAATCATCATTTATATACTTAAAATTTATGAGTGTAGGATATGTTTTCCTTTGTTTTTCGAAAATGTTAAAATTATGATAAGAAAGTATTGTTTTGTATACTGAGCTGCAAGGCTATTGCAATTGTGCAACAGTGACTTAATAAAGTTTTTTCTCTCATAAAAGATATCAACTGAGAAAATAATTAAAAACCATGGAATATTGGGCTACATAGCTTCACGTATTCCGCTCACTAATCACTAATTTAAACGGATGTGGTGAAAGTACCAACCCAAAAACAGGCTCTAGTGAAGGTTTTTCTTCAGTATTGCTGACATTGAATTTTTGGAAGAAATGCGTCGTTATTAAAAAGAGTTGGTCCCGGGCAAAGCCTTCCCCTACGCAACTTCTTTTGCCGAAACCAAAGGGAAGCATGCGCTCCGCTGGCTTCCCAATATTATTCGTTCCTGACGATCCTTCTTCCGGAAGTATGAGCACAGCTGATTTCAAAGCGTTAGAGTTTCGCGCTTTAGCGCCATTAAGAAATCGTTCAGGTTGAAACGAGTCCGGTTCAGGCCAAATGTGTGGGTCATGATGAATTCCATACAAATTTGCAACTATCATGGTGTCCTTTGCAATTTTGTAGCCACGAAAAATAACATCTTCCGTAGCTCGGTGAAATACTGCCACAGGAGAGATTGAGGAAATTCTAAGAAGTTCCTGGAGGACTGCTTCTGTGTACGGCATCCTAGGCATGTCTGAAACTGTTGGCTGCCGAAGTTCGCCACCTATTTCAAGTTCCATAACCTCATCGATTTCTTCCTGAAGTTTTTTCTGGATGTGTGGCTCTCTCGCCATGTAAAGGAGAAGCCAATCCAGGGATACAGATGTCGTGTCAATAGCGCCGATAAAAATGTCACCCATTGTGAATTGTTGCTCTTGCCCCTTGTAAAAACTTGAATTGCAATCATTCACAGCTCGCGCAACTTGGTCAAAGTACGCATGCGCCAAACTCTTGCGTTCATTAACAACGTAAGTTCCCCTGCTTGTCTCGATTTGACAGCCCATAAAGTTGTAGATTGTCTTTAGGCCGTTGACGGTTTCATTCTTGCCGAGAAATGCGAGCGCATGCGCCACCCATGGAAAATACCAACACATAATGCCTAAAGCGCTCCTTTGTGTATTTATGGCCCTGTTAGTGATCAGTTTAATAATTTTAGTTAATTGTGTACTGATTCAGTGGTAAATAATTATCGCTATGCTCATAATTGCAGGAGGCAATACTTGTCAAGTAGCTGAGTCAAATTGTTTAGTGTTGGGTCATCCTCGCTTAAGCGCCATCCCATAACAGACACCCAAATTGAATTTAGTACAGGGAACTGAAAGAAATGATGTATAGGAAACTTTTTACATCTTCCATCCAGGCCCATCCTGCACTCAGTTTGTATTTTGCTCAAAAAGTTGACAATTTCTTCCTTTACACGAAATTCTAGTTCCGATTTTGTAAGTCCAACGTTTTTAAAAGACTGAATTACAAATTTTCTCTGCTCAGTTTGACGAGGTCCATCAACAAGAAGAATTCCTGGAAATAAATCATTAGGCTCAGCTCAATACAAGTAAACGTACAAAGGGATCGTCTAGGTATCACGACAAAAGAGCTCCGTCATAATACCTCGGACTAAAACACCTCTGCCATAAGACCGAAAAAAATCAGAACACCTCATGGACAAAAGACCTCCGGAAATATTAGCTCCAAGCCAAAAGACCTCAATAATTTTTGGCCGCAGATTACAAAACACCGTTTACAAACTGACCTCTTGAAAAAGAGACGTACAGAAAACCAAGACCTCTACAAAATTATTATTAATTATACCCTATAACGGCTAAAGCAACAAAAATTAGTGCGAGACAAACGCACTTTGTACACATCCAAAGACGAGAGATCTGCCTAGAAGACAAGGCAGTAGTATGTATTATTATTTCGTCAAAATCTCTCTCTCTCCTTTTGAGCTGGCCAATGGGCAGCTGAGAGGATGTGTCCGACGGACTAATCAGCGATTGAGAGGATGTATGATAGCTACCAATCGCTTTAATTTCCGCTAAACTTTGAATTTGAACTGAAAATCAATTACTGAATTTGAATTTGAATTATTCCTACCCAAACAAGGCAATCTTACTCAAGTTTATCCTTGCTGGTGGGAAGGCGTAATGTGGAAATGGGCTGGACTATTTTCCAGGAATAATAACATACTACTGCCTTGTCTTCTAGGAAGATCTCTCGTCTTATTACCAGTACAGGTTGGTCTGGCGGTTGACTAGGAGGGTGATTCCTTCTGGTTAAGCAACAGTCCAAGCGCATTCTGAAATGGATGGGTGACCTGTGCTTGGTAATCCTGCAAGGCTCGGTGGTATGTACGTTGCAGGTCCTAGAGGACAGATTTTCGGAGTCATTCTCTAGGCTTTCTAGAGTTCCCTTCTCTAGAAAAAGTAGTCAGAAATAATAAAATCAAATAAAAAGTAACGACTATAGTGAGTAGTAATAGTATAAAGGTCCCTCCCTGGAAATCAGTGAGAATTCGCTGTGAGGAGAAGACGTTAAAGCAATTACTTTACTTTACTTTACTTTCTTTGGTACACATCAACTTACCTCTTAAAAATAATGCCTCTTGAATTAAAAAACGCTTACACACTAAATAAATATACCGTTCTTACAAGAGAACCACTGCCAAGTGATTCACCGAGATTCAGAAACACCTTTTTAAAAAATCTAGGTACCTGCTTTTAAATAGTACAGACCCGAAGAAACTCAAACGCATTTTGAGCTGTTTGGTCTTAGTGACCTAATTTTAAAATTTTGTAAATATTTGTTTGCCCTCTAACTTCTACAGTTCTCATCCGGATTGGGTAAATTTTATTTCTGATCCATCAGCTGTTTTCTGGAAAGTGCTTTTAGGATTTTGTTTAGCTTAAAAATTTTCATTTTTCTTCAAAAATCTGTAATTTATGAGACATAACTTTTTTAGAGCGGAAAGTTACTGAGGTAAATTTTTTTTAAATCTGCCTAATATTAGTGTTTGTGTGCGTAAAATTAAAACAAAACTAACTACAATAAAATAACTGACTGTTTTATGGAGTCCCACTAACTATATTGGAACAAAGTTGTAAATATCTTGCCATTGACATTTGTTTGACTCTTGAAATAAAATAAATTGTAACATTGTAAATAACTATCGCTTACTCAGAAAATCTCCTAAATGGTTTTACGGGGTTTCGGCTAAACAGGACTAAAACTTTCGGTCACCCCAGGTCTCTCACAACAGTCACAACCGAATTTTACAGTAATATAATTGTACTTTAAACACTATACTGTTTTTGTATAAAACCATTGAGACAACGAGATATGGTAGAAAACGCATTTGTACCAAAGTTTTTAGGACACAACACTTTCCCAGAAACGAGGTTTAGACAAAATATTTGCGGATTACTAGGCTGAGCTCATTATCTTATAATAGTTAAGCGAATTCACATTGCACATAATTTTAAAACCACATTTAATTATAAACAACTGTGGGAAATAGTTAACATTAATTCAGTGATCGTTTTTCCAAGAGGTCTTGTTTTCAAGAGGTCAATTGGTAGAAGGTGTTTTGTCCTGAGATTATAAATATGTGAGGTCTTTTTGCTCGGAGGTAATGTTTCCTGAGGTCTTTTGTCCATGAGGTGTTTTGATTTTCGGTCTTGTGAAGGAAGTAGCTTGGTCGGGGGTGTGACGCCAAAGGTCTTTGGATGACGTAATTTGGGAACTATCCCATACAGGATTTAATAAGTGTGAATTCCCTTAGATATATTGTGATAAATTATATTTAACCTACGATAAATACTTGTTACCTTTCATGTCACTGGATTTAAGAAAATTTGGGAGCAACGGTCGTCCTGCAAAAATATCCAGTTTAAATGCTTCTTTAATCATTTTGGCGTCATTTAAAACGACGGCTCTGTAGAAAATTCAAGGATTTTACATTACGTAATTCCACATTCACTTACGTGAGCTGGCGCTCGCACACGTCAGTGACTTGTAAAAGTAATAACTTTTTTAAAAAAATTTGTCGTAAACAAGCTTTTATTGAGTCTTACGGAATACTACCAAATTTGATGTGAACAATCGGTCCATAGATTCTAGCCCATTTCATAAATGTGACAGCTGGATTTTTGCCAAAAAATGGGAGATGACCGACTATTGGGAAACCCCATGGTCCTGTAAATAAATTGTAGTTGTTTTAGCCAGTAAATAGTTAAATACAAATAACATTGGCAATTCTGTTTAGAGTCTAAATGCCTTTTACCTGGTGGTAAACGAAAATTAGTATCTTCAAGTTGCCCACTTTGTAACCAAAAACACGCCCTAATTACAATCGCTACACAAATTGCTAAAATTACAATACCTGCCATTTAAACAAATAAAGGTATATGTGCTGTCAATGGAATTATTCTTTGTAAAAAACGTACGACTTACAATAATGCAATTAAAGTAAAAACGATATAAAAAAATAGATAAACTGGAAATAATTTAAAAAATAAACATATACAGTAAAACTTTGTTACAACGGTCTTTCAAGGGGGTGGTGTATTTTGACCGGTGTATCAAAGGTCCGTTGTAAAGTTACAACGGTCTTTGGCCGTTGTATAGTAATACATGGTTTTTGCATTATTTTAATTCGAAAAAAAATTGAATTTAATACAAGGTATAATAGTATTCTTTGTTAGTACAGAGTTAATAAAAGCTCGTAATTAGACGTTAGAAGATTCTAAAAATATAAGGAAAAACTTTGCTCAAGCTTAATTGACGTAGATTCTAAAGTTTTCAATTTTCCTCACAGCATTAAAAGCTGACTGAGCTTCGCACCCGTTCTTCAATATCTACATTTTAGGATTAACAGGCTCTGTAATTATTATTGCATGGTTAATAAATTGTTGATAAAAAGTCGCAAATAGACGCTAAAAGAGTAAAACAAATTCGCTTAAGTTTTGATAGTAGGTCTTTCAATATCAACATTGTTTTTTTTCACTTTCAAGTTCATGAATAACTGACACTTTTTCACTCACTCACATGCCAGTGTCATTGGCTTGCGATGTTTTTTGGTGATTGCAGCCATAATCATTTGCTAAAAAATCGTCTACGCCAACAGAAGTTAAAATTTTTAAAACAATTTGAAGCTAGCAAAAATAATAACTTGTAAAACCTAGTGCTATTACTCGTGTTAGATCCTGTCTAATTTGTGTTATTTGTATTCACCCGCCCAGTTATTTCTTGAGATATTATTCATTCTGGTTTACAGATAGAGACCTTGTTAAGAAAAAAAAATTGAAAACCAAAGACCGTTGTAACAAATATGATTCTAATGGTAACAGGGCTGTACGGTCCATAGATTTTGACCGGTGTATCAAATTGACCGTTGTAAAATTGACCGTTGTAAGACTATGCTTTAACATTGCACAGCATAGGGTTGTTGCCGGGACTGCTAAATTTGACCGGTATATCAAGAAGACCGTTGTAACCCAGGCCGGTGTAACCCGACTGCACTGTACGAGTTACGGAGTTATGCGACAAAACTTAAACTCCTGTGAATGCAGCACTACAAACCACAAATATATGAGGTTGACCAAGTTCCTACAGAACTTTTACGTCAGTACTTGGGTGTAATAAATTACATCGCAACTCCTATTTTTTAAAATTATGTCACACATAAACTTCTGTAAGCATTTAAATCGCGTGCAATTTCATGTAACGATTATTTATATGCCAGTCCATTTTTATTTTATTTCGAAACTACACAAATCCTATTTTAAACGCTCCATTGTTCCATGCTACTTCCTGATCGCAAGGACGGACGAAGGATTTTTTTTAAGCAGCAATTTGCTTCCATAGTGATTCCATACATAAACCACAATTTTTATTTTATTTATAGTTTCTTTTAGTAAACCAAAATGTTGTATTTACACGCTTTAGAAAATTTTAAAATGTTCGTTTTACTTGATTCTGAAAAGTACAAAATGTTTCATTTACATGTTTTAAGAAAAGCGTTAAATGTTTCATTTGCATGTTTTTGAAATGTACAAAAATATTTATTTTGCACGTATTTGAAAAGTGCTCAATTCAGTTTATACAACTACATTTAAAACCACGGTCAGGCTGGTAATAAACTACAATGTTTTAAAATTTTTCTAGTCAATCCAGTTTGAATGATGTACCGTTTAAGTTTATAACCATTTAGGAAGCAGTCAATATTTTGATTTTGAGATTTGGTGGGAAATTTAAAAAAAATGAACTTTTTATAGTGATGATACTTAAACGATGTCACTCAAATTACCACTCTGTTACGACCGCCCCACACCCATGTCGTCACTATAACATTTCTAAGTGTATATATAATTATGTTTAATATGGCAGTTTCTTGGACCCTACCAACGACATCATTTATGGGCAGTCCCATAAAGTCGTTTGTGCTGCTAACAGATCCTTGTAGTGCAGATTGCTTGTTATCAAATTGACCAAAAGGAATATAAAATATCGAATTTTAGGATTAACGTAAAATATAAACTACCGAACGTTACTGTTAGCCTTTGTTTTATTTTATATACATGTATATGCTTTATTCTATTGAAAAGAATATTAATGACATGTTGTACTGCAAAACCTGTATTATTGTTTGCTGCCAATCGCTTTTTTATTGCTACCCCCGACGACCCCCGATTGGACCCAACGATCTTGTACCTGAGCTAATGTGACCAAACTCACAAGTATCAGTAAGAACAACTCGTGCTGGCGATAATTTTACAGTAATACATCGAATTAGAATTCATTTTACTGTTCCAACTCGATACGGAGCAACTTGTGCCCAGCCAAGGAGCGCCTTTGCTAATGCTACCAAGCCAACTTGTACTGGCAACTCTCGTACCACGCCAACTCTTATCATCAACAACCGCACCTAATTAACTCGTACTGGCGATATTCTAACCAAGTCAACTTGAAATGGCTACACATACACAAGTTCCTGGCTCACTGTCACCAGCAAAGCTCGTACGTAGCTCTTTTGCACCGGCGTTAAATGATGGGATTTAGATTAGGCGTACTACAAACAAATCGTTTTCCAGTGACGAAACCAATGCAATGTAAGCTCAGCATCTACTTTGGGCCACGGTGGACAAATCCACCGCGAAGCTCCGGATTTTTGTTTTTCGTCACAAGTTTATCAAAGCTAGCGGATTTCTTCAGTGTCACTACTACCTAGCGAATTATTCCAACTGATTTTTAATAGGATCAGGCGGCGAAATTATTGTTTCCCAACAATTACTAATTTTTGTGTGTATTGATACCTTATCGTTAGTTAGGTTCGAGTGTTGATGATGAGATTGGGCAGGTTACAAGTGGTCCTCGTACAGGCTGTCTCAGTAGCATTATTACAAAAACATACCAGGTTGAAAAAAGTCTGGTCTGGACACCTGTTTTTGTCATCATTCATTTTGAGCAATGCGTCAATGGCGATCTTTCATGTTAAGGATATCCGTTTGCTGAATTTATGACCATATAACAAAGGAGATCCTTAAAATGGTAATATTTAAACCAAGTCATTTACGGACGATTCCTGTATGCAGGCTTGCAAGATTGAATGTTAAAGATATCCTTTTACTTAGTTCTTGAACTTTAAAGTGATAAAGTTTATATGACGTCATTAACGGACGATTCCTGTATTCAATCTAGCAAGATCCCATGCTTAAGGTATCTGTTTTTTGAATTTTTGAACAAATAACAAAGGGGATCCATTAATGGAATATTTGAAGAACGCCGTTTATGGACGATTCCTGGCTATCTATAGCACATGTACGTGTGTGCGTGACATTAAGCCATCTATAAGCCATTTACGCGTCTGTGGATGTTTGTGAATGTAGGAGTAAATTATTGGCTCTTTGTCCACACTACTATTTCCTCACTCACAATCAAATTATTAAGGTACAACAAATAATAATAAATAAATATTAATATATCACAAGTAACACTAGCGGGCTATTTCCTCAATAACTTTCCTCCGCCTACTCACATGGGCGGTTTACGGAGAGCTGCATTCTCCTTCAGTCTTGTTCTCAACGGATACTATTTCGCCCCCTATACTGTGGTTGGGACTTCCCTCTGTTCTGCCTCCTACTCTTAAGACAACGTCGGCATCCTCGACTCGATCACCTTTTACGCAGCTGACCCTCCGTCCTATACTTTACCACAGCCCTTTGTTGACTGTCCATATATCTGCAGTCCACACTGCTATATAGATATATAGTATAGAGAGATACACACACACACAGGGGCATAGCCCAGCATCAATCAAAGTGCAATAAATTATAGTAAATAATGGAGAGAATGTGAGAATGAGAGAATGAGTGAGGATGAGGAAAGATGACGAAGAAACATCCTCAATTGTATAGAGAGACGGATGAGGAAGGTAAAGGACCGAAAGACTGCACGAATGAAGGACGCGCAATAAAATAAAGGTGCGCGCTCGTGTTCTCTAGGGACAGCAATTAGGCCAATTCTCAGCCCCTTTTTCGTCTCACTCACAACTTTTTACTTGGAATTCTTTAAGATTCCATTAACTCATGACATTCAACATTCCATTGATGAGTCATAGGTTGAGTGAGATGGGATTTATATGAAACTGTAATTCACAACTCAACTACACACTAGCATAGGCCAAGGCACACACTACTATACAATAGTATATAGTGTGGGCCCTTGAAGGAGCATTTCTCTCAAAACATTTCTTCTTAGAAAAACATTGAATGATTGACATTTAGGACTCCCTTCTAAATATTGTCAGTCATTCTACCAGGAATTGCACTATAGTAAGGGAACTTGGTGAAATGCCAGGTGTTCCTACTGTCACTCACTGTGTTTTCGTAAACACAAGTGATTGACAGCTCAATGGACCTAACGGTGAACTAGGGATTCCCTAACATTTTCTGACGCAATAGTAACATTTTCTGACGCAATAACAACCTTTTCTGACGCAATCGGGCCAGGATCCTGGAGTATATAAGCAGGACTCTTACCATTGAGTCTTCAGTCGAGCTGAGTTGTCCGCTGGAGCAACAACTACCTAGTGAGCATTAGAAGTCTAATCCCTCACTATACATTTTTAAACTCTAAAGTTTTTCTCACTTAAATCGCCTGAATTGTCAAGACGTCTCCAAACCATAAACTTTTAAACTCTAAAGTTTTTCACTCCCTCTAGTTTGTCGAGTCGTCTCCAAACTAAACACTTTCCTATACTGTGAGCGTCAGAAGGTCCAACAAATAGTTCTGACTGATTGCTCACCCTAACACTCTTTTGACGCTTAGACGTCGCCACTGAGAGATATTGTGACGAATATCCACATAAAGCGGAAGGAACCATCGAAGAGGAAACTAACGACTTGAGGAGAGTAGTTCTGAGATATTTTGACGAATATCTGCAAACTACTGAAATTGCTCTGAGGAAGAGATAGGACGACAGCGAAGACTCAACGCATTAACTAGCCGACTCACGACCCTCAGCCTTAGACGAATTACTACTAGCACAAGACTGACATTGTCTTATCCTAATTGTGCAAGACCGAAGTAGCCAGTAAAGGTACGATCATTCCCTATACTATCTGTAGTAAAGGCGAGGAACGATTAGAGATTTAATCGCTAGTTTAAGGTACATTCAGTGCAAACAGATGTTATTCACTAATGTACGAGGGTATAATAGATAAGAGAAGTCTAATTAATAATTAAACAGATTATGTAATTGGACTTATTATTAAATATAGCACATAATACAGTTATTGATTAATTAACAAGTGAAACAATGATAAACGTGTATGTATGTAATAATGTGAATTAATATTAAATTAATAAGTAAATAAATGAATAAAGAGATCTGGTGCGTAAGACCAGCTAAACTGTTTAAACTTGTGTGAGGAAAGAGTTATCTCTTATTTAAATACCTTTAAGGTATTTATACGTGGCAAAACATTTGCATACCGGAATCAAATATAGGAATATATTTGAGGAAGGCAACACCTTCCCTTCTACGCCTACATATATGCGCCGTACTCACAGTGTCTTACGAGAAAGGCCTACCGTATGGTACATACATCTAGATTTTGAAACCACTTGATTTAATCGATTTAACTACTTTAGTTTACTACAACCCTGAACCAGCTTGGTAGAATTCTGCGCCGTTTGCTTTTAGTTGCCTGCTTAAGTTTAAAAAAATCGATTTTTGATTTTCAAAAAATTGAATTTTGTGATTTCCAGAGCAGTATCTGAAGTAGGGGTTTTGAAAATTCAAATTTTTGTATTTTTTTCAAAACAGCAAGTAATATTTTAAAGGGTCTTATAAAACGGTCACTTCCAATTTGTTTTTGAAAGAAATAAAATTTTTGAATTTTCGAAAATTGAGAAATTACTTTTTAGATGCTGAGCTTAAGCATCTATTGAAATAGTCATAACCGTCCGTCCGTCTGTCCGTCTGCCTGTTGGATGTTCACTGCAGGTCACAGTTTGGAAGCCATAGCCTTTAAACAAATTTTAAACGATCAGAAATGCAAGCAGGCAGGTCTGTATTGTTTTTTTTACTTTGATCGGACTGGTCATTTCTTTACAATTAACCGTTAACTGGACCGATGTCAAAACTTAGAAAACTGAGCTTCCCAAAAACCAATACATGCGTGTAAACAAATGGATAATGCATGTACATACCACGTAATTTTAAAGCTCTGCGCGGCGAATACAAGTATATCTTATAGTACAGACCCAACCAATCTCCCAATCTCACCTACAGTTTTCAATGGTCTGTGGTCTGCTACGTCAGACACGCTTGGGCTGGGAACAGATTATAGATATTCAGTATATAGGTTATAGATATTCAGGGATCGTCCATAATGACGTCCTTCACATATCGAAGTTTAATGTTATAGATATTCAGTGTATACGTTATAATTATTCAGGGATCGTACATAATGACGTCCTACAAATATCGAAGTTTAATGTTATAGATATTCAGAATATAGGTTATACGTATTCCGGGATCGTTCATAATGACGTCCTTCAAATATCGAAGTTTAATGTTATAGATATTTTAGTTTTTAGTTTGTCCTTCGACGTCAAATCTGCTGTCAGTTTTTAGATGCTGAGCTTTAGCTCATTGAGCATCTAATAAAATGGTTTTGTCCGTCCATCTGTGTGTCTGTCGGTCTGTCCTCCTTTTGTATCTTGTACGCTAAAGGTCGTACTTTAAAAAAACTCTTGATGAAACTACTTTTAAACGCTCACAAATGCGATTTAGGAGTCCTGTATTGTTTTTATGTACAAATGATCTTATAGGTTTTTTGCAATTAGCAGTTTAAATTTAATTAGCAGCATCAATTGTGTGGAGACTTGGAAATATAAATACGCAGAAGGTGTTATGCATGCTCAATGACACGTGGACACGTGAGAAGGTGGGACATTGGTATCTATGCGCTGTAGGCCCAAATTGCATAATTAAAAATTAGGAGGAATCTCATAGCATTATCCTCACTCCTCGTCTTTCTCCACTTTCTTCCTTAGCAGTGCACATTTTAGAAAGCATGTAAATATGAAAATTCGTACATTTAAAAAACATGTAATCATGAAAATTTTCACATCTAAAAACGACAGTGTGGCCAAGTGGTCAGAGCATCTAGCTAAGTTTGGTTGTCCAGGGATCAAATCCTGGGTCGCTAAATTTTTTTGAAATTAGAAGTTTTGCAATAAAGTTTTATTCATAAAATATTCCTAATAATTTTTACGCCATAAATATGTCCGAAATTCGTACATAAGGTTTTGAACCGGTTTATGCATATTTTCAGAGAATTATGTTGATAGACTTCCAATTGGGTAAAATCATACCTGTTATACCTATTAGAAATACGGGTTTGAAGTCTTGAATTTTTAGTAACCAATAAAACATTTATGGCCCCCATATACTTATTGTTATTTTACCTAATTTACAAATAATAACGTATCATGTATTTGCATGTAAAAACTTTGCATTATAAAATTATAACGGAAAACATATAATAGGAATGTTCACATATTAATTTAGCAAAAATTGCTTGTAATCCACAAGTACCCACTCACTCTTCATTTTAACGTTAATTATACAGAAGTTATCAACGGCGTATTAAAAACTAAAACACCCCCACACCCACTCTGTATACTGACACACGTAACTTGCGAACAAACCATTGCGTAATTTTGATGCTATGCAAAAATTGAAAGTAGAATGATAAATCAGTTAAATGTCTCAAATTCAACTGTGCACACTTCCCTTAGCTAAAACTGTAAGTATTTCAACTTCCGCTTTTAAATCTACTCGCAAGTGAACAATCAGGAACTTGGGAGTTCTATTAAAAATTGAAAGAACATCTACTGCCCCTAGTTATTTTTGCAGTAAAAAGTCAAATATTACTTGAAATACAAATCCAATATTATTTGAAATAACTTAAAACGTCATTATTTGCTAATACAAACAGGTAAATAATCTCTGAGTAATAATTAATTACTATGTTCAATTCCGTATTGATGCCAATTGCTGCCGGAATTTTTCTCGATGCCTTAATGATTCTCGTATACTGGATTGTCAACTTTTACGTGTCCTCTGGACCTGAATTGTTTGTAAGTTTTTGCAATTATTGTTTTATTTATTGTATTGTATTCTATTAAGTATCACGACGAAAGGCTTCCGTCATAATACCTCGGACTAAAACACCTCTGCCATAAGACCGAAAATCAAAACACCTCATGGACAAAAGACCTCCGGAAATATTAGCTCCAAGCCAAAAGACCTCAATAATTTGTGGCCACAGAACAAAACACCTTTTACAAACTGACCTCTGGAAAAAAACGTACAGAAAACCAAGACCTCTTTAAAATTATTATTAATTATACCCTATAACAGCTAAAGCAACAAAAATTAGTGCGAGACAAACGCACTTTGTACACATCAACTTACCTGTTAAAAATAATGCCTCTTGAATTAAAAAACGCTTACACACTAAATAAATATACCGTTCTTACAAGAGAACCACTGCAAGTGATTCACCGACATTCAGAAACACCTTTTTAAAAAATCTAGGTACCTGCTTTTAAATAGTACAGACCTTAAGAAACTCAAACGCATTTTGAGCTGTTTGGTCTTAGTGACCTAATTTTAAAATTTTGTAAATATTTGTTTGCCCTCTAACTTCTACAGTTCTCATCCGGATCGGGTAAATATTTTTCATCAGCTGTTTTCTGGAAAGTGCTTTTAGGATTTTGTTTAGCTTAAGCATTTTCATTTTTCTTCAAAAATCTGTAATTTATGAGACAATTTTCTTAGCGCAGAAAGATACTGAGGTAACTTTTTTTCGAATCTGCCTAAGCTTAGTGTTTGTGTGCGTAAAATTAAAACAAAACTAACTACAATAAAATAACTGACGGTTTTATGGAGTCCCACTAACTACTTTTACTTTTAATTGCTAGAGACCTTTTGGGTTTGTCCCATGGTGCATTTATTGCTTCAATAATTTTACAAATATTGTTTTGGCAACTAAGATCGGTAGAGAAAAATGATGGCGGATGTAGGGATGTTGAGACGATGTTGTTGTGATAAGGTGCTATGGAGTGCTTGGATTTTATGTGCTTAGTTAGTGCTGAATGTGTTATCGTAGGGTGGACTTCGCTGCACGTTAAATAAAATGCTAGTAGATTTAACGACGCCTTTATGAACAAATAATATTAGTTTATTTAACAAATGAAAACGAAGGATAAAACGAAGTATTTTAGAAAGAAAATGATGATGAGAGCTATTGCTCTGACTTAAAAGTGATCGAGTAATTTTAGAGTTTGATAAAGAGACAGGATAGTGTCACTGCCTGACAACAGAATTGAAAGTGACTTTGGGATACGTTTTACTTAAAATTAAAACTTTATAACTAACAAAATAAAGGCGGGATAAACATTATTACTTAGCATAAATTTTAAAAATGTTTGGTACTGGACAAAATAATAAGTAGATGTTACAATTAGTTCGATGCATATAAATACAAATACAGGCAAGCACACAAACAAAATCTACATAATATACAATAATGACACTCATGATACTAATGTAAACATAAATGCATTTCTTACAAATTTGGATGAGTTCGTTAGAAATAAGCATCCGAATTTCCTAGAAATACGCATCCGAATTTTTCAGAATTACGCATCCGAATTTTTTATAAATATGCATCCCAATTTCCTACAAATGTGGATGCGTTTGTTATAAATGTTATTTTTTCATAAATATTAACTACTCATATCATACTCTTATAAATACAAGGTTTTCAACCCGTAGCTCATGTATTCAAAGGTTACTAAGAAGGTGCATAGACGCCATGTAATCTGGGTCGAGAGGGGAGGGAGACAGGTAGAAATACTGACAAGGAAGAAAATGTAATAATTAGCATTATCAATGTAAGAGATTAAGAAAATTATCAACCATGAGCTCAATATGCAAGTAGAACTTGGTTAAATGGTCTCGGCTTATAGTCAGTACATTTGTAGGGACTACGTTCAAATGATTATTATTGACCTTAATGCTCAAAGTAAAAATATAAATACAATGAACCAAGGAAATATAATATTGTTACCTGCGTTACTTTAAAACAAGTCAATAGAGGTAAATAATTTAATTTAAATATTTAAGTCACTGCTTCTAGTGACGAAACAAGTATGATTGTGTTGGATCCAAATTATTAACAAAATTTCATTATTTTTTTTAAATACAAACTAAAATTAGGAATTAAGGTGTATGTGAAGATAATTGTGTGTCCCTGGGCTTTTTGTACCCTTACAAATTTGATAGTGTTATGCCGTGTGTATGTTCCTTAGTTATCGTTACCTACCATCACATTCAGTAGTATTTCCTCTTTTGTGGCAATGGGTTTGTATTTAATCTTATAAGTGCAGTATACCAGTACCGCAATAATTGAAATTGAAACAATAGTACCTCCAATTGCTCCGCTAACTATTATTATTGTGTTTTTAGTGTTGTCGGTCTCATGTTTGTGTATTGTTGTGATTGGTTTTACTTCTTGGTGCCTGGGCTCAGGGGATTGAAAAAACCTTCCTATGGCTTCCACAGCATTTTCAAGCACAGCATAAACTCCTCCCGTCGCTACAACATTTATGGCTTTGCCTCTGATACTGGCGACAGCAAAAGATAGGATAGTAGCCCCATTGTCAAGATTGTGATTCTGTTGATATAATTATTAGGATTAAACATCTTTGCCTAAGCAGCTTTTTTTATACGTTCATGTAGTTTAACCTGCCTAGCTTGTTAGTTATAGTTACTTATTTGTTTTTACTTATCACTTATCTGCTTATGTCTACTTCATTAAACTTAAATTTTTAATGCTAGGCTATAGTGTTGTATATGTCTAAGTATGTGTATAACCTAAGAAGTTTGCTGAGAATATTCCTTTGCAAATTTAATTTTGTGTACTTATGTGCTTTAAAGTGAATGTTTCAGGTGTATGTAGACATCGTAGTACCTATACAGTGTTACTTTTTTACTAATACTTACACTTGCTGGCGTCTGGAGATTTCCATTTTGTTTAAAATTTCAGCTAGTAGATATTTGTTTTATAAACAGTGCGTGTAGTTCCTTCTTTGTCACGGTATCGTCCGACTAACTATATTGGAACAAAGTTGTAAATATTTTGATATTAAAATTTGTTTGAATCTTGAAATAAAATAAATTTTAATATTGTAAATAACTATTCCTTACTTAGAAAGGGACTTACGCAAATGCCGAATTAAGGATCGACTGCCATAAAGTGGCGAGGCAATCCATATTTTAGTTTTATTACACCTTTGCTCTATGATCCACGACTCTTCGTGCTCCTCCCAGGACAGCTTTTTGGTTATCCGGTGTATAAGCGACAAGAAAATAGGGACCACAAGAAAATTGCCAATAAAAAAGCAACATTTGGCATCATAAGCCGATTTTGCCAGCCTGTCAGCTTTTTCTTTACCACGGTAACCTCAGTGAGCTGGGATCTACACCTGCCTCACACTATTGCTTGCAGCAACTTTGTTTAGGCCGTGATGGCAATCCAAAACAAGTGTAGAGGTAGTAAGCCTCGCTTAAAGTGCCTTTAAAGCACTTCGACTTACCACATAAATGTAAATAAATGTATAACGTACATTTGCTTCCTTCAACCATGTAATTGCATGGAAGATAGCGAGTACCTCACATTGGAAAACCAAAGTGTATTCACCAAGGTAAACTGATTCAGAGTACATTGTGGTTCTTGTCTCCATTCTCTTCTTAATAAGTACTCCACTTCCTGTAAGGACGCCGTTACTGGAACCATCCTTGTAGCAGACATCTTCTGAGGTAAGTTCCGAGAGATCAGAAGACCACACACTACAACTTTAAATATCAACGTCATAGGGTTTATCATTGATATCTTTGAGGTTCGTCCAGTCAGTTGGCATGCGAAGGGTAGGGCTGGCATTGCCTACCTTTCGCATATTACCGTGTGACTAAACGACCCCCAAACATCGGATTAGGAGACCAAAGTCCCCTAGTGTTAAGCCTATGCCAGGCTCGTATAGCCACGGCCTCTAGAGTAAACTCTATAGGCGTGAGACCAGTCAAGCATGGCATGGCAGATGTTGGCGTTAAGCGTATTGCTCCTGTAATCATTAGGCACGCTTGCTTTTGAACTTTTTGAAGGCAGGAGATATACTAGATTTTCTGGAGTGCTGGGGCCCACACCACTATGCCATACTCAAGCAGAGGTCTGAAAATGGCGGTGTAAGCCCAGTCAACCACTCTTAGAGTGAGCTTCTACTTCCTTTCTACCATTTTTTTGCATCTAGCTAGCGCTATTAATGATTTCAAACAAATTGCTTTACGTGGAGGCAGCCACGTAAGTTTTCTATCAAGAACGACCCCCAGCTACCTCATTGTTGCTTTGATGTCTAAGAAAACGCCATCAAACCGCATAGGCGGTAGGTGACGTCTTTTGTTTTCAGTAAAGAAGACTAGTTCTGTCTTGCCAGTTTAGTTTAATGAAATGGCATTGGCCTGTATCGTAAGCCAATTTTGCCAGTCTGTCAGCTTCCTTGTTACCATAGTAACCTTAGTGAGCTGAGATCCACACCAGTCTTACACTGTTGCTTACAGCAACCCTGTTCAGGCAGTGATGGCAATCTAAAACTAGCGCAGAGGTAGTAAGCCTTGCTTGAAGTGCTTTTTAAGCACAGTCGGTCCACATGAATTTGAATAGATTTATGACGTACATTAGCTTCCTCTAGTCATGTTATAGCATTTAAGATTACATGTACATCAAATAAAAAAGCCGAGGTGTGTTTATCAAGGTAAACTGTTTCAGAGTAAAAAGTGGTTCTTTTCTCCGTCCTCTTCTCAATGAGAACTTCACTACGGCTGCAAGAGAAAAGGCAGTTCGAGAGGTGGAATAGGCAGTAAAAAAAGATGGCACTCAAAAGGAAGACGTGGCAGTTGAGTGGATAGGCAGTTTCACAACAGAAACTACTTTTTTATTTTTTATTGCGAACAATTTTACAATCGGATAAAAATTCTCAAAATATTCCAATGAATAAAAATACTTTAGGTTAAATTTGTAAAATTATTGAACAGACGCATATATTATTGCCTAAGCAAAGGCTGTCGAATAGCCTGCTTTGGTCTTTTACGCTTAGGTAGTTTGACGTTGATTCAGACTGCCTTTGCTGCAAGTGTAAAATAATTTCAGCCACTCTTTACTGCTAAACCACATACTTTTGCTTTTGCTTTTGTAGCAAAACGCAGAGCTTAAGAATCTCAATTGATCTTAACATAGGCTCTGTGCAAAATCCCAGGTGTCGCTTCAAAATAGCAAGGCAGTGCGGCTAGTGGCTAGCAATTGTGTAATAATGCCATTAACAATGATTAATGATTATTAGTTTTTATGATACTATTGAATTGTATTTATTCAATATCGTCGCTAGCCTAGTTTACAATTAGGGAGAGGACGTGTACACGCAACTTACTCGTACGGTGATCTAGATTCGACTGACGACACACTCCCATGTACACCATGTACATGACATTAACAGACACTAATACAACATCCCTCCTTTAAACTTATAATGAAATATTTAAAAAATCCTTAAAGAGCACACTACTTAGTTTAAAACTCGACTGAATAGTGCAATTCGACTAACTAATGAACAAACATGTCTTATTAGGTACATTTCTACTTAAAAGGACCATTTTACAATTTCCTAACAAAAACAAAACAGAAAATGTCTAAATCATCTACAAATTCATACGAACACGGGACTTCACAACTCTTCCACTGCAAGTAACAATTGGAGCATTATTCGATGAACTTACAGGAACATTCTTTGCTTGCAGCCTCCGCTTACTAACAGATTTCGAAACCGGCAGATCTTAAGTATCCTCCGAGACACGTTTACTTAACTCATCCACCAGATTATCAGTATCCTGCAGATCCGGATCAACAATGACTTCGTCGTTATGAATATCGTCACGATAAGCATCAATTATATAATATAAATTCCTACGATAATCCCCACTACGAGTTTCCACTATGAAGGACCGTGGAGCATCAGTTACTTCTTTAATTTTTCCCAACGTCTTCTTATCCTGGACCTAAACGACGTCACCTTTCTTAAAATGTTTCTCAGGTACGACTCCATGATGACAATTATAATCCTTGCACTGTTGAATGCTTCGGGATTCTTCTTTTTCACGTAACACACTGTTAGGAACTATATTCGGAATAAGAGACGATAAAATTATGGGCACTGTCGTACGCAATTTACGATTGAACAACAGTTGAGCTGGACTAAACCAATTTTCTAACGGTGATAAACGATACGACAACAAAGCAATGTACGGGTCACAATTTTTCTTCTAAAGAGACTTTACAATTTTAACTGCCGCCTTAGCCATAATATTGCTTTAAAAATAGACTAAGCTTGATGTTTGATGACAAAATCTCCATTCAGCAGCAAATTGTTGAAACTCTGATGTACGCACGGGTTCAAACTGTAGACCGTTGTCACTACGAATTTCCAAAAAGTCAAACGTTCTAGTCGAGCTACTTCTGGAAAACAAGAAAAATAGTTTATACAAATCTATGGCTACTCGTTGCCATAGTCTTTTAGGAAACTTAGATGACATCAACGGTTCATGGTGGTCCTTGCGTCTCTTAACACAAACGGAGCACTTGTTTATAAGATTTTTGATATCAACAGATATCCCTGTCCACCAAACAGATTTACGGGCCCTGGCACGACACTTTGTGATCCCTAAATGTCCGCTATGAATTCGATGGAGAACTTCTTTACGCATCTTTTCTGAAATGATAATTCTGCATCCCCTCATGATCAAACCTTGTTGAACAAAAATATCAACACGCACATTCCATTGTAGTTTTAATACGGGATAACTTACTGACTAGGGCCAGCCACTTACACTGAATTCAGAAATGTTTTGAAGCATTAAATTAGAATGCGGAGTCTTTTTGATTTCTTCTAATTTTAGGGGAGTGGCTGGCAATGACGACAAAAAACATTGACGTGAGCTCTTTAAAATCATCATTTCCGACTTCGGATAGGGGTCGTCTTGACAACGCATCGGCGACTAACATTTCTTTGCCCAGCTTGTAGACGACTTTTGCTGAAAAACGCATCATATGCATCCTAAATGTTTGCAGTCTTGGTGTAAAATTGTCCAAACTTTTGCACTAAAAATGAGAACTGATGGTTTGTGATTAGTCTCCAGTATAAATAATTTCAAACCAATAAAAATATCCTGGAACCTTTCACAAGCCCATGTTGATGTAAGTGTTTCTTTCTCTATCTGCGCATACTTTTTTTAGTATCAGTCAAAGTCCGAGATGCGTAAGCAACTACCCAAACGGCCCCCTTTTGGGGAATAACAGCTCCAAGACCATATGAAGATGAGTCGGCCGATACAATCGTATCCAAGTTTTGATTGTAGAGAGCCAACACAGGATAGGTTAACAGAATTTTCTACAACTGTTCAAATGATGCCTTTTGAGTTCGTCCCTACAAGAACTTGTTGTCTTTCCGCAGCAAATCGTACAACGGATGCAGAATGTCTGTAAGAGTGGGAATAAACCGACACACATAATTTACGAGACCTAAAAATTGTTTCAATTTTGACACATTTGTAGGTGCTTCAAACTGTTGGACGGCTTCCACTTTCTTGTCATCTGGATGCACTCCGGTCTCAACAATTCGGTGTCCTAAATATTTAATTGAGGTCACACCAAATTCAAATTTTTCAAAGTTAACAGTGAGACCCGCCTGCACTAATCTGTTCAACACTTCACGGGCTTTGAAATCATGTTCTTCAAGTGTAGCCCCCCAACCGATTATGTCATCAACCGTGCACTTAACACTGGAAATATCTTTTAAAATTTCTATCATTCGACACTGGAACACTTTACGGGCTGAGGTTATTCCAAAGGGCAGTCGCAAATAACAATAACGACCAAACGGGGTAATGAAGGTTGTGAACTTGATAGATGATGGCGCAAGCCTAATCTGCCAAAAACTATCATTACAGTCTATTTTGAAATAAAATTTAACTCTACTCAATTGACCCAAAGTATGTTCTGTAGAAGGCATGAGGAACAACTCCCGCTCAAAACTATGATTCAAACATGACAAGTCTACACTTATTCTGATGCCTTTAGATTTCTTGCCGGTGATTACCATGGAAGCGCACTATGCAGTTGCTTCACTAACATACTCAATGACCCCCAACTTCACCATGTTATCTAAATTTTCTTTCAGCTTTGGAAGTAATTTAATAACAACTCGACGAGGGGAGTGCAGAGCAAACGAAACTGCATTAGGTTTAAGCTTGACCTCATACAGGGGACTTATTTTTCCTAATCCCGTTAACAACGACTAAAATTCTTTCATGACATCAATAGTTGTTTGTTGTTCCCGAACGCTGTAGACTCGCTTAACAAGATTCAATTCCTCACATGCACAAACACTTGCTGGTCCACCAAGAATGGTCTAGATAAATCACGCACAATGTACATTTTCTCATTTATGTGATTATCCTGAAACATTTAATGTGCATTTAACAAACCTACAGTTTTTAACTTGGTACGATCTGGATTATTGAAAGTTAGACTAGTCTTGTCCAGCAAACCGGTTTCTTTCAGATGTTGTAGGTAGAACAAATGTGAGAGGACTGTTACATCAGCTGCTAAATGTAAACACAGCAGCTGTACGGAGGTGTGTTTACTTTATCTGGAACGGAACTTTACTTATCGACAGCTTTACTAAGCTGTTTACACTGTAGCTGAAGCGGAGCCAAAAATAATTTAAACTAACTTGGACTGTGAATTGTATGCGCACGCCAAAGAAAATTAGTAAAATAATTAGACTGACCTGTTGTTTATTGCGCGCGTGTATTTTAGACAGGACCTAGGGTTCCTCAGTGGGCTTTTGTAACGGTCTCGGACTGAACTTCGTTTAAAGCGTCTCTCTTTTGGTCTTAAGTCCCTGTTGTTAGATAGTTGCTAGTGAAAACGGCCAAAAGCGTGAAAGCAGTAGCAAAATTAAGATTTTTCTGTAACTGTCAGTAAGGTAGTACATGTCACTAAAATCTGTATATTTCGTTGATTCTAGTGTATTTGGAATGTACATTAGGGGTTTGAGTGAGCAACTATCTCAAATTGATAGTATTTCTACGAGAATGGATGTTGTATGAGTGTGTATGACTAAATACTAGTGTTAATGAGTGGGCACAATTAATCCTTAGATTACACAAAAAATTAAGCACTATTTTTATTTAGCTGGAGCTACAAAATACACGATAGGCTGTAAGCACTATATTTTTTAGCTGAAGATACGAGGATGAACTAGAGCTAGAGGCTGCCAAACAAAAAGTTTTTCGTCTTTCTCTTAGTTGTAGCTCGCAGAGCCAAATTCAAAAGGCTTGAATTTGATGTATAGGATGAACTTGTAACTACACTCCCGTGCATCGATATATATGACAGTATTAAAGAATCTCACTACAATATGCAAGCAAGAGTATTCGATCCTCGACTTCCCTACAAAAATTTAATTTCAAATACAACTAATACTGTATATTTTATTCGGGTTTTGCTTTTATTTTGTGAATGGTGCTGAATTATTGTGTTGTACTGTTTGTAATGTCAATAACAAATAAATTGTGTTGACTCGTAGTGTCGTGGTAGTGGGAGATAAGTAAAGTAAGTTCCAATTTATTTTTAGTTTTACATTGTATTATTTTATCGTGAAGTAGAAAGAGGATTTACCTATTATCATAGCAACTTTTGGCTGCAATCGTATAACTGATGTTGTAAGTTACAGTATTCCAGAGCGTCTCCTTGGTTCGGGGCGGCAATCAAGGGTGAAGAGACCTGTGTTCAAATCCAGGCTACGGCAATCGGGTTGAGCCAACTGCTACTTCTACTTCTTTGCTTCTTTCTTTGTCTTACCTTTTTACTATCTCCGTGAAACAGTTGGCTCATCTCAACCACCCCATTTTGCTTTAATTTTTTAAGTTTTTCAAATTTTTCGACATTTTACAATTTTTTTCGGCCTTTTAAGCTGGCTTGGCGTGGAGGGCGGAGTTAGATCATATTTCCTGCCCTATTTTTTATTCTTTAATTTTTATAATTATGGATTCTAAATGTAGAATATGTGCAGTCAAGAGTTCTAGGAATAGAAAGTTAGAGCTAATTTGCAGTAACTGTCAATCTATTTATCATAGAACCTGTATTTCTATGCCGCTTGATATATATAGATCAATAAGTTAAATTGATTCGCAATTCTTGAACTGTAGAGTTGATGCAAATGTATTTAATTGTGATCAGTGTGGCTGTGTAAATTCTGTATCTAATAATAATAGTAACAGTCATGGTGGTAACCAGTGTATTAGATGTTTTTTGTCCTGTCCTACTTTATATTCTAATTCAACTGACATTGCTAGTGCTTTTCATTTATGTGTGCCTGCTCATATTAATTTGATTCAGAGCAGTCAAGAATCCTTACTTTCAAAGAATTTCAAAGTGTTTTATCTAAATATAAATGGATTAAGTGCTGCTAAGTTTGAAAGTTTGAAACTTGTTGTTGAGAAATATGCCTTTGATGTTTTATTTATAACTAAAACTAAGCCTTCTTCAGTTTTACCTGATGAGCTTATTTGTATAGAAGGTTACACATTGCATAGAGTGGATAGGACAACTTTTCTTGGTCGTGGCATTGTCATATATGTAAAAAAATGTATAAGCTTTTTGTTCTTATCTAATAAAGAAATTGGTTGCAATGACAGTATTGATGTTCTGGAAATTACAAACATAAAAATAATTTTAACTTTCACAAGACCAATAATATTATCTGTGATTTTTAAGCTCCCTGTTGTTAGTAAATCTGATTTTATTGGGTATTTTGAGCATTATGCAGCCTGTATTGGCAAATTAGGGTTCGAATACGTTATCACTGGTGGTAATAATATTGATGCAAAAAGTAAAGACCCTGTGAGTAAAAGACTGTTGAATTTGGCACGAAGCCTGAGTTTAACCCAACTTATCAATCAGCCGACTAGAAAAACTGTGGATACTAGTTTCTTGATTAATCATGTGTATGTATCCAACTCTGCTAAGTATAGTGACTATGGGGTGATTAGAATAGAAGTATCTGATTATTATGGGGTTTTCTGTATTCGTAGGATGTTAAAAATTCATTATGCATCTATAGTGATTACAGTGCGTAACTACAAGAATACTGACTAGAAGGTAGTAATTACTGAATTTTCTATGATCCCATTATTATTATTATTTTGGTCCCATGGTCAACCATATAACAATATTTGATGATTTTAATGATATTCTGAATTTCTTTAAATTAGCCTTAAATAAAATTGTGAACAAGCACGCACCGATTATATGAAAGCGTGTCAGTACAAAAGCATCTCCATCGTTAAATGCTGAGTTGAAGCGGAAAATGCATTTAAGAGACTTGAAAAGGGCTCAGAGCATCAAATATGTGAATAATTCAATGTACTTAGAATATAAGCAGTTAAAAAAAGAGATCAATATTGAGGTAGCATGTGCGAAGCGTGGGCATTTTAAAAATCAATTTAAAATTCAAAATCCCTTCCTCTAGCCATATATGGAGTGTGTATAATAGACTTATTGGAAACTCGCACTCAAAGCATGGTATTTCTGAACTTTATTGTAATAATAGGTTGTAAACTGAGAAATATGTCATGGCGGCTCAGCTTGCTAAGTCCTTTGTAGTTACTATTTCAAATAATAATTTGGATAACTTTTATAATAATAAAGATAAGAGTGGTCTATATGTACTTTTTACAGAAAATGATGTTCGTTCGGCTTTTTCTAGAATTTAGAGAAAGAATAATGTAAATTGTAATGACATTTCCCACTTAACAATTGAACACTGTATGGATTCACTAGCCTTACCGCTAGCACTCATGTTCACGCAATTCTTACGTTTATGTTCTTATCCCAATAATTTAAAATGTGCTATAGTCTCTCCTCTTTATAAAAATAATTGGTCTAAACGTCATGCATTAGCTGATAGACCAATCTTTTGTTTACCTGTACTAAATAAGCTTTTTAAGCACATGATTCATGCTCAACTTTTGAATAATATAAAGCTTTGTGAGGAACAGCATGGGTTTAGCAAGGATAGCGGTTGTCAGTCAGCGATATTTAGGTTTGTTCAGGATACTTTTTACTTTCTAGATGTCAAATGTGGAAAAGTTTTAGCAGTCTTCATTGATTTGCAGAAGGCATTTGATTCCGTTGATCATGAAAAGCTGCTATGAAAGCTTTGTGATGACTTGATGGGCATCTGTTGGGTTTGTTGACTGACTATTTGAATAATAGAAAATTTAAAATAAAATTAGGTGATTACATTTCAGATAATTGAGAGTGTAGGAGTACCGCAGGGGTTGGTACTTGGATCTTTGCTGTTTATTATGTACATTGATACACTCAACGAGACTACTGGGTGGTATTTAGTTTATTCGATATTCAGACAATCTGGTACTATATTTCTCTCACTTAACGTATGCAGTAATGATTAAAAGCATGCAACATTGTATAAATTCAGATAGTCAATGGTTTGATGCAAATGGTCTAAAAATTAATGTACAGAAAACATAATTGATGTTATTACACAAAGTTTAGAATAAAAGTGTACCTGAACAAGACATTGTAAAATTGTGCTGTGATGGACAGGACATTGAACGTGTGTACACATTTAAATATTTGGGTGTTATAATCAACAGTAATTTACAATTTACTGAACATTTTGACTAAGTAAAGAAGCGAGTAAACACTGCAATTGGTATTATATCTAACCTTAAGCGATATTTAGATTTAAGGACTGTAATGATTAATGCTTGTCTTATCAATTGTGGATTATTGTCCTTTAATATGGGGTTCGCAAAAGAGTGCAGCTCTTTAGAGCATCCAAAATAGATTAAATAGAGCTATACTCAGTTTTAGTAATTTTAAAGTCAAGTGTATTGAAGAAGCTGATTGGATTGAGTTGTGTAATATTCATTCAATTTCTGAAAAAATAAAGTCGGATGCCCTTGTGTTTGCATTGAAGGTATTGAAGTATACTTCTAATGTAATTTACTTACGTACATTCCTAAGACTCAAGAAGTCTAGCCGGAAGACTAGGACGAGTGATAAATTTATGCTTGATAGTTTTAAATTTCGTAGTTAGTTTTTTAGGGATTCACTTTTTTATAGAATTGTAAGTGAAAGAAATAAATTACCTGAGAATATTAAATTTACTGTAGGTGAGGATACTAATGAATTATAATTATGTCATTTGGGTTCTTTTAAGGCTAATCTTTGTGATATGTATGTTAATAATCGTGTGCCTAGAATAGTTTCTCTATATAACCCACCATGAATCATATAAATATATATTATTTTATCTAGTTAATATGTGGCCAACAGCTCTTACAACATCTTCATGATACTTGTACAAAATACCTAATTATACAAAAACATATTGGCCCTTGATCTAGTATTTTACACAGAATTATGTCGCGTTGTTCAAATTTATAATGTATAAAATTATAGTTTGTCTCAAATCAAAATTAAAAATAGTTAATGCTTTTTTTATTTACAAAGAGAAAAAAAGAAATCATGTGAATGGTGAAGCTCAGTTGTCATCTTGGTCTTTCATTCTGATTTTAAGGACTGAGTACCAGAACTTGTATATGTTTTGGATTAATACAGCTGTGCAAGATTCGACACTGAAACGTCTTTTGATGTAGCTTTTCTTTGTGATTCCAGATCTGCAGATCAATTATTTTTCCCATTATTGTTTAAAAGCAGACCATACAAAAATAATGTAATATGCATCTTTCTCCTTGTGCTTGCATAAAGAACAATGTATTGGGCTGGAAGTTTTCCAAATTTTGTTTAGCATTCCGAATTTTAACTTAGTCCCGTTAATTTTAATGTACGAATGACCAAAGCAAAGTTGCTGCACAAGCTTGATTGCTTCCTACGGAACGTTTTGTGTGTACATACTGCTTCGTATTGCGTTTAATTTGACTTTTTGGATATTTTTCATATTTGTGCTGTTTAACATCGATGCTACGTCTTGATTGATTGAGTTTTGTCAGGCTGTAGCAATTAGAATCCTGGCATGCTCTTTAGTGAATTCGTGATTTATTTTACTGAATTTAGTTTCCATTTAGAATGATTTGAATAAATTTTCCAATTAAATTATCTAATTATGTTTCGAATTTTTAGATTTATATTTCTTCAGTTCCAAGTAGCAATTGTAGTTTAAGCTGTTTTTTTCCTGGCCGTAAATATTGTTCTGTAGGAACCCTATAGTAGCTTTGAAGATTAAAAATTTAATCTTGTGAGCTCCTGTTTCAAGTCTTAGTACATAACCCGGAGTCATATTTGTGGTATTAAGTAATGCCATTAAAATTGAGTTTGTAGCTTTTCCAGTTCGTCAATGTAATTAAGTGCCCATAGTAGAGCACAGTACAATATTATTAAACGAACTAAAGAGTTAAAAAGTCGCAGTCTGACATCTAGCTTGTTCGCTTTTGTGTTTTGTAGCAGCTTGTAAAATTGTATAAGTGTGGCCTTGGCTTTGTTTATGAAATGAGTTTTTGCATTTTCAAAAGTTCTATTGCAACTCATTAAAATTCCGAGATATGTGTATTCGTTCACCTGTTCTATTAACGTTTCTCCCCAGTAGAGAGAGAGAGTAACTTTATTACACTGATACTACAATAGTATTTGCCATCAATCTCGTATGTTTTACGTCGTTTTTTAGCCTTCTTACGTTCCTGAATATAACTATTTTAGTTTTTGCTAAGTTTACTTTTAGCTGATTATTGTCAAAATACTGTTTCACTGTATTGATTTGTTTTTGGAGTTCTCCTGGGGTGAGGGCTGTAAGAATGATACCGCCGGCGTATAGTAGTATAAGAATTGCAATAGCCTTTAACTGAATGCCTAATGTGCCGCTATCAGCGAGTTCAGTGACTATTTCATCCAGGTATAAGTTATATAAGTTCGGAGAAATAGTTTGTCCTTGCAGAACCCCGACTAGAACTTTGACCCATTCTGTACATCCAAATTTGGTTTGAGCCTTAGTTTTTACGTCGTTGTAAAGTTCCATAACTATTTGAATAAATTGTGTGCTGTTCTTTTTTTTTCTAATTTCTCCCATAGCTTGTTGTGCACCATGCTGTCAAACGCTTTGCTTAAATCAATAAACAAAGTAAATAGGTAATTATAGTTTGGTTTTGCAAGTGACTTCTGAATTAGTGACATGAGTCGAAAGATGTTGTCTTGACAGCCAGTCTTTTTTTGATAAGCCGTTCGATTTTCATGTAGTTTATAATTGCGTGTACACCAAATCTGCAGTCCATTTTTTAAGATGACTGTAAAGAGCTTAGTAGATGTATTTAGTAGTGACACGGGTCTGTAGTGTGACGGCGATTGTTTGTTTCCTTTTTTTAAATTAGGATTACGATTATTTTGTGCCATCTACTTGGAATTTGTTTGGTCCAAAAAATTTTGTTAAATATAGTTGTTAGAAATTCTATGCACGAGTTGTCTAAATGTTTCGAAACTTCGTTTGGTATTCCGTCGCTTTCCGGTGATTTATGATTTTCTAGCTTTGTAATGGCTGATTTTACTTCTTCCGTTGATATTATATCGTCAAGTAGATTGTCTTTTGTATTTGTACCCAAATTTGGAACTATAGACTCTGCAGTTAAGATAGGGCTGAACACAGATAAATAGAATTTGTGCCAAGTTTCTTTGAAAATATGTTTTTGGTTGCTTTGTATTTTAATAGCCTCATTTTTTTAACAGCAGACCAGAATTCCTTAGTGTTGTTTGCAATGGAGATATTTTCTCTAATTTGGTTGTAATTTAATGTTCATTTTTCTTTAATAAGTTTAAAATATGTCCGTCGGGCGTTAGTGTATTTATCTACTGTGGCTTTTATTTTTTCGTATGTTTTGTACAAGTGAATTGCATTCTCGCTTCTGTGAGTGACACTGTCCATCAAACCAACAGCGACAGTTCATGTCACCTATTAGTATTCTATTCTGTCTTAATTGGGATAGTGTCTCCTGAAGGTATTTATCTGATTTGTTTAAAGAAGGCAGGTAAGTTAGTATAATTTTGGTTTTTCCTGATGTTGATATCAACATTGTGTAGTTCTGAGTTGTTTCAATTTTCCATTTTTAAGTGATTTCTTTTTTAATTCCAACAATCATACCCCCGCTGGCTCTTTCAAATTTGGAAATTTTTGTTCCCTGTGTTTAGTAAATTTTGTACATGTCATTTATTTGTTTTCATTTTAAATTCAGTGGTCATCCATGTTTCAGAAAAACAAAAAAACTTGGTTGTATACTTAGTATTATGTTCTGTTTTAGAGTCGTGTGGTTGTTGATTTCGTTTACATTCCAGTGTATTATATTTTTAAAGTTAAAAAGGTTGTCATCTGTCTTTCTATTTGTCATTTTAAGTGTGAAGGCGGAATTGTGTGGTTTGCCGATAGGATTTCCATTATTGTCAAATATTTTATTTTGTACATTAATTACATCGTGGGGTTTTATAGACCGACCTGCATCCTATCTTACTTCCCTTGAATTTAGGGCTTTATTAGAGTCCATGGAAATGTGGTTTTGTTTACTGGTTTGATTCTGTTGGATGCTTGTGCGTTTTTTTCATCTATCTTCCTGTTTTTGTTTTTGAATGCGATCGGGTAGGTCGGCATTAATGTGGACGCTCTTAAAGCTAGTTGTTTCTCTCATTTTATTTCTGTTACAAGCGACTGTCATTCTATCCTTGACCTTCGTAAATTTGACACTGATTGGTCGTATTCTTTCTGTTGTCACTTTTCTGAGTCTTCTGGTTGTGTCAATTTTAATTTTGTGTAATCCCAACTCTGACAGTAAATTCCTTATTAGGATTTTTCTGCACTTTCATACCTCGTTTGGTATTTCAGGAATCCCGCTCAATATAAGGTTTCCTTGTTTGACTTCAAGTTAGAGCAGATTAATTTCTTTTTTCAGTATTTGTACTTCGCCTTCAAGTTCTGAATTTTCGGTTTTTAGCTTTTCAATAACTGCTTCGTATTCTTCCAGTTTAATCCAGTTTAATGTTTCAATGCATGTCAATTTCTCTTTTATCTCTGCCTGTCCTTCTATTAGCTTCTGTAGTGTGCCTTCCATTGTTTAGGATTTGGATTCACCCTCTGATTGTGAGTCGTATGTTTTGCTGGGTTTTGGTCTTTTTGTCGGGGGCTGCCTTCTTTCAGCAGGCCTTCCAGAGTCAGATTGTTTCGGTGAGTGTTCGATGGGCATTGAATCGCAAATTCATAGAATGATTTTATCAAGATCTTAAATGTATACTTAGGATTTTATGTTAAATAGTTAGGTTTTGATATGATTTTGAAGTTTTATTATTTTAATTATCGATATATTGAATAATACTTGCCTGTATTTGAGCCCGGGTACCGACTCAAGCATTTGATTTACCTAGAATCATATGACATCAGTGGTTTGATTTTCTGGTAACTGGTACAATATGTGATACGGCATGATGATTTTTAAGTCAATATTTTTAATTTTAGTTTTAATTAATGCTACCTATATTTCTTGTGTCCTGAAGCTAAACGCTGCGACGCCGACTGGAAGTGCAAAATCTACAGCTCTCAAAATTTTATTCTATTCCTCAAAATAATACCTAAAAAGTTTAAACTTTCAACCCAAATATAGTTGAATCAGGCAGCATACACTCACATGCAACAAATAATTAGTACCATTTATACTTAAATACCACCTTTAAAGTGCTAAACTCAGTTTTATTGTCAGCACGCGGCCCCCGTTTAACTTGCATTAGAAAATTACACCATCTATGCTGCACTCATGTACATATTTTTGTGAACTAGTCAAATACCATTGCCTTCAAGACTCTCTGTGTCATCACAAGACTCAGATAACTTCCGTTATCTCGCTTGGGTAAAGAGCAAGTCATTCAGTTGACAATTTTATCTTTTTTTGGCAAATCAAAGGTGTAAGCTCTGGCCCATGCGGCCTTTCAGGCAAGTTTCATTACTAATTTTGTCTCTCTCATTCAATTTCCTTCAGAGTTAATACGAAAACAAAACGGATAATCTAAAATCATGCCCCCCAAAAAACCAAACACTAATCGTTCCTCTGTAAAAGGCACATCCAAAGACGACTCCGGTGGCAATTAATCACGCAGCGAGTCTAGTAACAAACAAGACGACAGTTTAAAAGCCATTTTACTGCAGTTTTAAAAGAAAACCAAGACGAGTCTAGAAGCAATCAAAACAGACCTGAAGCAAGTCAAAAACCCTACAGCAACCCACAGTGCCAAAATTTGGGCTCTAGAATGTAACGTCAGTGCATGTCGTGAGGGAATGTCTAAGGTCCGAACCGAAATGATCTAACTAAAGAATGACGTTCTAAGCGAAGCCAACAAAATTCGTAAACTAAATCTCAACTTTACTGGTTTGGATGTAATAATCAGTTTTAACTCTAAACAGCAGAAGGCCGAGGTTCAAAAAACCATGGACAAATTAGAAATATCGGCGAAACCCACTTCTAATTCTACTATTAATTGGACCACCGACACTGTCGCAGTCAAAACATTATTTAAGGACTCTTTTACCTACCGATTTATACTCTCCAAAACAAAGAGCTCTCAAGGACTCAGGAATAGCAGTTTTAGAAGATTTGTCTCGTGATCAGCCCAAAATAAAGAAGAAACTAATGGATTTTGCTAAAAAACAACGGGAAAAAACGAGAGTTACTACTAAACTGTGGTCATACAGATATCTCGTGGTTATTCTCAACAAAGTGAATACCTACTACATTTTAGACGAGCTTTTGGCAATGATGAGCAGTAACTCCTTTTTGCCTGTTAATGGACGTACAATTTCGGATCATCCGGCAAACTTCACTTCTATATAACCTTATCTAAGCAGGCGTGCTTGAGTGAGTGGTTAGGACTGCAGACTGTAACGAAATTTACAGTCTCAGACCCGGCTTCAATCCTCGGCCACTGCTTATCGTTTACGGCTTGGTGTTGTACGGTAAACGTCACTGGATGGTTGATTGAAACCCAATCTCCTTCGGTGCTCCTTAGTGACCACTACTTACTGTAGGGGCCTAGGGAATGAGACTCCTTTACTGTGGAGGAGGGAACGGGGATAGGTAAAAGGGTACAACGACCGAGACGATCTAACGCGGTAGCCTCTTATTTTCTCACCCACAGTGGACTGATTGAGTCTGGTTGTATGAACTATGGTTAAATCGACCGAATGAATAAATTATTATTATTATTATATAAACTTATCTCAGCGCCTCTCATTCTTACTTAAATGTTTTGAATAATTACTTACCTAAGTAAAATCGAATGTTAAATTAAATGTTATTCTATACAGTGTAATATATCAATATCTAACTAATTAATGTGAAGATCTCGTAGAAATAACTTCAGTTAGGGCTTTTTTGGCTACCATGCCTTACACAGGGGTATCTATTGCGACGCAAGGCTGGCATATTTTTAACTACATAACTCTGACTACGCTGGCCATGTGTTCTGTTGATGCCCGCGGAGAAGCCCTGTTTGTGTTTTAACCTGTTCCTTTTTGCCTCAAACAATCTCAAGCAAGCTAATTACCCATCATACTTACAACGAAGCTCTACTACACTCAACTTATCATTACTATTTTAAACATTAGTATAATTCTACTTATATAATAATACCTAAACGATTGCTAAATATTAAATTTGTCATATGATAGAATTATTTCATCCAAAATTAATGAAATGTAAACTGTAAACGTTAATCTTAAAAATTTTATTGTTCCCTAAATATGAAATTTCACTATGTGGTTTGTATCATAGGTCTCTACCTTCAGAACACGTAGTGAAGTTGAATTAAATCGAATTAGAAAGAACGTACTAATTAAGTATAATTTATAATAATAAATTTCAAATTATGTAAAATAATTATCAAGTAAACGTATGTATTTTGATGTATGTTATGGGTAATGCCCGCGAAACAGATCAACAAATAATAATAATAATAATATATTTATTGTGTCCGTTTTTGGAAATCAGTATTTATATTGAAAAATTTGACAAGTTAATAAAATTAAACTCAAACTCAAACTCCTATCTCTTGTACAACCACATAATACTAATTTCTAATACTAAGTTCTCCTCTAATGTTTTATTTTTACCACGCAAATGGAACATTTTGCACTTCTAAAAAACATGTAAATAGAACATTTTACACCTTATTTATTTATATTAATAATAATAATAATAATTTATTCATTGAGTCGATTTGGCCGCAGCCCATACAACATTGGTTATTTACATGTTTGACTTTACAAAGGTAATTGATCCTTGGTTTGATATGATAATAAGCATGTTTGATTTAGTATATGTTATTTATTTATATTTCTAACGATAAGAATTACAGTCAGAGTCAAAGTTTTGTAATGTTTTAACAGAAAATTCCAATCGCTGCCTCAATTTTTATCATTCTTTCCGCTGCCGTACTGAATTTTGTTTTTTCAAGATGGCTTTCTAAAAACAATTTGGTATTTAATTGTAAGATATTCCATTTTAACTTTTTAGCTTTTAAATTTATTAATAAATGGGTTTGTAAAACAAAATATTACTATTATTGTGATATATTAAACAAGTAATAAAAAAGAATTTAAATTTGCCTCCAGTGGTTTGCTTTCCAATGTACATGATGTGTATGTGGGACTTTCTGGCTGGAATTTATTTCCTACAAAATGTCCCAGATGCTTGGAATCCTATTTCTGAGTATTTAAAGACTCCTGATGCCACGCTTTACTCTAATTTAGGAAAAATCACTTCCATTGCAACTGGAACGTTTCTCCATATTATTGCCCACGTCCTGTTATGGAGGGCCTGGAATGGGTAAGGAAGGATCTCCATTTTTCTCAAAATACTTTAAAAAGGAGACAAAAAAACTATATGTGCCAGTGCAGCATGTTATAAAGCATAAGTTTTTGTTGAGGGGTCGTCGATAAATGACGTCACAAAAATTATTGCTCTTTAAGAACCCACCTACTCAGTGCTCTCATTATAACAGCTCAACTGTAACAAGGCGTGTCATAAATACCAGACAAGACCCACACAGGTTAAGTATGACATCATTTATAGACAACCCATTATAAATATTACAATGTTTAAATTTTTAGCCATTGCTTTTATCATTAGCTATTGGTAATCTAAATCAATGTGTCAACCTTTTACTGACTGAACTCAGCGTTAACGTTCAAATTTTCAGATTCTCGTTTTCCACCTAACAAGTGTTTAATGTTCCAGCTGGCGGTTTTCTAGTGACTACTGCTTTCTGTATGTCAGGAAACAACACAGTGATTCAGTATAATCATTAACTAATGGATTACGACAAATATTTTCTAATAAGAAAACTCCTTTCGATAGCTAATCTTTTATAAATGGAGGTATTTTCTGAGAGTGCAATAATTAATTATGGCAACAAAAAGTCTAACAAACATTTTTGTGACGTCATTTATGGATGACCCCTCAACAAAAACGTTTCCTTCATAAGACCGCTGCATTGGTACATATAGTTTTTTTTGCCTTCTTTGAATGGTATTTCGAGAAAAATGGAGATAGTAATTTTCGCTTTTAACAAAAAATGGTGATAGTCAGTTTCGTATTTAGCACCAAAAGGAGATAGTCAGATTTGCCTCTTCGCTGACGATGTAAACCTTATAGCAATAACTATTCTAATTGTGCGCCGTCGTTGTCGTCCGTAGGACCGGTCGCTTAAATTCGTTGAATTATTAATTACAATCAACTTTAATCGTGTTTCAGAAAAAGCTGGCGGTCCCTCCTTATCTTTCTTGACTCCTATATTTTGGCTGAATGCTCTACAATTTCTGTGTTTATGTCCTTCCAACCAATCGGTAGCCCAGGAATACCTTCAATATTAAAAACATATGCATTAATGTTTCCATTTGCTTTTCTTACTCCAATTGGGTAAGACTAAAACCTCATGCGCGTATATTGTGTGAAAAAAACTATCTTACATTATAATCTGTTCAAAAAAGTATGCAAATTAAAGGAACTAAAACAAAGCAGTAATAATTTATTTTTCACTTCTATTTATAGTCCCATATTCGGCATGAAAAGAGAATTCAAATTTCAAAACATTCGTCGGGCCTCATCCTCATTTTTTCTTAGTAGAAAGTTTGACGTATTAAGTGCTGGGGCTCTGATTTTGTCATCCCTCCTCATGTTGGCAATGGGACTGGTGAGACGCTTGTTATTTTAACAAAATTTATGAAAATGAACCATTACCTTGTATATTTATTCCGTAATAAGAATCAATTACAGCTCAGTAATTTTGATTTATTACACGTGTAATTATTATACTTAAAAATACCTAAAGATCTCACTCGGAGTCTCAGGATGGCCATTAGACTGCATTCGTCTGAATGCTCCTATGATTTTATTTCACGACGAGGAGTTAAAAAGTTTTTCATCATTCAGTTGGGGTCAAAGCCAAGCCTTTGTCGGTCTTTTCTTAATTATTCCATCGATCTTGGTAAATATATTCTACAAATTTCAGAACAAGAAGCCATGTTTTCTATGGGACCTTACTATTTGTCAGCTTGCGTTTGTTGCTTGCGTACGTTTTGTGCATTCATTTAATCAATTTATTATACTACATATCGTCTGTGAAGAACCAAAATGACCCATATCCAATTTATGCTACGATCAAAATGAGCTATGCCATAAAAATCAATAGAGAAACATGCATAATATGTTAATTAGAAGTTTTTGAAAAACGTTAAATGTCATATTTACACGTTTTTTAAAAGGTGAAAAATGTTCTAATTTCATGTTTAAAACGTTCTTTCATGTTTTTGAAAAGGTGCAAAATGTTTGCCTGAAAAATTTCTTGAAGATTTGGATAAACTCATCAAGTGCAGTTAAAGATACTCATGCTATCCCCCATGATTCTCCTAATGCATTATTATACACTTCCAAAAAGTGTAGGGGTTTTTAAATTATGAGATCCACTTGGGAGGTTTTTATTCAACATTATTTGTGTTGTACTACTAGGTGGCAACAACCCATACATCCCATTTGTCAAAGATTTACACGCGGAAATGAAAAGTTCAATTGAAAAGTTACATCTCGATGGATATGAAATGCAAGCTAAGTTCGATTTGTGTCCCAAAACAAAACCGGGCAAAATTTTAAGAGATGTCTTGAGAAGTCAAGAGTATGATCAATGGTGTCCATTTGCTGTTCGAGGGCAAGGTGTCGAATTGCATAAAGAGTGTCCGTATGGCAATAAAATCATTATTGGAAAATGCGGCTTTACGTCATCTGAATTGCTGAATGCTTTAAAAATGTCTGATAACGTTTACCCAATTAGAGCTATTCCAGGTCGTTCCATAGAATCGTCCTTTTGCAGGCACTGCAAGGAAAAAGAAACCCTCTCATGTTCTAGGAAACTGTCATGTGGGAAGCGGCTACACGACAGAAGATCGCAGAAAAAGATCGCAGACATAAGATCGCAGCCACTTGATCGCAGGGACACAAGATCGCAAGACAAAAGATCGCAGACAAAAGATCGCAAGACAGTAGAGCGCAAGGACGAAATATCGCAGTGAAAAATGAGTTCAAGGCAGTTAGCAGTCAGTGGACATAGTCTAGATCTAAATGATCAGCATTTAGATTTAAATGCCTCGACATATTTAAATCTAAATGCTAAGCAATTAGAACTAAACCTCGGGCGTTTAGATATAAATGCTCAGCTGGTCTTATAGAATTTGAACGCGGTTATTTCAAATTTTTCAAATCGAAATAGTGGTAGTGACGTGATTACTGATAGCCGTTAACTGACCATAATCAATATTTATAATTTAATAATAATTTTTAAAAGAAAGTAGCTTGTTCATAAGCAAAGCATATGCCCGTTTTAAACTTTTATTGTAAATGATATGCGAGGTGAATTTGAAAAACTGCACGGTGGAAATATGTAATTGAATACGCTCTTTTAATTGATGACTTGAAAAAGACTGAGCAGTAATTAGTAACCCTTAGCAATTTAATTTAGTGCAGTTAAGCCAGCATTAGCTTATATGTAAGTTCAAGCTGGCTTATCATTATCATGAGCCCGTGCGAGCTCATTTAAGCAAGTCTTGGCTTAAATGGAAATTCAATTATGTAAGTTAGCTAGAACGAACTCAAGCTCAAATCACTGACTGACTTAATATCTTATACTGATTACTAGATGTAAAATTGTAGGTTGTGTATTGTGTAGTAGTGCCGTAATATTGTAAATTGTAATTGTAATTGTATTTTTTATAAAATTACAATTACAATACAATATCAAATTTATTTTCTGCAGTGTGTTCTGAGCCTTTGTTACTCTAAAATCGTGTATCTACATGATAGTTATCACGGTAAATATCAAGTCAGTAATTTAATCCTAATTAGGGGTCTAATTAAGGTTCCAAAAGTATAAATTACAATTGTATATTGTAATTGTATTGTAATTTACAATTACAATTACAATACAATACAATATTATTCTTACAATAGTTTTACAATATTACGGCACTATTGTGTAGTCAGTGGTAGCTCATTGATTGATTGTGTGTGTGCTTATACATATTGTAAACGGACTTGTCCTACCCGAACTAATCCTACCCGGACTTTTTCTACCCACGATCAACGATAAAAACCTAGTACTATTCCCGTCCATGACCAAATCAAAATTATTGCTCATTGCTCATCATTATATTTTATGAATGATGGCGGCGATTGTTTTTAATTATCTGAATCGTAAACGCTACAACTGAAAATGAAAGTGACATTGAGTGAAATAAACATGTGACAAAGATTGTCAAAAATAATAGCGATGTATTCTTAGCATGCCTTATTTTTGGCCGTGGGTAGAAAAAGTCCAGGCACGAAAAGTCCTACAACCATACAATTTACAACGAACTGAACGAACGTCGATGGACATAAAATAATAAATGCGAAATTGCCAACAATATAACAATTATCTATAATAATTACAAGTAAAAACTGATTTGATTAAAATTACACATCGCTGGATGAAATCATCAATTAGCTTATCAAAATTTAAGACTAGACTTGAGAAGTAAAATCTTCCAAATATCAGAAGGGCAACCGGTTGCCCAATGTCAAACTTCCTTTTTATTCACCGAATTTAAATGGACTAGATCTCCATCCGTAATAAATAAGCTAAGAACGAAGTAGTAAAAAATCATAAAAAATGTTGTATGTACAGTTGGGGCAACCGAAAGTGAGGTCTGGCAAGGATAAATTTTGGATGCAATTAAACGGCAGCTTCATTCTTGCCAGACCTCACTTTTGGTTGCCGCGCTAATTCCTTCGAAACTTTGCCTTCTCAGATCTCCCGGATTCCAATCCAGATCTCAGATTTTCAACTGATACTGAGAAAGCGAGATTTTCTCGTTCGACTGCCACCAATTTTATTCGCCGTCAGCGAGAATTCTGGTTGGTCCGCTCATTTGAAGTCGCGCAGGCGCAAATACGGGTTTCAAAGTAATTAGATCTAAATGCTCAGCATTTAGATCTAATACTTTGGCGATGAACATTAAGATTTAAACGCCAAGCATTTAGTTCTAATTGCCCAGTATTTAAATTTGAATATATTTCGTGCATTTAAATCTAAATGCTGATCATTTAGATCTAAATCTAGACTATGTCCACTGACTGGTTAGGCAGTAGAGTTCAAAGACAAGTGCATTTCTGAGATAAAATTTTAGTTAAGTAAACATTGCTCTTGGAAGTAATTGGTGGCAAAAAGATTTGAAATCAGGGTACATTTTGGATCCAACAATACGTATGAAGCAGTCATGTAGCCAAGGTGAAGAAATAAATATAGAAAAACAAGCCAACAACAATAACTCATGTATTCCGTATTTTCTGGACAAGTACCAACTTAAAAAGTTGGAAGTGGTGGGACTTCTTGTTGGAACTAGAGGTTCTAGTACTGGCTTCTTTGAATCGTTTCGTAAAGAAATACGTAATAAGGAAATTGTGGTTGCTACTATTCGTGGATCCTGCAGAATTGCTCACAATCATTTATACAATATGAATTAACTTCATAGCTAGCTTTAAATTATCATTGGAAATACTACTATCCTTTATATTTCACAAATCATAGCAACTTTGTGAATAACTCATTTTGTTCTTACTGTGTCCTAATGACTAGCGTAATAGTAACTCCAATTGTAAATAAATATTTACTTTCTTCTTTTTCTTCCATGTTTTTGAAAAGGTGCAAAATTTTCTAATTCAATGTTTGAAACGTTTAAAATGTTGTATTTAAATATGTTTGAAAAGGTGCAAAATGTTCTTAATTTAAATGCTCTCAAGACAAATTTGAATATTCTTGTAGATAGTTGATATTGGTTTTAGCTGAAAATGGAAATGGGTCATTTTGGTTCTTCACAGACGATATACAACAGGATTTTAGTTTTAGTAATAAAATAAAATCACATTTATATCTGGTATATTGTATATTAAATTACTATTAACAAAATCTGTGTTCTTGTGACAAACCATTTTTGTAGAATCAGATTTACTTCACTGGGGGTGCGATTCCTTTCTCATTTTTGAAAACCCCTCCTGGTTTTCAATTCAGCGCTGGGAATGCAACTTTCTGGCTTATCCATTTATTTCCTATCCTTGCGTCACTTCTGGAAACCTTGAGTCTCTATGCGTTGAGAACAAAGCTAAAATCTGAATAAAATCCACAATAATTTCCTCAGCTGACGACCAGTTAAAATAAATTACTAACAAACAGAACAAAGAATAAATATGATTTATTGATTAGTGTGCATAAATGAAATTGAGTAGCATCATTCTGGTAATTAATAAATATTGTTTTGTACACTGACAATCAGACTCTGATTGTCAGTGTACAAAACAATATTTCAATACTTATAATTTAAAATGATTATTAGTTTTACTGTTAATTATTATTTGATTTGTAGTTTTATAGTCACATTACTCACAGTAGCAGCTAACAATTTCAGTTGCTGTAAACGCTGGACAAGAAAAAGGGCTCTTTGAAATTATTCAAAATCAATTTCACCTTCAGAATTTCAAGTCGACGTTAAAGCATCGTTTGCATTACTAAAAATTGTGAAAATAGGTTAAATTTTAAGCACTGCTACATTCCAAGTTTGTGCTTTTGCGCAAAATTAAATTCTTACGATTAGCATATAAACTATAAATCTGTCTAATTTATGGGATTAAGAAAATTAAAAAAACATTCAGAATCAACTTAAATTTAGTAGTTTTTAAAATTGCATTTGCTGTAAACGCTGGGCAAGATACTTCAAGGCTATTAAAAATTATCGAAATCTATTTCACAATCAGAATTCTAAGTCGACGTTGAAGCATTTTTGAATCACTAAAAATTGTAGTAAGAATAGATTAAAATTGATAGCAACTTGATAAGCTGTCATCAATTTGAATAGAGGTGAGTGTTGGTGTAACCTAATATTATATTCTGACGTCTAAAAATATTTTTCAGGTTAAATCAATTTTATGAAATTCAAAACCAGGACCGTTTCAACAAGCAATAGCAGGGCCGGACGAAGCAATTTATTTGAGACAGCAATACAAAAATCCATACAAAAAACACCATTTTGATTTTATTGATAGTTTTCTTTGGTAGGGTAAGGTCGTCTAATTGTGATAATCAGGTAATTGTGATACTATGAAACCGTCTCCTAACGAACGATAGCCAATGGTCGAATTTTGTGTTACTTTAATCAACGACTCAATGAGTGTGTTATAGTTGATCTTCGCCGTGAAATTCGGAAATCTTGTTGAAGAAAAAAATCAAAACATCTATGATTGCCATTTAATTAGCGAGAAGAGTTTGTTTTCATTATATTCAAACCTCTCTAATTAATGTTCCGAATATATTCTCAATAATACTAACTATGCGAGAGATAGCCATAGTTAGTAGGCACAAGATAAGCTCAATTCAGATTGAATTATAATTTGGTCTTTCTTTTTGTAAATTATTTTTGAAAATGTAAGTCGCTTCGGTGTGACGTGTAAATGTGATACTAATGCTATTAAGCGGGCAGCTGCAGTATTGGAAAATACACTGACTTTGACCTGAATGGTGCTGATTTGTCTGTAAATAATGGATATTTAACTGCAAAAGCAGGTTAAAAGTATTTTAATGTCACACTTTGAATGCTAATTTTTTATACACGTAATTTAGCGTGTTATTTGAGTTTTAGAGTTATTAACGTATTCAGTTTGATACTATCAACGAAATAAACCTTGGTGGGCATACATCAAAATAAAAACGACGATTGGAATGACCAGTCATTCACAATTACATTAATATGTATGTATGTATGTATTGAGTATTGTGTTTTGAGGCCTAGGCCTATACACACTCGGTACAATTTACTGTTACAGCTTACCACCGAGATACACTATTGCAGTGCACTCTTCGGGTTCGCTGAATGTAATTGTCTATACTATATTAAACTTACTTGGGAAGTCATACCTATTGATAAGGGTATTTGTTATTAACCGCTCTGTTAGAGGTGCGAGATTTAGCTCCAGCCAAGGAGACACGTTAAACTGTTTAAAGGCCGTGAGAATCAGAGTATCTTAATTACCAGTCCAGTACCAATAGAACAGGCAAGGAAGACTCATGTTCCCCTTCACCATTTAAGTATAGAGAATATAATCTAATGGGACGACCTCTACGTTGGCCCTGTTTTACAGAGGGAGAATATAATACAGGGGAATCGAACCGGCACACCATGACGTCGAGTATTTGAGCCGACATATCAATATGCCATTAAGGTCCAGCTCCGTTTATAGCTACCGAGTCGGAATCGGATCTGCTACGGATAACTGTGTACCACTCATCATCGAGCATGACCGGCCGGGCCAGCCCCCACTGTATTTTCCTTCCTCTGTAACAGGCGGCTACATAGAGAGACAGTAGAAAATATTCTCTGCGAAGCACATGTGGATTAGGAAATCATCCCCGTCGCCGAGGTTCGATCTCCGTATCTCTGCACACTCCGTAGTGTCACGAGCCCACATGTCCTCCCCAATTACATTAATACAACAAATAAAGCTTATTTACTTCGTTTTTAGAGTTTAAAAAATATTACTTTCGACATTAAATTAGTCGATCACAATTAGAAGCAGACGTATCACAATTACCGGACTTAACAAACTTCCAACTCAGTCAAGGGTGGATTTTTTAAACTCTTGTAGAAAAAAGATTAACCGTCATAATTTTATGAAAGTTGGAGGAAATACTTAAAATTGTATGTTTGTTAAACTTCCAAGGTCATTGCTTTCCAAATTGTTTCCAATAAGTTTTACGGATAGCACAACCAAAAGTTTTTCAAAAAGCGATCACAATTAGACGACTCTACCCTAAAGCAAAATGTTTTGTGTTTACATGTTTTTAGAAAAGTGTGAAATATTCTATTTACTTGATTTTGGAGGGCCCTTACACGATGTCTCGCGATTATATCCCATTGGTATACAGGATGTCACATAAACTATCGTTTCGGAACTACTCGTAAGGTGCTATATAAAGGGTGTAAGGGTTAGGTATAAATAATGCCACGTGAATTATACTTTAGAAAACGCCTGTCAAGTACTACAGAGTGCGTCGGGGTTTGGCTAAATTGATAGCACGTAAATCATCCTTTGGGACACACCCGTCACAAACGTCCGATGATGTAATGGTTGGGTATAAAAACCGGCGCTATTCTTACCAAACCCGCAATGAAATGAAAAGGTTTGAATTTCCCGCAAAAATATTTTTAATATGTAACAGTTGCATTTTTACCGGTTACTCGCGGAATTGGCACACAAATGATTCATTAATAGAACCATAATAATTAGTAGAATCTATCTATGTTCAAGTTCAGCGGGATGTTTTAACGGTTTTGGAATTGTATTGAAAAACCCTTTTTGTTTTTGAAAAATCGCAACAGAAAGAGCTGCATGAGCAAGAAGTGAAAACCGAAATAACGCTGTTTATTCGTTTTGTAAGGGCTTTAAAATGAGCCATCATTAGATTAAATCGGTCAAGTATTTCGAAAGTGTTATAAATTGTGTAAATAGGTAGAAATTCCAGGCGGGAATAGTTTGGTCAAGTTTGGCCAGATTTGGACGGGAAAGCCCAGGAAAAGTGCTAAGGCTACGTAACCCTATATATATGATATTAGTGATAATCTGTAAATGATCATACTTTCCGCACATCATTTAAATGCATTTGTGGCTACATCCAATTTTCATAGCAACAGGGGGAATTATGGAGGCATTTAGACTCAATATTTGACTTGGGAACTTGAAATATTACTATTTAATACTTCCCTTAATTCCTACTACCCTTTTACTATTCATGACATCATGTATTGAAAATATGTTTTTAAAATTATTACTCAGTGTTTACAGAACTTTTTACTGGTTGTCGTACTATCAAGGCTTGAGTGCTAATACATGACTTATTTATCCCACACGCTACATTAATGATTGATGGCCAAAAGCACAAATGAACTTATTGAAACTGAAACCTAAGTAACAGACACAATAATTGTAACAGTTTAACGTTTTATTACGACTTTTGCATTTTTTAAAACTACATTTATGAACTTGAAGCTTGAATTATGTAAATTAAAGCCACTTAATGACGAAGCTGTCCACGCTTTGGATCAATTGCTCACGCAAAACGCTCTAAAAATAGTAAATCAAATTTTTGGGGATATACAACCATTGCAAAGTTTCGCTCTGGCGGTGGAATAGCACCTGGGTGTTTAATACAAAAATGTTGAAAGAAACTTGTTACAAACAAAAACATTTGGTCTCTCGCAATGTGCTCCCCAACACAAACTCGCTTGCCGTAACCAAAGGGTAACATATCTTTTGCGGAATTATTCAGTGCTCCATCCGAATCTAGGAAACGTTCAGGAATAAATTTCTCCGGCTCCGACCAAATTGCTGGATCATGGTGCGCCGCATACGCATTAGGAAGAACGAACGTGTTCTTAGGTATTTTATACCCACGCAAATAAACATCATCCAACGTTCTGCGATTCCCTAAAAATGGAGATAGAGACACGGCTCTGTGTAATTCATTTATGACAGCCGCTGTGTAGGGCATGTAGGGTTGATCCGAAAGACACGGCGCTCTACGTTTGGACGCGGTAAACGTGAGAAGAACGCCGTCGATTTCCTGTTGGAGCTTCTCCTGAATGTCAGGGTAACTGGCCATGTAAAACAGCATCCAGTCAAGAGTTACCACTGTTCCCAGTAGTGACCCTTGAAGAATTTCCTTCGTAGTAACGGCTTGTTCGCTTTCTGCATTTTCCAGAATTTAAAATTAAATTTTTACATAAATTGCAGGATTGCTTATCATAAAAGCAAGAATTTTAGTTTAATATGGAATTTTCGTTATTATTAAGCAATTGATTTAATTTTGATTTCGTAGTACCAGCTTCTGAAGGATGAAAACTTGAGTTGGGATCTTGAGTTTCTGCAATTTTGTCAAAATAGGCATGCGTAAAATGCTTTGGTTGTTTAGGAACGTAGTCATTTTTGCAATTTTGAATTTCCTTGCTTACAAAATTAAAAATGTGTTTGTTTGCATTAAGTGAAGCATTAATCCCAAAACGGTTTAGAATCTGTAGAAGGGGTGGAAAATACGAGACAAGTAGTTGAAGTTGATGAATAAGGCTTCTTGAGTTACCCAAAAATCTAAACAAGATATAAAACTGAAAGAGTGGACAAAGTTGGATCAATTTGGAATTGTATCTAAAAGTAAATTGTAAAAATAATTACATGGCTTCATCATCAGCAATTTGTCGTAAAGTGGAATCATTCTCTTCAAAACGCTTCCCGGTAAACGCTGTCCATATAGTGTTTGTGACGGGAAATTTAAAGAAATTGTGCACAGCCAATTGTGATTGACACAAATCTTGACCACCACCAGATAAAGGCGCTGATTTGCATTTACTCTTTACGTCGTGTAGAAATGCTCCAATTTCATTTTGTAGTCGATTTTCATATTCTGATGTTGCGAGGCGCATTCTTTGCAAGCCTTTTGCAGCAAATTCCCGTTGCTCAGTCGGCCTTGGTCCATCAGAAAACGAGAAACCTTTAATACGCGAGAAGTCATTCCTCTCAATTACATATATTTGATTCATTGGCATACATTTTTTTCATTTAAAATATTTAAAATTATGTGATTTCAGATGGTTTCCTGTTTGCTTTTGCTCTTTAAGCGTCTTCTGAAAAAATTTATTTCATCCGCGTGTCGTAAAACCCTTTGTAAGCTGTAGTCTTCCACGATTGTCTTTAAACTACTTTTTAAAAATTTGATTTGCGAGCGCGCAGGGCTGCGTTGCTTTTTCGACTTCTTTTTTCATGTTAAATGAACCTGATCTAACGCAACTGTCCTAACTTTGTAAACTTGAGAGTTCAAAAACCAAGTTGAAATGTACAACATGATAATGTCTGCTAATGGTATTTAAATTCACATGTATTAAATTTAAAGTTGTTTTGTCTCAGTTTGAGTAGTACAGCTATTAATTAAGACACACAACGACACAGTGAGTTGTACGGAGGTGTATTAATAAGTGTAAAAAATTCGGCGCTTTGCGCCGGATTTGTCGACCGGGGGCGGGCCCGAAGTAGATGCTGAGCTATAACAAAGGCTCAAGACAATTTATGTTACGCTAAAAGATATTATAAGATTTATGGAAGCTCAACTACAAACAATTAGACATATACGAATGTGCGTAGCATGTAGTTAAATATAGCTGAAAATTGTTCATAAATTGCACCATTCACAAATGACGTCATTTATGGAGGCTTTGCTACCATCAATGATATATATAGAAGTACGTGGCCTGTAGTTACATAATTTTTTAATAACGTCATTTGCGGACGATCCCCATATGCATACTAGTAAGCTTGCATGTTAAGGATATCCGTTTACCTAATTCTTGAGCTAATGACAAAGGGGATCTGCAAAATTGTAATTTTTTAATAACGTAATTTGCGGACGATTTCCATATGCATACTAGTAAGCTTGCATATTGATGATATCCTTTTACCTAATTCTTGAGCTAATGACAAAGGGGACCTCTAAAATGGTAATTTTTTAATAACGTCATTTGCGGACCATCCCCATATGCATATTAGTGGTATCCTATGCAAAGGTTAACTGTTTAAATATTTTCAGGTGTAAAGTCATAGAAAACAATAAATAAAAGAGAAAGATTGAGGGTCGAACACAAATGACGACTTCATAAAGTTTAAAAAAAATTGAGTCACCCACACTTCAGGTTTAATTACCCTTCAACGCAATGTGTAAATGGTAATTTTTTTCGTAGAGCGCCTTGTTTTAATCAACCCATCCTTATCTTGAATGGCGTCATTTGTGTGTGGCTCTTAAACGACGTTAACCTTGCCTACCACGTACGTACCTAGAGATGGAGGTAAGTTTGAATGCTAATGTAATTTAAACGGCTGGTTTTTCTTTGAGAGAAAAAAAAGTTAAAAAGTATTAAAAGTTGCTCCAGTTAACTGCTAACTGTGCAAAAACTATTCATGCGATGTTGCCCAAAAACTATACAGCACTGCGCGGGCGCTTTTTTAAGCGATTAAAAGTTATTCAAAGAAGATCAAGTCAAAACTGTGACCTGTGGCGCACGACCGACAGACATTCGGACAGACAGACCGACAGACAGACGGACGGACAAAACCATTTCAATAGATGCTTATGAGCTAAAGCTCAGCATCTAAAAACTATCTCGACTACACAATAGGCAAAACTACCTTGATACTCAAGGAATTGAAAAAAACACGAAATTTCAGATACAACTGGGTTTAAGTTTCTGTTTTGGAACTTGCTAATGACTTAGCTCTCTTTGAAAATTGGGTATAGCTTTAGTTATAATGCAAAATTGATCGAAAAGGCAAACTTTGTGAAAATAGACTGTTTTTAGATGAATTTAAATTGTTCCTGTGAAATCAGGAGAAAATATTCGTTACCCTGGAGTGATGAAATTAGTTCTGAGCTTATTTAAGTAATTAAAACCTATTTTGATGAACTACAAAATCTAGTAGGAACTCCAATGCTATATGCTACACAAAAATTGAAGAGTTATTCAGTATCTGTGGCCTAAACCAATATATCTATTACTGGCAGCTCCACTCTATAAGCTTTCATACAAGTTCCTTGAGGACTTAGATAAACTCATCAAATGATCTGTTAAGGAAATCATTGGCCTTCAAGCTGATACTCCAAATGCCATGTTATACAAATACTAAAACTTTCGGGGGCAACAAATCGTGCGCTCAACGTAGGAAGCGTTCATAACATCTGCATTGCAGTGTTCCGATCCACAGACGCATTTATTCCACAAGTTAGAATTTAGAAGAGAGGATGAAGGAACGCATGGAATCACTTAAGCGTTCTAAAGATAAAATAAATTCAAGTCCAGGCCAAAAGTCAAGGGAAGTCAAATTATTCGTCAACACCTAAGGGACAAAGAATACAGAAAGTAGTGTGAGTTGAAATCAATAGGAATGAGAGTTTAACTTTTAGTCAGTTTTCTGATAGAAATTACAAATTAATTATTAAAAATGATAGAATAACGACAAGTGAATGGACAGCGGCAATAGAAATGTTATAAAATGTATTTCCAGTGAAATTGATTTCAGTTGCATCAGTAGGAAGCCTGGAAAATAATCTACAGTGTAGACACTGCACCGAGCGTGAAGCTCTTAGTCATGTTATAGGCTTTTGCCCTTTAGAAGTTGTTTGTTTAGTAGTACAAGGCATCATAGAGTCATAAAGTAATAATTTTGGCACAATATTTACGTCAAAGTCCTTTAACTGGAAAGTCCCTTTGGAAAGCACAAGAGGAAGTTTTTTGCCTTGATTGCGCTGCTGGAGGGAAAAAACGCTGGGTTGGATTTTAATAGCAATTTATTCTACCACATCAGATGATGAAGGACGCTATTATAACAGTCATTCGCAGGTCTTAAAGAATTGCTTACAATCATGTTTATCATAGTGATAACTACAAAAAGTATTTTAAATTATGACACGTTTGTTTGTGGGAGAGAGAAATCGGCTCCGGCAACAAGGGGCTTAGGCGACATCTAGGTCAGGTTGGGGAAGTAGGTGTAGGTAGTGGTAGCAGCAGTAGTAAAGCCATCACGTGGAGACTGGATGAGGAGAGCGTGATCTGGCAGTGGTGGTAGTAGTAAAAGGCTATCACGTGGAGACGGTATGGGCAGAGTATGATCTAGAAGGATTCAGGCTGTGGGACAGTGTACACGAGCAAACGACATGATAACGATCTGGACACAGTAGCAGGCGTAGGGCTGTAAGGTAGTGGTCATAGGATGGGGGGTCGACCAAGAACATTCGAGAAGACAAGGATTGGGGAGCAGAAGGTAGGCTCATATAGGGACGATAGCCAATCAGCGGCAAAAGGCCGGCTCATATAGGGACGATAGCCACTCACCAGTCGAGGTAGGAATGCAGGCGAGTGGGGTATCTTGGTCGGTCTTCAGGATGAGGGCTTACGAGATGATGAGCAGAGAGAGTCATTCTCATTCCTTTGCAACCCTCCATGAGAGAAGTAAGACGGTGGAAGTACTGCTTGTTTCGTGAAGTAGTAGAGAAATCCTCAGTTGTAGTGTATAACATATCAGTGTAGAATATTGGGAACATGGCTGTGTAAAGCCATATTGGGGTTCTAGTTTGTTATAATTATTCGTGAATAAGATTGTTATTAGTTGGTAACTATTACTAATTTGTACCGGGTAAACCGGGTATTGTGTGTGTTTTTCCCGACAAAGAACTGACTATTTTACGGGTCGGACGTCCGAGAAAGAGACAAAATAAATCGGTATTGAAGTGTGTGTAATATCCTCAGACATTACCTGTGTGTGCGTACTAACTTTGGCATATGGCGGACGGCATAGTGGGGGGCCGCATATAAAATTTGGTGTGTGTCATTCGGTTTCGAGTTGCCCCGGTCAGGTAGGGATAGACTGCTATACTCAGTGCATAGACTCGGCCGGTCGGTCGGTCTCATCTCAGATTGCCCATAAGCACTGCATCTACCTAAAGACCGAGCGAGTGAGATACCTCGAAGTACAGGTACTGAGGGTGAGCTACCAGTACGTGTATACGGGTGAGGCGCATAGCATCTCCAGACCACAGCACGGAGCTTTCCTCAGGTCTAGAGCACAGGAGCCAGACCCGAGGACGATCATCGAGGAACCAGACCTGAGGACCTGGACCCGAGCTCAACTCGAGCTCCTGCCTGTCGGTAGGTCGGTAGGCCGGTAGGTCTAGTGCTCAGGAGGTGAGGACGTAGAGAAGACGGTCGGTCTCGAGGACCTGGGACCTGGTGAGAAGACCTCGTGTGCCAGTTCGGGACGTGGAGCTCAGCTCAGCCGAGTAGACAGTGAGCAGGAGCAGGTGGTCCCGAGGTCCAGACCTGCTGAGCGACCGAGAAGTAGGAAGTCAGCACCTAGGGGAGTGGTGGTCCTGGTGGTTGGGAGCTACAGAAGTGTCGGATTGTGGTGTTTTAGGAGATTCCCCTATTACATTTGTTACTGTGTCTCTTGGCAAGTACCATTGTAGTACCAGTGTAAATAAATGAATTAAATTTCTGTGACCCCAATTTATGTGTTTTTTTGCAACTAAAGAAGCGCAGTTCTATTCACCTTTCGCTAAAAGACTCCGCAGAAACATACATAGAAAAATAGAATACTAATATACATTTCTGTAAAGAAGAGTACAGTGTGCGCGCTCTCCTATAAAAGTACACGGCACTATGGAAGGATTCCCCAGACCCGAGCTTATACATAATAATATGCAAACTAAGCCGGATTTCTTACGTCAAATAGCACTTGTAAGTGTAAGGTGGTTTGTTTTGGTATGCTCCCAATAGGCGCGCGCGGGTACAAGAACTAAATTGAATGCTGCGGATATTAGCATTTTCACTGGGGTATACTGCATTAAAAATTGAATATTGTGGCTAATATGTTCCCTAATGCCAAAATAGATTGTTTACGGTAATAACGCTATGCAGCGTACAGGGATGTGTGCATAGTTAACAAAAATGGACTGTCCATAAATGATGTCATGCATGGTGGTGGGTTGATAGTCTGGGTGGACCAAGCACTGTCCATAATTGGCGTTATCCGTCTAGGTGGGCTAATGCTGAGTAGCAATGGATGTTTGACAAGTGAAGTTGATACGTAGTGTTGGAGACAGTGTGAGCTATAAGCTCACACATCATTTCCTTCCTGCCCACGATTTTAATTGAATTAAAAAAACCTTTCGGAGCTGGAGCTGTGGAAAAACTTTGCATTACTGGTCTCCCTCCAAAGGCATCCAAACCGAGTGCCTCTTTGATAATTTTTGCATCATTAAGGACAACAGCTCTGCAAACAAATTATGGCATATTATTATTAACACAAATTTGATCTCACAGTTACACTAGGGTAAAGCACGTGTGAGTAGGAGAAAGCAATGGGACAATATATTATGTTCTATTTACGGCATATTAGCAAGTTTAATGCCATAAATTGGTCCATAAATATCTTTCCATTTTGTTAGTGCAATTTCCGGAAATCTTCCTAAAAAGAGTAAATGACCAAGAACAGGCAATCCCCAAGGTCCTAAATGATTCAAAAAAATTTTAAACTGTAAATTCCTGACACTAGGCTGCAGTAATTTTAAAACAGAGTAATTGTATTATCAGCTACAAAAATTATTTGGTTGCTTACCTGGCAATTTAGTACTATCATTTCCACGAATGGCTCTTAAATACACTAGGCTAACAATAGCAACTGCTATCAAGGCTTCAACTACAAGTGCAATCATTTTAACTAGCCAAAATTTTTCAATTTATAATTGAAATTCCGAAGCTGCAACTACGATGAGCCCAGAGGGAAAAATTGGTAGTATATACCGAAAACCAGCTGAAGTCCTACGATGCTTATTGTAAATCAAAACTTGATTCAATTATTTTACAATTGTTAGGCTGCGGATTTACTCGGCAAGAAAAAAACCTCATTTGAAGCAACCAGTGATAAAAATTTCTCACTAAACCTCTGTATTGATTTTTGTGGGTCGTCATAATGGTTTTTAACATGGGGTTTGTTAAGCATTTTCCGTAAGCGAATGCATTCCGTTCATTTCAATGATTTTATTACGCAATAAACAAATTAATGCAACCAGTAAAGGCTTTTTAGATGCTGAGCATTTATTGAAATGGTTTTGTCTGTCCGTCTGTTGGCCGTGCTGCCGTGATCTACAGGTCACAGTTTATAACTGAATTTTGTGAAACTCTCACAATTGCGAGCAAGAGGTGCCCTATTGTTTTTGAGGGTAATAGGACCAACCAGTTATTCACAATTAACAGTTTCATGGACCCTGGTCAAAACTTAGTGGAGTTAACCACTAAAAACCCCCATAATACGTGTTATCACATACAAAACACAAATGTACAAAATGCATATACATACCATTGTGTTTAAATTCTGCTGGGCAAATACGTGTATTCCAATCTACGCTATAGTGCAGGCAGTCGTCATTTGGTCTCTCACTTCATTCAGACACGCGCACCCATGGAACTAATGGGATCGTCCGTAAATGACTTCATTCAAATGTCGTCATTTTACGTATTCCCCATTCATCGCATTAACTTTAAGTGAACGGCTTAGAGGTTACGCGCAAATGATTTCAAGTGAATATTCCTTTTCGATACCCCAACCCAGCTGTTATGTAAACAGGTTAGGAATGACGCGTAAATGATGTCACGCAAATATTTCTTTTCGAAACCCCCACCCAGCTTTTATCGCATTGACATCAGGTAAACAGACTAGGGGTTACGCACAAACGATGCCACGTGAATAATTCTATTGAACGCTTTGCTGTTATTACGTATAGTGCATATACAACTACTAACCAAATACCTATATACACGACCCGCAGTATGATCACTACTGCGACAATAACTCAAATGAGGAGTGGCAAGTGTTTTGTTTCTACATTATTAAAGTTATTTTTATTTAAATCTTTTATGTGAATGACGCCGTTTAAATAATTCTATTTTACGTATCCCCATCGATTAGTGTGATCATTACATAGTCGATGGTCTTTAAGACGGGATGTTACTAGTCTGTAGACAGACTCAATGACCTGGCCGAAGACGTCATGAATAGACGGTCTCGAAAGTGTCAAATAAATTGTGGAAATTCACAAATAATTATAAATGACGAACATAGGTGTGCAGCTTGGTTCGTGGTAAGTACACACGAGATTGAGTGCATATGATCCCAGGGGATCCTCCATAAACAGCGTAGTTCAAATAACACTATTTTATAGATCCCCATCTCATTATTTATTAAAATTACTAGTACATAAACGTAAATACGGATGGCACGAAGATTACACCATTTAGGATGTCAACAAAGTTATCACCTAATTTGTACCGGCCTTCTCCCATATGATTACAACAACTTGGATAAGGTCCACAAAAGATGTCAACGCTTATAGTGCATCCGTTATCCTGAGGAGTTTATTGTCATCCCTTCTTCCCTCTCGGTACTAACAGTGCACTCGTGCCAATCAAGCTCGTAGCTGCCCTACTCGCACAAGTACTTCCTACACCAGTGTCATTCGCATCCATGCCACTCGCACCGGATCTACTTGTACCAGCACTTCTCGCTCCAGCACCACTCGTACCAAAAATCTAGTAAACGACACTGCCTGTTCCGAGACCACTCGTCCCCAGCCCACTCGAACCGGCACAAGTCGTTCCGCACAACTCGCATTTGTACTTTGAGTACCCGTACCACTCCTTTCCGTATTAACGTTTAGCCGAACGTATTCGAGTCATGACAAATGCAATAATTGGTATATATAAAGGAAACAATGATCTAATATTTCAATTGTGACTGAACGTAACGAATTCAAAATGGAACATAAAAAAAATGTCAATATCTAGGACCCTATGACCCTTACGTCATTAAAGTTTTTATATAACCACTGCATAAATTTATGTGTTTAACATCGATAGAATCCCACATCATATGCATACAAAAGGAATAAAATGTAGTTGACAAACATCATTAATTTTATTTTAATAAATTCATACACCTCATTAATGCCACATGACACAATTTGCGTCAGAATTCCCGGAATGATAAAGAGGCGAGTGGAGAGTGGAGACAGACTCTTTTCAGAAAACGTTTAAGGAGAAAATTGTAAGCTTTAGAAAAAAACACGTAGATGGAACATTTTGCACTTTTCAAAATACATTAAAACTGGAGAGTTTCTTGATAATGTTAACAAAATGGGGTAATTTACTTGAAGTGAAAGTACTGTTTGGATATGCGTCGAGGTAGAACGGATTCATGCATGGTGTCATTTTCGTTAATTGCCAAAAATAAAAAGTCATTTCCGAGTCAATTCTTGACTGGCTCCTCGTATCGCTCTATATTCAATATTCCCTTTCCCCAACCATCTTTTCTAAACAACGAGTTATTTCCAGTTTGCGTAGGGGAACTCATGTTGCTCTTATTGACGGCGCTCGAAAAAACCCTTCAGAACAAGATTAAATGGAGAAGCCCAAAAATCTTTTAGAACAACAAAGCAAAACACTTATTTATTATGTGACTCAAATAAAAGTTTTAAAAATCCGTCAATTTATCAAGACAATTTTAGGTTCATTTTTGCTCATCTTACAGAATTTAAAACTGCGAAAATCACGACTTTCGCCTGCAATTTGTTCGGAGACCCTTCCGCTTCCCCTTCACCAGCTTCCGCCCTCCCACTGGCGTTGGCGTTTATGTACATGTAAGGTCATCATAAAATTAAATTATGAGTGAGAGGCGGCACTTGCACACAATTATTATATTTCGATTACCGTAGAAATCGGAAGGAAAAATGTGATTCAATTTCGTGCTTTAGTGTTTAGCATGTTTTTTGAAAAGTTTAAAATGTTGTACTTACAGCTTTTTGAAATTTCCAAAATGTTCCATTGACATGTTTTTTGAAAATTGCAAAATGTTGCACTTACAGCTTTTTGAAATTTCCAAAATGTTCCATTGACATGTTTTTTGAAAATTGCAAAATGTTGCACTTACAGCTTTTTGAAATTTCCAAAATGTTCCATTTACATATTTTTTGAAAATTGCAAAATGTTCCATTTAGATGTTTTTTAAATGTGCATATTTTCATATTTACGTTTTTTTGAAAAGTGTAACATATTCTATTAATCATAGTAATTACAGGATTAAGACATTTCAAGTTTGTTGTAGATGGTCGCTTTTGTTTTCAGCTATAAAAATGGACAAGGATTATTTTGGATGATGTAAATTGGGAGGGAGACAATTGTGAGGGTAAACGCTGTAGTTTCATTTACACGACATGTAAATCAACCTAATTCACTCCGTTGGAGTGGCTGTGTTGCTGGACTGCTAATTATCGTTATTTGCACTGCTAAGTGGGAAGAAAGTGGAGAAAGACGAGGAGTGAGGATGTTGCTACGAGATTCCTGCTAATTTCTAATTAGTCAAAGCACATAGATACTAAAGTCCCACCTACTCACGTGTCCACGTGTTATTGAGCATGCATAGAACCTTGTGCGTATTTATATTTTCAAGTCTCCACACCATTGATGATGCTTCCTTTGAGCTTTTCCTTTTTTATTGAAAAAAACTCAATCCCATTGAGGAACACCTATCCAAATTAACATCTAGTCATAATCATCTTTTCACTTTTTTATCAAGTTTTTATATCATACAATTCTATTGAAATTATTATTAGACAATAATTATAATTTAGGTGACTACATTGTGGAGCCTGCTATTAAAAGAGTGATGACTTGGGCGACGTCATTGATGGACCATCACAATAAAAAAGTGTTACCTTAGGCCTTAGGTGACGTCACTTATGGACCCTGCTATTAAAAGTGTGAAAAATTGAGCGACGTCGTTTAAGGACCATCGCAATAAAATAATTATAATTTAGTTGACGACATTTATTGACCCTGCCATTAAAAGAGTGGTGACTTGGGCGACGTCATTTTGTATTTTTTTAAATCATGTGTATGTATGTATGTATTGAGTATTGTGTTTTGAGGCCTAGGCCTATACACACTCGGTACAATTTACTGTAACAGCTTACCACCGAGATACACTATTGCAGTGCACTCTTCGGGTTCGCTGAATGTAATTGTCTATACTATATTAAACTTACTTGGGAAGTCATACCTATTGATAAGGGTATTTGTTATTAACCGCTCTAATAGAGGTGCGAGATTTAGCTCCAGCCAAGGAGACACTGAAAACTGTTTAAAGGCCGTGAGAATCAGAGTATCTTAATTACCAGTCCAGTACCAATAGAACAGGCAAGAAAGACTCATGTTCCCCTTCACCATTTTTTTAAATCATGTGTAGTTAAATTAGTATGAAACTGGAGATCGCGTAGTTTAAACATTTTGAAAATTTAAAACCATGTAGTTAGAGCTATTTGCGTTTTGAAATCATGCAGTTAGAACAGTTTGCGACTAAACTCTTTTGTTATACTGTTTGGTAAATACAATGCTGATATATTTCGAGTTCTAATATCTAGATATAATCTATAATGTACCGAAATTCGTATTTATAATTATGTTTTATGAATTAATGTTAAACTCCGGAATATTGGCCTCTACCCTTAAGTTTCAAGTTTTCAATTAGGTATGTATCACCTTACCTTCGAATTTATTGTGACTAAAAATTTAAATCTGTACGTATTAGTAGGGGCGATTGTCTGCCGTTTAGATATAGAAGTATGGATAAGGAATTAACTGAATTGTCAAATAAAATGTTGAAAAATAATTGTAAGTTAAGTGATAAATTCGATTAACAAGGCAATGACAATAGAGCATGCTCAAGGGAGGCAAGTGGGCTCAGTGGTGCACGGTGCACGTCGAGATACGGGCTGTCGATGAGTGAAAAAGCATATGTAGTAATATATTTTGCTATACGAGATACCCTAATCCACTTGTCTTCACGGAGCAGTTTTTTCTGCAGTCTCTCTATATGAGCTGAGAGGAGGGGATGTAGAGCTATAGTTTGGGATGGACAAGGAAGTAAGAAGAGGCTACATGGCGAGCGACTACGGAGATCTGTGAACAGAGGCATGTACTTTAGTATGTGAGCACTCTGACCGTGACAGAGCCGGGGCTTAATGTGGGAGAGAGATTCCCTTGCTCAAAGTGGTACGCTTTCTAGAACTTGTACCATCCCTATACTGTATCCTCTCTTCCTCAATTCGATTGCACTGACGGAGGACGTACCATAGAAAATCTGTTCCATATAAGGTAGGCAGGTGTAGAGGTGACATGTGAGTCCACTTTGGCTATGATTTGACACACCATAGAGACTGTGGATACTCCGAGCACCATGGCCTGGGTAAATAACCAGTAAAATGTCTCCTTAACCAGGAGCTAAAACCAGGGGTCTCACAGAGCGCGACATTTAAGATAGTCTGTAATCAATAGGTATAACTTCCCAAGTAAGTTAAGTATAATTTACACCGCAAAAACTCAAAAGGGTACACTCAGACTTGTCTGTATAGTGTACCCCTGAAGAGTAAAGCGGTAAAAGTAAATTGTTTCGAAGTGTACATTGGCTTATAGCCTGTAAGTACGATACTTCTAACATACATACATACATACATACAATAGAGCATGCTCCCTTTAAATTACAATAACCTTGCGACAGTCAACACAAAAACTTGTATAAGGAAACCCCTTTCAAAAACCTTTCTGAGTCTGTCTTGGACAATTGTGAAAAAGATAAGATCATGGCTCCTTTGGAATAATGCTCTTTTGACTACAAAAACGCCATACCTACTTAAAATTTGTGTTACTGATAGTTGTCCTAATAGAAATTTGGTACTTAAAACGTCTATTGAAATTGTTAAGTGTCGACACTATTATAAAAGTTGGTTGAAAGTTCTAGAAATTATCGAAATATTAAACCCTGAAGTAAACGTAAATGATGTACACCAATATCTTATTATGGAATACAAAAAAGCATAATTGCTAATTCTATTATTTTTTATTGCCGTTGTAAGTTTCTACAAGCATTTCCTGCTTGTACTAAATGAAAATAATAAGTTCAGTGTACAAAACATCATATTTTTAAAATCAGTAAAGCTTTTTGGCAAAGCATGTGTGGTTGCAAATCAATTACCACAAATTGAAAAACTCTTGTTGTAATTCAAAACTAATTCCTGGATTATTGTAGTGTGTAATAGTTTGTGAACTACATATCATGCGAACAAAATCCATGAGTATTAAAAAAAAGACTAAAATCATGTATTTAGTGCATTTGAAAGTTTAAATCATGACGTTAGAGCAGCTTGCGTTTTCATAAAATGTAGTTAGAATCTTGTGCAGTTGTTAATCCTCATAATAATAAAATTCAAATAATTTTGTCCGCCCTTTCTGTCAGCTGTCGCCCTCTTGTACCCTATTTATTTTAAACACATCATAACGCATGTGTAAAGAATCAGTTCTTTTTTTCAATTCCAGTAAAAACCGCAGTTTTTAATAGTAAAAAGTAGAGTTTACGATTTATTCATAATTTTAGTAATTTAGGTTAGATTAACCAAGAATGTTCAAATATGTTCATTATTTTCACTTCTTATCAGTTTTCTGATCATTCCAGAACGACATTCTGGAATGGCATCTCAATCGCAACAATCGTTGATCCGTACTGTTACGGCACGCGCCGTAATAAAAATAAAATGTTTGTTTTGTTCGATTGTTCATTTGTTCATATATTTTTGGTCGCAACCAAAAATATCACTTGTTCAAATGAGAATGCAATTTCGAATTAAAGAAATTAAATAATAAAAATGACAGGTGAGTTTATTAAATTAAAGCACAATGCTCCTCAAAAACATAGGTTCGTTTCATATAAATTCATTTGAGAATATTTTCCTATCGGTCAGAAAATAATTCAGTGTTAGCGTGTTCAATCGATAATCGCATCTAATTATTTTACACGCTCGTCGCTAACAGTTTTAACTGGTTTGCACTGTACAGTAAAATTGTACAACAAAAAATAGCGTAGAAAATAAAATATTAATTTTAAAATAAATAATCATTCAAATAATATTTGTTGCGACGGCAACACTTCGATAGCTCAAAATATGGTTGTTGACAAAAACCGAAATCCGTGTTTCGGATGACAAATGACAAATAAAATACACTGCACAAAAGTCACAGTCACTACAGTGTAAATTATATAAAAATGTCTTCATTACTGTCTATGACACACTATACAATAACATTCACACAATGTACCGACCACACAATAAGACAGACTATGGCTTCACTATGTATTCACAATATAATAAATACACACTGTCAATATGTATTCACTATAGACAACACACCTACGTCAAAGTGTAAAATAAATAACAATTAAATTTAATAGTAATACACTGTAGACAAAAGTGTAAACTATAAACATAATTATAAAATTTAAATGACTTAAAGACCTCCCGTAGTGGGGCACTTAACTTCTAGTACAATGCACACTATAGACAAAAATGCACACTCAGTATTGGGGAAGTTACAATTACTAATAGCTACACAACACAACAGACAGAAGTGTAAGGTATGGACAGTCGCTACACTATACAATACACTAACTTGTACTATGAGATTAGTAAAAATATAACTACTGACACCTCGACAATAGTACTGTTTTGTATGTGTAAATTCTGGTTCTGAGTGTTACAGCTCTCTCAGGTAGCTCTCCAGAGACTGAGACTGCAGTCCTTGGCTCGGCCTTTTTATATGACAGCAAAGACCGGGAATGGACAAAAATCGAAGCTTCGAAACAGTCATCGAATCCCCGCGAAGGTATTCGACGTTTTCAGGACTATGGTAGAATTACCAAGACGGGAGTCGAAGCCTCTGGACTATTCGAACAAATTCCATATTTCATTTAACACATTGCTATGACAAGCATATGGAATTTTCTCTGCAATGAAAACTCTAAATGACAGTTTGAAAATTTCGGGGCAGTTCACAAACGACGTCACACAAATTCATTTAGAAAGTTAAGACATCAATACATAGCTAGACTTCCAAACTTAACTAATGAAAACCCCTGTTCGTACATGACAATACAAAGTACCTATGTACCTACATACTATATTTCATATAGTTAGGCTAGAACTAACGTCTTTAATGCTATATTATTTTACACTGTAGCACTTTACACACACTATTCCATATCCCACTTTAAGTCTACGGATTCAGGAACAAGGCGGGTAATTTAAAGTTTACGACGTCAGTGGTTGTCATTATGTGGGCTCGTAAACAATATTATTATTTCAAAGTCATGACGTTGCGACAGAACTAGAACTTTCCAACACGTACCATTATTGTAGGATTCGTCACTATTTTCTCTTATTTTCATAGAATTTCTCATTATTTATCGAATATAAAATAATAATCTTTATTGCTATAAAAAAGCAGATTCTAACTACAACTATAGCATTAAACATCGTCATAATCATTAACAGCATGTGAGCGTAGTATCGTTTTAAAGCATACTATCGCCCAGTCACCGTAAAATAACTTTAAACTAGCACGCAATGGAGGAACAAGACCACTTAAAAATAAACTCAATAAACCCATGTAAGTTAAGAAATATTTTTATGGTAGTAGTCGTGGGCCCGCACACTCCTCAGGTCATGTGATGTACTTAAAAGAAAATAGGTTGGGAATTTTTTTTTAATACCTACCCACCTCTATTGTAATTTTATTAACCATAGCGTAAATAGCTCTCTTTATCAATATGTGTCATACTTTAAACATGACGATATGACCAACATGTATAAATTATTACGCCATTTGAAGTACATTTTTATGTACGTAACAGGCACCATGTACTAGTCAGCACAATTAGTTTGTTTTCAATAAACGACAATAAACGTTTGTTTAAAATTTAAATTATTTCTTTTAAAATTCATACTTACCTGTAGCCTATAACCCCGGCAATAATTAGTGTGCATTCGAGATACAGAGTCGCCTGGGCGGGTTGCTTTTTTTCTTTGTCGTCGCCACATGAAGTCATATATCTAATGTGTTGAATGCTAAGTGCTAAAGTTCAACCAAGGTAATTTTTACGAGCCGTTTCGGTTTTTGGCAAATGGTGAAACGTACGCATATTATATTATTTTTGGCAAAATGGGATAAGTCCACCCAAAACATTTATATCTGACCTAAATTCAGTTTTGAAAGTATATCCCTCGACAGGACTCCCAACCTATTTTCTTTTAAGTACATCACATAACCTGAGGAGTGTGCGGGTCTGGGAAGCAAAACCGTTTCCCTCCATCGATATTGCTAATAAGCTAACCTCAAACCTCAATTGCATAAAAAAGGAAGCGGTTTTACTTCTAGGAAAAAGTGATTAGGACAATTAAAAAAATTGAATCTTTCACTGACGTCATGCTGGCTACAGGCGTACCAATTGTAACTGACGCATGTGACTGTAGTAACTTTTTACAGCATTGTATTTCCCACGTGCCGTAAAATCACTTTTATGACCTAGGTGATGGAATTCTAAAATTATAAACAAGGAAATAATTTCAAACTAACTATTAGCCATTTTAATACCTTGCAAGAAGTGGAAGATATATAGTGGAAGATATAGCGGATTTGCTTTTAAGGTAAAATGGAAGTTAAAGGATTTGATCCTTCGCCCACGATAAGGAAACGCAGTGCTCTACGCTTCAAATTGTTTTTATTATCTCCTAAGTAATTGTATGTAATTGTGCATAAATGATGTAATAAACGAAAATTAGAGCATCGCATGCTACATTCCTTCTTCAATAAAAGGAGCGACAGTAAAACTTTTACTGGTGAAGGGTTTTGGTTTTATTCTCGTACGTTTTACAATGGCTAAAATCAAAATGTGATGCAATAAGGTCACTAAAATACAATTAACTGCCTAGATAGCGCACCGAAACTCTGACTATCACTGAAGATCCTAATAGGGAGATAGACCAATAGAAAAATTGTTCTATAAAATTACGCCTTAAAGATGATGTTTTTTCCAAATTTTTTCAAAAAATTAAAATGTTTGAATTTTCAAAAATCGTGAAATCACTTTTTAGAAAAATGCCTAAACGTTAGAAAAAATCAAATTTTGTCAAAATCGGATGAGAACTGTAGAAGTTACAGGGCGGCAAAATATTAACATTTAAATGTTTTAAATTTTGGCGGGCTACTGTGACCAAGCAACGCAAAATGCAATCGAGTTACTTTGGATTTCTACTATTTAAAAGTAGCCTGATTTTTGTAGACATGACTTTTTAAAATTGACGCGTACCATGTAAAACCATTCCCTTGTGAGTAACAATCCCTGAGCACCCATACGCACCCACAGATCCCAACCCATCATTGGCTACGCAGCTTAAGGCAAAATTTCAAAAATCATTCCTGCAATAATAAAACGATAAATTATCCCAACACATTATTAAAAGCTAATATTAGCAATATGTGTCATAATTTTTGCACGGTATGAGAATACACACAATGGATTTCGTGGAATAAAGTAATCAATACAGAATGCAAGGGAAACAGCAAAGGACATTTTTAAATATTTTTTTGTCAGTTATTTCAACCTTGGCTGAAACCCAAAAGGATTTTTTTTAAGTGAGACATCACATTTTTTCTCTGTCGTTTTCAGTTATCCTTCCGCAAGATTTTATTCCTTTCCTCCACCCTCATTAGCATAATGTTGGCCGGAATTCTTGTAGTTTGTGTAGCAACTGGAATTCTGTATTATGGGTGGTTTAATATTTTGAGAACAAATTCTGAAACTAAAACCCGTAATAAACCGCCAGGTAGGAAATTTAGGATTATTGTCGATTTCCAAGCCAATTTAAATCCAAATTATTACTGTCAACTGTACGCATCTTAAAGTGTATAATATAAAATATTTGTTTTTGCAGGACCATGGGGGCTCCCAATTCTGGGTCATCTCCCGTTTTTTGGAAAACACGCAGGGAGAACATTTATGAAGTGGGCTCAAACCTATGGACCCATTTTCTCTATCCAATTGGGCCAGATTCCGTAAAAACATATTCAACACAGTATTTGAGTTTTTTTCCTTTTAAAACTTTGTGAATATCACTTTGGAATTCCTGATTTTTGAATATCTAGAGCTGTAGTCATTAACGATGGAAAACTAATTAAAGAAGCATTGACTCTAAATACTTTTGCAGGGCGCTATCCTTTCAGAAATCTTGAAAAACCTGACAAACTCAAAGGTGAATCTTTAGTACACTGTCTCAATGAAATAGGACCATCCCTTTTCCAGTCTCACTTCCTCCCACGCGAGTTAACGAGGGCGAGATAACTATTTTAAGATAACGCTTGACTAGTAGGTATATACAAACTTTGGTTGACCTCCAGGAGTCACTTGGTTCTGACGCAATAAATATAAATCCGAAAAACAGGTGTCTCGATGAAATAGGACCAGTCCACGGTTTCCGCGATTCAAACCCTGATATCTCATGAATGCGTAAATGCAAAAATCTGAAATTTGATGCACACACTATCCAATATAGCAGTCATAAGTACAAGCATTCACTTTTGTCACAATGTCACTACAGCTCTGGTGGCAGAAGAGAAACGAGTTGACCTCAGGTGACATTCTTACACTATTGAGTTTATATGGGAAGGGAGTGACTCGTTTCACTAAACCGTCGCTCAAAGGCGTAAATTTCAACGGATTCTGGCAAAATGACATGGACCATAAACGCTGAAAAATTCTCTGTAAAGTCATATAACATTCACATATGAGGTTTATTAAGATAGATATATGATTATATGGTAGCTATATATATATAAAATATATAACTATAATGCATAATCCACTTAACCTAGAATACAGACATATATTCAAATGTTTGGGATGCTAAAATACTTTCCATGTTACTTATAATATTCTTAAGCATTGTAATATGATATTGTGACACTTATGGGAAATAGTTGTAAACTATAAGTAAACTTGTAAGTTGCAACTGTAACGAAACTTGTAAACAGAACCTTCGAGTTCCTGTACATTTTATTACTATATTATTGTCGACATCGGCATTCTCAATGAAAAGAATCCTCATTCTATTCGATTTCACATTTCACACCTCCAATATTCAATAGACGGTTTCGTGAAACGAGTCACTCCCTTCCTATATAAACTCAATAGTGTAAGAATGTCACCTGAGGTCAACTCGTTTCTCTTCTGCCACCAGAGCTGTAGTGACATTGTGACAAAAGTGAATGCTTGTACTTATGACTGCTATCTTGAATAGTGTGTGCATCAAATTTCAGATTTTTGCATTTACGCATTCATGAGATATCAGGGTTTGAATCGCGGAAACCGTGGACTGGTCCTATTTCATCGAGACAACTGTTTTTCGGATTTATATTTATTGCGTCAGAACCAAGTGACTCCTGGAGGTCAACCAAAGTTTGTACATACCTACTAGTCAAGTGTTATCTTAAAATAGTTATCTCGCCCTCGTTAACTCGGGTGGGAGGAATTGAGACTGGGTAAAAGGGGTGGTCCTATTTTATTGAGACACAGTGCATAGCAACGAAACCAGAATTTTTGCGTTAATATTTCATGGGTGAAGCAATGTTTGCAAGGAGGAGAAAAACGAAATGATGAGACTATTTAAAGCATCATAAAATTAATTCCGCCGTTTTTAATACAGGAATGGCTTCCAACGACGGACCCGGCCCTATAGAACAAAGGAAGTTTACAATGAAATACCTTAATGGGCAAAAATTTTCACAATCTGAGTTTGAGTCTAGAGCAGTGGAGGAACTTTTAATTTTTATGGAAAAGCTCGGAAATAAGGCTAAAGATAATCAAAATCCGCTCAAGATGGTGGGTAATCAATTCCTTCAATTTCCCATTTTAAATTCCTTGTGGGTTTCCATAGTAGGACAAAGAATGGGTGAGGATGACCCAAGAATCAAAAAATTAAGCAAAACTATGCATGAGTATGAAAAGTTATAATTTCTTACTAAATAATTATTCATAATTTCCAAGTATTTAACTTAACTTATGGAGCAAAATGTTGTTGAGAAAGATTCACAGAAATAGGTCGGAACAAGCTGACGCAGATGTCATGGTTTCTTCCAAGTTTGTCAAACATCTTAAGACGTTTTGGAAAGAACGCTGCCGTGAATGCGATGTACAACCTTGATAAGTTCATTGAAGAACAAATTGCGGGGAGCAGAAGTAATTACGTGGCGGGACATCCAATGAATTACACCCATGCGTACTTTGACCAAGTGTCAAAAACAACGAATCCCGACTCAAGTTTTTTTCAGGGTTCGTCCCAATTACCCGTATTTTGAAATAATTTCTGTTTTACCTTAATCGTTCAAGTTAGGCAGAGTTTATAAATTCTGTGTTCAAATGTTTCCGTATATTCCACTTATTCTTGACAGACAGACATACAACCGTTGCATGCTCAGTCACTAAAAAAATTTAAATCGTCTGTAAAGAACCAAAATGACCCATATCCAATTCAAGCTGCAATCAAAATGAGCTATGTCATAAAAACAAAATGAGAAACATGCGTTCAATGTAAGTTACGAGTTTTTTAAAAGTGTAAAATGTTCAATTTACATGTTTTTTAAAAGTTTCAAATGTTCTATTTACATGTTTTGGAAAGGTGTAAAATGTTCTAATTCCATTTTTTTGAAAAGCTGTAAAATGTTCTAATTCCATGCTTCTAAAAAATTTAAAATGTTCTATTCACATTTTTTAAAAGTGTAAAATTTTCTAATTCCATGTTTTTGAAAAAGAGCAAGATTTTGCAATTCCATGTATTTAAAAAGGTGCAAAATGTTTCATTTCCATGTTTTTAGAAGGTGCAAAGTGTTCTAATTTCGTGTTTTTAAAAGGTGCAAAATGTTTTAATTTCATGTTTCTGCGAGCCCGCGTAGCTCACATGGGAACCTACCCTGCTTGAACACATGGATTCAAACGAATTGTATTATAACGTCTTCTACTGTGGCTAGTAATTGCTGCTAGTATAGTCGTTCGGGTGCAAAATGGCTTATCTCTATTTTATTCGAATTTGCATTTTTGAAATTTTCTGTAAATAAAAAGTCAAGAAAATTCAGTGGAAATAACAGTGGAAAATTTTAGTGAAGACAGGGTCCCCCTTCCATACTTTCGTGAAAACGGATAAATTATGACTTGGAGTAAATGCAGTGTTAAAATTATGTTTGCTTATAATTATCATCTTTCTGCAACTGAACATACTAAAAACACTACAACTGCAATAGGGTCGTCCATAAATGACGTCATAGAAATTTTCCAGCTGTAGGACCGCACAGCGGCGGATCCAGAGGGGGGGGGGGGGCTAGGGGGTTTAGCCTCCTTCAGAAGGAATTTTTTTAACATTGTAGAGTTAGGAGCGGCCATTTTTCAATATGGCGCCTTAAAATTGTTAGCCCCCCTAGGCAAAATTTGTATATCCGCCGCTGGGACCGCATCAGCCTAATTATTCTGTAAATGGCTATCCTCAATATTGTATGTCTTAAATATCCAAGATTGGGGCATAAAATTTCAAAACTCCAAGGGAGTTTGGGAGCTTTGGGAGGGAGGGAACAATTGGAGTTTTGGGAGTTTTGGGAGCGCTCCCTCTTAAAACTTCCTAGGGAGTTCCCTAAACGCCGAGAGTTTTCACGCTGGGAGTTTTGGGAGTTTTGAAGGGGCAAAACTCCCAAAGACAGGGCATTTGTGAATTTCATGCCAAACCTTCACAGTAAGAGTCAGCTCATTGCGATTTACATTACAATAACCAGCGGACAAAAAAGTGTATTGCAGATTTATAAACTTTGATTATAAAAGTGTGTTGATAATTGATATTAATTTAAAATTACGCTTCCAAAATTCCGAAGACTCCCAAGGGAGTATTGGGAGTTTAGAAACTAGGGAGTGTTTGAGGTAGTATTGGAAGTTTAAGGAGCCTAAGGAGTCTAGGGAGCCTTCAATACTCCGGGCACGAAACGCAGGTAATTTCGAATTTGTCATCCCTATCCAAGACTTAAAATAAAATGACTTCTTATGATATATTTCTTTTGTACAGTTTGACGTCGATTAAAATCGCTGTTTTAAACATGGAACCTTGTATACATATTAGGGACCGTCCATAATTGACATCATAAAGAGGATCAATATTTAGATATTTAAGACATCCCATGTTAAGGATAACAATTTACGCAATGATTGAGGGCCATCCATGTATTACGTTTTAACTTCTAGGGCTAGGGGGTAAAGGTTTCAGCTGAAGGACGCATAGAAACGGCAGGGAGGGAGGAGGATTTAAAAATTGACGTTTCAAGGAATTATTTTAGATTCTAAATTCTTTATACCTGCAAATCGAAGCAGATACATTGTAAATAAAATGTAACGTGTAGTATAACATTCATTTTTATACAAAAAAAATATGGTAACGATTCACAGGGGATGACAGGGATGTTATGCGGTCCTAAAACTGGAAAATTTCTATGACGTCATTTATGGACGACCCTATTGCAGTTGTAGTGTTTTTAGTATGTTCAGTTGCAGAAAGATGATAATTATAAGCAAACATAATTTTAACACTGCATTTACTCCAAGTCATAATTTATCCGTTTTCACGAAAGTATGGAAGGGGGGACCCTGTCGTCACTAAAATTTTCCACTGTTATTTCCACTGAATTTTCTTGACTTTTTATTTACAGAAAATTTCAAAAATGCAAATTCGAATAAAATAGAGATAAGCCATTTTGCACCCGAACGACTATACTAGCAGCAATTACTAGCCACAGTAGAAGACGTTATAATACAATTCGTTTGAATCCATGTGTTCAAGCAGGGTAGGTTCCCATGTCAGTGCTTACTGCACTGGTGTCTATGAACCTGCTGTTTAAGCAAATGCTCGCTTCAGGTCTTGGTGATCGAGACCAGCGGCGGTGGCAAGTTTTCCCACTGGGTTTTCCTTGTCCACAAGGCAGTAAAGTGCTCGGCGGCTCTGAACGTCAATGTAAAAAATGAAGTTCGCCATAGAAGTAGGCCCCACTAATGTTAGAAAGACAAAACCTGTGTGATGGCACAGTGCAAGAAGTGAATTCGAAGTCGGGCACCCTGTAAGAACTGCAGTTAAATCGGAGCAACCTCAAATTTATTTATTTTTTTAATTTCATGTTTCTAAAAAGTGCAAAATGTTCTAATTCCATATTTTTAAGAGGTGCAAAATGTTTTATTTCCATGTATTTGAAAAGGTGCAAAATGTTTTAATTCCATGGTTTTGGAAATGAGGACTTTGTTATCAAAACGCGTTAAGTCTATGTTGCCCAACTTTACAGGAACCGCAAATTTTGATAATCATGTGAAAACGTGAATATTTTTTCGAAATTTTTTTTTCAGTAACTGCATACTACCAGGTGTATTAGTAGCCAAAATAACTCAAATCTGATGCAGTGTCGTAATTTTTTAAAAATGATTCAAAATTTTGAAATCTTGGACTTAACGTGTTTTGCCAAAAAACCCATAAGAAACAATGCAAAAAATTAACCTTTTGAATTATATTGAATTGCATGCTAATTTATGATTGTAAAATTGAAGTATAAATTGCACACTTCAATAACATGTAAATAGAACATTATGCACTTTTTACAAAAATGTAAATAGAACATTATGCAATTTTCAAAAACATGTACATAGAACATTTTGCACTTTTTAAAAACATGTAAATACAACAGTAAGCATTAATTAAAACAATCCTGCATTCAAATGTTAAATTTTCGAGTGCAAATCTACTACTCCTTAAAGAAATTGTTTGCTAAGGGATTGTCCACAAATGACGTCATAGAAAAGTATTCATTTTTAAAACCATGTTGCCCCCTGTCACCAGATTAATCATATTGCGTAAATGACTATCCCTAGCATAGGATTGCCAAGTAGACCCATTGAACCTATCAATGACGTCATTTGTGAACGACCCCTTTCGTCTTTATTTTCTTCATAAGAAACGCGACTGTTCTTTTGTACAATTTCTTAATTACTTTGTAAACCATGCCCTTGTGTATTATTAAAACAGCAGAGCTTCCAAATGTACCAAACAAATTGAAATTTAGTTTGCACATCGATCTGTGAAGGATCGTCCATAAATGACGTTTTCGGTAGGGTATGTGAATCTAGTCATGTAGTAATGTAATATGTCATGCCGTGGGAAAGATAACAGATGAACGCAATGTTAAAGTGATGACATGGCGATGGATTAGCCTTAAAAAGTGAAAATTTGTGGGACGTCATTTATGGAACATCCCCTACAAATAGTACACGTGAATTTGATGTTAAAGCGAATAAATTTCGTTTCATTACAAGAAGCAGTTTTGGGAAAATAAGGATATTTTTTATAAGAATCAGTTGTTTTTATTGGGTTTAGTGGACTTAACGTGTTTTGCCAACAAACGACTGATGGACTTAACGTGTTTTGCCAGAAAACGGTTTTTGAGCGAATTATTTAAAATAGTCCCAGTGACCTTTGACCGGTAATATTGCACGGTGTGAATTATATGTACTTAGTCGTTCTTAAACACCAATAATCTCAATTTCTGAAAAAATGGACTTAACGCGTTTTGCTAGCAAACTCCTCAAATGTTCAAAATATTCTATTGAAGAAATGCTTGCAAGACATGTTCCATTTTTTGGGTTACGATTTTGTTTTTAGCTAAGAATGGATATGGGTCATTTTGGTTCTTCAAAGAAGACATGCTGATTAATTTAGGAAATTTTAATCGACATTTGCAGGACAAGAGCAAACTTTTGTAACTTCGGAAATGTTCATGGGCGGGTTAGATACATTACCAATTGCAATTGATTGGCTTGTTTTCTACATGGCGAAAGATCCTGCAATTCAGGCAAAGTTTCAAGCAGAAATTGACGAAATCATTGGTTCGGAAGTGACAGAAAATGGATTGCCTCGAACGCCCACAACTTTAGACAAAGTGAAATTGCCCTATGTGGACGCTGTGATCAAGGAATGTTTTCGAATGTCATCTATGGTTCCCCTCTCATTTTACCACCGAATTACAGAAGACGTGACTTTCCACGGCTACAGCATCCCAAAAGACACAATAATACTTCCGAATCTCTACGCAGCTCACCATGACCCTGCAATTTGGGGAGACCCAGAAACATTCCGGCCTGAAAGGTTTCTTGAACAGGAATTAGAAGGAAATACTATGAAACCACCTGGTCTCCTAATCCCGTTCAGCGCAGGCAAGCGATCTTGCGTTGGTGAGGGAATTGCTCGTAATTTTTTGTTTTTAGTAGTAACGCACTTCTTTCAAAAATTTAGCGTGTCCTTCAGCGGTACACCATCAAGTGATATGATTTTTGGAATAGCAATCTCACCACCTCCATTTGAATTGCTTGTTAGTAAACGATATTGTAAACAATAATTCTCAGTCCATTTGTTGATTGTTCTTAACCTAAAAAATAAAGCCTTGTCCCTGCGCTGCGTGGGCTTAATAGTTAGATTGGGGTTTAAATGCTCTGAGCTGGCGCACGAAGCAACTGTTTTTCCAGTCATGACTTATTAGCATACGCCATTACGATCGTCCCGGCATTGACATTATGATCATATGAATATCAGAATATGTGAGCGCCATACACTTTACTTGACTACAGAAATGCATTTCACAATTCATTTCATTTTTACATACATTAGTTGAACCAGTATTATTCCTAATTTTACAAACATATTTTGATTTTGTACAAAAAAAATCCGTACTTCATCGCATCACATTGTATTTACTGGAATAAAATGGCAAAATAATTCAGCGCATATTTATTATAGGAGCGTAGCGTATTATAATAGCCTACCCAATCCGCTACAGTACATATCGTCGGTGAAGAGTCATTCTGTTGCAAGTCCATTCCATTGGTAGCTGCTGTCCAGGTAGCTTCCGCGTTGTCCTTTGCATTAGGTGGGGGTGGTATTCTCCTCACTGTATTATACTCATGACGTCCACAAAAGACAAAAATTCCATTTCTAGAACACTTTGCGCTTTTCAAAAACATGTAAATAGAACATCTGACACTTTTAAAAATATATAAATAGAACATTTTACAATTTTAAAAGCATGTAAATAGAACATTTTGCACTTTTAAAAAGAATGTAAATAGAACATTTAGCACTTTTGAAAACATTTAAACAGAACATTTTACACTTTTGAAAAGAATGTAAATTTGTTACTGTGTCTTTCAGGCAAGTACAATTGTGTACCGGTGTAAATAAAAGCTTTTACTTTCTCTCTCTCTTACATTTTGAAAAGCATGTAAATAAAACATTTTTCGCTTTTGAAAACATGTAAATAGAGCATTTTACACTTTTGAACACATGTAAATAGAACATTTTACACTTTTAAAAACATGTTCTCCCCTACGTGCGTGTACTGTGGGGAGGAGGATGATACACCAATTCACTATCTGACTGTGTGCCCTGCCTTTGTACTTGTGAGAAACCTCTATCTAGGGGGGTGTCTTATATCAATGGATATGTTGGGTCAGGCGTCGGTAGCTCAGTTAGCAGCGTTTTCGCGCTCTACTGGCAGGCTTGCGATTTGATCTGGTTTTTTCTGCTATTGTTGTTCTTCGAGGGGGAGTCTGCAATAGGCCATAATTATAAAGGCCTCGGCGGCTTTGGTCTCTTTGGGAACAAACCCCTGTCATATAATAATAATAATAATAATAATACAGATATAAATATATGAATTTTCAATTCCAATAATATAATTCAACTTTTCAATAGTACGTATCCAAAGTAACGAAGCCTAGTATCCCTCAGCATGGTGAGCATCTATCTGGAGCCAAGGATGAATAAATCTCAATCTAAGCGCTGAATTATCTAATTTAATTCATATTCATTTTATTAAAACCTTATAAAATCATTGTTCATGTAAAAGTTACTACCTTATTGGGCATACAAATTTTAAAAATGTGTAGTTAGTTAGCAAACAAACGATTAGTGAATAAATTAATTCACTTCTTCAACAGATGCTCCATCTTTTTCACCGTAGATGGACCGCATACAATTTAAAATAATTTCAACGTATTTCAAATCCAAAGCAAACTTCCGTTCTAAATCTGTATTTGTACTTATCGACCTTGCTAAAGTTTTTGTTACATGGATACAATAGCATTGTGTTAATAATGATTAAAAAAACAAAGATTTACAAAATGTTACCTCATTCCAAACATAATCGTATCGTATGCTTCAAGTAATCACATCACAACTAAACGAATGCGCTGTTAAATTGGTGCTAAAAATGAGATCTAGTTAAGAAATTAATACAGTCATTTAATACTGTAGGTAACTAACAGCCATCTCGGGTTTGTAAATTTATTATTTTTGAAGGGCATTACTACAGATGCGTAGCTTGAATTTAAAGGCTGGTGATGGACTTGCTGCTTATGAATAAGTTGGTTTTGTGAATTTTATGAATAAATATCAAAAGTTTTAGTAATCAAAGTAAAATACCTGAAGCGTACCTATTTATGAGGTTTCACAAATAAAACCTGGTTCATCATTCACCGTTTCTTACATAATAACGAGTTCAAAAATTTACGATTAAATGGGGACACCTATTTTAAAATACAGTAAGTATCCACGCACATATAATATGACCCCAAACACAATTTAAAATTTAAAGCAATACATATTTAATTACCTGTTACAGAAAATCGATCGTGTGCTTCCCAAAAACCATTAGATAGTACGTGTAAAAAAATGGAGAATGTGCAAGTACATACGTAATTTTAAAGTTCTGCGAGGCGAATACTAGTACATCCTATAGTACAGACCCAACCAATCTCGGCTACAGTTTTCAATGCTACGTCAGACACGCAGTGAATATGTTATAGATATGTATGTATATATGTATTGTAGTATTGTACTTACGGGCCAGAAGGCCCACGCACACTACAAATATTACTATAGTCCACAGCTCAAGAGACACCATTAGAAGTAAGAGTCCTCAGGATGGTTTGCTTACTAGATGTGCTCAGACTGCTGACAGTAATTTACTTATACTAACTTATTTGCTAAGTCTTAGCTATTGATAAGGGCTTGAGGCTGCCGCTCTCTTTAAGGTGCTAGATTTAGTTCCTGCCAAGGAAGCACATGAAACTGATCTTAAATGCCTATCAATCACCAGGCCATTACCAATAGACCAGGCAAGAGAGTGCTCTATGTTCCCCTTCCCCTCTAACTATAGCAAGCCATTCCAATAAGACATGCTTCTGGTCCGTGCTTGGGCAATGGGAATATGGAAGAGGATAGGGAAGGGAGTGAACGGGAAACATGGCAAGCAGCCGACAGCGGAGGAGAGAGATAGTACTATGGAGCAGCCTCAACCGATGACTTGCGAATCACATAGTACTACCACTACTCACCCACACGCCAACCACCAGCCTCCGGGAGTTTCTTTGATAAGTGATGGACGGCAAGCCTTCAAGGCTTTCTTTAAAAAGTTATAAGCGGCTAGTCTTCGAGGGTTTCTTTGATAAGTGATTGAGGGCGAGTCTTCGGGGATTTCCTTAAAAAGTGATGGACGGCGAGCCCTTGCGGGTTTCTTTGATAAGTGATGGCCAGGTCCGGAAGTGACGGCCAACTTCAGTAAGCGATGGCCAGTTTGACTCCAGTAAGTTAAGGCTAACGAAACTTTTTAATAATTACTGATTCATTCTTTTTTTGTCTGTATGCCCTTTCATCCGTAGTAAGGGCGCTACAGGTTGCACAACTACACTGGTTTTATTCAAACCATGCAATTTATGCGAAAAATGTTGCGAAAAACATCTTGAGGGGTAACTTTTGCCGTTTCAATAAAACAAATGTAATTTATAGATCATTCTATGGCGTAATTGAAATTATCTTGTTCCACTGATGACATGCACCAATGTTCACTGAAGCTCAGCATCTACTTCGGGCCCACGGTCGCCAAATTCGGCGCGAAGCGCCGGTTTTTAGATGCTGAGCTTAAGCATCTATTAAAATGGTCATGTCCGTCCGTCTGTCTGTCTGTCTGTCTGTTGGTCCGTCGCTACAGGTCAAACCGTCTACTTGATTGTCATGAAACTTTTTTTAAAAAACCACAAAAGCGAGAAGGCAGGTCTGTATTGTTTTTTCACTTTAATCGAACTGACCATTGCTCCACAATAAAATGTTGAATGGACCCATGTCAAACAGCAATTTGGTGAATGGAAAGCATGGGCATCTAAAAACCAGTGAAGGGGCCGTTCACAAATGGCGCTAGCAAAATTTACCACATTTTTGGACCCCCCCCCCACCTAAGTTGCTAACCTTTTCAGACTTGCGTACATGGCTATATCTTTTATATGGCCTATCACCTTTTTCAAAGTCACCCACCGTAAAGGTGGGTGGCGATATTTGCGAACGACCCCAAATACGTGCCTTGTACAGGTTTACACATTTAAATGCACTTCTAACGAAACTTTAAATTAGGTTAGGGGTTACGCGCAAATGATGTCAGGTGAACATTTCTTTTTGACACCCCAACCCAGCTGCTATCGCATTAACACAGGCTAAAGGTGACGCGCAAATGACGTCACGTGAAAATTTCTGTTAGACAGCCCCACTTAGCTGCTATAACATTCACATGAGGTAAGCAGGCTAGGGGTGACGCGCAAATGAGATCACGTAAAAATTTCTTCTAATTACCCCCGCCCAGCTGCTATCGCATTCACATAAGGTAAGCAGGTTAGGGGTGACGCGCAACTGACGTCAGGCGAAAATTTGTTTTACACACCTCCACCCAGATGTAATCGCATTCACATTAGGTAAGCAGGTTAGGGGTGATGCGCAAATGACGTCACGTGAAAATTTCTTTTAGGCACGCCCACCCAGCTGCTATCGCAATAAAATTAGGTGAGCAGGCTAGGGGTGACGCGCAAATGACGTCACGTGGAAATTTCTGTTAGACAGCCCCATTCAGATGCTATTAGATTCACATTAGGTAGGCAGGCTAGGGGTCACGCGCAATTGACGTCACGTGAAAATTTCTTTTAGACAGCCCCACTTAGCTGCTATTGCATTCACATTAGGTAAGCAGGTTAAGGGTAACGTGCAAATGATGTCACGTGAAAATTTCTTTTACATGTCACGGACTGACCTATATGTGTTATATATGTTTTGAGATCGTCTATAATAACGTCCTTCAAAAACCATAGTTTCTAGCATCACAAGTCCCAACTTTAAATTTGTTTCCATCCTATTTTAATTACATGTCACGTACTTACCTATATGCGTAACAGATATTCAGGGATTGTCCATAATGACGTTATTTGTGAATGGTGCAATTTATAACAAAATTTCAGCTATATTAAACTACAAGCTACAAACATTGGTATATGTCTTATTGATTGTAGGGGAGCTTCCATAAATCTCATATCATCTTTTAGCGTAACATAAATTGTATTGTGCCTTTGTTGAAGCTCAGCATCTACTTCGGGCCAGCCCACGGTCGACAAATCCGGCGCGAAGCGCCTGATTTTTTTTCATGGGGTAGGTGTTGGGTGTAAAGGGGGACATAATTTCGAAATTCTAACAATGTATATACATGTAGAAAATTACCGTACCTATGGACGTATTTTTGGATACTTTGTAGATGATGTCAGCCAAACTATACACATTTAGTTTAGTGCCACTCTACTCCTACGTCATCACGTTAACTCAGGAATGGTCCATTAATGACATCAACCTAATTATTATTATTTATTTAGTACCGCCGAACTCCATCTCATCACATTCACTACGGGGTTATCCATAAATGATGTCAACTAAATTATCACATGTTTAGTACCAGCCCACTCCCATGTCATCACTTTAACTCAGGGATGGTCAATAAATTATGTCTACTAAAGTTTTACTTTATTTATTAGCACTACCCCACCCCCATGTCATCACTTTAATTTTGGGATGGTTCATTAATGATTTGAACCAGATTCGGAATTATTCATAGTTTTGGCATGACTCCCTAGCCGGTACTAATACTGCCCGTTCCCAAACCATTCCTACTCACACTACTCGTGCCGGTCGTACTGGTACGACTCGCATTTGTACTTTACGTACTCTTACCACTCCTTTCCGTATTAACGCTTACCCGTACGTATTCGAGTCATGACAAATGCAATAATTGGTATGTATGAAGGAAACAATGATCTAATATTTCAATTGTGACTGAACGTAATGAATTCAAAATGTAACATAAAAAATATAAAAAAATGTCAATACCTAGGACCCTATGACCCTTACGTCATTAAAGTTTTTATATAACCACTGCATAAATGTCTGTGTTTAACATGGATAGAATCGATACTCGACATTCGGATTAAATTATGTTCGACTTGTCGTAAATGAATGGATCGTAGTACGTGGAATGAAACTGTTCTCATGCTCCCACGTCATATACTTACAAAAGGAATAAAATGTAGTTGACAAACATAATTAATTTTATTTTAATAAATTCATACACCCCATTAATGCCACATGACACAATTCGCGTCAGAATTCGCGGAATGATAAAGAGGCGAGTGGAGATAGACTCTGAGGATAGAAATGTGCAAATGCAGAAAAACAAGTTTAAAACTGTCAAGGCGAAAACCGCATCCGCATCATAAATAATGTATTAATAAAAAATGACTCAATAAATGACAAAGAACGTGAATTTATTTTATGCTAATCCAGGATTCCCAGAATCATATCCTGCCCCTGTCCTAATAACAATGTTATTGTGCATACAGACATATTTGGCGAATAAAAGGATAAAACCAAATGCAATGTATATCCCACAATTAGTTGCAATTAATTTAATGCACCGCACAACTATCATCTTTCACTTTTGTATAGCTTCGTCTCCAATACTGAAGGCGTCTGAAGGTAATTCCCTATTCTCATTTTTAATTTTACACACAGTTTGTCTTCAAGGTTTCTCTTGATTCCGTACTTTTCATGAAATACTAATTATTGGTTCCAGTCTTTTTATTCAAAGTATTCAAAGCTATATTTTAGTTCAACTTTCTTATTAAAAAGGGGATTTAAAAGGAAGCGTTCACACTGATGAAAAATACTTATTTTCAAGTTTTTTTTAAATGGAAAAATTAACTATTAGCTTACACCTTTTTCAATTATTGCAAAATGCACTATCTAACATCTGTACAGCTTTAAAACTGACAAATATATAAACTTGAAAATTCGTAAAATAATTACATAACATTATTTAAGTCATTTTGAGAGTGCAAAACTCGCTATTTCGCACCTTTTTTAAAGCGCGCAAAACACCATTTGACACTTTTTTGAAAGTGCAAAACAAGCTATTTTAGCACATTTTTGAAAATGCAAAACAAGCAATTTAACGCCTTTTCGAAAGTGCAAAACAGGCTAATAACACCTTTTTGAAAATGCAAAACAGGAAGTAAACAAATTCTGACGATTCTATGTACGATTCTAAATTGGTTTCTGTTTTAGCTACTTCCAGTTCCGCACCAGCACATCAATAATTAAACTGCACTCTAATATCAAAATGCGGGAAATTCAAATCCAGAGCGGTGTCCTCGTGAGACTCCTCCTCCTGATCGCTGTGGTGGGACAGACGTGGGGAGGTTCGGTGCGGGCGCGGGTGGTTTGTTACTACGGACAATGGACGAATGCTGTGGGACAGATACCTGGGGACAAATGCACTCACGTCATTTACAGTTTCATTCGCTTGAATGAGAACAATTGGCAGTACAAATTTGAAGGAACCAGTGTGAGACAGTTTTTAAGAATAATTTAAAAATAAGTTAAACAATTTCCCGCGGTTTCAAAAGAGTACGAAAATAGCACGGCACATTTTATTACTGTGATGACTCGTGTGATGTAGGACCAAGAGCAAAAGCAGAAAATCCGGGAGTTTTTAAATTTGCGTCGGTCTTTCCCCAGAGTGAAGCTGTTGATCGCTGTGGGGGGTGGGGCGGACATGGGCGAAAAATGGTCTCAGATGGCTCAAGTCCCTTCCAGGCGATCCACGTTTGTTCAAAGTCTTGTCGGTGAGTAGGGTTTCTAGGGAACTAATGAAATGAACAAAAAGAAAATTTTGGCGGGTACCGTAATACCCGTATTTCTATTGTTTTGCAGGATTTATGAAGACGTACGCCTTTGACGGAATGGACATGGACTGGGAATACCCGGGTGTTGGCTGGAGTGGGGGGCGTTCCGGGGATAAGCAAGCCTTCGTCACACTGCTCCAAGAAATTCGGTCTGCGTTCAACGCTGAGGGGAACCGTGGGCGGGGCTGGGAGATCACAACGGCGGTGAGTGTCGTGGAGCAGAATATTAAAGATGGCTACGACGTCCCCGCCATCTGCAGGTAATTACTGCGTTTCAAAATAATGCAACGTAGAAAATGTCTTTGTGGTAAAATAATTAGGAAAAGTTGCTAAATGTTAAATAAAATGACGTTGCAGGATCGTAAACGCGGTTCACCTGATGAACTATGACCTGCGGGGCGCTTGGGGCACCTTCGCGGACGTTCACAGTCCAATGTTCCCGCGACCCACAGACAAAAAAGGCTACGAAAAGTTGAACACGAGAGACGGGACTTTGCTGTGGAACGAGGCGGGATGTCCCAGGTTCAAACTCATCGTGGGCGTCCCTTTCTATGGCCAGAACTTTGTTTTAACAAATGCGGCCAATAACCGGCCCGGGGACCTAATTGACCAGAACGCCACGCGAAACTTGCCGGAAGGCGGATCTCTCACATACACACAAGTAATAACCATTTTTTTCATTTACGAATTTACACTTTAATTTTAATTCTGTTTCAAAATCAACTGTGTTAATTTCTAATAACGGATTTGGTTTGGCTTCTCCATTAGATTTGCCGAGCTTTGTCTGGCGGAGGTTGGAGGCGGACTTTTGATAACACGGTCAAATGCCCGTACATGACGCGTGGGAACGAGTGGGTGGGCTACGAGGATGAGGAGTCTCTGCAGGTGAAGATGAACTGGATTCAGAACGAAGGGATGGGCGGGGCCATGATTTGGGAGATTGGCCAAGATGACGTCAACGGAGTCTGCGGAGCTCAGCGTCCCCTCATTTCCCTCATCCATCGCAATCTCAAAGATTTTGTCGTCGTCACCCCGTAAAAAATCTTTCGACCACCAAATTTAATTCTAGTCAAAAATTATCTGAAACAAGGCAAAGTTTCTCAATTTTCTTGAATCTCAATCAATTTGTGATATTATAATATGCATTATTATAGCCTCATACTCTACTACTCTACGCATGCCGCCAGTCAATAAATTAATTCTACACTTATAACTTATAACCTTGTTAGCAGCTGTATTTATTCTGCCACAATTTAAGCATTATGGATCGTCCACAAATGACGTCATTAAAAACTACTCATTTGTATGACCTACAAGCCTACAACCCTCCTGCCATAAGCTTAACCATTTGCCCTACCGATGACGTCATTTTTGGACGATCCCTTGTATACTTAATAGGATTTTTTTGTACAAACACTTTTGCGCGCTGAATGTGATGGCACCTGGGACCGCCGCGCCAGCAGCTGAACACAGGACTCATGCAATTAGTTAAATTAGGTTGAAGTTGAGTTAATCTAATCAATGTGATTTTAATTGAAATTTTAATCTCGACACGATCACTTAGATTGCAATGCAGCTCCAATGTTGTTATGAATTAAATTACAGCACTCACGAAATTAATCTTGAAGGCACTTGTCCGAATGCAAATAACAGACGGGCCTGTTATTATTAGACAACCAACTTCCACCGAATTTCCATCAGGTGTGGTCCATAAATGATGTCATCCAAATTGTAACTCTTCATCCCTTTAGCATTGCGTAGAGGCCTATCTTTAACACGGCATGTCATGTCATCAATGTCTTACTAGACCCACTGACCCTCACAATGACATCATTTATGGACGATCTTTCACCAGGTGATTCATGGGTCCTACCCCTACATTTCATTCCATGTTTGATTTAGACACACTTGCCATATAAATTCTCGCCTCTCGTATTTTATTTGTCACAGCCTAATAGAACAGCAGAAGGCAGGCACAGAAGCAAGAATCTACTTTAATTTAACACACAAGTAAACTGCAGTTCCATTAAAATAAATATTCATCAAGATATTAAAAACGGGTTTTAGCCAACATGGTGCCAAAGTCGATTTTACGCAGACTCGCTTCCCCCCTCCGCCTTTTGCTACTTGTGGGTTTCGTGAGCGTGTCTGAAAGTAGAATCCACGAGAAGCTCCTCTCCACCTCCATCTACGCCGCTGATCAGTACACCCGAGTCCTGGAGCATGACCCCACTCTAAACGGGCGTTATCCACACACCGGAAACCCCAAGTCTCTCAACTGGGACGGCACGACTCACTACGGCGGCTGGACAGCCGGGTTCTACCCCGGGATCTTGTGGCAACTTCACCGATTGAGTGGAGGGGAGCGGAAGTGGTCGGATGCGGCGATGGCGGCGCAGGAGGCGCTTCGCGCGCGGGAGAATGACACGGGGACGCACGACGTGGGTTTTGTCATCATGTCTTCCTTTGGACGCGGTCTGGACTCCGGTTTCGGACTGGACAATGCTACGCGCTGGGAGGACGTCATTGTCCGAACTGCGCATTCTCTCTGCACCCGATTCATAGGTCAGCAACTTCGCCTTTGACCTACACCTATTCTTGATGGTTTTTAATGGCTAATCATTTAATTTCCTATTCTTAATCTGATTGTTTGACCCTATGCAGAAAAGGCGGGAGTTATTCGATCCTGGGATCACACTGGGGAGGTGGGAGAAATCCTAGTGATTGTGGACAACATGCTGAACCTTGACCTCCTCTTCACAGCTCAGCAGATTTCGGGGAACAAGACTTTCGGGGAAATTGCGCGGAGTCATGCGGACAAGACGATTGAGAACCACTTCCGTCCAGATGTCTCCACCTTCCACGTCGTCGCCTACTCCGAAGCGAATGGAAGTGTTCTCAGAAAATTCACTCACCAGGGCTACTTGGACAATTCCACGTGGTCACGGGGTCAGGCTTGGGCCATTTTGGGTTACATCGAGACCTACAAATGGACCCTGGAGCCCAAGTACCTTTCCATCGCCCAGAGATCAGCTGACTACTTCCTTGGTCGTCTCCCCCAAGACTTTATTCCGTACTGGGACTTCGATGCTGGACTGGAGGCGGGTACTTCCTACCAACCACGTGACACGAGCGCCGCCTCCATTGCTGCCTTGGGCCTCCTCCACCTCTTCCACGCTACACAGAACGAAACGTATTTGAAGGAGAGTGAAAGGATGGTGGAGTCCCTCATCGATAATTACAACAGTCGATCCGTGACCGTCCCGGGCATCTCCATCAACGGAACTGTTTTTCGAAATGAAAATAGTTTCGACACGGCCATCATCTACGGAGACTTTTATCTCCTCAAGTACATCGAACTATACTTTGCCACTCCAACCATTATCTAATTATTATTATTATGAAAACGAAAAATTAAAGTTACCATAATTTTTTTTACGGCTGCCGTTATGTGACCGCTGCCGCAACGTGTGACAATGCGTAATTTCAAAATAATTTAACTAAAGTAATTGACGGTTTCGCATATTTTGACCCTCAAAGGTCGTAAGTGCTTCACTTTAACAATATTGTGTTAAGTTAATTTCATTCATATTTAATTTTTGTTAAGTTTGAACATCAAAGAAATTGCTGGGTTTCCTTCCTTTTTCGTACTTTCGTTGCATAGAATTTTACATTTTACGTTACTACCATCGAAATCCTTCACTAATATCGCGCCACCATTTGATTTCATGCAGAAAGTTAAAAAAAAAATATACGAAAAACAGAGAGTAAAGAGCTCGAAAAAATAGTTACATTTGACAATTGAAATTCAAGATTACCAATAATGAATACAGTAGTTAACGATAAATTAATATTTTTCTTCTGAATTCTATTCTAATTCCGTGAGTCCTTCTTTAAATCCGCTTAATGTCAAAATGTCAGGGGTTGAGTGTTGTGGAAGGGTTGAGGAAGACGGAGTCAAATACGTCCAAGTCGAAGTGGCTGAAAAGAATCAAAAAGGAACAAACTCCAATTCGGAAAGATCTCCTCCAAGAATTAAAACTGAGAGCATTCAATTGAGTGTAATGAAAGTTGAGGATAATTCAGATGAATTAGGTAGAATAGAAACAGAAATGATAGAGCTTGACAACTTTGTTGACGACGACGGTGAGGAGGAGGCCGAGGATGATCTTAATCCTCATCCTGACTCATCTGACAACAATAATGACGACGACGACGACAATGATCCGGATTTCTCAGAGACCGACAAAGATAAAACAATTTCCAAGAAAGTACCGGAATTAGATAAATTTAAAAAGATTTGGCTCGTGGAAAGTTACTGCCTTCATAAAAATACTGGACTCGTGATAAAAGCATGGAGAGACAAATTCCCTCAGATTAAACCACCACACCGCTCCACAATTCTACGACTTCTCAAAAAATTTCAAGAGTATGGCTCCATCGAGAGGAAAAAATACATTCGAAAAAATCCTGTACGAACTGAAGCAAATATTGCCAAAGTCAAGGAGTACTTCGATGCGAATCCTAATATTTCAACGAGAAAAGCAGCTCCGATTTTAGAAATTGAGAGAACTACTTTAAGACGTGTTCTGACTGATCTCAAAAAATCTAAAACTACCACCAGTCGATCTGCAAATAGAAAGTAAATCAAATACCAACTTATTCCTTTTTATGATTTTACTCTTATACATTTTTATTTTCATTTCGTCACATTACTTTTCTCAAAGAGATAATTGGCAAACACTAAAATTTCATTGAATTCATTTGTTTTATATTGCTCCCTATATAGAAAGAAACGTACTACTAAAATTTTGAAACCCTCGCCCTCATCAGTGGTGGCACCACCAATTCCAGTGATTTCCGCAGCAGTCGATCCGTCAACATCGTCAACATTCCCGACCTCGTCATCTGCTACAACGTCCTTGCCACCTCCGTAGCCAATAATTAATTATTATGTCAAATTATATAGTTTAACTATGTTTTCCTGTGTTTCCTAAAAATCAGTTAATAAGTTTTGTATAATGATGCGCGGCTGAAGGTGCTATGTGATTTACTTCGCTGAACGAATGCCAATTTGAAGTTTTGAATTTTCCATTTTTATTTTTTAAGGGGGGTCAACTCTTGGGTCAAATACGTATTATTATTAGTATTACATATAGCGTATGATTTGACAGCCCCACGACTGTACTCGTAGGAAAACATTCAAAAATGAATTCAATAAAATTCCAACACGTGGCAAGTGGCAATGATTTTTTTTTGAAGTATTTTATTCAACAGAACGGTATTAGTGTCATGATATAATATATTTGAATAGCATAATTTCCTACGGACTTATTATGGGTTTATTTTTTACCTACTGAAATTACTACAATGTAATTCACTTCCTATTTATAATTTATACGTACCTACTAGTTAATATATCTCAAATTTTGTTTTTCAAGTTATAATTTTGACAAAAGCAAGTGTGTACATCATCTACGATTAATTACTTAACCATCAAATTAACTACACGACTACAACTACCTATGCTGAATTATTTTGTAAATGAGGCCCATATTGTACAACTACGTACATACTAGATACATGATGATTACAATTATGTCAAGAACTTAATTAAATAATAACTCCAGCATTAATTAAACGTATTAACAATACTCATTAAATCATCTTGACCGTTAATCAGTAGTTTAATTTCTACAGGAAAGTCACAAGTGTCAAAGAGTAACTTATGATTTTAAAAAGTTCAGCAAAAAAAAAAGAAACGAACCGTGTAGCAACGTAAGTACATTGATTCACAATGTACTCAAAGATACTTCTATCATTTAAATATTTATTCCTATCACTCAACAACTACGAAAGATTTAGAATTTCTTTGATCAAAATTGACAGTTAACATTAGAATTACAATACACGTCGATGAATGACGATGGAAGATCGGAAGCCAAGCTACAATCCTATAACTGATTAATGATTCTACAAATTCTATTTAATTCTTGATTTTGATGCATTAATTAACCTCCCCTTCTACGTGTATGCACAACTACTCAAAATAAACTAACATTATAAAATATGTACAAAATAGTACACACCATTTAAACATCCAAAATGAAAATAAAAATCTAACAAAATCCAGTTACCAAGTTAAATTTCCCAAAGTCCCATTTTACATACAGCGGCAATAACTAATTAATTATATGTTCAATGAATTCGCCAAATACATAATTGCTCTTAGTCCTACTAAATATCTAAATCTAGTAATTGATTAACCATAATACACAGTAACCCCGCTCGCCTTCCAGGGACAACCGCTAAAACCACAATTAAGTGCAATGTTTTTCGCACCTAAGCCCATAATTACTCACTAACTTCCCCATCATTCAGATTTTAAACTACAACTAAAATTAAACTACCTATTTACTCTGCAACTAATTCTGTTGCATCGACAAGAGACATTGGACAGCTTCAGCTTCTCAACTTGTTATCAATTACTACAGTGCTTGAATTTATGAACAGCATAAAAGAAGTTACGTACACGAGTCCAATTAGCAACCAGTGAATGGAGACAAGTGTCATAATTTGTGGTTATGTTCCAACTGTGCTAAAGTAACAAAGAGTACGTTTACAATAACAAAGACAATAATGAAATGTTGATCTAGAAAAATGAGTTTTTCTTTGTAGTTGTAGTATTTTGAATGTTGAGTGGATCAAACAAATTTTAGTAGTTGGCTAACAATTATTTAATATTATTACTATTACAATGATTATGATGGTGGGGGTGGTGGGGGTTGACTCTGATCTGGTGGTGGAGGCGGTGGTGGATTCATTCCATAATTACCAGCCTGTTGCCAATACATCCCTGGAGGCGGTGGCTGTGGTCCACCGGGTGGTGGAGGGACTGGTGGGGGTGGTCCACCCCAATGACCTCCCCAGTTCTGTCCACCACCCCCCATAGGAGGTGCACCCATTGGAGGGTAGGCTGGTGGATAGCCCCACGAATTTGGTGGTGGTGGAGGCATCATAGGTGGAGGTGGCTGAGAGTGTCCTCCATGCTGTCCATGACCGCCGCCGCCACCGCCGCCTCGACCTTCTCCTCCTTGTCCACCTCCTGAATTCTTTCCTAAGTCACCGGGTGGTGGTGGTTGATTTATTGGATTCCAGCCTGGTGGAGGAAAACCGGGAACGGGGGGTGGAGGTGGAAGACTTCCACCTGCAAAGAGTTTTAAGCAACGTTTCACGTTAGTCTCATTTTGAAATGGCTTTTGAATTAGTATTATTTTGAAAAAGTATTAATACTTTTGGAAATAGTGAAAATAGTTACCCATGGACGGTGGTGGTGGCATCATTGGGGGTGGCCCATTTGGTGGCTGCATATTGCTGTTGCCCATTGAAGACGGTCCCGAAGATCCTCCTGAGCGATCACGATCCCCACCACGATCTCTGTCAGAGGACTGCGGTGGCGGAGCGGCAATTGCCTTGGGAGCTGATGACTTTTCAAATATATTGTGGCCACCGCCGCCGCCATGGGGTCGATTTCTTGGAATACGGATCGTTTCTTCTTGTTTCGGCGGTGCTTCACCCAGCTCAGCCATAAGAGACATGTACTCCTCATCAATTTTTGCCTTTTCATTAAAATTCACCACTGGAGGTCCACCAGCTCCGGGTCTTTTGAATCTGAAACAAAATTACAAAACACCGCAATTAGTGAAACCGAAATTACCTTGCATTTGTGTCTGAATCAGATTATATTTTAAATTAATTGAAGAGAAGATGAATATTATGCGCCTGTCTAACCTGCAATCTCTAGCAATGTGACCTGCACCACCGCAAACGGTACAAATGACACTATTCGTCACATTCGGTTTATCCGGACAATGCCATGTCCGATGAGAAGTGGCTCCACAATTACTGCACTTGGGTCCTTCTCCCTCCCGAAGCGTTCCGTTAAGGAGGGCCAATTCCCTCAGCTGATTCTTTCTCAAGTCATTCTGTGACTCGGGCATGTCGATCCCTTGACGAATTATATCCTTTATCTTCTCACACGCCTTCTTGACGGAGTCTGGATTATTACTCGTGACATAGGCATGAAGTGGCTCATCTTCCCCTGGAAGTGGGTGCCCCGCCTTCCCTCCTACCTTCCCCTCCTTCACACTGCCCTTCCCTCGAATTATGATCTTGGCTCCGGTATCCTTCTCCAGGCCCTTCAACGTGTTCCCTCTCGGTCCAATGAGGAGACCCACAAAGTTAATCTCGGGATGTTCTTCTTGAGGGATCGGGACACGATCCACTATCTTGATTATCGGGGCCCTTTGTGGGAATATCAATAATTACATGTATGCATTATATGCCATTTTAGTCAACAAAATCAAGTCACAAATGGAAGAAAAGTCAAGCGAAAAACATTCAAAAGCCAACTACTTCAAAAACAGTGGGAAGATTAAGGATTTCGAAAGTCACTGAGGCATGCTTCGTACGATGAATTGTTTTTTCAAAATACCAAAGAAAAAGCTGGCAATTTTGACAGACGCTGCTTAGGCTTAGAATAAAAAATTATGCAGTTATAAAAGGCACTAAAAAGACATTTGCTTATTTTAAAAGCATTTCCCCTTAAGCAATCGAGTGATTGAAAAATGTGAATAGGAAAGTGGGAGAAAAGAAGATGGCAACTAAAAACCTAATAAGAAGAGCGATGAGCTGGAAAAATCAAAATGTACCTGTAATCAGCTGGGGGCTTGTAATCAGGATTAAGCTTGAGAAGCCGTTGAATCAACTTATGACGTTCTTCTTCCAGCTTCTTCCGTGTCCGGTACTCGCGAGTGTTCAGCCTCTTTCCATCCGTTCCATAGATCGGCTCCGGAGACGGTGACCTGACATAAACCAACAGCAACCACACATGGAGACCATCACATGGATACAACTTTTTTTTTGCCTACTTTATCTTTATTATTAGGATGTATAATATAATAATCATTTTTAGAAACATTCGAAATGGAAAATCGCTAGAAGTAAAAAATTATTATATCGCATTAAATCACAATTATTGAATCTCTCAAAAAATTAGAATTGCTATTTCCGTGACACATCTCCGCGTGATGGTTGCTGTTTCTTTTACATGAATAAGTTCAACATTCAAATTCAAATTCAACTGTACATGCAACAACAGTACAGGTCAAAGAAGTCAAAGGTCAGCAACCTAATCCAAAATCACCAGCCCAGTACTGTAGCAAAACAGGAGCGCTACGAAGACTGGGACTGGGCGCTCTGGACGTTATGCAGACACTAATCAAAATTTTATTAGACTGACTTGTTCCAACACATCTGCATATTCCACCTCTCGGATTTGGAAATTTTTGTGTGAATTTCAATAGTATCAATGTGTGTACAACAACATTAAACATTATTAAACATTACATTATTCAAATTAATAAAAATTGTAGGTATATCAATGTAAACTTGTGTAGTAAAATCTATTGAAGCTCAATACTGCTGAAAAGTGGACACGCGAAAACACATGGACACAAATGCACAAGAGGTAACAATAATTAACTGATAGTGTAGCATTACTAAAAGAGTACACAGAGGAAATTAATTCAGTACTAAAATACTATAATTAATTCATAATTTCTCTAAACGTATACAATGGAGTCTACAAAATCCGGAAATCCCAAATTTCCAAGAGTTCCCAACGAATCCATCAAAATCCATCAAATAAGTTCGTTCTAAAAACATTTAAATCTAGAAAATTCTACAAAGGAAACCTGGAACTTCTATCAAGTATTTAAAATTATATATTATCAAGGAGGAGCAGGAGATGAACAAATATTCTTTGTTTCCATATATATGTAAACCGTCACAGGCGGAAAGCGCAGTCATTTTTTTCTCTTTGAATTTGAACATTTTGATTTCATAGACAATTTCCAAAATAATAATAATGTAGTAATAGAGATTATTAAATTTTTTTTGTGAGTGAGCTTTTTTTGAATGTTTGTTTTTGATTCGGACCTGTCCTCGGGATTCGGTGGAATCCCTAAATCTCCACTTCGTAGTTTTCTTGTTAATTCTTCAATTTGGAGTTGAGCTGTAAGTTGAACATGTTAAAAAAGAGAGAGAGAACGGGGAGTAGCCAAGAAACAAGGCACAACCCCATTCAATCAAATTAATATTGTCCTTGTTGTCAAAATTCAATATATTTTCAAATTTTCATTTTTAGTAAACAAAAAAAACGTGAAATACAATCACGTGTGCTTAAGAGGGTTTCAAAAATAGAAACCACTACTCACAATTATTGTATTCCACTTCCATACAATTTAATTAAACATAAAAACAAAATTCACATCACAAATTATTACCCACAAGATTCCTCATCCAAAACAATAAATAAATTAAAATAATCACATCAAAATAATTTTTACAAATAAAACAAATGGAAAATCCTATAGTCGAGAAAGATCCCTCACGCATTCATTTCTAACTATTGATTGATATAGAATTTGAAGCTGTTTTTTAGATTTAGTTTTTTTTGATAAATATTATAGTAAATTCTGTGCATATTGTCAATTTTGTTTTTTAAAGAGACTGGGAAAGCAACTGTAAGATTAATCTGTTGGTACTGATAAGCATTGACTGCGATGGGATGGGTGACTGTAATATTATTATTCTGTCTGACACGCTAAAGACGAGTGACGACTCCGAAGGAATCTAAATTGTTTTTAATTCATGGATTAATAAGTAATTAGGTTTGGAATGAGAGATTTGAATTTTGTGAGACAGAATCATATACAACTATTTGAGCTGAAAAAAGAAAAGAGAATCAATTTAAATGATTATCTTCATTCTTTCCGCATTTCGTGTTCTGTTCTTTTTTTCCTTTCTCGTCTCCTGCAAGTTGTAAGTTTGTAATAAATACTGCGTGACATTTAAGAATAGATTATTAAATTATTCAATATAGCTGTAGAGTGTAGACAAGAACAACTGACAGTCAGTGAGTATTTCCCTTTTAAGTCTGGATTAAAAATTGTAGTAGTTCCTTCTCGAGATCCGCGAGATTATTTTGATGAGGAATTATAACATAAAATATTAAATTATAATATAGAAGTTTATAATTAATTAGTAGATTTTTTATTGTGCATAGATTATATAGATACGAGCGTTATATCTATAAATTTATAATCACGAAAAAAATGTGATTACTTTTTAGTTTTCTCGATTATTAATTAATTAATTAATCAATCAATCGTCGTAAGTAGGTCAAAAATGACCATGTAATTGAAATCATGACCAGAACCATGACCACAACCACTGCTGTGGTTGAGAGAGAGACTGGGTCAATAGATTCGAATGTCAGCGTAATTTGAGTTGGAAACGTTCCTTGACACTCAAATCATAATGTACAATTCAAAGTATTAATTAATTATACAAAACTGGGGGTAATAAAATGATTTGATTAACAATGGATGATTGCATGGTTATACATACATTAGTTACTATTAATTAATTTAGATTTTTTACGTTTTGATTAAATGTCTATTTATAAATCTGCACGGTTTGATTATATAAAACATTCAAGATTTTACAACTTAAAGGAAACCTTTAAAATGGAGTGAGAAAAGAAAAGTGAACCTACCTATATATGCTTCTTGTTGATCTGGAGGGAGGTCAGAGGGTAAAATCGTTGGCATTCCGGGAATTACTGCTTTCTCATCACTATTTCCCATCCACCGGGATCGTCTCTTTCGTTTCCGGTCTCGTCCTTCCCTGTCATCGTTACCCTCCCCTCCATTCCCAAAGGAATCGTTACTATCTGCATGACAAAGACCAGTTTATCAAGTTTTACATAAAAACTACATCAACTAAAATAGAGCGCCTTCAAATTTAAGTAAAAATTCGCAAGTAACCAGGGGTTAAAAAAATGTATGGAATTTCGTTAGTCTACTTACCATCATTCTCTCGTTTGATGTTACTCTTGGAAATCATGGAAGAAGAAAAGTTACTGGGCCCCGGGTATCCAGAATAATACTGAGAGCCTCCTCCACTCCCCCCTTGGGGCTCACTCCATCTTGAATAATCCGCAGCCATGACCTTTGTACTGTTATTGTTACTGTTGCTACTACTATGCGAGGAGGATCCATAGCTGGAGGAGAGGGAGGACATGGAGCTGCTTCCCATCAGATTTGACATTTGACTCGAGTGGTGTTGCTGTTGTTGGGGACTGTGGCTGTGACTCCCGTGACTACTGCTATGACCATGGCTCCCCAACCCCGTGAAAGATGAGAGATTAAAGGACGAGAAGCTGGAGGAGCTACTCGTGATCCCTCCACTGCCCCCAGCGCCGCCACCAGATCCTCCACCTCCCAGCGACATACTGGAAGAAGATGAGGAAGATGAGGAGGGTGGAGGTGAGTCGTACTCATTCCCCATCAGATACGATGGTTTTAGAAGCGACTTTATCCCTGTCTTTGAGCCCGAAAAAAATGTTGGACGACCCAGCGGGACTTTATTTGCATCCGTCACCCGCTCCCGCACTCCCGAATGATCCATCTTGTCCGACTTCCCCATTGCAAAGCCAAGACGACAATTTCAATCTTGAGATTTTTTTTACTCAAAAGTCAGGCTCAAGATAAGAATTGGATTTTTTGGATTAATCTAGAGATTTTATATATAAGAAAGTTCAAGTGAAACCAGCACCACATTTTTTCGATAAGACATGGACATATGAACAAAAATTAGACCAAGACGTTTTAAATTCTCAAATCACAAATGTACCACTCGACCACAACCATATACATAAATAGTAATCGATAACCAGCTGGGTATCAAACAAGAGAAAATTCAGATATCCCAACTACTCCCTGCATTCCTTTCAGTTTTTCAACTTTTAATCATTAGTTAGACTCACAACGGAGTGCAGTATTATTATTGATCATATTAACACAAAATTTAAAAACATTCGGTCATCCAGTCATCAGTACAGTCACAGTCAGTCATTAGTACTGCCTGTACTGAAATGAACTGAATAATTCTTTTAACTGACAGCTGATGACTGAGAATAGAGAATGGAGATCGAGACCGTTGTATGTAGTTGTAGCACCATAATGAATAATATTATCTAACAGTTGATGGTTCAAGTTTGAAGTTGTTAGAAAGTAAAGCCGTGACTTATAATTAACAAACAATTCCTATTCCGTCTGTATTAGCTGTATTTTTAGTTCACTATACATTGGATATTATAATTTTTGATACCGAATAATTTAATCTTTGATATTATATGTGTTTGGTTGCATGAAAAAAAAACAAGAATGAATAACAAAATAAAAAAATAATAATTACGAAATTGTTTCTTACCTCGTTTGCTGTTGTACGACGCTTTACTTCGCATGGCCTAGACAGAAAAGTCCAGGGCCAGAACAGTTAGTGACGTCTACTATTGACTATCTTCAATCTTAGTTTGTAGTTTCTTAATTCTTAAAATGTAATAATTTTTTTTGAAAACTATACTATGAATGATGAACACTTGTATTTCTGGACTGGAGTCAATACAGTCGAAAGAACACACTCGCTAACTTAAACTTTTCTGATTTGAGAGTAATCTCGAAACGAAATTATGAAATATTTATTTGCGAAAGAGTGATGAACTACTCCCAACTGCTACACTGCTGACTACTGGACTAGCAACTGGTGACTGGGCGAAAAGATAAACTGTATAAATACAATAACTGAAAGCCAAGAACAAACATGAAACTGATGAAACAGTGGAATTTTCACTCAAGACAAAAATTACTCCAACGCAACAACTTAATTATTAATTCAGTGTAAAATGGAAATCCGGAATAAATTCAAAAATCAACTGATGATAGATATTATTAAGCACTGAATTACTGAAGAACAAACTGGATGAAATCGATCAATCGATGTATTCTCTCTACTCGAGATAAGTCGAGATTCTCGAGTTAAAGACCGAGATGAAGAGGACCGACGGCCGACCAACAAAAAAAAACCATAACACAGCAGAACGACAACACGAAGGAAATTCTGCTGAATGTGATTAAAAAAGAGGCATAAGTGCCAAAGGGGCCAAGCCAAACTTTTTCGTGGAGACGACGGGCGCAGGCAGAGCCAAAAATGAATGGAAACGGCGCTCACGTCAACTAACGCATCTTCTACTTGAAATCATTACAAGTTCGAAAAGGTTACATTTGCTCTCTACTATTAATTCAAAATCCGCGTATCTTCTTATATTTTCCTACGTAGATACACGAGTATGCTTCCTTTAGTTTGAGTAGATAGTATTTCTTGTCTCCAATCTGTACCTTCGGTTCTTCTTGGACTCGTCCTGAGTGGCGGATTAAACGAGATTTTTGAGGCGGGACTTTTAAAACATGACGAATTCTACGAACGAATCTACGAATCCCATGGAAAACGGAACCGTACATTTTTTTTTACATGGAATTTTTTGGGGGCTCCAGTGCCTCCAGCCGCAGTCCTACAAGTTACAACTGTTCGTTGTCCTTTTTCCGGACTGCAGATGGGGACCAAAATGTACAAATATCACGTGTTAACGAACCGCCAAATTTTGAAATTTGAAATTATGCAGATTGAAAACAGCATGGTCTGTGGGTCTGTCTCCTTGATGTTTCTTTTTCTCCACCGGACGGCAAGAGAAACGTGCTGAAGAATCATTTTTAACTATTTTTATTATGATTAATTGTTGTAATTAAACCGCACTTAGGTGGAAACGGAGAAGATTTTTAATACAGCCAATAGTAAAAGTAGGAGAAGACGATACTTTGTTTATTGAATTATTAGGGGTGATTTTTAGGAATTTAATGTGTAATTGCCGAGTTCGTGCGTGATCTGAGTTTGTGTGCCGAAACCGAAACGAAACAGACAGGCACTTCAGTGGGTTGATCTTTGAACACATTTTTAGGTGTTAGTACTTAATTACGTGTTTGTTCTACCTATTGCTATTCTGTTTTTGGTCATAACGATCACTGTCATCATTAAAACCATAAGCTGGCCTTGTGGAGGGGAAGTTAAGTTTCAATCATGCAAAATGACGATGTAAGTAACTACTGTCAACTGTTCAAATATCCACTCATATTTTTGCATTTCACTCTTTATGAAAATAAATAAAGATAATTGTTGTAAATTTAAATGTTAATTGAATCACAGACTACAGATGATGAAACGTTAAAATATTCTGTAATCAGTCACAAGTTACTCGTGGCTAGTATGTACTACTTGTTTGATAATTACGAATTACTTAAATGAAAATTTATTGGTCCTTGTTGTTTGTTTCTTTTAGGTAATCTGGGGTATTATAAACAAATCCTTCTGCTCTTTTAAAGTCAAGTAAGTTAAAATCAAAAAATCAATTTTTATGTTTCACATAATTAATTGTCATCTTTACACCTTGCTTGAATGGTTATTGTGATTAACTTTTTTCAAGTCATAAATTTAATTCATATAATTCTTAATTCTGATTTTGCAGTACAAAAAGCCACAAATTTTGCCGAAATGAATTTAACTTGACGGGGCTGTGTAGCAGGGTTTCTTGCCCCTTAGCTAATAGCCAGTATGCAACTATTCGGGAAGAAAAGGGAATATGTTACTTGTATATGAAAACTATCGAGCGGTAAGCTAACGTCATTAGTGATACTTTTTTGTTCATAATGTTGCTTTACCCGCATTTTGTTACTTCATCCTGTCTGTATCCACATTCCAACATTCCACTATGCGAGTTGTTTTGAAAATAGTGATAATTTAAATTTCAAATAATCAATTGTCTTTTCTTTTTTACTATAGAGCTGCCTTCCCTTCTAAACTGTGGGAGAAGGTACAATTATCAAGGAATTTTGAAAAGGCGATGGCACAAATCAATGAAAATCTAGTGTTTTGGCCAAATTACATTCGACAAAAATGTAAACAGCGTCTTGTCAAAATTACACAATATTTAATTCGTATGAGGAAACTGAGATTAAAGAACACGTGAGTGGATTCATAAATTAATTAATATGAATATCTGCACCCCCATTTCGTGTGGTCCTACAGATTTTTGAGATTTTAAATATCGCTGACTTGTTTTTGTTTTCTATGCAGAAAGAAATTGGTGCCTCTTCAACGGAAAATAGAGCGTCGTGAGAGACGACGAGAACAGAAGGCTCTTATAGCTGCTCGACTCGACAATGCCATCGAACAACAATTGTTGGATCGTCTCCAGAAAGGAGTTGTAAGTAACATGTTTAAGTAGTGTCCTAACAAGTAATTATCTTGCAAAATTAATTTAATTTATATACTGTAAATGGTTGCTCAGTCTATATGTGCGCGTTTCTTTTGGCAATTTTCAGTACGGCGACATATATAACTTCCCACAACTAGCTTTTGATAATGCTCTGAAAGATGATGAATTAGAAAGTGAGGATGAAGATGAGGACGAGGCTGATGAAGAAAAGGAAGATGTAAATGATCTTTTTATGTCTGTTAGTTACAATGAATTCTGCATAAAGAATTAAATTCAGTACTGTACATTGGTATTATTTTTATATTTAAAGGCGGAAATAGACGAGGATCTTGAGGAAGAGCTGGAGAAGGATATGGATGAGGAGGAAACAGAGCTGGAGCGAGTTTTTGTGGCGGCCGATGACTTCGAAGAAAGTGACGTTTCCGATATTGAGGTATAATTCCTTGACGTGAAGTTGTGAAAAAATTAATTAATATAACAAATTATACTTTGATTTTGATTCGCGTAATGTAATAAGCTGTAGCTATCTCTTCCTACATGTTATTTTTCTAATTTAGGAAATAAACGAGACGGAATCGGATGAAGAAGAAGAAGAAAAAATTGAGCCGACGACATCGAGACTGCTCAGAAGTCAGAAACCTCGACCTACTATTGAAATTGAATACGAAATGGAAACCGAAACGGTAGCAGCAACTCCGTCGCGAAGCAAGTGAATAATTCAAAATTGTCACCCGAATATCGACTATGAATATGTTTTTTTCTTCAAATTGTATCAGCCTGACTTTTACTGTTTTCATTATGTTTTACCGTATGTTACTACAATTATCATAATATTATCTACCGTTTCCTAGAATAAAATGTTCCATTAATGAAAGGAAAAAAAATTATGTTAATCTCCATCGTCACTAAGGTATCATATATCGTCTGTGAAGAACCAAAGTGACCCATATCCATTTTTAGCTAAAAACAATATCAACTATAAACAAAAATTTCAAATATGTCTTGAGAGCATTTGAATAGGACATTTTGCACCTTTTCAAAAACATGGAATTAGACATTTTTGCACCTTTTCAAAAACATTGAATTAAAACATTTTGTACTTTTCGAAAACATGGAATTAGAAATTTTTGTACCTTTTCAAAAACATCTAAATGGAACATTTTATATTTTTCAAAAACTCCTAATTAACATTTTACGCATGTTTCTCATTTTGTGTTTATGACAGCCCATTTTGATTGTAGCTTAAATTGGAAATGGGTCATTTTGGCTATATATATACTATATACTTATGTATATAATACTTCGTAGGAGTACGAGTACATTATGCAGTTGTTGACATGCTAGACATGCTGAACAAAACAGAATTGATTCATGATTTCAAACCTTCAGATGCCTGGATTACGATTTCGAATTATGAAATTGAACGAACTGCGGAAAATCCGGGTTATGTGTGAAAAGCGATTGTGGGTTATTATACCGTTTTGTACTTAGGATTAGCTCTGTAGCTCACCTACTAAAGGCGAACGGATTTGCACAAGTCACAAGTCAATAATAATATTTATTTCATAATAGGAAATGATAAATTGCGCCATTAAAGGTGACCAATTAATAAAGCTAGTTGATTATAAAGCAATTAAACCTTGTCTCCTAATTGGTGAATAAATATTTGGTTAGTATCTACTGAAAGTATTTGCAAATAATTTACAACATAATTAATAGAGGAAGTAGTAATGGGAAACATGAAGTTAGGCAAACGGACTTCATATTGTTCATGGAATTTTAAGACATTGATTTCTAGTTTTGAGCAAGTTTATTAATTGCGCAAGATTGACTAGGAAATGAATTTAATGGGAGTTTGTTGGTTCAGGTAAATGTTCTTGAAACTGAAATAAATAGTGAGCATCATGCAGGGATATAGCATGGATGGGTATTTACCTAATTCCTTTGCATAAATGATTACAATTACTGACATGGCGTGCGTGACAATTTTCTTTCCTCTTCGTATTCCTTCCTGGGCAGTCTTCTTGGCTATGTCCGTCCCAGTAATGAATTACCTATAGGTATGTTCATAGTGGTGAAATACTTAATTACATGGTAGGGAAATAATAGTTACGCTAATTAAATATCTACGTGCTTCATAGTTTAATAATCAGCTGAGAAACTGAGAACATGATATTTGCTTTTGTGTATTATAATTATTGCTAAATTATTAAATATCTTAAAAAGCAGAATCGAGTCCAGTAGCATATGCTACACTTATAGTCCACAAGTATGCTCTTCAATGCCTCGTTGAGTTTCAGATGCTTTTACATTTAGTCGTCGATGACGATCTGTGTCAAGTTTCAACCAACATTTTCGACTGGGACAACATCTTAATTACCTAGGTACCACATGTCCACAGAGTCCTTCATCGCCCCATACACGCAAACGCTACACGCATCACGCGAATCACACATTTTAGGATTAAAAACTTGATATCGACTGTGAAGAACCAAAATGACCCATATCCATGTTTAATTTCAAGCAAAATGAATTATCTACAGATAACATTAAAATAGCATGTTCATGAAAGTATGTAAATAGAACCTTGTGAATTTTTCAAAAAACAGGTAAATAAAATATTTTGCACTTTTCAAAATGCATGTAGGTAAATTGAAAAATTTTGATTTTTTTTAAACATGTAAATAGAAAATTTTGCACTTTCCAAAAACACTTAAACAGAACATTTTGACCTTTTCAAAAATATGTAAATAGAACAATTCGCTCATTTTAGAAACTCGTGATTAGCATTGTAAGCATTAATCTTATTTACTGTATTTTTTTGACATAGCTCATTTTAATTGTGGCATAAATTGGAAATGGGTCATTTTGGTTCTTCATAGATATACTAAAGTTTAAAGCCAGACGTAAATCCAGTTTTCCAGACACAAGGCTCGGAATTTAGATTTGTTACGTTCAGCAGTTCACCTTCAGTAGTACTTATATTATATCAATGGTTGATAATGAGGAAAGGGCTTTTAATTTTAATAGTAACATACCCAAGTCCGTGTAAGTATATAAAGGTAGGCACGTACAGGTACCTCTACGTACGATTAAATAATGAGAGCCTACAAATTCCATTAAATGAACAAACGATTCACTACCTCAAAATGTAAGTAAAGCAAAATAAATATAATTCTTCGTATCAACTTACCCATGGGTAATATACATATTCACTGAAGCTCGGACTCTATTGATTTGTAATTAAATCGTAATCTCAATCGTTAATCCTAAATATTTCACTTGACTCTAGAGCTATGCGTAGCTGGGATTATAATATGCTCGTCAACAGACATTAGATCTACAAGCTGAACAGGTAGACATGCGAGGCGTAGGCGTAGATAAAATAAAACTAGTAGCAGCTAGTAATATGCTTCTCACTTCTTTCTTATACAGTTGTATTCCTTTGTTCAAATACAGAGATGCTTAATTAATTGATATAGGAAAATACTTATGGTTAATTTTTAAAAATGCTACAAATGCTTGACGACTTGGAATGCGATGACTTAATTAATTATTTCGAAAAAATATTGAATATGGGAACTACTGGCAAAATTAATGTAAACAAGTCCGTATGGCAAATGGCAAAGCTGTAATTAGAAATACTGTAAAAATGATGTCAACTATAACAATAAGTACTATATAGGTATCCCGTCATTTTTTGCTAATTTAATTGAAGGTTTTTTGAGGTGCTTAGTTACTGCGATCCTCATGACATGACTGTAATTATTATTTTATTTGGACCATTTTCAACCCAAACTACAAATCCCCGGCAATAAATACGAAAACAAATTCTCAATCAATTGGCGGAAAGCAGGCGCCGACATTAAAGAAAGGTACAGAGATCTCACTTGCATCCTTGCTAATGATCTGTACGGCCAAATCAAGGAAGTTGAGGAATGCAAGAAATATGTGTGCCTGAGTGGCTCCTGTCATACAGATTCTATATGCGCACTATATGAACAATGTATCAAAGGTCTATTGGAAATCGATACAAGTCTTGGTTGTGTGCCCAAAAGAAACTCTCCAAAAATTGCTGGTTGGAACAGCACCGTAAAGGAGCTCTACAACAAATATAAACTAGCATACTTAGTTTGGTTAAACGAAGGAAAAACTGAAGTTCAATTTGAAACAGTCAAAAAAAGTAAATCCAAGTTCAAATTCGCATTACGTAAACTGCAAAGAACCCGTAACTACTTAGTAGCCGACAGTCTAGTGACAAACTTCGAATCTAATGATTTCTGCAAATTTTGGAAACATGTGAGTAATATAAGCAAGTCTAGTAACAGCAGCGTGCCCAATAAACTAGATTCAGTAGAAGGTGAGCGTAACATAGCCGCGTACTGGAAATCTCATTATGAAAACCTCTTCTCAGCACCTAGACAGGCGGAGCCAAAATACGGGATCCTTTCAAAGATTAACATCCCAAAGTCCTTGTTCACTGCGGCTCAAATAACCGAAATTTTTCGTGGGATGAAAAATGGGAAAGCAGCTGGACATGATGGAATAAAAATTGAGCATCTCAAGTATGCTCACCCCGATTTAATTGACCTTATAGCTCGTCTGTTTAATCTAATGGTGACTCACACGGCGATTCCTCAAACACTCATGCATGTCAATTTAATTCCGATCTTAAAACGAAAAGGCCTTGACCCCACCAATAAGGACAATTATAGGCCCATAGCCCTGGCGACTGTCTTCTCAAAGCTGCTTGAAAAATTAATTCTCTGCCTGTGTTACTCTTCCCTATCCACGACGCATAATCAATTTGGGTTTAAAAGGAAACTAGGGTGTGAATTGTGCATTTTCACTCTAAAACAAATAATTGAATATTTTAGACGTAAAAATACTCCAATATATATTTGTTACTTAGATGCCTCGAAGGCATTTGATAATGTTGACCATGCTATTCTTATTGACAAGTTAAGGTCCAGAGGGTTCCCTGAATACATAATTTCGATTTTAAGTTTCTGGTTTACTAATCAATGTTTTTGTGTAGTGTGGGGGAATACGATGAGTGAGCCGTTCTATGTCAGAAAAGGGGTTCGTCAAGGCGGCATACTCTCTCCCTACTTTTTTGCAGTTTATATGGACTCGCTGTCCGCGTCACTAAATGCAACGAACCTTGGCTGTATGGTAGGCGATGTGTGTGTAAACAACATTATTTACGCAGATGATGTCTGCCTACTATCAACTTCTGTGCACTCGCTCAATTGCCTACTGAAGATCTGTGAAGAGTTTGGAGATTCTCATCATCTATCGTTTAACCCACTAAAAACTCATATGCAATCTTTTCTGCCCTCGTGGATCAACCAACGGAACTTTGAATACTCAGTAATCTTTCAGGGTGTCAAGTTGCAAGATGAGCTCAAGGTCAAATACTTAGGCTATGAGATTCAAAAAAAGTCGCCTTATAATTGTGACAAACTGAGTGATGCTGCCGAAATTGCAAAAAGAACGAGAGATCTATACAAGAGAGCTAATATGCTAAAATCAAGATTCAGCTCATGCAGCCTCCCAGTTAAAATCTACCTTTTCCGTACTTATTTGTCAACAATCTATCAGCACAGGTTGGTCTGGCGGTTAGTCAGTGGGTTGATTCCTGCTGGTTAAGCAACAGCCCAAGCGCATTCTGAAATGGATGGGTGACCTGTGCTTGGTAATCCTGCAAGGCTCGGTGATATGTACGTTGCAGGTCCTAGAGAGATTGTGTATAAATGTTATTTCTCTGGGCTTTCTAGAGTTCTATATTTCTGAGTTTCTATGGTTCACTGGGTGGCATAGTTGGATTTAAATTTCCAGTGTTTCTTGAGTGGTAACTACTTTAAGTGAATGAGATTTAATCCTAGAACTAGCCACTCGAACCTTTGGGATAAATAGAAATTTGCTCTCTAGAAAAAGGGCTCGAGTCCTCAAATTGTGGAGGAACCTCGTGTCTCAGTGAAATAATAGTGAAAACTGGGCTTACAAGAGATGAAATCTCAAATCCTTAGGGATTCTACCCAGATACGAAATATTATTATTATTATATCTACTGTTGCAGTCTATGGACGCCTTTGAAAGGAGAGAGGCGGGGGATAAATGTGGCGTACAATGATGCCTTCAGAATTATTTGTGGGTACAAAAGAGACTACAGTGCCTCGCTAATGTTTGCTGAGAACGAAACCAACAACCTGGATGAGCTGGTGATTCAATCCAAGCGTTCGCTGAAAAGCAGAATTGGCAACTCAGGGAATGCAATTATCTGCACAATATATAACTCTGAAATATTTCAACTCTCAGAACTTGGGCTGGGTCTACCTGCATGAGAAGAAAGCCCCTTCCCCAATTTCCTTAATCTACTTAATAGACGTAGTAAATAGTAAGTAATTAGCTTTACTTGTGGACACAGTTCTAAACTGTACACTTATACCCTGTTAACCTCTGGACCTCTTGATGTGTCTGTCGAAAAGATCAATAAAAAATTAATGTATAGTGTACTTTAATGTAAGTAGGTTCTTGTAAATTCTGGGTTCAGGTTCTGTATAATTATTTTAATTAGCGTGCTTCTCTTCCCTTCTGCGATGTACTTGAAATTCAGGATATCGTACATGGAGAGACATAGGGAGAGGTATTTGCAAATTTTGCAATTCGAGCATTCGATGAATATACTGTTCCACTGTCTAAACGAGATGAGATTCAGTTGGTCTTCTGCTCCTCAGTTGGGAAGGTGGATGTTGCTGTCTGTCTTGTCCGTTTTCTCTGTTGATTGTCCACGTCGACGAGTCCACGTGCCTCCCTTTCTATTGTTTTTCGTCCATCGGATTTTAATTACCTATTTAACATTTGGTTTCATTCCATTAACTAGTTCATCATTTGGTAAGTTTTAAAGTTCCATGCCTATCCTTATTACTCTTGTAGCATTTATCAAATCTGCACCGTGGGCAGTGTTGCGTTCCGATTTCCGATTGTACTTTTGACTTTGCTTGCAGTTTCTAATCGAAAGAGGTTATCAGTTATCACCTTTTGACATCCAGCGATTCAACCTCAACATTATTGGAATTTAATCAGTTTCGCAATTTATTGGCTATTGATTACATTTCAATAATAAACGACAGTTGACAGTTTGACAGTCAGCGACATTCTTTAAAAGACGAATTGAAAAGATTTCTGAAATTTTCAGTGATGCCTATACTATAGGTACGTAATTAACGTTGATTCATGATTAATGATTTATATATTTTTGATTCTTAGGTTCGTTGACGTGTTCATTTCCCTTGCTTGTACTTAAGTAGTTTTTTCCAAACGACCGACTGACTAGACAGCAGCCACATACTTAAGTACATCGCAAAACTGACAAGTGAGTCCGGATTCAAAGAAATCAAGAAATTAATTAAGGTCCAAGAATTTGAATGTGCGCTCAATTGCTGGGTCAACTAGTGATTCAAAATCGAAATAATTCTTGTCAATTTGTGATAATTGTTGAAAAAATAAAATGACGGAGTCAGAACCAGCAGCAGCCCCTGTTCTCAAGCTTAATATTAAAATTCATGAAAGTACAATTTACGAGGACTCTCGTCCCATTCTTCAACAAGTTCGTCCAGACTGGTTCTGTGAGCTCTCATCCGGTAATTGTGACCTTGAGTCTCATGAAGAGAAAGGGGATGGGAATCATGAGGAGATCAAAATGAAAGTGAGAATCAATTTTGAAGACATTTACAATCAAATAATTGGTATGTTTCTTAAGCCGAACTGGAGTAAAGTAGTAGACTTGAGTGTGTAGTACTTGTAGGTGTATATAACCTCATTTAAATAATACCATCGGGTTTTTGCATTGTTTGTAAAAAATACGTAATTAAGGAAACTAACTGTATTTTACCGTTTTGAACATTTTTGTAGGTTTTTTCTGGAGGCATTACAAATAAGCTGGTGGGATTCTTCACGGAAAAAGACACGGACGACATCGTCATTGTCAAAATGTATGGAGATGGAACGGAAATGTTCATTGATCGCGTAAAGGAAATCCAGACTATGAAGGTTCGTGAAATTTATGAATCGTTGCATAGTTATTAATTCAGTTTGTACTGCACTTCTGTCGTCGATGTCAAAAATTGTAGCCAATTCTAATGTATTATTTTGTATGAATACCTGAATGATTTTTTTTTACCGGTTTTACTTTTCATTTATTGGAAATCTCGATGTTTTGAGTTTTGCAGAACTAAATTAATATCGTCTGTGAAGAACCAAAATGACCCATATCCATTTTTAGTTAAAAACAATATCAGCTATCTTTAAAAATATTCAAATATGTCTTGAGAGCATTTAAATAGAAAATTTTACACTTTTCAAACACACATTCAATTTGAAAATTTTGCACCTTTTCAAAAACATGGAATTATAAATGTTTGCACCTTTTCAAAAACATGTAAATAGGACATTTTACGTTGTTAAAAAATATGAAAATAGGACATTTTACGTTGTTGAAAGACATGAAAATAGAACAATTTACGATTATTATAAAAACTCCCAATTAACATTTTACGCATGTTTATCATTTTGTTTTTATGACATAGCTCATTTTGATTGTGGCTTAAGTTGAATATGGGTCATTTTGGTTCTTAATTTACACACGATATTCTCTTGGTTTCCTTCACAGTTTCTACACGAGAGGAAATGTGGTCCAATTTTATACGCGATATTTGAGAATGGCATTGCCTACGAATATTCTCCCGGAGTGATCTTGACCGGAGCCAGCTGCCGCTCTAAGCCGGTCCTTTCTTTAGTGGCGAAAGAAATGGCTCGAATGCACTCTATCCCTCTGAGCCAGGCTGAGTATGAAGAAGAACCAGCTGTTTGGAAGATCCTTCGTAAATTCCAAGTCCTTTCTCAAGAAGTTTTAGGGAAGAATCCAGAGTTGAAAAGTCGACTGGAGGAGATGGGCTTAGATTCGGATTGGGGTCAGTCCGCAATTGACGAGTTGAAGGAGCTATGCTCAGCAGAGAACATTCCCATCGGCTTCTGTCACAATGACCTCCTCCTCGGCAACATCATTTATGATGAGAACAAGTCCAAAGTGTCCTTCATTGATTTTGAGTACGGAGCTCCGAATTTCATTGCCTTTGACATCGCCAATCATTTCAACGAGTTTGCGGGTGTGGACGTAGTCGACTTTACCAATTGTCCGGATGAAAATTTTATACGTAGTTGGCTCGCTGAGTACTTTAAAAATTACAAAGAGTCCAATGGTAGGGATGTGGGCGTGGAGGAATGTTTGTACTGGATCCAACTTTGTGTACCTTTGTCCCATATTCTCTGGATTCTTTGGTCCATTTTACAAGCTCATTATTCAACAATCGACTTTGATTTCGTCAAGTAAGCTTATTTATTCCCAAGTTACTATTTCTTTTTATTACAACTTTTTTGGGGGATTATAAAAGAATGTTAACGATAATTTTATATATTTGTTTCCATTCAGTTATATTGGTGAGCGTTTCCCAGAATACAATAGAAGAATGGTGTGTTTACGCGAGCGGCAGTAAATTGCAGAAGCACATCTATAATTCGTTTTTCGTTTTCGCTCTCCCAAAGTTGTATTACTTGAGTTTATAATGTATTTATTTATGTTCAAAACTGGTAAAAATTATAAATACGTCTATAGGGAACAAATAATGGTTGTGTGCTATAAGACAGTTCAATTACCTATTACATTAATTTACGTTTTGATTGGCAGTAATTAGTTATAGTTAAACATATTTTACTCATTTAAAAGCTGTATGTGTTTTAACCCATATTAGTTAGTTCGTATCCACCAAACGCGCTCTGATGAAAAAAATTAGGATTAAGGATCAATCAATTCTGTGAGCTAATGTCCAAGTAATTTGAATGTTAGGTAAAATAGAATAAAGCTATTATAGTACTTATTATAATAAGTTTAAAGCGTTGGTAATTGAAAACTTAACTAAACGATATGCTGCAAGTTGGTGATTTTGTTGTTAGGTATCAAATTATTAAAATTTTCAAATATGTTATGCGTGCTTGGAACATGGAATGATACAAATTTTAAAATTAGCTAAATTAATGTATAAGCAATGTATACAGGTTATAAGTTATAATCTTTGGCACCGTAAACTGTGAGTTATTGGAAATTCAGGATGAATAGAAAGTACTTAAGTAAGTAGTTGATTAAAAATTAATATTTTAATGTACAATTTTGGCTCTGGGAAAATGCATTGGCGGTAAGGTCAATTGTACAAAAAAAGTGATATGTCACCCAGGGTTAGCTATGTAAGTACACTATAATATGTAAGTACTTCATTCTCATTTTGAAAAGAAAACAATAAGGATCTGTAATTTATTACATGGGTGCTTTGCAACTGATCTAAGTCATCGAAAGAAGTACTTAATATAAATATATTACGGATCCCCAATTTTATAGTTTTGGGTTCCTTATGTCCATGTGTGATTATCGTTAGGTATATTATGGTTTCGGTTTGGTTCGTGGCCAGGTTCACAGGTTTGGCTTTATAGAGAATACTAAAAGTAAGAGGGAAAAGTTGAGCTTGTTTTTAACTTAGTTTTAACTGTGAAAGTAAAACAATAATTTGACAAGGATTGTGTGTACTTAATTAAGGATATACGTATTGATTTTACTGCATTTATACGAAGAATAAAATGAATCAAACATTGGCCGCACATAAAATTATCAAGCATTTTTTTTCTTGCGATGCACTTAGTCAGTCATCCCCCAAGCCCCCAAATCGCACACGGAGCATCTATCAGAGAAAATTCCAGCCGTCTCACTGTCCCCGCGTTGCTATTCTTGGACATTTTGTAGGTCATTCAAAATTTCTAAAGGACTTAGCAAGGCAAATGGCCTTGAGGACTTAGAAGGATTTGTAGAATTAACAATAAATAAAATACAAGAAGTACTTAAGTGCAAAAACAAAACAATAAAATATGGTAGCATCTTGAAATGTTTTCATGCGTCACATGAGTAAACGAATATAAATTATGCTTTGTACTTTGTATTGTACTTAATAACATTAAATTATTGGTTAAAAATAAAAACATTTGAATTATTTTATACAGCATAAAATACAAAGGAGTGGCTTGATGAGTGACGTCACTTTGAGGATTTAGATTTAAAATTGAATTAGCTTATCATGCACATCTTTTCCAAACGCTTAATAAATAAGCTCAAAAACTGTCGGTCAAAGTCAAAATTAAAATGATTAAAATCGAAAATCATCAACAAAAATAAATGGAAATGAAAGCCAAGGTTATCTGAAGCATTCGACAAAAGAAATATTTCAGCGCTAAGCTTTAAATGTTCCGCCTTGCGTGACTACAAAATACAATACACTCACGCTCCTATGCAGTGTGCAAATGGTCCATCGTCCATCCCATTAATCGCAAATCGCAATAAAGAATTAAAATCCAAAGATTTATAATCCTCCTAATTGATATTTCCTGTTTTTTGACTTTTTAGTGAAAGTTGTTGAGTGTAAATTGTGAGTGGGAAGTGCAGTGTGTGTGTGGTTCTCCGACCGAAGTTCTAAGTTTACCATTGTAAGAAATTTAAAATTACTGGAATTTATTAATTTAATTTACATTTTCTCGAAGCAAGTTTCCTTTACCATTGACAATTATTATTACCCCTAATATCGTGCACTTCAAAATTTCAGTTATCTTTCCTTCTATTGCTTTTATATCATTTAAATATACTGTGTACTGTTTTGGGTTGTCTCTTTTCTAATTTCGACTGGAACTGGAGACTGGTTTCCCAGTTTTTGACTTGTTTGCTCCATTACTTCTTCTTATATACCTACATACTTAAAATTCATAATTGTATTTGGTTGTTATTTAGAATTCATCATAATGAGCGCATTTACTGGTGGTGATAGAATTCCTGTGGATTTGGAGCTTAAAAAGGTAATAGAGGTTCAACATTCAACATTGAAAATCACTTCTAATAAAAAAGTTATAAAATGACGTTTACACGCACACCTGAACCTAACATAGCATAATCAATAATGATCCAAATTATTGCGAACGTCATCCTCTCTCCTTTATTTCAGTTGGATGTATGTAACATTTTTAACCAGATTTTATATTTGAGCTTTTTTAACGTTTTTATAGGCTTTCTCCGAGATGCAGATGAAGTTGATCGATACAAACCAAAAGGTTAAATTTGCTGACATGCAGATTGAGGGATTGAAACGGAGTATTTTACACAAGCAAATTACTGACAAGGAAATGAATGTGAGTATTCAATAAAATCATGGTGTATGAATTACGAGCAGTTTAGTTAATTACTAACAAGTTTTAAAAACTGAGATTGAACATGAAGTTCTTAAATTTGTCAATTAACCATCCATAGGCTCTACCTGTGGAAACAAAGGTTTACCAAGGAGTGGGACGTTGTTTCTTTTCCTCATCCATTCCTGAAGTACGATCGTCTATTGGGAAGCAAGTTTCGGATTTTCATGAAAAAATTAAAGTTTTTGAGGTAAGTTGTCAAAGTTTCACAAAAATAAAATACCGCCAACGGTTCCATTAAGAATGTAATACATTCTACTTAATTGTTACTAGCTTAGGCATGTTGACAACCTCGTTTATTTGACAAATATTAAGTTGTGTAACTTTATTGATTCCAGGCTAACAAGGAACATCTGGAACGCGACATTAAGAGTAGTGAAAATTCACTTCGGGAGTTGGTTAAATCCAAGCAAAGTGCGGCTTGATAAATTAAGAAATAATCCAAGAGAAATTAATTATTTGTGAAAATTAATACTTAGAAAATAATGTACTAAATTCCCTGGGGAGCGATGAGTTAAATCGAAACTTAAAATTGATCTACTAAAGCTACTTTTGAACGTTATCTTTCTCAACCATAATATATGTGTACACATAATTTAATCTTAGGTGCGTTATTATTAGAGATACTCAAAATTCAAATTATTGACTAGAAGATTTTTCACGGAAACGATGTGTCAGCTTGTTTTTTTTATCCTAATATTCAATTTACCATATAAGTTAATTTTAATTAGCTAGTATAAAATAACCCCATGAGCCCATTATTGTGTTAAACAAGTAAATGAATAACTAATGATAATTGAATCTACTATCTTTATCCTCCTTACCTCACTAATGGAAATGGAAGGGAAAAAATAATTATTACTTCACTAAACACAATAAATCATAAAATGTGAATTTTCAAAGCAATTTATTCACAGGTTTGTAAGTATTTTCTTATTAATTTTATTTAATTTTACTTATCATAATTTGATGGTAATATTTCATAATTTCAACATGCCCGATTGTATACACATAGAAAAAAAACTATCGGGTGTACGATATTTAATATGTAATAATTAGTAAAAATCATACACAGGACGCGTATTGCATTAGTTTAGGCTGTATATAGGTATAAGTATTTAATATATTCGTTAGATAATCATTCTTTTATAAACTCATTTGCATATTTTTGTAATAACCGGCAATTAGGATTAATCATTATTTAACTCTATATACGCAAGATCGTGAATTTCAAAGAATATTTACTTACTAGTTAGTTCACACACTTCGCAAAATCGTAAGTAATCAATTAATTAATTATTATTCTCACGATTATTTGTTACAGAAAACTCTGTAATCTGTAACAGTTTAGAGAATACAAAACCAAAAAGTCATTTTTGTAGATTTTAGGCATTTTACACTTTTACTTTATTTTAGGTTGGCGAAGTAGCTGCGTAATCTATACAGCATAAATACGCTATGTTATTCTATTTTGCTTGACAATGCTTAGTATTAGGATTATTAAACTGCTCTAAGTAAAACACAAAAAAAACTACAACAAAACTATATGGTTCACACTACTGAAATAACTGAAATCTTACTGCATAAATATTCCCACTCTAATTTGTAGCGGTCAAAAGCACACACAAAAAAATAGAAAAAATGTAAGTGAGTAGATTTCAACTATTCTTAATTTTACAGAGGCTCACTTTCTCAGCCCGTAGTTAATTAATAGGATAATTTCATGTAATTATTGGCAATTCGGAGGACTGTCTTCCAAAAATTAATTTCTTACCCTTTACTTAGGTATTTAATTATTTTTACTTGGTAAATTATTTATGACAGACTTGAAAGAGTATAACAACATAATTTTTGACATTTTTGCATATAACTCTTTTCTATACATTCTAAATTAGGTTTACGATTTATAATCACTACTACAAGCTACACAAAATCATTAGTATTACTTTTATACGTAAGTCAAAAACTTGCATTACAACAATGTAATTAACATTTTGCACAGCATAAACTTCAATGCATTAATCGTAATCATTATTATTGTTTTATCGTAATTTTTGAAAAATTTAAATATTTTATATTTCTATATAATAAAAATATCCGAGCTGAAGGTGCAAAACATTCAACATTCTACCTGCCTCTGGAAATAAAAACATTTTTACTAATCCCATTTTTGTAAAGGATTGAAATAGAAAGTTTTGAAAACTGCAGAGACAGAAAAAATATAGCATGAATTTATAGTTACTCTAGTGTTTTTTTTTCGAAATGTTTAAGTAACAGTTTTTTTTTGCAGTTTTTCATTTTCTTTCATATACACACATTCTTTTCAATTTTCAAAACAATGCATGTAATTTGTACGAGATATGCACTTTTTCCATTTCGAAAAGATGCAAATAGGCCGTTTTGATTATTTTCAAATTTTCAAAAAAGCCTACAAAATATGTTAGCATAAGGTAGTAATACAAAATGATTTGCATCTTCAGTCTGATATTTAATTTAGTATTACAAATATTTAATTGAAGCTGTTGAAGAAGAAGAAGTAGTAGTAAAAGTAAATGTGATTTTTGTTTTTGGTCGCTTGGATTCTTGGATCTCCCTTTTCTACACAAGCAAGGGGAATTTTGTTGAGTATGAACTATACTGCGCAAAATTTAATGGCTAACGGATTTTATGGAAATAATACGGATTATTTTTTGGAATTATTATTAGAATATAAAACAGAATAATTTCTAAGAAATGCTACAAGTAAAACGGATTGACGAGAGAGTAGTAGCTTGAAGCTAATGTAGGTACGAGTTCACTTTATCAAGTAAATAACTGAAAATTATTTTTACAGCCTAACAAGAAAAACAAGGAGAAGTTGTAGACAAATGAATAGAATGAAATGAGTTTAGATAATTACTAGGCAAAAAATAAAGGCGAGCTCAATCCATGAAATAGGGTAGACCATTTTTGTCCCTTCGTCGAGTCAGGATTTCCACGCCCGTGTCCGTCACCAACAACGTCTCTTCAAATTGAGCTGACAACTTCCCGTCCTGAGTCACCGCCGTCCAGTCATCCGGCCAAGTTTCGTCCCTCCAAGTCCCTTCTGATATCATCGGCTCAATCGTAAAACAATGACCAGCTTTCATTACTCCTATCGCCTTGTTTTCTGTTCAATTGAAAATTACAGAATGAAATATCAAAAACCTACTGGCATCGTACACGTATTCACTTTCTTTGTTAAGATTTTTGACTTACTTGCATAATGTGGGATGCTAGGTGCGGTGTGAAACAATTTATGAATTCCATGACCACAGTAACTCCGAACGACCGAGAACCCATGGGCATGAGCATGCTTCTGAATCACATTCCCCACGTCTCTGTACTTTGTCCCGGGTTTTACTAAACACATTTTCAATCAAACTTTCCAATTAAGTTTTTGATTTTCACTCACATTTTAACCAAAATTTTGAATTTATTCCGTCTCTGAAGGAAAATTTGTATAGTACGAAAAAAGGATGTGGAACGGACAGAACCTGTTTCGATAGCTTTTTGAAGACATTCCCATGTAGTTTTGACTAATTTATTAGCTTCAGGCGAGACTTTTCCAATGTAAAATGTTTCATTAAGGTCTCCATGATACCCACGGTGGTAGACAGTAACATCCACTGAGAGAGGACATTAAAAAACACATTTACGTCAAAAACTAAACTAAACGAATTAGTAACTTGATGAACGCAATGCAAGAAAATTAATTTTAAAAAGTTTAAATAGTCCTATATGCCTATATCCTTACCATTACAAATATCCCCCTGCTTGAGGGGTCGCATGTCCGGAATTCCATGACAAATGACTTCATTGACAGAGGTGCAGCATGATTTGGGGAATTTGTAGTAATTCAACGGTGACGGATAGCATTCTCGATCGATACATGCTTCATGAACAATCCGATCTACTTCATCAGTCGTTACACCAATTCCAATTACTTTTGCCGCTTCATCCAAAACTTCTCGACCCAACTACATCACAGTCATAAATTATAATTCCGACATCATTACAACACAGTCACAAAAACTTGATATTTACATGCCATTAAAGAAGTGTCTTTAAAATTGGAAACAACATTGGAATAAAATAGTGACTGATTAGTACCTTGCCAGCAATTTTCATCTCTTCGATTTCCTCATCGGGTAAGACCCGAATAGCGGAGGAAGTGCCACGGAGAGCGAGCTCACTCAAGGGTTGACCATCATCATTTTCTCCGTAGTCAGGTCTTTTAATCGTGTCAGGCACAGTGCGTTTCGGCGTTTTGAGATATGGGCGAAGTAAGCCGGTAAAGCGGTGATAAGGCCACGGATTGTAACTTTCTCCATTTGTCAGTCCGCTCAAATTTGTCAAATTACTTTTCTCCACCGGCGCAGATTTACCTCCTTCTATTTCATTTCAAGAAACATTCTCCACATTAGCCCAAAATTAGTCAACGACAATGGTAACACATATATTACGCAAGTACCAAGACCAACACAGTAACATACGTTAGTCTGATGGGGGTAAAATCTACCAAGTTAATTTAAATTATGAACATGGACTTACTCGAAGACTTGTGAGCACTTTTATGAGTGGAATAAGATTTGGTGAAGCACTCCTGAGAGCAAAAGAAGGAGCCTTCATTGATTCCTAATTCTTTACATTTTGGACACTGTAAATTGGCCACAGCACTACAAGTTGTTGTGTCACACACCCGAGCTGACATTTTTAATTCTTTCCCTTTTTTCTCTACTTATTTCTACGGATTATAAATACTCGCCCCTCTCCTTTCACGCTTCCTCCTCCTCAATGTCTTATTTGAGTCAATTCTGTTAAAACAAAAATAAACAGACACCAACAATAAATTAATCTCACGTGAGATAATTCTTTACACATACCGGACGCCGGACACCAAGAACGAAGGAACAAAACATTCCACCTAGACACTCAAGGATGAGAAATTTTTAGCTTACCGAAAATATGAAGTGAGCTAATATAAAATGCATGCATGAGAGGAAATACTTACTAGTTAGCAAAATGTAAATAATAAAGTAAACGTTCCTTTCTGATACACAAACTTATTTGTTTTTGATTTTTTGGAATGGGTGTAGGTATAAAAATTTGTTAAATCCTTCACCTACGTGATCGTGATCGTCTCGTCGCGACTGGTTCTGGTAAAAAGTTAACAATCAAAATTGAAATTAGGAATTCCAAGTTTGCATGTAGTCGATCCTTGGCCCTTGGTGTATGACTGGTTGACAGGAAACAATATGATTTTGATTTTGAAAAATACAAATGATGGACTGAGTCAGTTCATAATTTGAGAAATCAGAAAATCAGAGTTGAGTAGTTGAGCTCACTATTTAGAAGAAGAGGCAGAGGCGGACAGACGACGGCGGAATGAAAAGTGTTTTGGTACCTTTTTAAATAAACTCACTTTAACTTTTTCCCGAGCCGATGAAAAATCAGTTTGAAATTGGCGCAGTTTGAAATTGAAGATGAAAAAGGGGATGGATGAATCACTGCATCGGACTCTGTGGCAAAAACCAAAACATCATATCTACGTGTACAAAGAGTGGGACGTAGGAGGTTTTCGCGCCTGTCGGCTACACTGCAGTTAAGAGGTTTTGAAAACAGAGGAAAAGAAGAAGGCTAAAAGTGGACAACTGACTGAACATCTCTCGCAGCACAACTCAACTTCTCGTTCTCTAGTCTCACGACGGATGCGGGCGCCGGTGAATTGCAAGTGGGGCGACCTCCATAAATTACATACCTCCTATTTTTTAATACCTTCTTAATACTCCCCCCCCCCCCGCTTGGAACTTACCTAAGTATCCTACCAACATTATGATTGAAAATTCAGACTTCAGAGTATAATTAATTTGCATTGATTGAAGACTTCCGCATTCTGGATCGGTGGATTTCAATAGTCCATTTATACGTGTGTGGAATTGTTTAAATAGTAAAAGAAATTTGACATGGTAATTTATGGATGACTCCTATGTAGTGCTTTTTCATTACAGCCGTAGTATATACCTTAGGATCGTCCATAAATGTTGTCACCGATAAGGATCTATTTAGATACTGATGACATCCCATGTTAAAGATAACCGTTTACGCAGTGGTTAAGCTGATAAAGGAGGGGTAATAGGGTCCTAAGTAGAAATGGAGATATTTCTATGACATCATTTATGGACACCTCCCTACACGTCTATTTTGTTGCTGGCACGTTGGATCAGTCGGATCAGTAAAATAATAGTTAAGTTGAAATTACAAAATTGTTATTTTTATTATTGACTTTATTTGTTCTGGTGATGGTGATGTCACTACATAACTATTTCTTCTCTTCTAAGTACATACTATTATTTAGGGATCGTCTGTAAATGATGTCACGGGAAGGATCATAATGCGTCTACATACGTAGATATTGATGACATCCAATGTTAAAGATAGCAATTTACACAATGGGTAGGCTCCTGATGACAGGGGGGTCTTAGGGTCCTTCTAGAAATATGAATATTTCGATGGCATCACTTACGGACGACCCTTTATGGATTAAGGGGAGATCATGCCAATAGAAAATAACTTTTAATATGGTTTATGTTCATGGTTTTAAATGGAATGGAAGACAGAACAAAAGAAATGTGTGTATTAACGGGGCAAAGAGTAGAAACCCACGGCCACGGACTACTTACAGTCATATGGATTACGGATGCTGTCAATTTTTATTAGCTTTAAAACAAGGGCAACTTGGTCACATTAACCGAAATTGTAATATACAATACGCACTACTTACTACTCTAAATACAATAAATTATATCTACCCGATTTTGATTTTATATTAGTATGTGAGACAACAAAGCAATGGCAGGAGAGGCTTTTGTGCTGTGTAACTAGAAATTCAAAAGGTTGCTAAAAATTATGTAGATACGTAGGAAAAAATAAAAAGAAAAGACCTGGATCCGCTCAAACCGGCGTAGTGTATGGTGCGAGTGTAGACTTGATTTTATTTTGAGCAATACTATAGTGGGAAGTGGTACATGATGTCACGTAGAGATTTGGGTGGGAATACAACTGAAATGCGCATAATATTGGAAATTTAGTAGATATTGGGTGCAGGACGAGTGAAACGGAACTTGAGCAGTGGCCTCATCAATTAAGTAAACGTGCTACACATAATACATGGAACTTTTGAACGGATTCAGATGCGTATCTTCTTTTGACATGGTTCCCGGGAAAGTTTCTTTTAGGTTTTAAGCACAGATTCCTTGACCTGAACCACCGGAACCAGCTCCTGCTCCTCCCCCAGAAGCCCCACCTCTTGGAGGTCTCTTGGACGGTCCTTGTTGATCATCCCTGTGGCGCGGAGAGTTGCATCCAGGCTCACACTCCCGCTCCTCGCCCCTCTCTGCATCCCGCTTACGTTTTAATCTCTCGCTTTGTCTAGTGGGCGGGGCACGAGCAGCTTCTCGACGCTCTTGTCTCCGCATCGCCCATCGCTCTCGGTCATCTCGATCCGCTTCACATCCGGCACAGCCACAGTTTGGATCGTCCGCACAATTGCAACATGGTGGATGAGGATTTTTGCGAAGGTAGCGCCGATTGTTGGGCGGAGCAGTGACAGGTCGGTTCCATACTTGACCCGATAAAAGCCGTCCCACCACTTCTTCATCACTCAGAGTTTCCGCGGAACGACCCACTCTGTCCAACAGATCATCCATGTTAGGAGGGGCCGGATTACCTTGGAGTGGACGACGACGACGACGACCATATTGGGCCCGGAGGAGTTGCTCTGCTATTGCTGTATTTCCTCTACAGCGTCCAGGATCCTCAAGTATAGCATTATTGGTGTCCTGCTCTTCTCGAGTTGTGTACCCCTCATAAGCTGGATCCAGATCTAAGGTGCATCCTGGGCATACTTCAAAATACATCTGCTCATTGTAGAATTTAAAAAAAATAGAAGAGGCAGTAATTAGTGATTTGCTCTGACTAATCCTGTATGTGGCTCGTAATGAAAGAAAAATGATTCAATTTCAAAATTCTAAACTGAAATTGAATTCTTCTTGCTCTAAAATGTCAGTTCTGACAGAAGTGGGCTCAGTGCATCTGCTAAATTTTATTCTATATCTCGCTGCTTAGCACACGCTATTTTAATTCTTGTTTCTTTAGCGCTCAGGTTTCACTTGGATTTTAATAATCATACGTGTACGCTTGTTTGTAGATGCTGAGCTTTAGCTCATTGAGCATCTATTGAAATGGTTATGTCTGTCTGTGTGTAGGTCGTACGCTACAGGTCATAGTTTTGAACTGATTAAATTCAAACTTCTAAATCTAAAAGCTCAAAAAAGCACCCGCAAAGTGCTATATAGTTTTTGGTTGAGATTGCAATAATAGTTTAGCCACAATTAGTAGTTAAATGCACCAGGAATCAAGAGTTTTTCAACATTTTCTCCTTCCCCACCCCCAGAAAAACTGCCTTTGGTTTGGCATGTTAACACGCTGGAGTAGATACTTATCTTCATATTTCTAGGTAGGTACGTTGTTCGTTACAATACCGTCGTTGAGGGGCCATTACAAATGATAAGTTGAGGGTGGGTCACTTTAAATATACAAAACACCCCATGAAAAAAGCAGCCATTTATGCATTGCTTAAGAAGGTAACATTGTAACATAGCCGGTGGGTGGGTTCAAAATTTTTTGTATCTATTTTCCTCTTTCACTTTTTAATTGTTTAACACGGGGAAAAAACAAGATACAAATACAGCAACACACATTACAAACACACATTAAAAACAAGATGATAAGGGGTGGTCCGTAAATGACGTTATTCAAACAACACCATTTTACGGATCCTCTTTCAAACTTTTCCAACTTTTTTTAATTACATGTCCCATTCATTCTAATATGTCATATACATGGTAATGGGTGGTCAGTAAATGACGTCATGCAAATACCACCATTTCACGGAAATTCCTTTACGTTATCCTAACTTTTTTTAACGTTATGTCCCGTACATTTGTATAAAGCTCACATATGGCAATATGTCGTCCGTAGATGACGTGATTCAAATATCGCCATGTGACCGATTTCTTTTTATTACTACTTGTTCAGTGGAGGAACCAAGATGCAAAAACGAGGGAGGAGAGAGGTTGAGGTTGTAAGGCTTTACCTGGATGAGGATCCCTGGATGATTATTAAATGCAAAATGAACGATATTAACGGGAAAAAATATCTGTACTCTTGCGACTCCAATTTGTGGATTTATTTCTGGGCAGGTACATCTACGTTACAGTAAAGTCGTTTAGGGGACAAACGCAAATGGCGCCATCCAAGTTGAGGGTGGGTAAATTTTAAAAAATAAGACCCCCTACGAAAAAGATATCTAGTGGTAACAAGGCAGGTAGAAGGGTGGGTCAAAAATTTACGTTAATTTGGACCCCTAATTTTATCCTTTCATTTATTGTTTTCTACGATTTAATACGTGGAAATTGCCACGGCGATTTATATCACAAGCTATATTTGACGCCGTTATCACACTATGAAGTAATGAAGGGAATCAAAAAACTGGCCTTAAGAAAAGCACCGGGTAGTGACGGAATTCCGAATGAAGTTTCGAGAAACCGTAATTCAGATCATTTAGCATCCTTGACAAATATTTTCAATGATATTTTGAAATCAAAACAAGAACCAAGCAGATGGCATGAAATTACTATAATACTAATATACAAAAAAGGTGACCCAGAAAATCCAACCAACTACAGACCAGTGGCCTTGCTCAACACAGGAACCAAACTATTTACAGTGATCCTCGCAGAACGACTGCAGCTCTGGTGCAATAAACTTAAAAAGTTAGCGGAAAATCAAGCAGCCTACAGCAAAAACACGGGCTGCCAGGATAATATTTTTCGATTAATGTCAGTAGTACAAAAGTCCATCGACAAACACAGCTATAACTACCTGTTTGCTCTGTTCATTGACCTTAGCCAAGCGTTTGACAGCATCATACACAGCAAACTGTGGGAAAACTGGAAGAAAAAGGAATAAGCCAAAATTACATACAAATAATCATGGAATTGTATAACAGCGTAAAAACCAGAGCACGCACCGAACTTGGTTTTACAGAGTGGATTAAAGTTTTAATCGGAGTGCTTCAAGGAGAGACATTGTCTCCAAACCTATTTAATTTATACTTAGATAACCTAGTTAATGATCTTGACGAAAATGAATGCCTTGGTATAAGAATGACCGCAATCAAAATATAATACTATTATACGCAGATGATATTATTTTAACAGCACCGACGCCCGGAGAACTATAGAAGCAAGTCAACATTGTTAAGAAATTCTTTGACAAGAATAGCTTGAATGTAAACTTGACAAAAACAAAAACGATGATAATTCGAAAGACCTCAAGAATAAAAAAGGAAATCAAGAACGCTAAAATATATTGGGGCAACAAATTAATTAAACAAGTTAATTAATATGTCTACCTAGGTATTCCGATGACCAGCAACTCAAATTTTGATGCAGCCAAAAATCACTTTATTTCAAAAGTAAAGTCGACATTAAAACAATTTTACACACTAAGAAACACAAAAAGTAACCATCTTGAAATCAGAAAAAAACTATTTAACGCTCTAGTGAAATCAACACTATTGTATGCAGCTCCGATGTGGTCACTTACATACATCGATGAACTTGAAATGTTTCAAACCCAATTTCTAAGGTCGTTAGTTTCAACCATAAATCTTACACCAGCATAAATACTACTGCTGGAGACGGACACTGTATCGATAAAATTTGACATATTTAAAAGTACTATCAAGTTTCTACAAAAAAGCGTTTTTGGAATAGGACAAAATTCACTTAACTATAATTGCTATCTCAAATTAAGAAAGTTAAAATCAAACAATCCTAAGCACAACTGGATGCTGCAACTAAAACATCTTTTTACGAAAATGGGGTTAGCTGCCGATATCTACTGCAAAATGCAAAGCACCTTATTGGATTAGGTAAACAGAATTGTATCAACAAAGACGTACAGCTTATGAAATCTTCACTTAACCTAACACATTACTCAATATTGAAAACACACGCAAACCGGTGCTCAGTTTACAACCAAAATTTTCCTTGGGATGTTATCAAATTAAATCAGCAGTTGCGATTGGGGCATCCATTATTGAAATTTAAAGGAATCACAATCAAATTAGCAGCTATGAACCGAATATGGAAATCCAAAGAATCATCCAAGTGTTCACTATGCAGGACGCAGGAAGAAGATGTATATCATGTCCTAGCCATGTGTCCACTATACGCACAAGCAAGAAATATTCTGAACATTAACTTCAATCAAGTGACAAAATCTACATTTATTGAGAAATTATTCAGCGATCAAAACTTAAAGCCAGACACTCTAACCCTGATGTATAACTTCTGGACCAAAGTAAAATTAATACGAAACAACATAAGTACAACTGAAAGCCAAATTACAGAAGCCAACACCTAATACGAAGAAAAACAAAACTTGTAAATAACACATTTCAAAAAAAAACAATACAAATTTCTACCTACCAAGGATAGGCAACTACGTACATAAACAAATTGTTAAACATTTTTATATCTTATTGTATGACAATGTAAAATAACAAATATGACAAGCGGGGAGGTTGTAAGGGCTCGTGGCCAAATATCAACTTGATGAATAAATTATTATTATTATTATTATATCACAAGCTTAGATACTTAGGTATGTATATATTGAGGGGTGATCCATGGATGATGTCCCTCAAATATTGTCTCTCTTACGACTTCCCCACTCCAAAGTCAAACCTCAACATTACATTAACTGCTACTTTTAGCATGGAGGTTTTTCAATACCCAAAGTTTCCCACCACCACCCATGACATTATTATGTATACACACAACTGGAAAATTACACATAAAACTACATTACAAGCATACGTAATTAGCTATGTACGTAATTACGGATGGTCTATAGATGATTTCAACCAAACCATTACTATTTAGTAACGCCCCACTCCCATTTTATAACTTTAACTCAAGAATGGTTCATAAAAAATGTCTAGTACCGCCCATATGTTCCATAAATAATATTTTTAATTTTTTCCCTCTCTTTAAATTTTTTTAGGGGGAGTTTGCAATAGGCCAATGTAAATAAGGCCTCTGCCGCGTCAGTCTCGTAAGAGGCTAAAAAATTGGTAAATAATAACAATAATAACAATAGCATGTCATCACTTTAACTCAGAGCTGGTCCATAAATGATTTTATCCTATTACATTTTTTAAAACCCCAAATTATCATCCGCTTAGTACTGTTCAACTCTTATGACATCACTTATCTCAGGGATGGTCCAATAAATGACGTGAACCAAAGTATCAAAAGTTTATTTCCGCCCCGCCCGCATGTCATCACTTAAACTCAGCGATGGTTCCTAAATGGCGTCAACCAATCGAGCTTAGTTAGAGCTTAATAATCTACTGAAATAGTTTCGTATATCTGTCGGTCGGTCCTTATTTTGGACGCTAAAGGCTAAGCTAAAGCGTTACCAAAATAAGGTTCTACTTCTTTGTTGAAGCCAATATTCGCTGTAAGCTCAGCATCTACTTCGGGTCTCGGGTAGAGAAATATCGCGCTCAAACAGGCAACTTGATGCGTTTTTTTGCATGAGTCAAATGAAGCGTTTTGCTTTAAAGCGGCCAATTTTTGTAACGCCTTACCACTGTATTTAAAAAAGAAACCTAGTTAAAGGCTCAAAGATGGATAGTAGCAGGCCGAGGGCGCTAATATCCTTTTGGTATTTGTATGGTAAGTGGGGGACGAGGAAAGAAATATTATTCATGGTAAAAGATTATTAAAAGTATGTAATATGAATTAAATTTTGACGACGCGACATGATACACCTAGATTTCAAAGAGACCTATTCCAATATATTATGCTACTTTTCAATAGCACAAATCCAAATTAATTACTTAATTTGAATGCTACTTTCCCGCCATATGTTATAGCATCTAAAATAATTCTCAATCTACAATAATCCAATTAGTTTTTCCAATACTTAGCCTATATAGTTTCTTAAATAAAATTGTAATGTTTGAAATGAAAAAACAGAAAATATGTATTTGATCCGATATTTGGGGCCAATATTTTAGTAAAAACTAAAAGTTTTGAGTTTTAGAAAATCCTGAAATTAGATTTTAGAAACTACTGGCTATAAGGATTGAAAAACCGAAAAACGGTTATTTTATCCAAACCGGAAGAGAAGTGTAGATGTTATATGGCGGTAAAGTTTTAAAATTTGAAGTTTCTTAAACTTTGGCGGGCCACTGTCTGTACTGTGACCAAACAAGGCAGAGTGCACTCGAGTCAATTTGGGATTTGTGCATACTCTTTTTGAATAAGTCTCTTTGAAATGTGGGTGTATCATGTGGCGTGGTTCCCTTGTAAGTACATCGTTTCTGATGTGTGCCCTTCCAGCTTGAAGATTGTCCATTTCTGCACCTAGTGCGTCAAGCACGGGGTCTAAATCAGGGGTACCCAGGGCTACTTCGTTTGCATGTGCTCTGTTTAACCATTGGTGTGTGACAATGTTTTGAGGATAGCGTCCGAAGCCCCTCTCTCCAATGTCCCTCTGATTCTGTGCTCCTGCCGCGAGAAACTGCTCCGCATGCTCCCGACAAATCACCTGCCCCACGCCCTGCTCAAAGTCTCTTCTGAATGGCGCAATGTTGTCTCGGTCCAGGACGTCCACCCTCCGCCAGCTGACGAGAGAGCCGGAGTCGGGTCCGTGGAGCGGTTGAATTTGTTCAATAGCGTTACTCAGCTCTGCATGATGCTCGCGATACTCCTCATGTGTATTGACTGAGGCAGCGCGAGCTATTGCCCGGTCATAGTACGTCGTCCCGAAGCGGTTCCAAACGGACTCTGGTCTCATCACCGAATCATATGCGGACTGAAGATTTGTGATACTGGGATCTTGATTCGCGGGGATTCCGAGTTGGTTACACCTTTCCCGCATCCCAGCAAGTGCACCCCGTGCATAATCAATGTCTCTCTCTAGCTGGAAATTATGATGGACACATTGATTTAGTATTTCCGAGCGGCAGCAGCCTACCACCTCATCCCTATAGTTCCTATTACGCGAGTCCAGCTCATTGTTGGGATTGTTGGGATTGGGGTCTGGAGGTTCGTCTTCGTCATACGGACAAGATTCCGACACCCTCTGGTTCAGTGGGCTCTCGTCTACAATTTATCCACCAAAACAAACGGGAACAAGTCAAAAATACATTCGTAACATGTACCTCATGAAACATTAAATATCGCGCTTATTAAATATTGACTCCAGCCACATGAAGCGGTTTCAAAATACGAACTTAATTATTTTTACCCTGTCGTGAGAGGTCAGTGTAATCCTCCTCATCATTATATTCATCATCGTTATGTTCCCCATTGTCACACATGATTTTCAGAGTTGAGTGTCCTCGGAAACTCGGAGATGTCCTCAATCCTGAGCAGAGTGACTCGTTTTTTTTTTACAATTATTGTTGTTGTGCAAGAAAACAATTAAAAGTAATTTAATTAATACTAACAATTTGGATATTTGGAAGCAGTGGCAAATTTAGAATTTAGTATGAAATGGTGATTAGAATAAAATTATGGAGGTGCGGTGCGGCGTGTTTGAGAGCCAGATTCAGACTAAAATAAAAAATTACACTTATTGAAATTTTGAAATGCAGCAGTGCAGTGCTAAAGTTTAGGAGCTCAGTTTTCAGATTATGTTAGTAAAAACTTATTACAAATATTCAAACTTAAGAAAAAAAAATATCAGAACCATATCAACTGACTGCGCTCCTACGGCAATTTTATTTTGTTAATAATTATTACAACTGTGCACTGTGCATCATTTTTAATTATACTAACTAGGAACATCTCAGCGTTTGCTTCATTCAATGAATCGTTTGAGAATAAAATTATGACATTTTCTCGCGCATTTTGGGCGGTCGCACATGGCGCATAGGAAGCGGCGCTACGTGGCTAGTAATTAGAATAAAGTAGTTTTACTTTTTACTCCATTTTTTATACAAGAATTTGGCCGGTTTAGGAAAATGGACGGGTTAATGTCTCGGGTGGAATTTGAGCGGGAGTCCATCTCTGGGCCTCGTAATCACTTCCGTCATCACCACCACATCCTCCCGTCTCTGCGTCGCTTCAACTCTGAAATTCCGAAGTACATTCGCCAAAAGAACCTTTTCTTCCATTGTTGCAAATTTTTGTCCTGTAATAAAATAAATTATGTAAATAGGTTAAATATAAATAAATTATATTCTACCAAATAGTTAGAAATATTTTCCAATTTTCCTTGAACTCAAGCTCACCAATGCAGTTTCTTGGGCCGGCAGAGAAGGGGATGTAGGAGAAGGGATGTCGCCCCACAGAGTTTTCGGGGAGGAATCGCTCCGGGGAAAAGAGCTCCGGCTCAGGGTAAATTTTGTCGTTCAAATGCACCTGCGCCGTCATCACGAATGCGTTCACTCCCGCCGGAATTATCACGTCGTCTCCTGTCCGAATTGTTTTAAAAAGTCACATGTAATTTTTATTATGTATTAAAATAAAATAAAAGACGGGTGATTGGAATAAAGTATACGTAGGAATAGTGGAGAGACCTAGGACGACGTCGCTATGTAAATATCTGGCGATGAACGGGACGCTGGGGTAGAGACGAAGGGACTCCTTGATCACCAGCTCCAAGTATTTCATCCGTGTCAAATCCTCCGCCGTCACGGACCGACTCCGGTCATCTCCAAATATCTCGTCCAGTTCATCATGAACTTTTCTCTGTCCGCGTAATGCAAAAACATTTCAAAAATATTTCAGTCCACTTCCGTATGATTTGCGTATAACTAATGAGAATCAGTGCGGACTGTGAGGAAGAAATTAAGGCGCGAATTTTGAATCTGAACCTCACCTGCTGCTCCTTGTTGGCCCCGAGTAGAAATAAAGTCCAGTTGATGCTCGCTGCCGTCGTGTCATGACCCTGAAACATTTTTTAAAGCAGCAACAGTCTTAATTTGATTCACATACAAAATATCTTCATTCGTCATCGTCTCCGAAGAATCAAAATGACCCATATCCATTTTAGCTAAATACAAAATTAACCATCTACAAATAAACTATACAATGTCATCATCCTCAAAGCATGTAAATAGAATAATTTGCACCTTTCAAAAACATGGAATTAGAACATTTTGCATATTTCCAAAACAACGTACATAATTAGAATGTTTTGCATATTTCCTAAACATGTAATTAGAATAATTTGCATCTTTCAAAAACAAGTAATTAGAATATTTTGCATATTTCCAAAACAATGTAATTAGAACATTTTGCCATTTTCAAAACCATGTATTTAGAACATTTTGCCCTTTCCAAAACCATGTAATTAGAATATTTTGCATTTTTTAAAACCAATAGTTAGAACATTTAGATTTTTCCCATTTAGAGAACATGCAATTAGAATATTTTGCATATCACAAAAACGTAGAAAGAAAACAAAACGTTTGCACATTTTCAGAACTCATAACAAATGAGTATTTTGCGCATCTATCTCATTGAGTGTTTTTGAGACATGGCTCATTTGAATCGTAGCTTAACTTGGACGTGGGTCACTTTGACTCTTCACTCAGGATGTGTTTGAAAATAAATTACTTCAAACATAAAAGTGTCCACTTCTTCCCTCAAGTCCGTGTCGCTCAGATTATTCTCTGGGTCCTTTTGGGCTTCGATGAGGAGGTCCAAGAAGGCGAGACGACGCTTCCCCTTCCAGTACGTGTCAGTGTCGTCACTCTTTTCGGGGGACTTTTCGGCGTCTTGGCTCACTGGGAGGGAATTGAGTGCCTCTGTCTTCCGCTCCCGAATGACGCGATTTGTGAACTCGTGGAGGATTTTCAAACAGCGGCGCTCTTCCCGCCCCATGGGGGACAGTCTCCAAATAAATTCCCACTTCATCCAAGGCCGAACCACGCGGTACTGAATAAACTCGCACATTCTGCTCATCCACACAAATACAACAGTTGAATTACATTTTAAATTCCGTGTATGGGGTCGTCCATAAATGATGTTGTCGAAAAATTACCATCTTTAGGACAAAATGACCCCAATGTCATCACCTTAACCATTGCGCAATTGGCTATTTTTAACGTAGATTCACTGACCCTACGGATGACGTCATTTATGAACGATCCCTATACTCTTAAAATAAAAAATAAAACTGTGATTAGTATTAGAAGGGTGAAAGGTACAAACTTGTAGACAGCCTTGACGTAAGGGGTGTCGCGCTCGTTTTGTGCATTTAATTTCCTGGCCATCGCAGTTTCTGAAAATCAAGTAAAATTAGCGCCAATAAAATAAGACCGACACACTCAAGGTCACTCAAGGTCAGACTCAGATGTTGAATCAAGTAGAAAGTGCATAGAACTGACCGCAAATGATGTCCAGGGCACAGCGAGTGACGTACGGGAAAACATCCCGCGTTTGACCCCCACTGAATTCCTTCTTTAGAATGTCCACCAACACGAATGACTGCTCGTTGAAAATGGGCATGAAATCTTCGAGGATTTTAAAGTGGAAGGCGGGAGTCAACATTTTTCGCCGCCTTTGCCATTTCCTTCCTGGAAACACACGTCACAAATGCAATTTAACTATCTACAACATGTGATTTACGTAGCCTTAAAGGGGTCGTCCACAAATGATGTCATCGAAATTCCTGCGTTCTTAGGTCATTGACCCCTATCACACCAGCTTAGCCATTTCGTAAATGGCTGTTTTTTGTCACAAAGATCCCAGTTGACAAACTGGCCGCACCAATGACGTCATTTATGGACAATCCTAAACATACATTAAACCACCGAGAAGAAATTCGTTACCTTGACTCGTTAAAAGTCCCTCCCCCAACCACGGCCAAAGAAACTGGTAAATGTCGCCCTTGTTGATGTGGACGGAGGAGGACAGGATTTTCTACGGAGACATCGAAACACAGTCAGTAATTAGCGACACGTTCTAAATATCTAGGAACATCTTAACTAATTACTACTACGCAATGTAATTGGATTAGGGATCGTCCATAAATGATGTCGCCCAAAGCTCAACATTTTCAGGATTCTATGACACCACTGTGACAGCTTAACCATTGTCTAAATAGCTCTCTTTAGAAAGGGATTTCATGAGCCGCCAAGTGAACCCGTTGAGCCTACTAATGACGTCACGTCATTTGTGGACGACCCCATAATCAATAAAGTGATTATTATTATTCTTGGGTGGGTAATCGGAAATGGTACCTCAATATCCTCTCCATTTGCGAGTGACAAGTAGTACAGAGTCCCGATTTGAACAACATAGCGCGGTCCATACAGCTTCACATATTTGTACTGCAGTTTCGCCATTTCTAAATTAGGGCAAAAAACAGGAAACAGTTTAGTTTTCCGCGCGAAGCGAAGGTTCAAATATTTAAACAAAAAATTTTGAAATGAAAAATAAAAATCAACTTTTTACCGTCATTTGGAACATTGAGTTCGAGGGCACTTCCAATGAGCGGGTAGCGAGGTGGGCCGGGTATTTTGCTCATGAGTCGCTTCACCCTCCCGTCCCGCTTGTACAAAATCATGAGGAACGCCAGTCCCGCCACGAGCAGTGTGACTAGCGGGAAAGTTTGAACAAAGTCTCGAAGCATTTTCTGTGATTTTCAAAAAACGTTTTCGGAATTTCAGCCTTTTAAAACGGCAATGCTAAATCCTTGCACGACGCACACACACTCACTCAAAAAAACCACGCGGGTTTTATAATTACAAAATAATCCTCGCCGGCACAGCCCAGTTTAGTGAAGCGTATTCGATCCTCACAACAACTGAATTGGATAATTGGACACTTCCCTTAATGAAGTAATGGATTCAAAACCAAATAAAATAACGTCAACTCAATAATTACGCAATGTGTTAGTCATGTAAAAAAACTGGTTTTAATTAATTCATTGATTTTGAGTGAATTTGAATTTGTAGCCACACTTTCATTGGAAAACTTGGTCTCTCCACAATTTTGAGATTTAATAAAAACTAAAAAGTGGATTATTGAGAAAAAAAGTGACAGTTGATGAAATGGACTGGAAATGGAGACTGAAGAACGACGAGGATAAAAATTCTCCTGCACCGTTCTTTTCCTTCTCCAGATTATTCCATATTAGGGATCGTCCACAAATGATGTCATCCGTAGGGTCAGTGGGTCTACATAGGTAAGCGATCACATCGCATGTTAAAGATAGCCATTTACGCAGTGGCTAATAAGCGGACGACAGGGGGTCTCAAAAATTGGGACTCTTTGAGGACGTCATTTGTGGACGATCCCTTATATATGTATTTTCTTTGTTATCTTTTTTCGTCCTATTTAAATTACAGGTTGAGGGAACTGTCAGGATGAGGAGTGAAGCACACAGATGACGACTGGATTTTCATTTCATTTGCCTCTTGAAATTCATACGCTGCCTTTGGTAGCTGGAGGAAAGCGCAGTTAGAACCTTTTGATTTTGGGACTGTGACCTTGAAATGAAGTTTGGAGTGAATAAGTAATGAGGATGGAATTAAATTGGACGCGACAGACATTTGAAACAGTTTATCTTAAAAAGGAGGTCCAAGTCCATCACACATAATATTATTATGCATGCAATGTTATTAAATATCTAAAAAACAAAATAAACTACTTCCAATTATTTGCACGCAACGGTCAACAGTTATCCCATCAATTTAGCCTATCAATCACCCGTCGCCGTCCCCTTCCATTCTGCACTTAACTTCATAGTTAACTTTTTATCTGAAGCTGCATTTGTTTTAAACAATTATTTATCTTACCACTGCCATTGTGTCCAATTATCAGTCCTTTAAAAGACTCATTATTGTCATCAATATGCAAATTACAAGTAGGTTAGACATTTATTAGCAATACATACGCCTAAGACACACATGTTTTTACAATAAATAAACTACTACGTACAATTAATTCATTCGATCAAAAGTATGAAGCTACGTCCCCAAGCCGCAGCAATGATAATTACAACGCCCATTCAACTTGTACATTTTTTTTTCAGTATTCTCTGTGAATATAAATTAATTAAACGAGGGAATTTAATTTATTACTGGAATTATTACAAAATTTAATTACACAAAAAAGGTACGCGGGTACATGATGCTCATGAGTAATCAGCGTAATATTAGGCATCATTTCCTCTTGAATTTCTTGCTAAACCTGAGTTTTCTTTTTCAAGAGGTTTTTATGGAAAGTTTCCGGAAATCTTCCCGGCAATATTCAAATTTTTCCTTGAGAAATTCGGAATGTTTCATTTATTACTTTTATTACACAGCAGCCGTCAGTCTGAGCATTCAGGCCCGGATGAAGGAATTGCTTTCAGGCAGCAATTTCCTTCCATACAAAAATCACCATTTTGATTTTATTGATGGGTTTCTTTGCTAAAGCAAAATGTTGTATTTACATGTTTTTGAAAAGTGCAAAATTTTCTTTTTACTTGATTCAGAAAAGTGCAAAATGTTCTTTTTACTTGACTGAGAAAAGTGTAAAATGTTCTATTTACATGTTTTGAGAAAATTGGGAAATGTTTTATTTCCATTTTTTTTTAAATGTACAAAAACTTATATTTGCCTGTTTTTGAAAAGTGTAAAATATTTTATTTGCATGTCTTTGAAAATTCTCAATATTCTTTTTACAAATTTTTGAAAACCTGCAAAAAGTTCCATTTACATGTATTTTTGAAAATTCAAGAAGCGTAGGCTGCCTGCGCTCGCCGCATTATCCGCGGCCATGAGAGCATTAGGGATCGTAGGAGGTCATATATAAGGTCCTAGAAATAGAGACATTTTTTGGTGACGTCAGTTATGGACGATCCCTTAGTGCCTGTCTCATTGACACTTAAGCCCACAACATTTAAATAGTTTCATACGGACAGGGACATGATGAATTACGTGATAAGAAAACAAAGGCAGGGTGATAATTTGACTTGTTTGTAAAACTCAGTACTCAATGCTTTGTACATAATCAGTGAAGGAATCAATCAAAATGGGACAAAAGTAAAAAGCATCCCAAGTCAAGTGCCCCTGTCACTCCTCCATGCTTATCGCTTAAATGAGACACAAAATGATGAATTAATTATTGAATCGTTAGATATTATGCATCCCACAGAACAGAATAACACTTGTGGTCATTTTTGAATGCTACAGATGATAAACAACCAATTTTTGGTTGGTCCATGACAAAAGCGAAATTGCCTCTACACATTTGATTCCAGGCTTTGAAGGTGGTTTTTGCATTTGTACAGCAACTCGTCTCCAGCATAAATTCCATTTCTATCATCACAGTTAATTATTGTTTTTGTCAAAATGGGCTCTGTGACAAAACCGGGATCCCGCTCATTTTCAACGGCCCTGGTCGCCGTCGTATTATTATTGGCGGGTTGTGTGGTTGACTCTGAAGGCAGAATCTACGAGAAGCTCCTCTCCACCTCCATATTCGCCGCTGACCAGTACACCCGAGTCCTGGAGCACGAACCGACTCTGAGCGGGCGCTATCCACACACCGGAAAACCGAATTCTCCCAACTGGGATGACACGACTGACTACGGCGGCTGGACAGCCGGGTTCTACCCCGGGGTTCTGTGGCAACTTCACCGTCTGAGTGGAGGGGAGCGGAAGTGGTCGGATGCGGCGATGGCGGCGCAGGAGGCGCTGCGCGCCCGCGAGAATGACACGGGGACGCACGACGTGGGCTTTGTCATCATGTCTTCCTTTGGACGCGGTCTGGACTCCGGTTTCGGACTGGACAATGCTACGCGCTGGGAGGACGTCATTGTCCGAACTGCGCATTCTCTCTGCACCCGATTCATAGGTCAGCAACTTCACCTTTGACCTACAATTTCTTTAAGTTTCTTAGCTAATCATTTAATTTCTTATTTTTGTTTGACCCCGTACAGAAAAGGCAGGAGTGCTTCGGTCCTGGAACAGCGGGAACAACGGGCAGGCAGTTGTTATCGTGGACAACATGATGAACCTTGACCTCCTCTTCACAGCTCAGCAGATTTCGGGGAACAAGACTTTCGGGGAAATTGCGCTGAGTCACGCGGACAAGACGATTGAGAACCACTTCCGCCCAGATGCCTCCACCTTCCACGTCGTCGCCTACTCCGAAGCGAATGGAACGGTTCTGAGCAAATACACCGCCCAAGGCTACTTGGACAATTCCACGTGGGCACGGGGTCAGGCCTGGGCCATTTTGGGCTACATCGAAACCTACAAGTGGACCCTGGAGCCCAAGTACCTTTCCATCGCCCAGAGATCAGCTGACTACTTCCTTGGCCGTCTCCCCCAAGACTTTGTTCCGTACTGGGACTTTGACGCTGGACTGGAGGCGGGTACTTCCTACCAACCACGTGACACGAGCGCCGCCTCCATCGTTGCCTACGCCCTCCTCCACATCTACAAGGAAACGGGGCTGGAAAAATACTTGGACGCAAGTGAGAAGATTGTGGAGTCCCTCATCGAGAATTACAACAGTCGCTCCGTGGACGTCCCCGCCATCTCCATCAACGGAACCGTCCATCTCAAGGACAACAAATCCGACACGGCCATCATCTACGGGGACTTTTACCTCCTCAAGTACATCGAGTACTACTTCCAGATTTAAATTAAAACGCCAAAATATACAAAGGATATTCCATGATTTATTTGTAAACTAAAACACCAACAGAATAAATGCCATTTAACTAAACTATTAAATTCACTCGCATTCCTTTTTTTAGATATACTTGTTGAAAATAATGCAGAACCTGCAATTGGCAGAAAAACGACAGTTCAAGTCTTTTTTATTGGTCCTGAAATAATTTTTAAAAAACATTAAAAAAAAACGAGTTCAAAAAATGGAGGAACAATTGAGTATCCTGTTCTTTACGGGAATGGCAGTTGTAGGTGTAGGAAATGATTAGAGAAGAAAAGCTTTAAAAAAAAGGAGCGTTTGAATGACGCCATCCCTGCTGCTTTGGTTATATTTTGAATCCCCTTCAAATGTCGATTTGACCTCTCTGACCCCTTCCCTCTCCTCCACATGTATTTCCCTCAACCAAAATACGTAAGCGGGTCGTTTCGTTTTCACCTTCACCCCTTCGATCTCTGCACAAAATAGAAATCATTAAAGTTAAACATGCTAGTAGACCCACTTAACACAAAAGGGATGGCCCATGATGTCACCCAAAGAGCCCCCCTTTTAGAATCTCTACCACTGCGCAAAAGTGGCTATCTTTAACATGGCGGGTCACCAATACCTGACAAGACACAATGACCCTACCGGTGACATCATTTACGAACGATCCCAAAACAAACAAAATATCCAGGATATTTATGTATACCATTTAAAAAAATAAAAATTCTATTTGACTCGTCCGCTGAGCTCAAGAATGGAGCGATGGATGATACGTCGTCAAGGATGAAAATAGTCCAGAAAATGTTATTTGCAGGATCTTCAGTGACGTCACTGATGGAGAGCAGAATGGGATACTGTCCACTTCCAATTTTCCACGCAACTCTGAAACTAAAACATTCACACAATTCCTTAGTTAAAACAAGTACTTTTGGGCTAAGAGAGCCTAGTAACAGATTTAAAAGTAAATTGATCCGAAATATGTAGAAAACGAAAACATAACATTTTGAACTGATTACCTCATATCCTTGTCACGTTCAGCTTCCACCTGGGCCACTCGGAGGATAAAGTCCAAAGATGACCCACACTCAAAGGTGAAAGTAGTGTCAGCTTTAATCGCAGTATTGTATCTAGCAGAAATGTTGTCGCCGTTGCCGTCACCGTTTCCGCGAGCGTGACTCCTACTGTCGGACTCCTTCTTGGGATATACTTTGTTATTAAAATTAAAAGGGTCCGCGATGGGGCTCCTGGCTTCGGAAATATTGAATAGTGGGAGGGGCCGAGTTGAGTTCAAAACCACCAGTCGCACATCCACAATCTCCCCCAACCCGTCCTCAGAATCTGTTCGAAACAACATAAAGGAAAACTCAGTAATTCTTGTAAATTGGCAGAGCCGGACGAAGAAAATGTTTTTAGGGAGCAATTTGTTTCCATACAAAAACTACTATTTTGATTTTATTCATGGTTTTCTTTGGTAAGCCAAAATGTTGTATTTACATGTTTATGAAAAGTGCAAAATGTTCTTTTTACTTGATTCAGAAAAGTGCTCAATGTTCTAATTCCATGTTTTTGAAAAGTGCTCAATGTTCTAATTCCATGTTTTTGAAAAGTGCTCAATGTTCTAATTCCATGTTTTTGAAAAGTGCTCAATGTTCTAATTCCATGTTTTTGAAAAGTGCTCAATATTCTATTCACATGTTTTGAGAAAAGTGTTAAATTTTGTATTTCCATGTTTTTGAAATGTCCAAAAATTCTTTTTACATATTTTTGAAAACTGCAAATTTTTCAATTTACACGTTTTTTAAAATTCAAGCAGCGCGGGCTGCTATAACGCTGGCCGCATTATCCGGCCCTGTAAATTGGAACCAATTAACTTGACCATCGCGAAACCCGTGCCTGTTCGTTTTTGACTTTTGAATCTAGGAAAATAACGAATGTACATACCATTAAGTGGGAGATGTTCACGACATTTGGTTAATCCGTCTCGAGTCCCTGCAGAATCCTCCACTTCATTTCGGTCCTGAGTTTGGGGAAGGGCCATGGCACCACCAAAACCTCCTTCTTTCAGGTTTCCCATCGTCACAGTATCGATCCCGTTACCGGTACCGGTACCGTTACCGTTACCGTTCCATTTCCCTCTCTGACTGATCCCAGAACTTGTCTCTTTCTTCTGGGCGGCCGCTTTATTCTTGACGATGACGATGCTCAGAGCGAACACGAGCGCCGTCGTGACGAGTATCAAGGATACGCACACCATCAGTTTTTGCTTGAAACAGAACGAGAAGGACGAGTCAATTAGTAAAATTCATCCAATAATTAACACCCACCACCACCACTCACATCGCCAGTTAAACTACACCATTAACCATCAACCATTAACCATTATTATTTATTACCCACTGGAATTTACCCAAGGAATCCACGTCATTGGATCTGTTCACTTGGATGGACACGGATGAGTCGTTGGTCCGATGACTGGAACTGGAACTGGAGGAAGAGCCCCCAGAAGTGGAAGTGGACGATGTTGAGGAGGATGACTGGGATCGGAGGACAGGTGCCTGGATTTGCGATCTCTGAGCCGAGGCCAGGTCATTAGTATCATCATTTTCGTGAGGAGGCAATGCGGCGGAAACCACAGAGACTGACATCCTGATTTATCTGAATTTTAGTCAACAACAAGTACACGATTAGCAGGAACAAAACAGGATGTTTTAAACTAAAACTAATCGTAACAACAGTACTGATTGTTACTTACACTTTTCTTGATCATACTCACTAGTGAGGCGAGCCGTGGAAGTGGATATACCTGATTGATTAACCTCATCCCTCATTAATGATTAACAACAGATTATTTCAAATCATGCATCGAATAAACTAAAGTCTCGCATCCAACTGCCAGAAAGAAGCCTAAACCTACACAGATATTGGAATTTAACTTGCAACTAATCATACGGAGCAACAAACTATAATTACATAACAAGTGACAACAAGTGACGACGCAGTTGACGTTCACAGTTTAGTAGATAAGACAACAAACTACTTAAATAATTGCCTAAGGTGCATTCCAGTTCCAGTCTGTACGTACACTTAAGTAGTAAGTAGTAAGTAGCCAGGGCCGGACGAAGGAATTGCTTTTAGGCAGCAATTTGTTTCCATATAAAAACCACCATTTACATTTTATTGATGGTTTTCGTTGGTGAAGCAAAATGTTGTATTTACATGATTCAGAAAAGTGGGAAATGTTCGTTTTACTTGATTCAGAAAAGTGCTCAATGTTTTATTTACAAGTTTTGAGAAAAGTGGAAAATGTTCTATTTACATGCTTTAGAAAAGTGCTCAATGCTCTATTTACATGTTTTGAGAAAAGTGCTCAATGTTCTATTTACATGCTTTAGAAAAGTGCTCAATGCTCTATTTACATGTTTTGAGAAAAGTGCTCAATGTTCTATTTACATGCTTTAGAAAAGTGCTCAATGCTCTATTTACATGTTTTGAGAAAAGTGCAAAATGTTCTATTTACATGCTTTAGAAAAGTGCTCAATGTTCTATTTACATGTTTTGAGAAAAGTGCTCAATGTTTTTTTCTATGCTACCTATTTTTTTTATTTCCATGTTTTTGAAATACACAAAAAAATTTATTTTGCATGTTTTTGAAACGACTCAATAATATCTTTTTTTTACATATTTTTGTTATTTGTTTTTTGAACATTCGAGCAGCGGGGGCTGCCTGCGCTCTCGCCACATTATCCGGCACTGTAAGTACCATTTAATGTACTGTATGTACTTATGAGCGAATGCTAATAATCAAAATGTGAATATTATTACTATTACCTTTTAGTTAGTGAGGGCTGAGCTGGAACTTGGTGAGCGTGTTGAGGCGAACTTGTGATGTTTTCTGTTGGTAGCAGGATACGAAAATCTTGAACAAATGGTTCATATTTGTTGGAAGTTGAAGATGATGTTTGTGGAAATGCTGAGTAAGTAGTGTTAATTGTGGGTCGAGAATTGTATTTTATATTTTTCACTTCTACTCCTTGTTCACAATGCCTCACGCTGACTGCCGACTGCGGACTGCCGAGTGCGGCGGAATGGTGATAGGAAAGCAAAAGACTCAAATTGAAGGAACCAAGAAATAGAAAAAAGATACGACGTAATTTATTTTTTTCTCCTGCCACTGCACCTGACCAGCTGGCTGGAGCACATGTTGTCTCTTTACTTGTTGTTATACTCCACTCTGTTCCGTGTGTGCTAATCTAATCACATTATAATCTCAACGTGGGATGAAATGTGCGGTTAGGTGCGTAGGCCTCGGCAAGTAGTTGAAGATGTAATAAAGCACATCGTGTTTTTCCACATTACTTTATTACTTCCAAGCCTCGCCTTCAAGGGGCTCACTATAGTCAGTATGACCTCCACAAACGTTATTAAAATGTCTATTACGTCCCCCTCCCCCTCCCCAGTTTAGATGTGAATATTAAATGGAGGGATTAATTGTGTCTTAATCCTGGTCAGTGATTCGTGGTGTGTCAGGGCCTGGGGTAGGAATTGGTTTTAGGCATCAATTTGTTTCAATATAAAAAACCAACATTTTGATTTTATTCCTAGTTTTCTTTGTAAAGCTAAATGTTGTGTTTAGTATTTACATGTTTTAGAAAAGTGCTCAATGTTCTTTTTACTTGATTCACAAAAGTGTAAAATGTTCTATTTACATGTTTTGAGAAAATTGAAAAATGTTCTTTTTACTTGATTCACAAAAGTGTAAAATGTTCTATTTACATGTTTTGAGAAAATTGAAAAATGTTCTTTTTACTTGATTCACAAAAGTGTAAAATGTTCTATTTACATGTTTTGAGAAAATTGAAAAATGTTCTTTTTACTTGATTCACAAAAGTGTAAAATGTTCTATTTACATGTTTTGAGAAAATTGAAAAATGTTCTTTTTACTTGATTCACAAAAGTGTAAAATGTTCTATTTACATGTTTTGAGAAAATTGAAAAATGTTCTTTTTACTTGATTCACAAAAGTGTAAAATGTTCTATTTACATGTTTTGAGAAAATTGAAAAATGTTCTTTTTACTTGATTCAGAAAAGTGCAAAATGTTGTAATTTACATGTTTTGAGAAAAGTGGAAAATCTTTTATTTACATTTTTTTGAAATATACAAAAAATTTTATTTGCATGTTTTTGAAAAGTCTCAATATATTCTGTTTACATATTTTTGAAAAGTGCTCCATGTTCCATTTATATGTTTTTTGAACATTCAAGCAGCGCGGGCTGCCTGTGCTGGCCACATTATCCGGCCCTGCGCGGTGTAGTTGACTGTTGAAGGTACATGAACTTGGGTCTCGATACTACGTGCATATTATTAGGATTTTGAGTAAAGAATAACAATACGTGAAATGTGCGTGGGGTGGAGATGGAGCTTCCACAAGCAAGCTATACACAGGGATCCAGAGACAAGAAGGTGATAATGTAGATGCGTAGAATTGCGCCGTGCGTAAGTACTGCGTAGACGTTCCGGATTTTCTACCCACACAATTAAGAAGGCAATTGAGTAGTTAGGTGTAGGTAATCACATGAGAAAAATACAACTACACACTCCCTCACAGTTGTTTATTTAATTAAAGGAAGCATTTTCCCTCATTCAGCTCAGCACACTCACAAAAGTCCAAATGGATCAGTGTACAGGCAGTGTCTCACTAATATTATTATTATTATTATTATAGGTTTTTATTCAAAGAAGCCAATTTGAGATCACATACACAACAATAACACAAGTTTGCATCGTTAACGTTGAAAATAGTAATACATCAATAGTAATTTAAAAACAATAAGCTTATTAATAGAGTTATTATATGTAAAGGAAAAACGAAGAGGTTCACGCGTCTTGACACAAGCGCAGTGATTAAAAGATTTAGATTTTCTAGGAGATATAACAGTAAGTTTAAAAAGTATATAGTTATAAAGTATCTCTTTATTTTCTATTTAATATTTTAACTAAAGTTGGTAATGTTGAATTACGGTACCTCTCTGTTTTACACTTCACATTCATAAACTTAAGATTATTTCTACTTATGGCCTTACATTCACTCTCTTAAACGGTTTCAACCAAGTCTGAATATCTATCTGATTTTTGTAGTTTAGTGCCAAAACTAGTTAACAAATTATTGTATCTATCATTAATACACTGTAATTTAAGTGATTTGGCTACTCTTGCGTAATTACTATTACTTACATACTGATTCCTTATAATACCTAGACACCTCTTTTCAACAGAAATATATTAATTTTATTCATTAACATTTTTGGTAGTCCATGACTGAAAACTGGTGATGCATACTCCAATGAGCATCTGATATACGTTGTATAAATGAGTGTTAACTGCTCCTGTGACATTCCACAATTCTTTAACTTAGTCAGTCGTAAGCATGTAATTACTATGCCCAATATGTAACAGCTTCCATTCACGAGCACAAAACACAGACGAAAATGATTTTATATTTATCCAATTGAGCTAATTTAACTTATTAGACAAACTCACTTTTTTATTTAATGATCAGGTAGGTTAGAATGTATGCCAAACAAATAGCCCAGACTTTTAATCTAACTTTATAAACTAATTTTGTAGTTGTCAGCCACTTATATTGTGATCTTAATTGTGTTTTAAAATCGGAGCAAACTATCTATGTAACCTATGTATGTACATACAATGCACAAATACTCCACGCTTCTACTCACAAAAACAGACACGCGGTCAGAGATGATTTGGATTTTTTCCAATTTTTAATTCTTGTAAGATTCCACTAACTAATGATAAGCACTGGATAAACTATATACCAATCGATAGCCCAGACTTTTTTCTATCTTATTCTACTGTTTTCGTTAGTTGTCAATTACTTTTTATGTCCTAAATTGTGATTAAAACCGGAGCTAACTATCAAGCTAATCAAGCACATGCGGCTTCCCGCCGCCTAGCGGCTGTAGCATGATATGCATAATATTCAATTTAAGCTACAATAAAAATGAGCCATGTCCCAAAAACAAAATGAGAAACCTTCCTAAAATGTTAATTACGAGTTTTTGAAAAACGTAAAATGTTCTATTTTCATAATTTTCAACAATGTAAAATGTCCTATTTACATATTTTTGAAAAGGTGCAAAAATTTCTGATTCCATGTTTTCGAAAAGGTGCACAATGTTTTAATTTTATATGTGTTTGGAAAAAGTAAAATATTCTATTCACATGCTCTCAACATAAATATTTGAATATTTTTGTAGATAGTTGATATTGCTTTTTAGCTAAAAATGGACATGGGTCATGTTGGTTCTTTACGCACGATATGAAACATAGTAATCTTTTGTTTACAACTTGATGACAATTTATTAACAATAACAATTTACCGGAATTTTGAAAATTTTGCAATACTGGACTAATTTCATCGAGCCATATATCATTCGAAAGGTAATCATTAGTAGAATTCAAATATCGAAACGCGCCATCATTCGAACGAAAAGTTTTCAAGATAAGGGTGTTTCAAATGTTCAATTTCGACTAAAATGTGTTGTATGGGCCACATTCTTATCGGTACAGGCAATTAACGAGTTGGGTAACCCCCTTCTGGTTAAGCAACAGCCAAGCTCATTTTGAAATGGATGGGTGGCCTTACCGATAATCCTGCAGGGCTCGGTGATAAGTACGCTGCAGGTCCTAGAGAGATTGTGTATAAATGTTATTTCTCTGGGCTTTCTAGAGTTCTATTTTTCTGAGTTTCTCTGGTGGCTGCGGTAGATATGGCAGTATAAGTCTACTCTACGAACTGGCAGTTAGAATTACAAATGGCGCCCAAAAAAACGATGGGGCGGTATGGGTGGTGCGGCAGTATAGTGTTAGAAATATTTGTCGAATGGAGACTCCAGCAGCTTAGAGGTGTGGCAGTTTAATTTTTATTTAGCTCACAAATGGTAAGTAATAATTTGAGTTTGAGTTTATTTTTATTAAAGTGTCAGGCAATTCAGTATACATATACTGTATTAAATCACTAAGTTTAATGAAGTATTACATGGGAACCTACCTTGCGCCTTGCTTGAAACTACAGATTCAAATGAATTATATCATAACATCTTCTACTGTGACAAGTAACTACTGCTAGTATAGTCGTTTGGCTGCAAAATGGCGTATCTCTTTTTTATTCGAGTTTGAAATTTTCTTGAAATGAAATGTCAAGAATATTCAGTTAGAATAACATTGGGAAATTTTAGTGAAGACAGGGTCCCCCCTTCCGTACTTTAGGGAAAACGAAAAAATGACAACTTGCAGTAAATGCAATGTTTAACTTACGTTTGCTAATAATTACCGTCTTTCTGCAACTGGACATACTCAAAAGCTTTAAATGGAATACTGTTGCAGCACTTTGAGACCCCATGTTTACTACATATATAAAGCTCAACTCGGCTGACGAAGTCATGACACAAGAAAGAATAGAAAGAAAATACAACTCTGAATCGGGTAAAAAATTGGCGGGAAATTCAAAATTTCAAATCCTGAATTTATGGTTTTATTGACAATATAAAAATGCCTGTACGTTAATCAGTGCAGCTATAACCATTTTACAGCTTCCTTTCCTTAATTTAAAACCTGTAAATTGTCAGCTATAATTTGGTGGCAAATTCAAACTGCTAATTTTGCTGTTAAGGCTGCCGCTGCCATTAAACAAGGGCCCCAATCTATACCACTGCGCAAAAACGGCTATCTTTAACATTGCGGGCGACTATAATACCTGACAAGGACACAGTCTTAACAGAACACAGTGGAGTTAGAACAAGTAAATAGATAACATGTGCTCCAGGTCAGGGGTGCAGTGCATGAGAAAAAAATAAATTACGCCGTATCTTTTTTCTATTTTATGGCTCTTGAATTTGAGTCTTGCTTTCCTATCACGCACCTATTTCGCACTCTGCAGTCGGCAGATGAATCTAAAAAAAATATGGCGGTATGGCGGTTTTTAAAAATCAATTATCTCAGATCTCCATGCGAATTTTAAAATTCTGATTGCAGATTTATAATCACTCAAGTCATATTTAGTCTTATAGTCATATCAAGTCTTGGAGCGCCTAGCGTTGTAATTGTATGGCAGCACCCAGCAGTGACCATGCCCAGTGGACTGCGGAGAGATGATCTGTTTTGACATTGATGAAGTTGACAAATCTGCAAAGGGTTTATTGGAATTTTCAGAAAACTCGTGGATTTAGATGCTATCAGTCCTGCTGCCCGTCCACTCTTTATTAAGTGTGTATAAAGGCAATTTTTTAGTGATGTGAATGATGCCTTTGGTTTGGCGAAGATTTCAACCGATAAATCCGTTACAAATAATTACCGAAGACGCATATTATACATTTAATTAAATCTACAATATTTTTGAAAGCTTTTTTACTTGAGCGATTTATTTGTGGAGGCTTTGTTATTATTTTTATTACTGTTGTTGGTGTGAAAATAAGTGACAAAGAATCTGCAGAATGTTTGGAATTAATTTTATTTTTAAATACCAATTAATTTTTACCCTTTCTTTGAGTTCGTCGCCGCCAATTGTGTTGAGTATTTAAATTTTTAGTTTCAAAGCCTTATTCTACATATAAAATTACAAGAGCGCGGATCGAGCGGTTAAATGCTATGGAAGCTGAATTAAACGGAATAATAAAACAAAAATTTTCCAGCTATTAAATCTCACATCTAGACTCTCATCTAGTGGTAACCGTGTAAACTAACAATTAATTTTGTACTGCTCATTCAGCCTCTTGATTGTGTAGTAAAACAATTGCTTAGGAAAAGTATGGTCAATATTTTGAATCAGCGCATTTGTTTGTTCCCGGTTAACCTTCATAAATTGAGAGTACAAATCCGGAATTCCAATTTCAATGTACATTTCTTTTACTTTTTTAATTTTGTCCTTGTCAGGCTTTCCATAGTTTTCCTACAAGAAAAAAAAACACCACTTTAAAAAACAAAACCCAAAAATTCAGCTAATTTAAAATTGCCGCCTAAAATCAAAAAATTTATTATTAAATACCAATATTATTTTCCGCTGCTCATTATTTGCTCTCTCAAGTGCTGTCACCATCACCCAGGAGCATTTCCCATCTGCAATGTCCGTCCCAATCTTCTTAATATCCACTTCATCCCCGAAGCAGTCAATGAAGTCATCTTGTACCTGGAGTAACTCACCTGTTAACATACTCACTTCTTTTACTTGCCTTATTGTCAATGGATCCTTAATTCCCGCCTAAAATATGATATAACATAGCACATGGCAATAATAATAATAATTCGTGAAAATTTTTTAATTCAGCATCTACCTTTGCCCAACAATGCTCAAATTAAGATTGGTCTATTTTTTTTAAAACTATTTTGTGAATAACTCACCAAAACCATGGCAAGTGCGTTTGGGAGGAATGTGGAGTAGTAGCACGTCTTGTACTTGACAATCGTAGAGTGCAGGTCGTGTGTGAACCTGTTTAAATTAGAAAAGCCCGCCATTTGAGACACAGTACTTAAATATTACAAAACAATTAAGGACGTAATTATTAAATTTCGACTTAAAAAAATTAAAGTAATTAATTACAAAAATACTGATATCGTCTGTGAAGAAACAAAATTGACCATTTCCATATGGTTTAGCTAAAAACAAAATACGCTATCTATGAAAAATTTACATTTTCTAAAACGTTTTACAACATTAAAGTATTAAAGCGTGTGGATAGAACATTTTGCACTTTTAGAAAACCAGTAAGTAGACAATTTAGCACATTTTGAAAACACTGCAAATATATCATTTTGCAACTTTTTCATATACAGTAACTAATTATTAGAACAGTTTGCATTTTCAAAAAACCTGTAAGTAGAAGATTTGGCATCTTTCTAGAGCTAGTAATTAGAACATTTTGCAAATTTATAAAAACCAGTAAATAAAACATTTTGCACATGTCTAAAAACCAGTAAATAAAACATTTTGCACATTTCTAAAAACCAGTAAATAAAACATTTTGCACATTTCTAAAAACAAGTAAATAAAACATTTTGCACATTTCTAAAAACAAGTAAATAAAACATTTTGCACATATCTAAAAACCAGTAAATAAAACATTTTGCACATATCTAAAAACCAGTAAATAAAACATTTTGCACATATCTAAAAACCAGTAAATAAAACATTTTGCACATTTCTAAAAACCAGTAAATAAAACATTTTGCACATGTCTAAAAACCAGTAAATAAAACATTTTGCACATTTCTAAAAACCAGTAAATAAAACATTTTGCACATTTCTAAAAACCAGTAAATAAAACATTTTGCACATTTCTAAAAACCAGTAAATAAAACATTTTGCACATTTCTAAAAACCAGTAAATAAAACATTTTGCACATGTCTAAAAACCAGTAAATAAAACATTTTGCACATGTCTAAAAACCAGTAAATAAAACATTTTGCACATGTCTAAAAACCAGTAAATAAAACATTTTGCACATTTCTAAAAACCAGTAAATAAAACATTTTGCACATGTCTAAAAACCAGTAAATAAAACATTTTGCACATGTCTAAAAACCAGTAAATAAAACATTTTGCACATTTCTAAAAACCAGTAAATAAAACATTTTGCACATTTCTAAAAACCAGTAAATAAAACATTTTGCACATTTCTAAAAACCAGTAAATAAAACATTTTGCACATTTCTAAAAACCAGTAAATAAAACATTTTGCACATGTCTAAAAATCAGTAAATAAAACATTTTGCACATATCTAAAAACCAGTAAATAAAACATTTTGCACATTTCTAAAAACAAGTAAATAAAACATTTTGCACATTTCTAAAAACCAGTAAATAAAACATTTTGCACATTTCTAAAAACCAGTAAATAAAACATTTTGCACATTTCTAAAAATCAGTAAATAAAACATTTTGCACTTTTTCATAACTAGTAAGTAGAACATTTTGCACTTTTTCATAACTAGTAAGTAGAACATTTTGCAAGTTTCTCGATAAATCAGTGATCAGAACTTTTTCGCTCTTCTTAAAACACGTAGATAATTGCCATTTTACGCATCCATCTCTAATAATTTTTTAAAACATCTCTTAAATTAGATACGGGTCATTTTAATTCTTCACTGGCAACATAGCGCATCCCTTACGTGTCATATTGTTTAAGGTGCGCTGTGCGCGTGTCCAAACATTGACCATACGAAGTCTTGAAGGACACATCCCTCAAAACATGAACCAGATCCACGTAGTACTCTTTGTGTCCGAAGTGCTTTTGAAGGAAGCGGTACATGGAGCCGTCCATAAGAACTGCGTCGTTGAAGGCCCTCAGGCCCACATCCTCCACTCGATACCAACATGGCTTCCCGCGCCGGATCTTTGACCCATCGATCATGTCGTCGGGAAGGAGGAAGAAGGCTTGCATCTAAATTACAATACAAAATCTTGTAGCATTAATCTAGGGTTCGTCCACAAATGACGTCATCCCTTGTGTGAATTGGTCACCTTGGATATTCATGACATCATTTGTTAAAGATAGTCATTTACGCGCAATACTTTAGCTGATACCAAGGGGCTCAAAGGGTCCTTAAAATGGACATATTTCGATGACATTATTTATGGACGATCCCCTACTAACAAACTTGACAAATTCCCGCTTAGCTTTTGTATTTCAATATTCAAAGTAAACTCACAATTTCCGTGAACCAGCCTAAAAGATAGGAAAGACGGATATTTTCGGGGGTTGGGTCCTTGCTCAAGCACTTGTACGCAAAAACAGTTGCTAAGCCGCTGGATAAAAATGCCAAAAATGATTACATATCTATCCCAACTGTATTTTACATTGTAGCTTTGGCAGTACGCATGCGCGTTGCGAGCTTTCAAAAATCGACGATTTAGTTACTAACCGATTTTTTTTCCCGTCACGTACAGTGTACTTGAATACGTTAGATAGCCATTGGTTGACTATAGGCATGTCCCGTACTTCGGGGTCGTCCATAATGTCCTCAACCAATTCTGGAAATATGGCGTCAAATTCCTCGAGTTCTTTCTTAGAAAGCGTTGTAGGCTTCTCCATGTCTTGCCCGTGTTGGAGCCCGGGGGACGATCCCAGGAATCTTTGTGGGGCGAGAGGAACCTCACACCTGTGTCAATAGTATAAGGGACGGTTCATAATTGACGTTATTCAATTTATTATTCTTTTTTTTTCTATTCTAACCTGAAGCCTTCCACCCCCCACCCCCCCCCCCCCCCCAACTGAAATTCTAAATTCTAAAGTAGATTTAAATAAGAATACAAATATGAAGTAATTACAGTAGCTTATAACTCACGGTAAAGGATTAAAAAGAGATTTGTTGCATTTTTGCGGAGATGTGAGACGTGACGCAGATCCGCCGGTTACTATGCTAAGGGATGATGAGGTATGTGGACCAAGATGGAGACTACAAATTTGCGAAGGATTTCTTGGACTTTTGAAAACAGTTGGACGCCCATTACTCATCCAGTGTAGTAACGGAAACTTTTTAGTGATGCAGAACATTTTCTTGGTGGGGGTGTTAATTTTAAATGAACAAATTCCTTTAGGCAATTACTGTGTATAAGATGCTTGCAATTATGTGAATCTAGTAAATGTTCAAATATTGATTAATTTTGGTGATTTATTTGTGAACGTGTAGCTCTATGAAAGATCCCAATCAAAATAAAATTAAATAAAATTAATCATTCCATTTTATACTACAGCGCACACTGTTCGCCTTTAGAAAAGCCACACAATAATTATTGGTAATTGTAATAATTATTCTACAGCTCATTGGAACACATTCAGATGAAAGAAGAGCGACTTTTCCTACTTGTTTATGACTTTGACTCGTTGTCGTTCTACAAAGCACCGCCTTATTAGCATAGGAATTTTATCCTAGAAAAAGTTGTTGAAATAATAATTTGTAAAACGGCATACGCCAAACACCGTTTAATTAGGGATCGTCTAAAAATGACGTCATCGTTATTTCGAATGGGTCTACTTTTAGCTACTTTTAGACGTTACGCAAATGTTAAACTGATGACAGGTGGGGGGGGGGGGCAGGGGTTCCATAAATGAGGATTTTTCCGTGAAGTTATTGGTGGACGATCCCTTCCCTACCCCTACCTTTCTTTTAGTTTCTCGCCGACTCGCCGCCAATTGAGTTGAAGTGGAGCTTTATTGGTGGTTTCAAGGAGAAATCAACTCATCTGAAATGAAAAATGTGCAGTTTTTTACGGATGCAATAATAAAGCACGCTCAAGTGTTTAATTTAATTGTTAGAAATAAATTATGTGAAATTAAATTACACATTTGTCTGGAATTTTCCATCGTTGAAATAAATGTGATGCAACAAGACGAGGGAAAAATTCAGATGGAGGTGGAGACCTAAGATAATTCATGTAATAGCTGGACTCTAAACTTTTGACATTTTTCAAAATGGCACCGATATTCAGTTTCTTCTCGTGTGCGCAGGTAGTTGCTCCGCTCTGAAGAATTGACTTTGATTTTCCTATGTTGGTCCTTCGCATGCATACGTCATTTAGACTTTTAAATAGAATTCACATATTTACACTTCCGGCTCCGGCCCATCCAAGCCCACTTACTACTCTCCTGTCTTTCCACCTCCACGTGGTCAGGGGTCGTCCATAAATGATGTTAGGACTTGGGCCACTGGGCCTCCTCCAATACTCATTTTGCATTCCATGTTACACATACCCATTTATGCAATCCTTGCTTACGCTCATCACTCATTGGATCCCAAAAATGTCGACATTTCCATGACATCATTTATGGGCGCTCCTAATACAAACTCAGGAACTCCAAATGACCTCTCACCTACATATTAGTATGTACACACCTCAATATCTACGCATAGAAAAAGACGTGAATACTTCAATATTTAGACCTTCCTTCTAATGTCCATCCTGCGCCTCAATCTGATTACATGAGATATTTGCATATATCGTCTGTGAAGAACCAAAATGACCTATATCCATTTGTAGCTAAAAACAATATCACCTATCTACACAGTTACACAAATATGTCTTGCAAACACTTAAACAGAGACTGATTGAACACTTTTCAAATACATGGAATTAAAACATTTTGCACATTTAGAAAACATGCAAATAAAACATTTTGCACCTTTTCAAAAACATGGAATTAGAACATTTTGCACTTTTTCAAAAACATGGAATTAGAACATTTTGCACCTTTTCAAAAACATGGAATTAGAACATTTTGCACCTTTTCAAAAACATGGGATTAGAACATTTTACACTTTTCAAAAACATGGAATTAGAACATTTTGCACTTTTTCAAAAACATGGAATTAGAACATTTTGCACTTTTCACAAACATGGAATTAGAACATTTTGCACCTTTTCAAAAACATAGAATTAGAACATTTTGCACTTTTCAAAAACATGGAATTAGAACATTTTGCACCTTTTCAAAAACATGGAATTAGAACATTTTACACTTTTCAAAAACATGGAATGAGAACATTTTGCACATTTCGAAAACATGTAAATAGGACATTTTACACTTTTCAAAAACTCGTTATTAACATTTGACGCATGTTTCTCATTTTGACATAGTGGAAAAAGGTTTCCCGTCGATTGATAGTTTCCACCCATCGCATCCAAATTGCACTTGGTAGACACCGCCCACCAGTGGTAAGGACCACCATTCCTACTATCTCGACTGTGTATCCAGACAATAGCTCATTTTGATTGTAGCTTAAATTGGATATGGGTCATTTTGGTTCTTCACACACGATATCCATCCAGACCATGTGTGTGCATATGTGTGCGTAATGACACTCGGAGCTTGAACTATTTTCAGATCCGTGTCAAAAAAGTTGGAAAGCGCAAAGGAACTCAAAAGGCTCCTCCAAATGTCAATATTGCTCAGTGTGTTTGGAGATTGTGTGAAGACTGTTGTTTGTCTGCGTGTAGTGCACACAGGAAAGTTATCACGCCTTTTATTACCCAGTGTCAATGTCAATACGCGTAATTCCGTAACTTGAGTCCACTCGATCCGTCCATTTACTTGGAGTCTTGAAGACGAGGCCGACGGTGAAGCCAGAATCAGTTCAGTCCTCCTTCCAACCTCATCTTTCACACAGATCCGCATCCCGCATCCTCAAAAAAACATTTGAGCCAAACACGTTTCTAAAACAAGACGAAACAACCAGAAAAATCAAAACATGAAGTTCCCACTCTTGAAAAGTTTCGCCGTTTTTCGAAATAATCTGAAAGGTCCACGTCACCGTCTCACGAATTTGATTTTTTTCCAAATTTCCATTTGCCTCCTTGTTTCCCGTTTCCAACTCTCAACTTGCAACTCGCGGGCCCCAACAACAACAACCGCAGCAGCAGAAGCAACAACAGCAGAAGTGAGTAGCAATTTACAATTAGAATCTGAAATAGAAAAGGAATTCAGAGGACGAGAAATTTTGAAAATAAATCCATCGCCCGTTTACCCAGGTCCCGGTATCGGTACCGGTTCCGGACGGGTGACACACTCAGCTAGATTCGGTTTCGGAACATCAGCGCTCTCGGCGCCAAAATCAAATTTAAATCAAAGCAAACGCAACAACAACAACAGCAACAACAACAACACGAAACGGAGGAACTTGGGGAGGGAAGCTGAGCCGAAGCCGAAGATGAATAAATTTGGACATCGCCAATTAAATTCCAATTCCTTGAGCTACCATTTTAATCCGTACGAAAAGGTCGAGGGGAATGAAGATCTTTTTCCAGTGCAAGTTATTTCCCCGGAGCCAAAGCCAAAAGCAGCCATGCTCACGGTTTCCGGTTCCGGTTCCGGTTCCGGTACCGGTACCGGTCCCACTTATTCTGGACATTCTACGGGAGATGCACAAGAGCAACACCAAATTCACTCGAACAATTATGTAAATTACATTCAAGCAAATGACGTCGTGGAATTACAGAATTTGAATCAAGGGGAAACAGCTGTGTACCGGTACCGTTCTCAACTTCTTCCTGCCCCCGTTACAGGTCCGTATCCAGTCACCAGTGTCCGCACCCAAACCGAAACCGGTACATATTATCCCAATAATTTGTATCCTTACAATAATCATCTCCAAACCGCATCTCAAGATTTGAGAGGCCGCCTTCATCACACGCACTCAGCTCCATTCAGTAAGTTCATCTCCACGTATTCACATTTATACTCTGAGAGGGATCGTCCACAAATGACGTCATCAAAACATTCTCATTTTTATGACCCTATCACTCTCCAGAGATAAGCTTATATCCGTTGCGTTACTGACGAGCTTGAACACGGGATGTCATCAGTGGCAAATTAGACTTACCCACCATACCGATGACGTCATTTGTGCACGGTTCCTATTGCATATAAAATTGCATTTCATAAATATACATGTGAGGATTCTCTACTTTGACACTAGGAATTGGACCAAATGGGAACTACAACCCCAACTTGAACGCTCCACAAAACAAGGAAAAAACAGCTGGATTTGGGCAGACCCACAACTTACGTCCCTCACTAGAAAACCTGCTTAATTTTGACGATTTAAATTTGCATATTTTGAACCCAGTCCTTGAGATTTTAGGGCTGGCAGGTTTGAAATTGAAAGGGACGACACTCAGTTTTATCAAATTCGGACTATTTTCCATCGGAATTATTTTACCCGCCTTAATTTTGGTCTTGGTTCCGTTGACTGCCCTCATCGTCATTTTAGTTCTGAGCATCCCCGTTCCTACTTGGAACGTGGGGAGGGGCCAACAACATCTTTTCGGGTTTCTTCCGGATTCTCAAAATTCAACAAATTATTTCAATTCTTCAGCAGCCATAAAACACGGTTTTTTCAGAGTCGACGACGGGAACGAGTGCATCGAAAACCTGTCCTGCAAACTGGCCTCATTCCTTCAAATTCAAAATTCAAAGTAAGTTACAATTTTCAACCACTTTTACATGGATTTCACTAATTTTGCAAGTAAAAAGTACAAAGCAGGATAATTTGTTTTAAAATTCTGTACAACTTTTTAGGTTAAATGAAAATACGGAAGAAATACTTTTAAAAAAGGAAAAGGGCAGAGCCCAGGGATTACAAGCTAAACGTAAATCAGGAAATTTTTCCAATTTTTTTAAAACTTTGAGCGGGAAAATTTCCCGCGGCTACGAATTTCAAAACCAAAACAGAGGAAAATCAAAATCCTCCTTTTGTGACGCACAGTTTAAGTGCAATTTGTTCAAAAAGGCATTTAACAAGTTTTCACAACTTAAATAAAAGCCATTTTTTATGTTTTAATTTTTATTTATTTAACTCTGTATATTTTTAACATTATGTTTTGCATTTTTATTTAATTAAAAAATAATAAAGAAATAATTCAAAATAAATATTAAAACATGTGTCTGATTTTTTTTTTGGAAAATTATTTTTCGAGTAATTTTAAAATCAAAGCTTTGAGAAGGCGGGCTTCGTAAGTGACGGTATTTTTCCCTTGTAGTGTCGGCGAAGTGTCCATCGGCGAGTCCAGCCTCGTTTTCACCGTTCGTCCAAAAACTTGAAGAAAAAAAACGTAATTCCCAATTTTATTTAATTAAGATCTGGTTTTTTTTCTTTTAGAAATAATTTTAAAATTCATTAAAGGATGGAATTACTTTCGCATTGTTCCAAGAAAGTAATACAGTCCAAAATGACAGCTTCTTGAACACTTGTCAGATTTTTGGCCCCTTTTTCAATCATGGAGAGAAAGCATCTTTTGGCGTAGAACCTGTAAAAAACGTTTTTGCATAAAATTATTAAATTATTTAAAATGCTCAGTAATTAAAAACACAAAAAAAAACTGACCACGTGTCCGTCCCAAGCTTTTTGCTGTAGGGCTCCAAACTTTTGATAATTCTAGAAATGCCGAAATCGTAATTTCCTTTGGAGCAGTAGAGCGTCCCAATCACCATGTTCACAATGCAGAGGTGATACAATTTGCGCTCCGGGAATTCAAATGCAATGGCCTCTTCTTCCCGCTCAATTTTGCGCATTAGTTCCTCGGCCTTGTCATTGTCCCCGGTCATGATGTAGGAGACGCAGAGGTTGGCCAACACGACGGCACTCACCTCCACAATGTGACTGTAGTTCTTCTTCACGATCCCGTAGTAAAATTTACCCGCCTCCCGAAATTTATTCTCCTGCATGAAAATCACGTGAGCCACGTTCAGCTTCCAAACTTCCACATCTCGACAGAAATCCACCGACTTTCGAAAAATCTTTTCTACTTTCTCGTAGTTTTCCAAATCCCAAAATATCTTCGCTTCCGCCATTATCACCGGCGTGTATTTACTACAATTTACAATAAAATTAATTACGCTAGATGGAATCATTTCCGGAAACATTTCTGGAAACATTCCCAGAAACATTCCCAGAGCTAAAATAATAGATAATTATTAAAGAATTTACGTGGCAAGCATGTCCTCATATTCGGTGCATAGTCGACTCGCCTCCATATCCTGCCCCAATGATTTGGCCTTCTCAACACTTTTGGCTAATTTCCTCAGGGCTTTTGACGTCCTATTCGCCAACTCATCAAACTTCCTAAATGCTTCGTCCCTCGACGTTTGAAGTGTGATCAGAGCGTCAAAGAAATCGTACATAAACTGCCCGCGATTTTTTCGAAACGAGAAAAAAAAAGCAAAATTGATTTTAAGTATGTACACTACACCCGGACTCCAGACTGCGGTGCTATGAAATGGAATACATATCGTTTTCTGTTTTTTTTACCGGATTTAAAAATCTGTAGGCTAGATGAGAATAGTCAGCCATGAGATCCGCTGCGGAGTCATAGCATTCATATTTACAGTAGAGAAGGAGGAGATTCTGCAATGTTTCCAGGGGGAAGGAATGTTGGGAAAGAAGAAATTGAAGTTTCTCGAAACCTTCCGTCGGATTTAATTCGTCCAGAGTTAAAATCGCTTGATTGTGCAATGTGATCGCGTCCAATTCCTCGTCACCTCTCGGCGGCATGTCCGTCAAAGCCTCCTGAGCTCCAACCACTACATTCCACATTCCTCACAATTATTAGAGCATGCAAATCTTATCTAGCTCTGGCAATGTTCCCGGCAATATTTCCGTTAAAACTACATAAACTACAGGAATTTATACGATAATTAGAATTAAGAAGCAATTAGCTTCAAAATTCAAGGAGGCTATTAGAGAAAGTTTCCCTCATTCCGAATGGAAACATTGCCGGAAACCTTTCCACACCATTTATAATTTAGTAAATTTTGTGATTTTAGCGAGAACTTGGAAAGCAAAATCTTACAATTATTTAAGTCATATTCAATGGCTGCTTTTAAATTAAATGCTTCAATGAAGGCAGTCTCATGCAACTTGTAGGTGTTCCCGACGCTCGGCAAGTCCACGCCCTCCGTAGTCACGCCCACTCCCAGCTCCGGATATTTCCCCACTTCATTCTCGATTATTTCACCTTCAAAAAGCAACAGACTTGGCATGACCAACAAAGGCAATTAAATCTATGTAATGGCAACCAAAGTTAAAAAAGACATCCACTCACCAATGTATTTAGCAGCCATTGGAATGTTCTGTTGTTTGTAGTAGGTCAGGGCCATGTTGTAGGTCACGTGGGGGTCATAGCCAATGACGCGCGTCGCTTTTGTAAATAAGTCCAGAGCCTCATCGAACCGGCCTTCCTTCAATTAAATAACAAATTTTTATTGTAGAAAAGTACAAATTCTCATAAGGGATGGTCCATAAATGATGTCACCCAAATTGCAACTTTTTTATTACGACCCATCCACCCACATGTCATCAAACTTTAACATTGATTAAACGGCTATCTTTAACATGACATGTATTGACTATCGCCCCCATTAACCCTACCTGTGACATCATTTATGGACGATCCCTTACACTAAAACCTAAGTTAAGTCAAAACGTTACTTTGAAATAAATGCAGCCCTTGTTAATATCCGCGTGGGGATCATCTTGAGGACACTGCTCCACGAGAGACTTGGCTTCACTCAATTCATCCGCGCCATATTTAATTGCAGCCTGTAGTTTCAAAATCTAGAAAATGGAAAATTTTATTTACTATAAAAATGGCGGTTTATTTAAACTGGATGTTGACCTTGAAACTTGTGCTACTATTAAGAACTTACTTGTTCTTTGTATTTGTGATTTTCGATTTGTGTGGTGGCATCCATAGCTTCATGGAAGAGTCCCGCGTTGTAGAGTGACTGGGCGTAGTAGAGTGCGTAGTCGGGGTCCTCTGGATTCAAGTACACGAGCCTTTCGTAGACAAGGTACGCATTCGTGAACTCCTGCGCATGGTAGTAGCAGTAGCCAAGGAGAGACAGCGCAGCTCGACTCTATATCCAATTCAAGTATTTAAAATTCCCGCCCGCGCTTAAAAACCTCTCAAAAATGTAATTTTAAAACATCACATATTGAAATCTGAACTCACAGTAGGATGAACTTCAAGTTGATCTTCAAGAATAACGATTGCGTCATCGTACTGCTGCTCCTTCACCTGCCCATAAGAAACAGCGCAAATCATATACGCATCATTGTTTGAAATTTTAAAAATACCGCCAAAAATATATGTGCATGTATGATTATTATTTTAAGTCCTTTCTTACCATGTTGTAAATTGTTTTCGTATATTCACCCTCGCGAATCATTATGTTCCCAGAAATTATTACCATTTTTTAAAGAAATGAACTACAACATTTTTTCGAAACCAACCTTTGGCGGGTTTACATAAACGTTTCCCTTTAATTCAAATTTACAAAATCTGGGACTGGGAGGGAGAGGGAACGTATTAAATAATTATTTTGCTATTTAATTGCCCATTTTAGAACGGATGCGGACGGCCGTTTTGAAATTGACCGTGCTCCGCAAAAATGGCCATAATGCAAAAGTCCATTTGCAAATTAATGTCAAGAATATTATTTTGAATAATAAATTAATTCAAAAATTCAAAAATTTGATGACGTATTTATTTTAATTTTTTTTTATTAAAATTTATTTTCAGTAAGGAAACAATTTTTTTAGGAATGTTAAAATACATTGTTGATTAAGGTTGGAGGGTAACTAAGGCTAAATAAGCAACTAAGTGTGTGATCTCCAATCTGCAATGTCAATGTGATGAATAAAATTGATAATTCGTAGAATTCTATTAGGGATCGTCCACAAATGATGTCAAGGTTACGGTCAGTGGGTCTACTTGGGTATTGATGACATCCTATGTTTTAAAGATAGCCATTTACGCAATGGTTCAGCTCAAGACAGGTGGGTGATATATTATATGGTCCTAGAAATGTGAATATTTCGATGACGTCATTGTTGGACTACCCCTTATACATTTATATTAGATGGATTGTGATCAAAATAAAAATTGAAGAGACAAGGCCCAGAGCTTTATTACAAACTTTTTGATTATTCAAACAGATGTTCACATTTTCATGAATACACCTGTTTTGAATTTTTGAATTTTATTCCAGACAAAAATGACTGCGTTAAAATCACACAATTAACTGCACATAATTTCAAGGCATAATTCTCGTTTTTAAATGGCTTAACTAGAAATTCCATTGTATCCTCTGACCTTCACATTATCAGTGTTTATTCAGATTTATTTATTCACACTTCCTCACTGAAGAAGCAAAAGCAGCTATGCGCAAGCACTCATGCTTAAAACCAAAACAGACTATGTGTCCCTCATTTGTGTGGAAGTAGGTAGGCTGTATTTAATTAATCACAAATACGGAGTGGCTTTTACCGATTCTTCAATCAAGTTTGCATTCCTAGAATTCACCCTCCAAAACAAACTGACAGAACAGTTTCGTTGAAAATGAAAAAAAAGAAAGAAAAATACAAAAAATCCAGACACTAAAAATAAATGCATAAATTAGTAATTGGCAAAGCTTCTTTTCACTGCGTTCCATTTCATTCGCAGATCTAAACTCGCCGAGTTCAATTCCACTGTCTGCAGTTTCTCCCTTAATTCAATTAATCCAAGAAAAAAAATTGCATCTCCGTCATCATGGTTTTGTTCTTGACTTTCCTCAAAGCAGCATCTCTCCTTGTCACATTTTCTGCGCTGCGTGAGACGGCCCGAAACATTTTTACTCAGTTCACTGACCCCGTTCCCAAGTCGATCCTCGCCCAGACTACGCAGAGGGTCCCGGTTCCCGCTCCGATTGTTTTTCAGTCCGAACCGGTCCCAGTCTCGGTTTCTCCCCAGTCACTGTCATACAATTACAGCTGTGGGGGTGTGAGGGGGCGGGGGAGTGGAGTGACTCCGCAATCGTCCAGTCGAATTGTGGGTGGGAAGGATGCAAAGAGGGGTGAAATCCCTTGGCGCACAGTCATCTACGATCTGGGCAGTGGGAATTTCTGTGGCGGGACAGTTATTGACAGATCCTGGGTCATGACGGCTGCGCACTGTATGCGCAGCGCCGCGCCGGAGAATCTCCAGGTTTTATCCGGAATTTGGAACATCTTCGCTGCGGAGAGGGAGAGCGTCAGAAGTGACGTGGATCTCATTCAAACGCATCCAAATTTTGACTCAAAAACATTGGTAATCCTCAACAATCTTATTAATTTTGAAATAAGGGGTCGTTCACAAATGATGTCATCGAAAATTCTCGTTTCTAGGACCCTATGGTCCCTCAGTCCTCAGCTTAGCCATTGCGTAAATGGCTATCTTTAGCATTAGCAGACCTAATGAGCCTGCGACGTCAATTATGGACGATCCCTAAGACACTTCTTATCGTAAAATGGACGCCCAGATAGATAGATAGCTATTTAAGCAATGTCATTGTCAAGCTGATGAGAGGGGGGTCATACAGTCATAATAATGACGTTTGTTTGATGACGTCACTTATGGACGATCCCAACTGAAATTTCAAATATTCAAAAAATTCTTTTGGTGATTAATTGCGAGTGTTTTAATTCCGGAAACAGGATAATGACATAAGTCTGTTGCATCTTGCAAAGCCGTTAAACTGGACGGAAAACGTAAGTTTAAAAAATAATTTGGAGCGTTTTCGCTTGCAACATGTTTCGTTTTGAAATTAGTGTGAGATAAGACATTTTGCTTCTCCAGATCCATCGAGTCTGTCTTCCATGGAATTTTGAGGGGCGTAATTGTGACAAGTCAGTGAGAGTGTTGGCGAGTGGTTGGGGTATCGCTGCGTACAATGCCACAGAGCAGCCGCCGATCTTGCAGAAAGTGAATCTTCCCTGCATCTCCACGTCAAAATGCGCGCCGTACTACAAAGCAGGACAAGTGACGGACAATATGCTCTGCACGTATTTACCTGGGAAGGACACTTGCAAAGTAAGACGAACTTCCAACCCAGATAATTTATTACACACACAGTTTACAGTTTTTTTTTAGTTTTTCAAAGTATTACAGTTAAAATGTAATACTTTGAAATTTGTTTCATTTGAAAAAAGGGAGATTCAGGAGGTTCAGTAGACTACAAGGATCCTGAGACGGAAAGATACTTTGCAATGGGCATCGTCTCTTGGGGTCCAACGCGCTGCGGCGAAAAGGGGAAACCCGGGGTTTATACTAAAATTACTAATTACTTGGCTTGGATCACTAAAACTGCCACAGGTATGGAAATAAATTTGAAATTACACTGTTTATTACTGTTTTTTACGTACACGCTAATATTCCCATAATAAACAAAATTAAACAATTACATTTTTATATTAGGTGCCAATTTTTTGAAGGATTGAATTCGTCTCGCTCAAGTTTTCGCATTTAGTCAAAACTCGTCCCGTTTATTACATCCATTCATAAAAATAATAAAAATTATACATTATTCTAAAATTCACGCAAATTCATTGTTCTTCAGGTTTATCACTGCTAAATAAAATTTAAAACATTTTCCCCGTTCCTCGCTCCAAGGAAAAGGACATAATTTGTACATTTATGTACAAATCTAGTTTTCTTTAAAATAATATTTTACTGATTTTTAAAATATTTATAACTGCTGAATAAATCTGTGGACTAATTTTTTCCACTGTTACGTAATATTATACTGATATGTCTTTTTCGCGGTTTTAAAATATTATGTATTCATCTAAAATAAATTTCCACTGATTTTTAAAGTAGTTATCACTGCTACGTAAATTCACTGCTACCTTTAATCTTTTTCACTGTAACATAAAATTATACCGTTTTTAAAAAATTTTTGAAAAATATACTTTACTCTAAAATAAAAATTTTGCTGATTTAAAAAAAATTTATCACTGCTAAGTAAATTCATTAACTAATTTTTTCATCGCTTGATAATATTATACTGATTTTTTTTTCATTTTTGCCAAGTTATTTCATTCTACTGGTTTTTAAAATATTTATCACTGCTGATTAAAACCACTAATTCCAATAATGTTCAATTCTTGTATTTTTCCGAAATATCTTTCATTGTATTGATTTAAAAAATATTTATCACTGCTGAGTAAATCCACCAATTCCATTAATGTTCAATTTTTGTGTTTTTACAAAATATTTTTACTGCTATATAAATAAAATTCAACTGATTGTGATTTATTTCTGAATTTAGTTTATTTTGATTTCTTGCTACTTTTCTTATTTACCTTTTCAGTCTTGGCAGTTTTATTTTTATTATTTTGACTGCTTCTAAAAATACATCTAAAAACCAAACTAAGTATAAAAAGAATAAAGCTAAATGCTGCGACAAGAAGTACTGCCACAAAGAGCCAAACATCGAGCTCACGCCTTTGAAACCAGTTGAGATTGATTCCCAAGGGGATCAAATGTCTCACATTGTTTCCATCCGCAGTATTTCTGAGAACGTACTCTGTCCACCACATGGCAGTCTCCATGGGACTCTGTGGTCGGTCACGGTGGAGCTTCGAGAGCCTCGTCATCTTTTTCTTGTAGCTGTGTGTAATTGAAACCGTTAACGAATTTTTTAGATTTATTGCACAATAAAAAATGAAAACAGACTCAAACTAATTTAAAAATCTTGCACACCTTGAGTCATAGAGGATGTCGTGTAGAGCGCCTGTGAGTTGGTCTTGAGTCAGTCCGATGATTTCCAATCTGACTGCTACTCCAAGGCGTCTCAGACACTCAGCGTTGTAGTCTTGATCGTAGCAGCCCGGAATTGCCACAACAGGGACACCGAAAAAAACCGACTCTTGAGTACTCAACATTCCCGCGTGAGATACAAATGCCAGGATTTTCTTATGAGCTGAAATAATACCATGTATTTACTATTTTTTGAAAGTTCAAACGCGCGCGCTATTCCCGCATTTTTGATATAGCGCGCTTTTAAAGTTTAAAAAGAACGGTCAACTTTTATTCATGTATTTTAAAGAACTGAATTGAGGGAATGGTTTTCTCACCTAAAAGATCCGTTTGTGGGACCCACTTGGTTAGTAATGCATTTTCCGGGACGTTTTCCTTATTCTCTGGCATTTCCCCATTCCACCTAAAAATAAATCCAACTTGTGGGAATTTTCGAAATGCTTCCAAAAAAACCTTTTGTTGTTCCCATTTCAATTGGAAAATTGTTCCAAAGCTGACGAGAACAAATCCAGCTGGAAACTTTTCTACAAACTTGGCCATGTCCTTTACAAAAATACAGGAAAAAAACACACTCAATGTTAAAATAAAACAAGGGCCTTGTTTAATGACACCTCTAACAGCATTAGACTTGGTAAATTTGAATTTCCCGCCTAATCTAAAATTTTAAATATCAAATTATTTTTGACATTTTATTAATCTGGAATCTGGAAGCGTCTGCTAGCATAGCACAAAATACCACAAAGCAGCATACTCCATTATTTATGATCAATTTTAGTAAATGTGAATTTTTGAATTTCCCGCCAAGTCTTAAAATCAAAATTTGCACAAAAAATGAGGCAAATCTTAAAAAATCATCAAAGGAGACTTACATTGGGAAGTTTGGGCTCTGAGACGTCTTGACACTGAAGCGCGCCAACTTGAACAAAAAGTGGCGGCAAACTCCTCGCGGCCTCCGAAGTAAAATATGAGTTGAGGAAAACTAAACTGGCAGACTTTTCAAGTTGTCTTATTGACGGCATTTCCGGCTCATCCAGTCCCTTCCTTATGACCTTGTCTAATTCATCCAAAAAGTAGAATTGCCGGACAAAGTACATTTCGAAAGTGTCCCAAACACTCGTGACCCTCTCAAAGAAACTCAGTTGACCATGTTCCGAACCGGAGCGTCCACGGAGGTCCGGGACCCAGGAGTGTTCTGCTGGGAAGCCGAAGGTGTCCGGTTCCCAGGGCATCACTGCGCAGGTCTCGAAAAGAATGTGCGGCGCAGAGAATTTGTACGCTAAGCCGATCCCACAGTCATTCCAAAGGGCGTCCACGACGACGAGGTCAAAGGTCGTGGAGGGCGATCGGAGCCACGTCTGAACTTCCGGGTCATTTAAAACTAGGTCACAGTATTCAAGTCCTCCAGGGTTCAAGGGGAACCAGTCAGACTTGACTCCGGGCTGTCGATCTTTGAGTAGATTTTCGCCGAGGAATTCCTCGGTTTTCTTCACTACCCGGGCAGCGGCTTCCGGGACGAGGTATGTCACATTGGGGTGCGGGTTTTTGTAGGGTCGTCCAATGAGGAAGGTCACGTTGTGACCTCGATTGGAGAGCTCAACTCCGTAGGGGTGGAAGACGTGGAGTTGACTGTACGTCCCTTGGATGAAGTAAATCAAAATATTCGCACTCCTGCAGCTCTCCAAGCAAATTGTTGACAGTACGAAGAAAAGGCTTAGAACTGTTTTTGTTGAGGAATTTTGAATATTTTTGAATTTAAAATTCATTTCAATTTTTATGAAAGTAAAGGATTTTTTCCAACGTGGATTTTATTAATTATTTAATTATTTAATAGAATGATTAAATGAGCGTGTGTAACACTGTGTAAGAAGTGGTGAAGACGAATATAAACTGGACCTTGCAATGCTATGTTATGAATGCACAACGTGCTTGAATAATGATATTTGAATTCTGTAGCTTCTTTAAGGGGCCGACCATAAATGATGTCATCGAGAAATCCCGATTTTTATGACCCCCTGTCATAAGCTTAACCAGTGCAAAAAAATGCCTATCTTTAGCATGGCATGTCATCAATACCTGAATATACATCTACGGACCCTACCTACGACATCATTTATGGACGATCCCTAAGCTCTGTTGTGTATTTTCTGTGGGAATTACATACGCTACAAAAAAAAGAATCATGCTGTCCTTGAAGAATGAAAGCAATCTAATCCATACATAATATACAGAATAAATTAACTAAGCTCAAAACATGATATCTCACAATTAAATCGGCCAAATACAAATCCTGGCAGATCTCACACTTGTGCATCTCCTTTGATGAGATAGTCCCTTTTGCTCCTGCTAAGATCCACTAAAGACTCACTTCAGAGTGGAGAGAATTAAAGGAGGAATTTTCTTAAATGGATCCTATTCACAAATGACGTCATGACACATAACTCGTCTTGACCTGTTGCTCCAGCTCCGGCCACTTCACTCCCCACTCGCCCATCAATGTCCCATCTGTAGCCTGCATCCTCTTCACCCTCGTCTTGATGCATCCCCAGACAGAGACAGATCCGTGACGCAGCCAGCCAGAGCCAGAGATGAGGTGAGGATGAGAGGTGAAGGAGATGAAAGAGATGCAGATGAGGATGGGAGTGACGTGTGGGAGATGAGATTTAGCTCGGCGCACTTCTTGGCACTTCACGACATCTACTCACAAGGGATCCACCCCACGTGTCACCCTCCAATTCCAAAACAGGTACCAATTAATTGATTTACCCACGAATGTACTACAACCAAGAAACAGTTGCTTTTCAAATTTGGTCGTTTGTCTACACTTGCCCGCCAAATTTAAAAAAAAATAGGACTTTTTGAACTTTGCCGCCGACGCGCCGCCCTGTTGCTTCTACAATATTCGTCCGAATTTCAAAAAATTGAAGTTTTATGATCTTCATGGCATTATTTAAAAATTTATTTCTGCATTTTTGAAAATTCAAAAATTTTTATTTTTTCTAAAAAGCATTGTTAAAAACCCTGTTTTCTGAGGCCTTTAAAAATGGCTAAGTTTTTCGAAAATTGGATGAAAAGTGTTGGAGCTGTATGGCGGCAAAAATTAAAAACGCATTTTTTAAACTTTGGCGGGCAACTGTAGACAAACGGGGCACTCTGCGACGGAATTGTTTCAGGGTTGTAGTACACTCGGGTGGGTAAATCAATTGTAGACACCTGTTTCTGAGTGGGAGGGTGGTTTCCTCGTGAGTTGAGGGTGATGAAAGACGCGTGTAGAGATTCCACTGACTGTCAATTACTCTCCTTTCGTGTCATTTGGCTTTGGCTCTTGTGTTGAGGGTGAGAGGAAGATGTGCGTCTGGGAAAACGAATTAAAATGATTGTAAACAAATTGGAATGGTTATAGAAATCAAATGCTTCAACTTGACAAGTCTCACAACGAGATTAAATTCACACCTTCCCCTTCGCGCCACTTCACACAACCCACTCCAATCATTTTTGCATTGCTTCTGTCCACAATTTATTTTAATGGCGACTGCAATTAGTGAAAAAACAAATTGCACATTAAATTAAAATAATTTAAACTATTGCCATTTAATTCCTCACGCGCCGCCATTATTATAAAATTCTCGTTACCAATTATTTTAACTGTAGGAAACCAACCTGTCATTCAAAATTCTGCTAACTTTAATTTTTTTAAAAATTAGATTATAAAAAAGTACTTAAATCTATTATTTCAAATCTAAATTAATTAAGGAACTGTAAACATACACAAATATCGTGTGCCACTAAAAACTTTGAAAACCTTCTGCTTCTGGAATAACTAATTGAAAAAAGAATTCTCAACGAAAAAAAAACTTAAAAAATAAATAGGGATGGCTCATAAATGATGTCATCTGTAGGATCCGAAAGGGTCTACAGGGTCGGGTATTGATGACATTGCGTATTAACGATAGCCGTTTACGTAATGTTAAATTGACGAGGACGAGTAGCAAATCGTCTGTGAAGAACCAAAATGACCCATATCCAATTTAAGCTAGAATCAAAATGAGCTATGTCATAAAACCAAAGCGAGAAACATGCATCTAATGTTAATTATGATTATGAGGTTTTGAAAAATGTCAAATGTTCTATTTAGATGTTTTTGAAAAGTCTAAAATGTTCTATTTTCACTATTTTGAAAAGTGTAGGATGTTTTTTATTCCATGTTTTTGAAAAGTGTAAAATGTTCTATTTACATGTTTTTGAAAGGTGTAAAATGTTCGATTTACATGATTTTTGAAAAGTGTAAAATGTTCTATTTACATGTTTTTGAAAGGTGTAAAATGTTCGATTTACATGATTTTTGAAAAGTGTAAATTGTTCTATTTACATGTTTTTGAAAAGTGTAAAATGTTCTATTTACATGTTTTTGAAAAGTGTAAATTGTTCTATTTACATGATTTTTGAAAAGTGTAAAATGTTCTATTTACATGTTTTTGAAATGTGCAATATTTTCTAATTCCATGTTTTCGAAAAGTGTAAAATGTTATATTTAAATGCTTTCAAGACATATTTCAGTATTTTTGTAGATAGTTGATATTGCTTTTAGCTACAAATGGATATGGGTCATTTTGCTTTTTCACAGACGATACCTGATGGAGAAATGGAGATTCCGGGAAGGCGTCCGTCTGTCTCTGTCCAGAGTGGTGAGACAGGACTTAAATCAGTTATTAATTACACCGAAGCATTTCTACGTGGGAAATATTGAAATTGGGACGTTTGCATAATTGACGCTCCGTATCGCTGTCCCCTAAGCGTCTTTTAAATGGTTTTTAAGCGTAATAAATAATCAAAAAAATCCTGATAACTAAATGGACAGTGCACTGAAAGTGCATAGATACGAGAGCGAAAGGCAGTGGAAGTTTGTAGTGTGACTTATGTGTGGGAATAATGATGACGTCAGACGTCAGTTTCAGTTCCCTTGTTTACTTCACACTCGTCTCCACATATTTATTTTTCTCAGTAATAATATTTCTGATTTTTTATCTAAATCTCCTGTAAGTGCGTAGGGCATCACATCACATCCCTAATCCCCGGCCATGTCTCACAAGATTTCTATAAGGGGTCGTCCATAAATTATGTCATGGAAATATTCACATTTTTAGGACGCTGTCATCAGCTTAACCATCACCTAAAGGGCTATCTTTAACATGGGATGTCATCAATATCCTCCCACATCCACTTACCTTACGCATGACATCATTTATGGACGACCCCAAACACACATACCAATTTCCCTTGTAAACATGTACTTACAGAGAAGTAAGAATGCAAACTTGTATACCGTAAATAATAAACAAGACCAGGTTTTAGATATGACGTGAACAAGTCCAAATCCTGATTTTAAGAATTAGTCGGGAGAAAAAAACCAGGAAGGATTATCCATAAGTTACGTCATACACAATATAATTCCTTGTCAATTTAAACATTTAAACCCACCCCTACTGATTTGCTAACAGGAAAAGGATAGTAAGGAATTTGCATGGATGCAAATAGAAGGAGAAACCCCCATGTAATGAATAATTAATTAACGTCATGTATGCATAGCCCCAACTTGTTTTCTACTTACGTACTTACATACAAATAAGTGGAGATGGAGATAATCGGGTGTTATGTACTCAGGAGACAAGTGGTAAGTAGTATGTAGTATGTAATGAGGGTGGAACGAGTAAAACACTTAAAGGGAAAAAGACTGGAAAATAGTGACGAGGAGATGAAGACACGACTCTGAAATTAACGTGAATTCTCTGGGATATTATTTCATCTCCATCTCCACTTCTACGTCCGAATCCATCTCGTCATCCGTCCATTAAACCACAAGCGGCTCACGACTCCTTTTCTATCTTTTCACTTTTCAACTTGAATTCATTTTCATATAAAAACAAATCGCAGGAAAGATCCTCTTCAGTCTTCACTTGGAGCAAACCCTTGACACAGACGAGATTAGTACTTTTTAAACGTCAACAACTCCAACAACAACAACAACAACAACAACATCCACCCAACTCATCTGCTACACGTTTTGTATTTGTTTTGTGTAATAGTCAACAACTAGCAAGTCTCCTCTGTTTCCACGAATTCAAAATGAACAAACTTGTAAGTTCCCACATTTTCACATTTTCTATCATTAACTATTCAAAATATTCAAAATACGCTCATTAGCACAATCATGAATTTAAACATCAAAATTTTGAAAACAAAATTTATGAACTGATTAAAATCCCAGTTTTTTTAAGTCGTTATTTTAAATTTAAAACAGTATTTTTATTCGAGGGGCACACTGCTACAAACAGCCACTAATTCACATATGTATTTTCTCACTTCCTTGAAAATGGATTTATTTCCAGACGTAACTATCTATTTAGGAAAATTTTAAAAGTATGATACGAGTTTTCAGCGTTTTTTTTTCAAACTTGTAATTTTCTTAAATACGGATTTACACTTTTTAAAAGATGGAATTTAAGCAGTTTCCAATTAGTTGAAAAGTGATTTTGATATTTCGTCTGAATTTCCAGATTGTGAGCTTAGCGGTTGTTCTCGGGGTCATGTTGGTCCTGGTCTCTGCCTTCCCGAGTCCGATTCAAGTTGAGGGCGATGACCTGGACACTGCTGCTCAGTCATATTACGGTGGTGGTGGTCGGGGTTACGGCGGTCGGGGTGGCTACGGAGGCTACGGGGGCGGTTACCGCGGCGGCTACGGCGGTGGCGGTGGACACCATCACCATCATCATGGTCACCGTGGTGGACACGGTGGTTACGGAGGACATGGGCATCGTGGAGGCTATGGTGGAAGCTACGGTGGATATGGGCGCCCTTACTATGGATAATCTTTTTTGAAAAAAACTGAACAGCTCAAATTCTGAATTGGAAAACTTTAATACTCGACTTATTACTCCTGCATGACCCGCTTTGGCCTTGTTGCCCTCATTAAATTTGACCCAAATCATCATTATTGTAATATTACTTAAGTGGTATTTTGGAAAAGACATTAACTGTAATTATTCGTGTAAAAAGTTTTTGTAACATGAGAAATTAGATAATTAAAAAATATTAATGCTACTGATAATACTAAGATACTGAATACGCCCATCATTTTATTTGCATTATCTATATGCACATGCACAAATAATGAGGATCTAACGAAGGGCAAAGGGAGAACAACTCTAAATTGGGATGCACAAATTAAGAATTTCTTAAGAATTTCAGGTTAAAAAAAGATTTTGATAGAATTCGCAGTATTACCAGTCACGACTCTAAACTCTGAAGTGGGAGTGAGTATTAAGCATTTAAGTCCTACAAAAAATCCAATACTGTACAAACACTACCAAACGCGTGTGAAAATGAAAAGGTTCAGTTGTACACGTGCGGGAAAAAAATATGATTTTCATGGAATGTAACGTTTTATTACTGAAACGTGCATTACATCATTGTAGAATATCAATCACTTGATTGGAACTTGATTACAAACTAGTTAACAAGTAATTCGCTGATTCAACTAATTTACCTACGTGCCTACATAATATATGTATATCTACATAATATGTCTTGAAAACGATTTCCGCGATTTCCTGATTGCTGAAGGTGAAATTCCAAAATTACATTTCTTTATGACGAACTTTCATATAACATAACATTAATAACATGAACAATAACACGAATTTGTTGGGCCACTTTTAAGTATTTTAAAAGCTAAATTCTCCAGCTGCCCATCCATCAGGGAAACGACGAACTAAGTAGCAGCGAAGCTCATCATAGAAAAGAATGAGGAAGGAGAATGGAAGCGCTGGAAGCCACCACACAAATCTGTAATCACAATAAAATAAAGTTTGTTTTATAAAAGCACGATATCGTCTGCGAAGAACCAAAATCACCCATCTCCAGTTTTAGCTAAAAACAATATCTACTATCTACAAAAATACTCAAACATATCTTGAAAGCATTTAAATAGACCACTTTGCACCTTTCAAAAACATGCAAATGGAAGATTTTGAATTTTTGAAAAACATGTAAATAAAACATTTTGCACTTTTCAAAAACATGTTAATAGAATATTTTGCACTTTTCGAAAACATGTAAATAGAACATTTTACACTTTTCAAAAACATGTAAATAGAATATTTTGCACTTTTCAAAAACATGTAAATAGAACATTTTACACTTTTCAAAAACATGTAAAAAGAATATTTTGCAATTTTCAAAAACATGTAAATAGAACATTTTACACTTTTCAAAAACATGTAAATGGAACATTTGGCACTTATCCAAAACATGTAAATAGAACATTTTACACTTTTCAAAAACTTTTAAATTAGCATTTTACGTATCTTCGTCATTCCGTGTTTTTTATGACATAGCTCATTTTGATTATAGCTTAAATTGGATATGGGTTATTTTGGTTCTTCACAGACGATATTTCCTATATTTACTTTAGTTAAAGTTTGTGATACAAAATATTAGGCGACTAATAAAACAGGGTGAAAGCCACACTCACTTCAAAGGAACTAAATTCAGAGCCGTAGCCATGCCAGGCGTGTAGATTAAGAAGCACGCAATGACGGTTTCAAAAACCAGGGCAAATGTCAGAACGTTGTTCCTATCAAAACACAAAAGGGACAAATTATTAAATAAAAGTACCCAATACAACCTTGTCAATTTAAATCTAAAAAATATTTCTATATGTATTTCAAACCAAATTAATATAAATTAAATTAGTCCAAAAAGCGAACCTAATGCTGCTTGTGAAAACTGAGCTTCGACGTGTTTTGCAAATGATTAAATTGCTCCACTGTGTCACCTACGGAAAGAATCAAACATCCAAATTAGACAATATCAAAGACAATTTGCTAAATCTCTGGAATTAATAATGAAATAAGGGATCGTCCACAAATGACGTCATCGGTAGGGTCAACGGGTCTCTTTGCACGTTGGTGGACGATCTCTAGGTCAAAGAAAGAAACTTACAACAATGGCGACAAAGTAAGCCGTGGAGCAGGCACATTCCAGTCTTTTTCTCTGCGTGTAAGTCTACAACAAAGTAAAGTAAAAAAAATAAAAATAAAACAAAATATTGGCATTGCAACCTGGATATAAAATTAACTCTAAAAGAACTGACCCATTCTTGACCGTAGGAGTCTGTCAAGTCATTGATGGCAGGGGAGTCCCAGCGGTCACCGAGACCGAACAAACTATTCGGGAGAAAACCGTTCTGAGCCATAATGATAAAATACGAGAAGAAACCACCAAACGTCTCTATCATTCCAATCTGACCGTAACCATACGAAATCAACCTGAAAAAAAATTAGAATAATTTTATACATACACTGCGTAATACATAATTTAAAATTATGAAAGTACGAATATGAACTGTGTGACTAACTGTGGACTAACGAGTCCGTCCTTATGAGGATCCCTGGGCGGCCTCTTCATGATATCCTCGTCACCTTTTTCGTAGGAGAGTGAGATGGAGGGAACAATGTCCGTTCCCAGATCAATGCAAAGGATCCCGAGTGTCCCCAGTGGAAGTGGAATCTTCGCAAAGAGGAATATGAAAAAATGAGCCAACTCCGCAATGTTGTCAGTCAAGGAGTAGAAAACACATTTTCTCAAATTATCAAAAATCCGTCGTCCCTCCTCCACTCCGTTCACTATCGTTCCAAAATTATCATCGAGAAGAATCAAGTCTGCCGCATCCTTCGCCACATCTGAGCCAACTAATCCCAATGCGATCCCAACATCTGCTTTCCTCAGTGCTGGGGAGTCATTGACGCAGTCTCCAGTGATGGCAACAATCCAGCCAAGTCTCTGACAACCCTCCACTATCATTAGCTTCTGCTGGGGACACGTTCGGGCAAACACTATTTCTTCATGGTTCCTGAAAATTTTAAGAAATTCATTTCATACCACATTACTGTTTCTATAGCATACCGTCGGTGAAGAACCAAAATGACCCATATTCATTTGTAGCTAAAAAAATATCCACTATCTACAAAAATATTCAAATATGTCTTGAGAGCATTTAAATAGAACATTGAGCACCTTTTGAAAAACATGGAATTAGAACATTTTGCACCTTTTCGAAAACATGGAATTACAACATTTTGCACCTTTTCGAAAACATGTAAATAGAACGTTTTGCACCTTTTCGAAAGCATGGAATTAGAACATTTTGCACCTTTTCAAAAAGATGGAATTAGAACATTTATACCTTTTCAAAAACATGTGCATACAACATTTTACACTTTTCAAAAACTCGTAATAAACATTTTACGCATGTTTCTTATTTTGCTTTTATGAAATATAGCTCATTTTGATTCCAGCTTAAATTGGATATGGGTAATTTTGGTTCTTCACCGACGATATTCCGCATTATTTTGGTAATTTTAACGTTAGAAAGTTAAAAGTTACTTGAGAATCGAGTCCAGCTCAGTGGGTTCCATGTCTTTGAGGTCGTCCCCATGAACAACAACTGCTTTGACCATCCCAGGCCCCATGGCATCCCTCGAGATCCTCAGCTGTGCCTCCACTTCATCCACCGTCATGGATCCCTCCGAAATAATCCCGATGGCTCGTGCAACCGCCTTGGCTGTCAGCGGATGGTCCCCTGTGATCATTATCGTCTTAATCCCGGCCGATTTGCATTTTTCCACACTGTCTGGAATATTAGAGCGAACAGGGTCGAGGAGTGACATCATCCCTACAAAACGGAAACTTCTCTCTTCTACCATCGAAAGGAACAACGTGTCAAAGTTGGTCGTGTCCAAAGGATATTTGTCCCGGCTCAGTCGAGCATCACAGAAACCTAAGGCCGAAGAAACCACAGAAATGGAGTTAATCACCTGTACATTAATTATGCTAAATTTTTTTACCATCGTTATTATTTAATATATATAAGATAACTTTATTCAAAAGAACAAACTTAACAACTGACCTCCATCGAGGGTATCCTAATAGACTCAGAAATAACAATTTTTTTTTACTAATAACACAATGCACACTCATACATAATATCGTCTGTGAAGAATCAAAATGACCCAAATCCATTTGTAACTAAATACGAAATGTACTATCTACAAACGATATATGAATATCGTGCAATCTTGAAGGCTTTGTAAATAGCTCATATTGAAATTTTCAAAAATATGTAAATAGAACACTTGGTACTTTTCAAAAACATGTAAATAGAACATTTGGCGTTTTTCAAAAACATGTAAATACAACATTCGGCGCGTTTCTAAAACCATCCTAATCCATTTAAGCAATTTAGTATTTTTTTATGAAGTAGCTCATTTCAATTCTAGAGTAACTTGGATATGGGTCACTTTGTTTCTTCACAGGCGATAAATCAAACTGACAAGATTTGGCTTCCTTACCAACAGCTCGCTCCCCCATATTACACATCATTGAGGAAGCACACTCAAATTTACTTCTCCATTCTTCATTGATTTCAAATTCTTGATCTTTCACTAAAATCGTTTTGCAGTGCTCAAAAACAAGCTCAGCTGCTCCCTTCAAAATTAAACAGAAACAAAATGTTAGGAATTCTTTGAAAATAATCTATGAAAGGAAATTGAAGAAGAAATAGATGCGTAGGTACCTTCATAACTAGCAGATAATAAGACTGATCATCTGCTGAGCCAGAGTCTGACGAAGACGACGAACTTGCCTCCTTTTTATGAATTGAAACTTGGAATCTATTTGCGGCGTTAAATGGGATTTCCCAAATTTTAGGCTGTTGCTTTTGAAAATACTCAATATGCCCCACAAACATCTGCATGCATTTCAGGATCCCTGCCTCCGTTGAATCTCCAATCACTTCCCTAAGTTCAAAATCATAACGAGCAAATTTTGAGGAAGAACGAATTTAAAAAAAGAATCTGCTGAAAGTTCGAAATATCAGGTTAAAAAAAAATATGAGACCTCTTCTCCAGTGACACACCAAACTGGTCCGGTTTGAATCTTGCTCGACTACAAAGTGCTCCAACTGTTGTGAGTGCCACAAATCCAGGACACGCCACATCGATGAGATGAGATTTGAGCCATCTCAAGAAAATATCACCAGTCGGCTCAAAATCGTGGATTTGATCATTGTACCACATGTGAGAGACTGCCATTTTATTGAGAGTCAAAATCCCAGTTTTATCCACACAGATACAATTTGTAAAGCCCAAAGTTTCGACGGCCTCCAAATGTTTCACGAGACAATTTTTACTCGCCATTCGTTTGGCCGTGAGTGCTATGCAAATGGTGATTGTGGCCAAGAGTCCTTCCGGAACATTTGCCACGATGATCCCGATGAGGAAGACGACTGAGTTGAGCCATGAGGTCCCCTGACAGACTGATGCACCGAAGAATGCAACACCGAAGAAAATCGAGACAGTTGAAATCACTCGAACGAAACTCGCAATTTCTTCTGTCATCGGGGTTGTGTGATGTTCCAATTTGGAGGCACATCCAGCAATTCTTCCAATAAAAGTTTCATCCCCGACGTTGATCACGACCCCCCTCCCATGACCCTCCACCGCATTTGCTGAGAAGAAACAGAGATTCTTCGTCTTGAGTGGGTTGTCATGAGTGCATTCTCGGGATCGACTCTGAGCTTCACTATCCCCTGTCAGTGTACTGTTATCCACCTAAATATTATTTAGATATTCGGTTAATTTGTTTCAACTCCGTTTATTCCATTCAAAATTGCATCATAGTTGACAGTTATTAGTAATAATGAGTAAATTTCACCTTTAAATCCACGGAATCAATGATACGTAGATCAGCAGGGATTTTGTCACCTGCTTTGATCTCAACCACATCACCCACCACCAACTCTGTAATATTCATTTCTCGCTTAGCACCTTCACGAATCACGATCGCAACCTGAGGTACCATTTTCTTGAATGAATCCTAATAAATCATGGGATATAATAAATTATATCATCTGTGAAGAACCAAAGTGACCCATATCCATTTTTAGCTAAAAACAATATCCACTATCTACAAAAATATTGAAACATGTCTTGAAAGCATTGAAATAGACCATTTTGCATTTTTCAAAAATATGAAAATACAACATTTTACAGTTTTCAAAAACCTGGAATTAAAACATTTTGCACCTTTTTAAAACATGTGAATGAAACATTTTGCAACTTTCAAAAACATGTAAACAGAACATTTTACACATTTCAAAAACTCCTAATTAAAATTTTACTCATGTTTCTTATTTTGTTTTTATGACGTAGCTCATTTTGATTCCAGCTTAAATTGGATATGGGTCATTTTGGTTCGTCGCACAGACGATATTACTTAAGCAAGACGCGACACGTTTATGTTATTTTATACCTTTATTTTCAACATCATGTTTACAGTTATGAGTTTAATTAATAATTTAAATATTTTTAGCCATCTTAGGATTAGATGAACTTACCATGATTTTAGCGCTTTTCGATTCCTGGTAATACGAAAACAGACCAGAGATGAAGACAACGGCTAGGAGCACAATTCCAAGATACATCTGCAGAACAAGGAACAACGAGATGAAGATGAAATCAACCAATAGGTTAGGGAATGGTCCGCAAATGATGCCAACCAAATGATCACCTTTTTAGGACGAACCCACCCTATGTCAACACTTTAAGTTTAGGCAAACGGCTACATTTTAACATGGCATGTCATGTTATCAGTATCCGACGTGACCCACTAACCCTACCCATGACATCATTTATGGACGGTCCCTTACTGCTTCTGCACCGACTAATAATCGCTACTTCACTGTCAAACTTTCAACCGTAAAAGCTAAATCATTGCAACAGAAACAGAGCGGTAAAAACTAAACTAAACAAAATTGAAACAATAAAACTAACTAACAAAATGGTAAAAAGACAAACGGAATTAACTACAGTGAGAGTATTTTAATACATTAATGATTAAAGTAAATTACAAGAGTAGTAATTAGTGATTAAAAAGGTACGTACGTATTCGGTGGCTTGATCCTCTAAATAGAAGTAGCGGCGGTCCTCAAAACTGGCGTAAAAGCAAATGACGGAGCCAATAATGAGAAGAAAGGAAAACCCGCCGAGAGCGTGACGTAGGAAATGTTGCCACTCTGGTGTTGCCTTCGGTGGTGTCAACATATTTTCACCGTATTTTTCACGATTGACATGAACTTGGAATCTGGTCAAACCCTGTCACACACACGAATCAGCAATTTAATTTATTACTGCATTCTACAGGTGGCAGATAGTACTGGATGAGTTCATAAATTAGAAAAGTTAGTTCCCGAATATTCTAACTCACTAAGTATGTATTCAGGGAGGAAAACTGCCGACAATTGACAGACCTGGTTGAATTATTACTATACGCATTAACATTCAATTTAATTACTTATATTTACTGATTGTTAATTGTTAGTTTACATAAAGCTACTATAAGAGACTTACAATGATTTCATTAGTTCCAAGACGTCGACACAAGTCATGGAGTTTGATTTTGTGATCGTCAATATCTAAATTCCTCTTCAAATCTCCGACAACGTCTGCACTGTACCATTTACTAGCCTCATCATTCCCATTTCGATTGACATTTGATCGAGGTGACAAAAGCCTTGAGCGAGATTGAGACTGAGATCGGGATCGAAGTAACTGGATTTCATCATCACATGAACCTGGAACCTGATCCTGAGATTTTGCATCATCCTATCCGCATTGAACGGTAATTGCATTATTAATTATTGCTAATAAGTATGTACTAATAGTATTAATTTTTATTTATTATTTAATGAAACACTTTGAAAATACACTGAAAACACTCTTTACTGCGTGACTTTCATTTTTTATAGGTACATACTTATCTCATATAAATTATCGATAATCGTTTGTTGGTAATGCTTTATAATATTGATTAATGGCTCTTGTATTTTAATATCTTTAATTAGTTAGAATTGTTAACCTCTTCATCATCAGGACCACTCCCAGAACAGCCATCGTTTTTGTTGTCTTTGCCGTGGTTTGGTCTCGGTCTCTTTTCCGGACCTTGTGGAGTCTTGCGGGCAGGTGATGAAATTATTCCCGCATAATTAGCCTTTGATATTTATAACTTTGTTAATATTTTTAAACTACTAATAATTGCTAACCAAAATAAATGTCACGTAATAACAATTATTGTTACCTGAGAAAAGCCAAAAGCTTGAACGAGTCCAGGGATTTGAGGATTTAAACACGTGTAGGATTCCCTTCTAAGAAATTGATGTTTACCCATTTTCAATTTTATTTTGAGAAATTTTTAACCATTTCAAAACAAATCTACGTATGACTTTTACTCTTCCCCTTCAATCACAGTCTAGGATTCCTTTCAGGTATTATATCACTGATCACTGATCTAAAATGTTATTTCAAATAATGTGAGTAAGCAGTATTTCGCTATAATCCCTGTACTGGAGCAACTACAACTTTTAATGGATAAACTTAACCAGTATTTCCCATTAGTGTGAGTTAAACAATCAACAATTAGTTTTATCTTTATCTCTTGACTTTCAAATTATAATTATCGGGCACTGGGATTCTTGATGATGCACAGGATTACTGGATTGCGGTTCGTCCGAACTTGTGTGAGATTGACCTGTGCAGCTGTGGCACGTCCCGATGCCGATGCCGCTGTGATAAAATTAAGAAAATTGAGTAAATTACTAAATGTTTCGTTTTGATACCCTTAGTGATCTGCTGGAGCTGGGCAGGAGGGGGGACGATGAAGTTAACTTTCAGGTGATTGAAGATTATGTGCCTTCCTTACAGAATAACCATTTCACATCTCGCGACCACGTACCACCTTTAATCCCGTCTAGAAGTCGGTATTATTTTATTAATTTATGCTTTTCCTTATCCCTTATCGGCATCGGCGTCAGTATGTAAGTATATACTGTATTAATATAATCTTCTATCTATAGATAAATCTTAAATATTATGCACTTTTACGCGTGAGCATCATGTACCTATATACACTACTATGTGCATCTAAAATTAAAATCTGAAGGCATTTTACATTTTATGTAGATTGCAGATTAGGATTTTACGAACAACGTTCGCCTTTGAAGAAACTCTACAGAAGAAGGAAATGCTTTGACTTATTCACTGGACTTTTCGAGTTCAGCTCTCTCGATGTGTGTGTGCTATGCGAAAGAACTTGATAAGGAACTTGGATTTGGAAGGTAAACTGGCAACTGGTTATCTGTAAAATATTATTCACATTTTCCTGTTTAAGTACAAAAGGCAACCAGACACGGAAAGAAGCAAAAGCAAAGTGCTTCTGCATGTGTATATTATTTATATTGCTGCTTCAATTTAGTCTGTCTTTAATTATTTTTTCCTTCCAGGAACATTTCCAGGAAGATTCACTTTTATAACCTGCAATACTTAGGAGCAATTCGAATTGGATGAGCGGCTGCCTCTACTTCTACTTCCTTGAGTTATATTACGTCCCTAATCGGGCTGCTCCAAAATGGACCAAATTAAATTGAAATACAGAATAGACATGGAGCCTCCCAAAAAAATGGTGTAATAACCGCAACAGTTAAGATTAATTAAAAGCATCAATTTTGCAAAGTTACTTTAACCCCAAGTAAGTCATTTTAAAGGAGAAAGAATTCATAGAAAGTAAAGTGGTAATTCATTAGTAAAATAGGAAGGTAGCTATACGCTAGGGAAAAATCCAGTAAAAATCTTTAACATTATAGAAATCAGGTGTTTAGATTAAAAAAAGTATATTTATTACAGATGCTAGCCAAATAAATTTTGTCGAATCTTTTCCCAAGTTTTTATTAGTACTATCAACATTAACAAATACACAATCAATAACATGCACAATCTCGCTCTATTTACATTTGGCTATCAGTATAAAGCTGCAAACCAATGAGCTGAATCTGAATGATGTAACAAAGCAGGTGGTAAATAATAGTAAATAAATAAAGCCCTTTCCTATCATCATCAGCCTTATCATCATTTTCATCGATGGTCACATGCCAAACGTGGGAGTGATGGAAATGGAAGATGGAATAATGGAATTACTAATTATCTTATTTTGAACTTTCACAGGCACAGGCACAGCAACTGGAAAGAAACACATATAGTTTTTAGCTTGAAAAAATAAATTGTAGGTAGTAATTAGGTTAGTCTGAAGTAGGATTCTATTGAGGCATTGAAGTTATTAGACAGGCGATAGTAAAGCTTCCATCATCAATTCTACGAGGGGTAACGACAACGACAACTACCCCAAACTCTGACATTTAGGGATCGTCCATTCATAACGTCATGGGTAGGGTCAATGGGTCTGCTTGGATACTGGTGACAACCCATGTTAAACATTGCCTTAAACGCAATGGTTAAAATGGTGATATTTCGATGACGCTATTTATGGACGATCCCATAGTAGAAAACTAAAAGTAGAATTTCACCTCGTTAGAAATAAACGCGACATTTTCAATTCCAATAACTGCAATAAGTTGAACTAACTAATACTACAGATTACAGATAAAGATGGTCACCCTTTGAGCTGGACGGAAGATAATTACGTGGCTTATCTGGAACCTGGAATCTGGACTGTGTCAAGTGTGGAGTGGAGACGTGGACACAGGGTGGACGTTGTCAATTTGAGTCAATTTCTACTTTTCCAGACGACGTCTTCAAGCTTCGTGGAACAGAAGCAGAGATGACGATTCTCGTCCCCGTCAAACTGAAAGAGGAGTGGAACTTGGACTGGAAGTAGGAGACACGGAGGATTAAACGGATGTTGATTTTGAGGGTGACTCGGAGACGGAGGGAAGACTTGGCTCCGTCCAGAGACCACCTCGAGTAATGATGACAGGTTGGATGGGAGCTGTTCAGTATTTCGTGGGACGGTTGACGTGGACAGGTCCATTAGGGTTCCCGATCCGGCTCCGGCTCCGGCTCCGGCTCCTTCATCCAAACTACTCCAGGATCCAAATCCACTCGAACTCGTGTCTGTTCAATGATCAACCAAATTAATTAGCTCCTAAATGGTTTCCAACTTCCATCGACTCTACTATTCTAATTTCTCACTCACTATTGCGTTGAATTTAAAATATTTGTAAGAAACCTCTTAAATCTTGCCTTTTCTTGTCGCCACCCTTTGTCAGATCCATCGGGAGGGAGGAAGGTGGTGTGAAAAGCTCAGAGTTACAAATCCGGGTAACGTAGAAGAGGAACTCGGGAAGGAGGTATTCACCCGCACTAAAACCGGATGCCTCCACCATTTCGTTCATATCACATGAGATCATTTCTTGATTTTTATTCAAATCTATTTTGGATCCTGAAAATGTAGATGCTGCTCCGGTCCCGGCTCCGGGTAGTGGAGCTGGGAGGATAAAAGAGTCCAGTTTCGATGCCGAGGCGGTGGCGGTGACGGTGGCCAAACTTGCGTTTGTTTCGTCATTACAGAATTTTCCATTACAAGCAATTCCAGGGCAACCTTCATGTCCCACGGGTGATCTGTCTGACTCCTGAGGTTCCTATCCTTTCGAATTCCAAACCAAGCAAAAATCAAGTACAAAAATGTAATTTATTTCCTATTATTTTGCAATATCAAATTTCAATCTCACTCTTCTACAATTCCGTTCTGTGAAGCCTCAAAGTGAAGCTGTTTTAAAATTTCAAAATACGATCGTTCCAATAAGATTTTGAGTGTGCGAAATGCTTTATTTTTATCTTTTTGAAAATGCTAAATTGCTTTATTTTTACATTTTTTTTAAATGCTAAATTGCTTTATTATCACGTTTTTAAAAATGCTAAATTACTTTATTTTTACTTTTTTTTAAAATGCTAAAATTCACAAGTTTTGGAGTCTCTTGAAAGTGCAAAATGAACTATTTACAGCTTTTTTGAAAATACAAAACTATTTATCCATTTTGAAAGTTGAAAATTCCTATTGTTTTTCAATGAATACGCATATTAATTACGCATGGAATTTTTCCCTCTTGACGACGGATCTAATTTTAATTCTGAATGGATAAAATGTAAAAAATTGGGTAACTTAGGTTTCTTATTGATCTAATTGTAATGAAAATGTGACCTTGAGAAGGTTGAGACACCAGTTTCTATCCGGTCCAGGCGCCAAGTGGCTTGCGAGGTAAATGAGATTTCGACGGAGTGCCCTTCGACAGGAGGCGATGACGATGTCAATGAGGTCAACTCGAGTGTTGGCTCCGGTGAGGCAGCGGTAAATGACGAGGAGTAATTTTTTATTCTTGTCAATTATTCGGAGGATGTCTTGGGGGGTGGGTGGCCGACGGAGGGGGATGTCCTCCACCGTCAAATTCCTCACATTCCTGGGCAGCAGTGCTGACAAGGCTGACAGTGACATGGGCACTGGGGCACTGCTCTTATCTGTCATCATCAAGTCTGTCGCTGTCGCTCACTTAAACGAATGCACTTTAGTGCACAGTGGGACACCTTCCAAAATGTGAAAAAAATGTCAAGTTTCTGTCGCCGAATTAAACACCTGTAAAAAGGAGAACTGCGGGACGGGGAATTGTTGGTTCCAGGAGAGGAGACGGAGACATATGCACAGTAGAGGTACATGCAGTAAATTCGACTTAACAAAAAATAGTATATTTTCTATAAGTAATTAATCCCAGAGATTCCCAGTATTTATTTTCAATTTCCATCGTTCCATCAAATTCCAAACAGGACATGTAGCAGTGTAACTATAGTGACATACCAATAATTAATAAAAACGTATGTAATAATTTTAACATTTTTTTTAGATTTCCAATTTTTCTAACTGTGCCCCAAAGCCATTCACTTGGTCTAAATAAGTTGTATAAGTATTCCAACGAGTATATAAAAATAGTAAATTTATTTTATTTTTTTAATTCCCCTATGCTACGTAGTTGATTCGTAAATGGGTATGGGGCTGAGGTGCAAGTATCACTTTTACTACGCGTCTATTCGTTCAAGTGCATAAGCGTCTAGCTGTAAGTACTGAGGAAACGAAATTATTACCTCTGCCGCTAACATTATATCGTTTGTGAAGAACCAAAATAATCCATATCCGTTTTGAGTTTAAAACAAAATGCACTATCTAAATAAAAAATTAAAATACTATCTTCATGAAAGCATGTACCTAAATAGAAACTTGTGCATTTTTAAAAAACATGTATGTAAATAGAACATTTTGAACTTTAAAAAAACATGTAAATAGAGAATTTTGATTATTTTAAAAACATGTAAATAAAACATTTTGCACTTTTAAACACGTGTGTAAATAGAAGTTTTTGCACCTTTTAAAAACATGCAAATAGAACATTTTGCACCTTTTAAAAACATGTAAATAGAAGTTTTTGCACCTTTTTTAAAACATGGAATTAGAAAATTTTGCACCTTTCAAAAACATGAAATTAGAAAATTTAACACTTTAAAAAAACAAGTAAGTATAGGACATTTTGCACGTTTTACAAACTACTGATTAGCATTGTAAGCATGTATCTTATTTAACTGTCTTTTTTGACGTAGCTCCTTTTAATCCAGCATACATTGGATATGGGTCATTTTGATTCTTCACAGGCGATATGTTCCTCAGGGTCACGCTACCCATGACCCATATGCGGATTACCACGGATGAATATACATACTAATGTAATAGGCCTACTTATAAATGGAGTGTTTATTACTATGGAAAATGATGAATATGGGAAACGAGTGGCCCGCGTTTCTAAAGGATCGTGCAACACAAAATGACAGTTTCCAAAGGAGGGAGGTGCTTTATTAATGAGCCTAATTACTCATTAATTCCACAAAAGCGAGTCCCACAGTCCCTCGGCCTCCACATGGACACCCAGTGGAAAGTAGTTATCGCCTGTGAAGAACCAAAATGACCCATATCCGTTAGTAACAAAAAACAATTTACACTATCTACAAATATATTGAAATATATCTTGAAAACATTTAAATAAAACATGAAATTAGAACAATTTGCGCCTTTTCAAAACCATGGAATGAGACATTTTGCACATTTTCCAAAACATGGAATTAGAACATTTTGCACTTTTGGAAAACATGGGATTAGAACATTTTGCACCTTTTCAAAAACATGGAATTAGAACATTTTGCACTTTTGGAAAACATGGGATTAGAACATTTTGCACCTTTTCAAAAACATGGAATTAGAACATTTTGCACTTTTGGAAAACATGGGATTAGAACATTTTGCACCTTTTCAAAAACATGGAATTAGAACATTTTGCACCTTTTCAAAAACATGGAATTAGAACATTTTGCACTTTTGGAAAACATGGGATTAGAACATTTTGCACCTTTTCAAAAACATGGAATTAGACATTTTTGCATCTTTTAGAAAACATGGGATTAGAACATTTTGCACCTTTGCAGAAACATGGAATTAGAACATTTTGCTCGTTTCAAAAACATGGAATTAGAACATTTTGCAACTTTTCTAAAATATGAAATTAAAACATTTTGAACCTTTTCAAATGAATGGAATTAGACATTTTGCACCTTTTCAAAAACATGAAAATAAAACGTTTTACACTTTTCAAAAACTCTTAATTAACATTTTACGCATGTTTCTCATTTTTTATGACATAGCTCATTTTGACTCTAGCTTAAATTGGACATGGGTAATTTTGGTTCTTCACCGACGATATGTAGCCAGGGGAGTGTAGCGTGTGGGGAGATGCGGGAAGCTTACGAGCAAACGGCAAGACCTTATTCTCTGAGATTTGAACCAAATGTAGTTAGTCGAATTAAGCATCGTTAGTATAGTCTAGGAAACCCCAAACTTGATTCGCATATGAATGTTTACTATTTTAAAAAAATTTAAAACAAAATTCAAAATGCCTCGAAATTAAAAAACTGATTTTTCTTATGGCCTTTAACATGGCAATTTTTGAAAAACACGGGTATGGATTTTTTTTGTATTTGCCCAAAAAATTGGAATATAGTTTTTGTTATACTATTTAATTACCTACATGCTTAAACATATTTTATATTACTTTAAATGCAAACGGTGCTATCTACAGTTCATTTGCATCATTTTTAGTTTTAAAATTACCTGTTTTGTTTTAAATTGTTAATGAACAGTATTTCAAACATGAAATCTGCACGCTTAAAAAAACTCTCGATTAAATTCCAGTAAAGCTATGTTAACTGTGTTTTACGTTAATTGCAACCGATTTAACTGTTTATTTCAAAATTTTGGAGACTTTAGGAATCCAAAATCCAAAAATCCCATCTAATAGTAGTCTTTATTAGAACGCAATTTTACCAGACTCAACACCTGGCGCTGTAAGTAATTGTGAATCTGAAATTTACAATTTCCAACAGCGTTAGGTGTTGCTTTAATGGCGGTAAGAATAGCTGTAAAGTTTCTAACTGTAGCATCATTTTTAGTTGTTTACCAAATGAGTATAATATCGCTGAACTGCTGCACCGTAGGCCCCGTATAGATGCTTAGCGTGCAGTAAATTGGTTTTATTACTAAAGAACAATAATTTGGTAGAAAAGCAAACATAAATTCCTTACAGTTAGCACCGGCAAATGTGAGCTAGGTACTAGTTTTCTGGTACAATTGGTTGAGTCGTGAATAGACTTGGGAAGAACAGCGCCGGTACGAGTGTGCTAGATACCATGTTTGGTGATATCAGTGGGTGGGCCATAAACAGTGCTACGGGGTACGACTGGATTTGGAAAGAATAGCTCCAGTACGAGTGGGTTAGATACAAGGTTTTGTGATACCAGTGGGTGGGATACGAATAATAATAGTACCAGTGGGCTCGGAAAAAGCGGCACAAGTTCAAGTTGGCTGGTTACATGTGGGCTTGGAAAAAGTAAAAATAGCGCCAGTAAAAGTAGACTAGGTACGAGTTTTTTTATACTTGAGGCAAGGTATGAGTGAATTGGCAACAAAAGCAGTGGTACAATTTATGTACAAGTTTTGCAGGCACCGCATGTACCAGTAGACAGGGTACGGAGTTCTTCTGTTTCGAGTGCGATTAGTACGAGTAATGATGATAGGGTTAGGCGGGATACGAGTATTGCTGGTACGAGTTGGGTCGGTTACATTAGGTTTGAAAGGAGTGGTCAAGTTAGTTGGGGTTGACTTGTGTCTTATGAAGTGGGGTCAAGCAGAGAGGTATTGGGCTCTGTAAAAATTGTGCCGGCCCGAGGGATGCCAGAACGAATTTTGGATTTTTTGCAATGCCATTAATATTTGTTTCAATTTAAAACTTTCGCCACCCTTTCCTATTACTTGTAAATGGGTGCATCTTAAGGAGACATTTTACTTCAATTAGGTCACCAATTAGGAATCTATTCGTCGCTTTTTCAATGTAATTGCGATAACAGGTTGGTGGGTGGGTCCTAAACAATAATTTACGTGACATCATGTATGCTGAACCCCTAAGCTGTTTTAATAATTTTAATGAAAAGTGGGTGGGTGGTTTTACGAGTTGGGTGTCTTTCTTTCAAAGCGACTCCTTCTTAATTTTGATTTATGGCCTCTAAAAGGCGTCACCGTAACGCACATAGCCAGACCTAAAGATATGTATACCCAATGTTTTAGCCTATGTGGTTTCTGTTGTAATTTTCTACTGTCATTTACAGGCTAAATTACAGGAGTAGGTAGGAACCGAAACCAAATGGCACCCCATCCCACCCAAATTGTGCTAGTGCTAGGTCCCACCCACCCACTGTGTCAGTTTTTAAGTATTGCGTGAATATCATCTTTGAAACGGGTTGCCTTTTTTTCAAAGCAACCCACCCTAAACAGTGTTAGACAAACTACCGTTCATGATCGCCTTTTGGTTCTATTTAAGCCATAAGGGATCTTTGTTCACCCAGAGCTCAAATGTCCAGGCTCCCGATTTGTAGGTAAAAGAGAAATGCTGCCCTCCGGCAAGGCTCGTTGAAGCTCCACCAAGCTCTGAGGCGCCTTGGTCACTTAAAATGCTTGATGCAAAACAAGCTGGGAAGTACCTACATACATTTCTTATTCTCTCCCACGCGTTTTTTTTGTTGACTATGTCAAATCCAACTTTCTTCCAACTATCGTGAAAACCAAATCGTGGGAGAAAAAACTTTTGATATAATCTCGATCAAAAACAAAACAGCACGTTTTTCTCGCATTTGCGGCAGTTTAAAAGTTGTTTAAACCAAATAAGTTCAAAACTTTAACCTGAAGCGTACATTGGCGTACAACCTACAGACGGACAGATGAAAAAAAAACAATTTCCATAGATGCTGGTGAGCTAAAGCTCAGCATCTAAAACCCAGCTGCTAAACCCCCCGTCCTCCAGCCCAGGTTGCTTCCTTCTTCAATACAGGCCCGAGATAATAATTTTTTATTAACATGGCATATTATACACTGATATAATAACTTCGCCGAATGTTTACTAAAGTAGGTTCAGGTAAAACATTTTTCTCACGAAGACTACTATTAGATGGGATTTTTGGATTTTGGATTCCTAAAGTCTCCAAAATTTTGAAATAAACAGTTAAATCGGTTGCAATTAACGTAAAACACAGTTAACATAGCTTTACTGGAATTTAATCGAGAGTTTTTTTAAGCGTGCAGATTTCATGTTTGAAATACTGTTCATTAACAATTTAAAACAAAACAGGTAATTTTAAAACTAAAAATGATGCAAATGAACTGTAGATAGCACCGTTTGCATTTAAAGTAATATAAAATATGTTTAAGCATGTAGGTAATTAAATAGTATAACAAAAACTATATTCCAATTTTTTGGGCAAATACAAAAAAAATCCATACCCGTGTTTTTCAAAAATTGCCATGTTAAAGGCCATAAGAAAAATCAGTTTTTTAATTTCGAGGCATTTTGAATTTTGTTTTAAATTTTTTTAAAATAGTAAACATTCATATGCGAATCAAGTTTGGGGTTTCCTAGACTATACTAACGATGCTTAATTCGACTAACTACATTTGGTTCAAATCTCAGAGAATAAGGTCTTGCCGTTTGCTCGTTAGTTGAGTTTTTGTCCTGCAACAAAATGAATATTCTTGTCAAAGGGATGCGTCGGATTATTAGTGAGCGGGATGGACGGGATGCGACGGTGGAATTAATTACGGGAAATAAAATAAATGTCATGTCCATATTATTACACTCAAAATGGAAAGCGGGACTCATGCGCTGCATGAATAATGTGGAGTGAAAGACTGACGGGAACGGGAGACGGAAGTTAAAAGGAATAATTTAGCGGTTCCCTTTACGACGCTTCGCGGTTTCCTTTGAAAAGCGGATTTAATTGATGCACCCATCATCCCAAGTCTTTAATGAGCCGCTCCCACTTTGAAATGTCCACTCTCACTCAGTTCTGAATAAAAAGAATCAAAAAACGGACCGTCGTCACACAGCCTTGCAACTGCCGGACGGGTTTTATGGGCTCTGCTCTACGGGGGCATTTATTTTCCCCTCACATTTTCAAGTACGCAATTCTTTATTATGCGATCATTAGTCGACTCACAGTAATTAGCTCCTCCGTCGTGATTCCGTGAAGCGGCTCTCAAATATTTTAACGACCTTCGCAGAGACCAAAGAATTTTATCGTTTTCTCAAATCTCCTCGTCTATATTTTCATTTACCGGTACTTTCAAAATTTCACAACTTCAGGATAACAAATGACGTCCATTTCGCTTCCGCTACCCTTTGTTACCACCACCAACAGCTTCCAAATTTTTCTTCTAAACAAAAATTTAGGGGCTTTTTCGTAATCCGCTTTGATAAAAAGCGGATGTAATATGTGTTTTGAAAAAAATCCTCTTCAAATCAGGCTTAAAATTACGTTGAAATTTCACACCTTTTTAACATACAGTTGCTCATAACGCAACTTCTGAGCAGTTAAAGCTCTTCAGTGGTTCATTTTCATCGTTTACAAATTCATAAATAGCGTCCTTTACATTTTAAAACATCCTGAATAGGTGGGATTTTCCCTTTAAAAAGGTATAAATACCGTATTTTGCACCTCAACAAATTTGTATTTAGCCTATTTTGAATTTTTAAAAGGTGTAAATAACCCATTTTGCACTTTCTAAATGTGTAAATAGCCCATGTTTTACTTTCTAAAATGTGGAAGTAAACCATTTTGCAATTTCAAAAAAGTGTAAGTAGCCCATTTTGCACTTTCTAAATTGGGTAAATAACCCATGTTTTACTTTCTAAAAAGTGTAAATAACCCATTTTGCATTTTCTAAAAAGTGTAAATAACCCATTTTGCACTTTCTAAATGTGTAAATAGCCCATGTTTTACTTTCTAAAATGTGGAAGTAACCCATTTTGCAATTTCAAAAAAGTGTAAGTAGCCCATTTTGCACGTTCTAAATTGTGTAAATAGCCCATGTTTTACTTTCTAAAATGTGGAAGTAACCCATTTTGCACTTTCTAAATGTGTAAATAGCCCATGTTTTACTTTCTAAAATGTGGAAGTAAACCATTTTGCAATTTCAAAAAAGTGTAAGTAGCCCATTTTGCACTTTCTAAAAAGTGTAAATAACCCATTTTGCATTTTCTAAAAAGTGTAAATAACCCATTTTGCACTTTCTAAATTGTGTAAATAACCTGTTTTGCACTTTCTAAAATATATAAATAACCCATTTTGCAATTTCAAAAAAGTGTAAGTAGCCCATTTTGCACTTTCTAAAAAGTGTTAATAGCCCATTTTGCACTTTCTAAAATATGTAAATAACTCATTTTGCACTTTCTAAAAAGTGTAAGTAACCCATTTTGCACTTTCTAAAAAGTGTAAATAACCTATTTTGCACTTTCTAAAAAGTGTAAGTAGCCCATTTTGCACTTTCTAAAAAGTGTTAATAGCCCATTTTGCACTTTCTAAAAAGTGTAAATAACCTATTTTGCACTTTCTAAAAAGTGTAAATAACCCATTTTGCACTTTCTAAAAAGTGAAAATAGCCCATTTGCACTTTAAAAATATTGTTAATAGCACATTTTACATTTCAAAAAATGTTTTGAACATCGGCATTGCGGTTTGAAGTTTTTAAGAAAATACAAGTGACGTCATATTGAGACGTTGAAATAGAGTTGTGTCTTTTGTCGTATTAAAGCTTGTATTAAAATCGGGTTAAGCGGACAGTACAAAGGACGTGCGTTGGATTGTGAGTTGTGATAATTAAATAATTATGTTGTAGGCGTAGATGTGTTGCAAAGCGTATGGACTTGGAGAGACTCTAGAAATGCATAAATGGTCATGTAGCAGAAGCTACAAAATAAATACCAATAGACTGCTTCTCTTAACAACTGAGTTTGGAACGGTTGACTGTAGTTTTTAATTTGAATAAAAATGCGAAAGCTACAGACAAAGGAAGTTAAAAATAGGTGAGAGGCACATGGCGTGTGAGCATGAAGGCACTAATTAACGAAACGTAATCATCACATACAATTTTAAATTAAGTTACACTAAAAATGCATGAGTTGCATTGGAATCCGTAAAAAATAAATAACTCTGTAAATAATTAAAGTCGCCATTTTCATATGAGGAAGTCAATAACAAAATAAAATTGTAAAAATAACAACAACAACATTTGCTAATTACTAATTAACTAAAGACGGTATTTGTGGGACACGTGTGAGGATTTTCAGCCGGACTGTGGACAGGGCTGCTGGACAAAATCTAAGCAGAGACCACGATTCATCTGATCCGGTGCTCGAGGGTCACTCAGCTCGAAATCGTTGAAGTGAAAACGGATGCTGAACGGACGGCTGAAACCTAAGAAATTCATTCCACGTGTTTTAGAAATTATATCTTCCCAAATTTACATCTAGTGTTAATTGCTCATTACAAAAATTACATTTTAGATCACGGGCTTTCGAAAAAACTGTTTTATAAAATCAGTTTTACAAAAAATAGTTTCATAAAATGTGTGTTACAAGCACCATTTTGTATAGTGTAAGTTGCAAAACTTAGTCAATCTTGTTAAATGTGTTTTTTGTAATCCCTGTAGTTGTATAAAACATGTTATACAAATCTGGTTTCCGTCAATAAATTATTTTTAGGTCCAGTATATATAGCATATATGGAGATTTCTTTGAAAACTATTTTTCTAATATGTGTTTAGAAAAAATATTCAACTATCTATATTTGCAAGACACTTGAATTTTCATAATGTGTTTCAAAGGGGAATCTGCATTTTGAAAATCTATTTTTTCTTTCAAATTTAACTTTTTAGTAACCTCTGCGGTAAAAAGCATAATCTAGTTTTTGAAAGTATGACATATTTTAAAATAAAATTGACTTTTTTAAACCAATCTAGTTTTCAATGGAATCAAAAGCTTTTTAAGCAAATCTATAGTTTTTCAAGAAAATCTAGTTTTCTTAGAAACATCTAGCTTTTCAAGGAAACTTTGTTTTTCATGGTAACGTAATTATCTAATGAAACCTAGTTTTACAAGAAAATCCGGGTTTTCAACTTAATCTAGGTTCTTGGAAAAATCTAGCTTCTCAAGAAAACCTAGTTTTTCATGAAAACCTATTTATTTAATTAAAACTAGTTTTACAAGGAAATCTAGTTTTTCAAGATAATCTAGTTTTTTTAAAAGAAAAATCTGGCTTTTTAAGGAAACCTAGTTTTCAAGGAAACGTAGTTATTCTAGGAAATCTAGTTTTTCAGGAAAACCTAGTTATTCAAGGAAATCTATTTTTTCAGGGAAATCTATGCTTAAAAAAATGTACTAGAGGTGATGGATTGATTAATAAAAAAAAAGTGTTTACTGTAGACAGGTGCATGACTGACGGATCCGGACAAACTGGCGAAAGTTCCGCCGCAGAGTCGGTCGACGCAGCTGGAGCCGTCCGTTTGAAGCTCTCGTCCCGTGTCCGTGGCACACGAGATTCCGATCCAGTCACTTGGACACTGCTCCGCCCCTGTCATCGTCCGTTGAGGCTCGGAACTGTTCTGTGACGTGGAGCTGATGGCGAATGCCTCCATTGGCTCCATGGAATCTTTACAGGGAACGTAGACGATGCCGCAGAATCCCTCTTCCGCTCGCACACAAACACTGTACTCCTGCGATGACAGCTGCATCCCGAACTCCATGTTCTCCCCCCGATTGTCCACGCGGGGGTCACCGTAATTGAAGGACTTGATTCGACCGGACATCCCAGTGAAGTACTGAAGGCAGCTGTCGCCAGCTCTGTACTGAGCATTGCACTGGATCTGTGATACCTTGATTCGCCACTTACGCGCGTACGAGTCTCCGGACGTCACTATGTTGATCTTTATATTTCCCGCCGACGGACCCGCGTCGATGTACACTGAAAAAAAAAACATTTTATTAGCCTCGCATTTACTTGCCATTCTACATTTAGTTTCTAAATTTTCCGCCAGGCCACACGACATATAACGTTTTTTCAGAACTACGGTTACTATAATTTTTAAGTATCCTTTCTGTTTAGCTTTTTTTAAATCTGCGAATTTTTGAAAGTTGCGAATGCGATTTAATGCGGGAAATTGAATAACTGCAAATTAATTTAATGACGTGTTTTCGAAAAGTGCGAAATATTCTAAATTACATCTTTTTGAAAAGTGTAAAATGTTCTAATAGTATGTTCCTAAAAAGAGCACAATATTCTAATTACATGTTTTCAAAATGTGCAAACCATTTTAACTGCATGCTATTCAAACAGAGCGAAATTTTATAAGTAACTGTTTTTGCAATTGCAAAATGACCTAATTAAAAATTTTGAAAGTAAGAGAGAACATTTTTGAACATTTTTTAAATTTTAAAAAAATACACGATACATTTTTAGAAACACGTCCATTTTTGATTTCCCGTAATTCCCGTCACTTTGATAACAGAAATGTGTGACATTAAAAAACTTACTGTGTTGACCAGAATTCTCTCCGCAGATCAATGGGACTGGACGGCCGCCTGAGACGACAAAAACATCCGACTCACAAACGTGGTCGACGGGCTCTGGCTGGGCGAGTGTGAATTCTTCAAAATCTAATCTAAAATTTTGAAGAAAGAAAAAACAAAATATAAATAAAATTCAGAATTTTGTCTGACCAAGGATGTCAATTTCTTTCCCTTAATTACCTGTACTGACAGATGTTCGAGTCGACTTTCTGAATGGTGATGGGACACTCAATACTTCCGTCGTATGTTCCCGGCCATTGCGGGTTCATAAAATATGTCACATTCTGATTTGACTCTGTGTCACAGGATTTTTGAACTAAAAAAAAAGGCATTCAAAAAAAAAAATCAAAAAATAAATTTCCTTATGAACTTAAAAAAATTACACGAGTCGGATTAAAACCAAAACTAAAAATATAAAACTCACCAACACAGCAGACACCGAAACCGGCGGCACAAGTCCCGGACGGCGTCCCTCCCAGCTGCATGCATTGATTTCGTGGGTAGCAAGTCCCGTTGGCGACCGTGCCAGAAAGTTCCCCTTGACATGGGGCATTCTGGAGCCTTATCATCATCAGCATTGAAATTACTGCTTAAAAATTAATTCAAAATTCAAAGTCAACATCACAAAAATAAAATCATTTTTAAGCCTATACGCCTTAAAACTTAGAAGCAAATAATTTTTTGTAAAAAAACTTACATTTTGACTGCTTGCTAACTTGCTCTACTTGTCCACTCAGATTCCCTAATTTCTCCGTCTCTTCACTTATTAAGTCCTCCAAATTTAAATTTGCCGAGTTTCCATTTTTTAACTCTTGCGTAGTTTCAGCGGGAAGGGCACTCGTCGTCCTGGAAATAACAATGACGAGTCCAAAAACAAGTCCAAATCCAAATTCGAAAATGACACGTGAAGATTTGGGCCATGTCTTTGCACAGTGGCCAAAATACATGGCTAAGGGACGGATGTGGGAATTGGGATTTGGTTGAGCTTGTGTAGAAGCTCAATTTTTGAAAAAAAAAAAAAAATCCCGTCAACGAATAAAAAATAAAAAAAAAATCTGTGGTGGTTGATGAGTGTGTGTGTGGTGGGAGAGACAGATGATGCGGATGCGGATGAGATGGGCCTCGGAGGTTGGGATGAGACTGAAGAATGTAGCTGAGTGGAAGGCGGTATTTTTATACGCTCTCAATTTTTTTCCAATCTCACTCTATACTTTGTATTCCGTCTGTCTCTCTCTCTCTCTGTGTTGGGAGAATCAAATTGCATTGTCACAGTTGTTGTTGTGTTGTGGATTTGATTGTGGAGTCGTCGTCCCCCTGAGCCTCATCTCCTCCGTTCGCCATTCGCCAGTCGCCATTCGAATTTCCATTAATAACAACACACATTTTGATGATTCGATTCAATTCAATTGAGATGCAAAGTTATTTATGAATGAGCCGCCGCGTTTCTTATCTCTCTGCCGAACTGCGAAAAACATCTGTCCACTTCCCCCCCCCCACCTCCTCACAATAACAAAACAAACAAACAAATCCTCAAATCACAATTTATTCCAAATCCCCAAATATGCAGAGTCCTCAATAAATATTTACACTCTTTTTTTTTTTAATCCGTCTTCTCGGGTTCAAAGGACTCTTCTCACTGATCTACATTTTTAAACTCAAAAAAAAAAAAAAAAGAAAAGAGACACATTTCCCCAGTTTCCTGTCCCCGTCGCCTTCTTTCTCTTTGGACGAATAAATTAAAAACGTGTCACATTTTCCTGTAACACTCACACACACACATATGTAACCGTTTTTTTTTGTAACGTGCAAAAAAGCAAAGCAGCAGTTGTGGTTTTGATGATGTAAATTTGGAATTTAACTCCGCATCTCCTTCCTTCTCAAAGGTGTCAAATCTAAATTCTTGGAAAGGTGTTGTTGCGTGTACGCATTTAATTAACGCTATTTTTCGTATTTTTAAAAGAGTTTTTAATTTGGGGTATTTCACCCGTTTCGGCTTTTTAAGGCGACTATAGCGTTAGAAGCATTTTGCACAGTACGCGCTGGCTTACTATAGTAGGAGATATACCGTTTGTGAAGAAACAAATTGGCTCTTTTCCATTTTTAGCTAAAAACAATATGTACTATCTGCAGAAATATTGAAACATGTCTTGAAAGCATTTAAATAGAATATTTAGTACTTTTCAGAAATATGTACATATAGAATATTTTACAGTTTTCAAAAAGCATGTACCGTAAAGCTCCAAATAGAAACCGGGTCTCCAATAGTGGCCGGGGATTTTCCCATAAGCGGTAATATGTTAATTTTTCCAGCTCAAACTTGACATTTTTAATAGAAGCCGGGGGCTTCTATTTGGAGCTTTACAGTAAATAGAATATTTTGCACATTTTCAAAAACATGGAATTAGAACATTTTGAACTTTTTAAAAAGCATGGAATTAGAAATTTTTGCAACTTTTAAAAAATATGTAAATAGAATATTTTGCACTTTTCAAAACATGTAAATAGAACATTTTGCACATTTTCAAAAACATGGAATTAGAACATTTTGAACTTTTCAAAAAGCATGGAATTAGAAATTTTTCCACCTTTTAAAAAATATGTAAATAGAATATTTTGCACTTTTCAAAACATGTAAATAGAACATTTTGCACATTTTCAAAAACATGGAATTAGAAAATTTTGAACTTTTCAAAAAGCATAATGGAATTAGAAATTTTTGCACCTTTTCAAAAATATGTAAATAGAATATTTTGCACTTTTCAAAAACATGTAAATAGCACATTTTACACTTTTGAAAAACTCGTAATTAACATTGTTCGCATGTTTCTCATTTTGTTTTTATCAGTATGACATAGCTCATTTTGATTGTAGCTTAAATTGGATATGGGTCATTTTGGTTCTTCACACACGATACTTGGAACTGTCCCAGTTGAGCAGAGGGCTAATTTATGACATTTGTAAATCATATGAAATGAGTCAAAACGGATGCATTGAAATTGTACAAATTGTTATTTGATTTGGCGTGTGGAATAGTGGCAGCTTTAGGCGACTCGAGACGGAAAGTTTGGCTGCAGAAAATGCTGAAATTGTGAAAGGGTAGAAATGTGTCAAACTGTGGACGTGTTCATGTCCCGTTTTGCTTTTGCCTTGACATTGGACGTTGACTGGTCCTTTGACGCCACTGCACTGCCACTGCCACCAAGACGATGAACTCACGAGCGGCAAAAAAAAGGAGAGACATTGAGGCGTATGTACAAAAAAAGAATGTTATCAAAATAAAAAAAAAAGTGGCGTGTAGAGTGTGGAGAGTGGGGCTGTGAGGCATACGTAAAAGTGGACGAGGAACTGACTTTGTGATTTGTTGTGGTGGCTGCTGCTGCTGTTGTTGGTGGTGGAGACAATGGACTCATGATGGAGATGCGATGGCAATTGAATTTCCATTCCACGACTCACCATGAGATTCGGTTCTCGTGATCAGATGATTAAAATGATTGAAATTGAATTGAATGGAATTAAATGGGAAGTGGGTCAGTGAGCGGACAAGAAAAGAGACAGACGTCGGACACTCGCATCTCTACGTACAATCGCAGCCTCCATCAGTTCTCCCTTATTTACACTCCACGTCTCACGAGGGACATTTCCGCTCCTTTTCTACTCCCATATCAAAAGCCATCTGCCCAACACGTAGAATTCTTTTCCACCATTTTCTCAGTCACCCTTTGTTCACATTCAACGCTCGTAGGAGTGAACCAAAAATCGCGATAGTAAAAGATTGTCTTGTAATTTCTGTCCACTAGAAAACGGAACATTTTCTTGTGGGATTTTTCATGGGATTTCAAAGTAAGGAGCTCCACAGCCAGCTTTCAAATTTAAGATGGAAGGCATTTAAAACATTTTCAATTTTCAGTTAACAAAATATACAAATGTTTTTGGAAATTATTGTAGAACTAACGTTTTAATTGAATAAACAAAGTAGTAAGAAGAGGGAAAAATGGTTTAGGGACATCTGCTACTTGGACATATGCTAAGTCCGTTAACAGGACATTTGCAAAGCCGAAATTTGCTACACAAACTTTTGCTACCCGAATATTTGATGTCCAGACATTTGCTACCCTGAAATTTGCTGGTGAGTAGAAAATGTCCGGACAGCAAATGTTTGGGTAGCAACAGCTCCTGTAGCACATTTCTGGACCACAAAAGTCAGGAAAGAAATTTCCCGGGTAGCAAATGTTTGGATAGTATAAGTACAAGTATAGGAAATTTTCGGGCAGCAAAAGTCAGGGTAGCAACTGTCCTGGTACCAAATATCCGGGTAGAAAATGTTTGCGTACAAAATGTCCGGGCAGCAATACTACGGGTAGTAATTGTCCAAGTAGCAGATATTTCGGTAGCATATGTCTGAGTAGCAAATTTCCGGGTAGAAAATGTTTCGGTAGCATATTTTCGGGTAGCAAATGACCTGGTTGCAAATGTTCGGGTAGCAAATGCTTTGGTAAGAAAATTCGGGTTACAGATGTTCGGGTAGCAAATGCTTTGGTAGGAAAATCCGGGTTACAAATGTTCGGGTAGAAATGTCCGGGTAGAAAACCTCCGAGTAGCAAATGTCCGGTTAGCATCCGGGTAGCAAATGACCAGGTTGCAAATGTTCAGGTAGGAAATATTCGGGTTGCAAATGTTCAGGTAGCAAATCTCCGGGTGGCAAATTTCCGGGTAGAAAATGTTTCGGTAGCATATTTTCGGGTAGCAAATGACCGGGTTGCAAATGTTCGGGTAGCAAATGCTTTGGTAGGAAAATCCGGGTTACAAATGTTCGGGTAGCAAATGTCCGGGTAGAAAACCTCCGAGTAGCAAATGTCCGGTTAGCATCCGGGTAGCAAATGAGCAGGTTGCAAATGTTCAGGTAGGAAATATTCGGGTTGCAAATGTTCGGGTAGCAAATCTCCGGGTAGCAAATGTCCGGGTAGGAAATATCCGGGTTGTAAATGTCCATATACCGTGAAAAATAGTTGTGTGGTGGAATTAGCTACGAAGCTTCCCTTGGGAGTTCTCGTCTCGAAGATTCGAACACTGTTTCTTTCATTTGGCGCATTGGGAACATGTTACAAAGATACGAGAAAGTTATTCATAACAATGATGCTCATCTCTCTCTCCTCTCAATCAAATCAAAACATTCCAAGATGCTCATTGAGACCCTCACAGGGGTTTTTTTTATTTGAGCCTTGTGAATGTTGAGCCTCTGTTATTTTGGTCGTTGAGTGACTCGATTTATTTTGAGCCGAGACATTCTTGGATTTTGATGGATGGGATTAATCTCGACCTGACCTATTCCTCAATTCCTCACTGACCTCCTATTCCATCTCCACTCTCCATCTCAACAATCGCCTCTCGTCAGTCTCATCCACCCAGCACAGTCAAACAATCGAGTGGAGCCTCAGTGAACCAGCACTTCTAATGTCAACTGCTCATTTCAATTCAAAAATTCAATCCCTTGTTTTCATTTAGTTGTACAACGGGAAGGACGGACGGTGTAGCTGGATAATTAATTGTATTCACGGCCCGAAATTAATTACAGGGATTTAGCTAAATTAAACTCCGCAGTTGTGTGTTGCGTCATCCAATTAATTTAATGCCCAGTGTCCAGCACCTGATTTTAATCACAGTTACATCCTCATTTCATTCAGTCAATTCGCTCATAAGGACCACGCGTCCCAAATTAAACTTTTCTACTTTTCCCAGACTCAATGGCAGCAACTGTGTGAGCCTCAATGAAAACATAGCGATCGAATTCCATCCTACTCTGATGAATAGTTGAACATTACAAAAACCAAATTCAACAATACTAATAAGGGCAAGGGATCGTCCACAAATGATGTCATCCGTAGGGTCAATAAGTCTACACTCATATGGCGTCCCGTGTTAAAGATATAGTCATTCACGCAAAAGTTAAGCTGGTGACAGGGCGACCTAAAAATGTGGATTTTTCTATGACTTCATTTATGGACGACCCCTAAGATTATTTTTAAATTGAACATTGGAGCACTCTAAACCTCCAGCAGATGAGGCGATGAAACTATGACAAAGAAATAAAATATTCCAACAGATTTCTACAAGAGCTCTGGGCCACTCGACTCGGCTCATTAAACACGGAGATATTTCCTGAATTAATTACGCGACACATTGACACACTCTCCAGTTTTGTCAGTTCTCTGCTCGGAACTGAAGGGATTTCCATAAATTATGTCAGTGGTAGCTTCAGTGGGTCTGTTGTCTGGCATTCTGGCATTGATGACAAGCCATGTTAAAGATAGCCGTTCACGCAGGGCCGGGGCCGGACGAAGAAAATGCTTTTAGGCAGTAATTTGTTTCCATACAAAAACCACCATTTCGGGGTTTTTATTGATGGTTTTCTTTGGTAGAGCAAAATGTTGTATTTACATGTTTTAGAAAAGTGCAAAATGTTCCATTTACTTGATTCACAGAAAATTGGAAAATGTTCTATTTGCATTTTTTGAGAAAAGTGGAAAATGTCTTCTATTTACATGTTTTTGAAATGCACAAAGATTTTTTTTTCATGTTTTTGAAATTTACAAAAAAATTTATTTTGCATGTTTTTTGAACAGTTAAAATATTTTATTTTACATATTTTTGAAAAGTGCTCAATGTTCTATTTACATGTTTTGAGAAAAGTGCAAAATCCTTTATTTCCATGTTTTGAGAAAGGTGTTAATTATTTTATTTCCATGTTTTTGAAATATACAAAAAAATTTATTTTGCATGTTTTAAAAAAGTCTCAATATTTTATTATACATATTTTTGAAAAGTGCAAAATTTTCCATTTACAAATGTTTTGAAAAAATTCAAGGAGCGGGGGCTGCCTGCGCCGCCTGCGCTCGCCGCATTATCCGGCCCTGCGTCCACGCAATGTCAAAGCGATGACAAGGGGTCATAAAATAGTGATAATTTCCCTCACATCATTTATGGACCATCCCTAACCAAATCGAATATTCAAACTAAATATATGATGTAGACAACTGTGTCATATTTGTTTCTTATGCGTGATCAGTGTTTAGGAAAATCCAGACCATTACTCCAAGTCCACGCACATTTTATTTCCACACACAAAAAATCAGAAGACAAGTCCACATTTGAAACGCTACTAATTTGATACTGCTACATGTGACAAGCTCAATTTGCACTCTGGAGATGCCATATAAAAATTAATCTGATCTGGAGATGGAGAGGAGTGGGGGGGGGGGGTGAGGAAATGTCACTTTACAGCCTTCGTTCAGTTGCACTATGAATTGAAATTAAAATTGAGGGAGTGAGTGTTTGGTGGTGGAGTGGTGCTGGGGCCGGCGTCGGGACGGAGACGTGACCGCAAAAGGATGCGGATTAACTCCACAATCTTTACAACACCCCACTTTCCTTTTTATTGTCTCGGATTTGAAGAGGAATTGGCGGAATTGGACGGAGATATCGCGCTCCCGGGATTAATTCCAAATATTTATTGTGTATTCAAATATCCAAAATTTGCTTTTTATGACAGGAACACGAGGGACGTCTGGACGAGGGGTCTCCCATAAATGACGTACACTTTTTTTTTTTTTTTTTACTTTTTTACTTATCGCAATCATCCCTGCTTCACAGAACTGGATAATGCGGCGAGCGCAGACAGTCCACGCGGCTTGAATTTTCAAAAAAGTGTAAATGGAACATTTTGCACTTTTCAAAAACGTGTGAAATAAAATATTTTGAATTTTCAAAAACATGTAAATAGAACATTTCGCACATTTCAAAAATGTATGAAATAAAATATTTTGAATTTTCAAAAACATGTAAATAGAACATTTTGCACTTTTAAAAAATGTGTGAAATAAAATATTTTGAATTTTCAAAAACATGTAAATAAAACATTTTGCACTTTTCAAAAACGTGTGAAATAAAATATTTTGAATTTTCAAAAACATGTAAATAGAACATTTTGCACTTTTAAAAAATGTGTGAAATAAAATATTTTGAATTTTCAAAAACATGTAAATAGAACATTTTGCACTTTTAAAAAATGTGTGAAATAAAATATTTTGAATTTTCAAAAACATGTAAATAAAACATTTTGCACTTTTCAAAAACGTGTGAAATAAAATATTTTGAATTTTCAAAAACATGTAAATAGAACATTTTGCACTTTTAAAAAATGTGTGAAATAAAATATTTTGAATTTTCAAAAACATGTAAATAAAACATTTCGCACATTTCAAAAACATGGAAATAAATTATTTTCGACTTTTCTCAAAAAATGTGTATAGAACATTGAGCCCTTTTCTGAATCAAGTAAAAAGAACATTTTTCACTTTTCCAAAACATGTAAATACAACATTTTGCTTTACTAAAAAGAAAATCATTAATAAAATCAAAATGGTGGTTTTTGTATGAAAACAAATGGCTGCCTAAAAGTAATTCCTTCGTCCAGCTCCGGCCCTGCTGCTCCAGCTTTAACTTGAGCATTTTGTAAATCTTTTGACGTCATTTATGGGAGACCCTCTACACTTCTTTTCATTGTTTCTGTCTCCCATACTCCCATTTGAGTTGTACACGACATGACATGTGCTACAACTGCAGCTTCCACATTGTCTTTCTAGGCCACTGATTTGATTAAATAATTACTACGAAATGAATAATTGCCCCCCCCCCTTCTTGAATGGACTTAAAGCATTTGGATTAATAAAATAAAATGTGCAAATTAAGGATTAGAAATAACATGGGTTAAATTAAGGAATAATATCGTGTGATTAGTTGTTGGCAATTTCCTAATTTACTTTGTTTGCTTGTTTTCCTGTTGGTATTTTGGTAAATTGATTTGGATGAATTTGGGATGGGAGAAGGAGATGAATTAGTCAAGGTCATGTGTCTATGTGTGTTGCAGGTGGGGCTCATTTTGTTGACTAACGCTATCGCCCACTCCTTCCCAACATTTTTACCTTTAATCTAATCTCCTGCTGCTCTGTCGGGATAATGCTCCTCGCTCCCTGTACTTTAAATCCCCACGAGATAAGACTCGGACGGATGACACTTGAATTGGACGAGCTTTCATCTCGGGGTTTACAGTCTATGCAAACACTTTATTATTTAATTCAATTATATCAATCAACAGCATCTCCAAATCTCATAATCTCCACCACACAATACGAGGCATTTTTTTACATTTTGATCAATTTTGCCAAGCCATTCATCTCTCTAACGTTAAGGGGTCGTCCATGAATGATGTCATCCAAAATATCTCCATTTCTAGGACCCTGTCATGTGCTTAAACATTGCGTAAATGGCCATCTCTAACATATGGGATGCCATCAATATCCAAGTAGACCCAATGACATCATTTATGGACGATCCTTAATTAGCAGCAGCAGTGGCGAGTCATCCATTTTTTTATATCTACCACGGTCAACCACTATACGCTCCTACTTAATTATCTGTACTGTACGTAGGTACTTTATTAAAACTGTTATTAGAAACACTCAGGGTCGTCCATAAGTGACGTCAGTGAATTCAGTCCCATGCACGGAAACCCCCTCCCACCCCTCAAGGACTATAAAATCATAAGTGAACCTCTCCAGTAAAGACTTGACCTGCCCCCCCCCCCCTACCTTTCCGCTTCATTTTCCTTAAGTAGTTTGTAGACGACCCCCTAAGTAGCAATCCTGGAGGACGTATAATATGGCATGTTTGGTGTAGTAGTGAATGAAACACATTTTTGTGATTTGGAAATCTCGGTGCAGGTCCATCGTTCTAAATGAGTGTAATCAGGGACAAGGATAGAGACTCGCCATCCGCACATGAAATTATTTCGCACATTTGCAAGACTCTAAATGGACCTGGACGAGAGTTTAATCCTTCAATTAACACATTTTCATTCTACATAATTATTGAACAATTGCATTTTTCAACGTATTTTTTTTCATTCACTTTCAAGCGTCCAGTCGCATGGAGCAGAAGTCTTTTGTGCACCAGTCTCACGTCCTTTGTCTCCCACTTTATTTCCCGCACTCCTCATCTACGTTACGTCAACGTCTGTCCGCTCAATAATTTTCTCAAAATTATTCTTTTGTTTTGGAAATTACTGAAAAGCAAAAAATACGAAAATACTCGTCAGCCGGATGACGTCACGGAAATTCCCACAAGAAAAATCGAGTGAAAAAAAAATGGGCGGTTTTGTTAAAAGTTGAAGAGGTGGAAATTAAATGGAATAAATAAATAATCAAAATAAAAACAAAGTGGTGAGTTTAAATTATGTATTGACGAGTGTTTTTGCAAATGTGTCGCTCATGTTTAAAATTTGCGGAAATTATTTAAAGTGCTTTTTGAATTAATGTGAGAATTAAATTTTCGTTCCCAGTAGACTATACGTACGCAGTTAGGAGAATAGTGCAGTTGAACTGAGCGGAAGACGGAAAGTGAGTTCACTACGTTGCGTGCATATTTGATTTTTGAATCGTGATTCCGTGTCTCAAAACCCGGGTTTCGGTCAGGGTTCCGATTACATCTCTGGAGGGAGTGTGTGGTGGTGGCGTGTGGGATAATAACCGCAATGTGGGATATGGGGAGGGTTTCCGGGGATTATTTTTGAGTTACAAGACGAGTTAAAAGGACGCGTGCGGTTCCCCCCGCAGTTTTCATGTGTGTGTTCAAAACAAAACTAGAAACTATTTCAAAACTGGAGCCTATGGGACTTGGTCACGAGGAATATTTATTTCAAATTGTGCCACATGAAGAAACTAAAGAAACCATTTATTTTTATTTCCTAGTAAAACAGTTTTTCATTTTTACACCAAAAGTCTCGTTTGTGGATGTAAGTATTTCAGTCTCCTCTTTTCTAAATTTTTAAACACGTGGATACTGTGCTATTGCCATTTTCAAAAACAACGGAAATTCGATAATACTGAAATGATATTCCATTCTGCACTTTATAAACAACGTAAATAATGCGTTTTGCACCTTCACAAAGTGCAAATAGTGTTTTCTGCACTTTATAAACAACGTAAATAATGCGTTTTGCACCTTCAAGAAAGTGCAAATAGTGTTTGCTGCACTTTATAAACAGCGTTAATAATACATTTTGCACCTTCACAAAGTGCGATTAGTGTTTTCTGCACTTTATAAATAACGTAAATAAATTTAAATAATACATTTTGCACCTTCACAAAGTGCAAATAGTGTTTCCTGCACTTTTTAAACAACGTAAATAATACATTTTGCACCTTCAAAAATGTGCAAATAGTGTTTTTTGCACTTTATAAACAGTGCGAATAACACGTTTTGTTCAATCAAAAAAGTGTAAGTAGTGTTTTTGCAATTTCTAATAACAGCGTAAATAGCAGACCGTTTTGCAAGTCATTTGTGAACTACCCCCAACGTTCAGATTAGAAAAGGAATATTTGAACTTTTTGTAGTTTTTTTTTCTTGATCCCTTTCCCACCCTTAACTCCGTGTCATCTTCTTTCTTATTGAGAATTCAACACCAGAATTTTGAGCATAATTTATTGTGTTTACGTAGCGGTTTACCGGTTCGGTACCGGTACCGGTACCGGTACCGGACCGGTACCGGTTTGGATACGGATTTGAATTCCCGAATCCTTGAGGATTTTATTAAGTCAGTTGAGAAATGTGAATGGAGTGTTTTGAATTTTCTCCATCGTTGAAGCGGAAATGCACTTGACCTTCGCCGTCTAAGAATAGGAGAGCAGCGGCTTAGCTGGAGCTTCGTAAGCTCCGCTTGAGTTGTTGTTGTTGTTGTTGTTGTTGTAGTTTGTGTGAAGGGAAAATGCATAACATTTGAAAGTTGAGGTAATGGTGAAAGATTAAAGTCTTTTCCTTCTTCCTTCTTCAAACTTGAAAGTCGACAAGTGTTTGCCAAAATATTTTCTCTCTGTATATTTATTTGATTAAATCTTTTTTTTTAACTCTTCAATAAACTTTGGAAATGAGTCCAATTTTGAAAATCGTTAAAATATTTAATTATTTGTTTTTTTACAAGTTTTTGTACATGTTGGAAATTTTAAAATGAAAGGAATCATTGTATATTGGCATTTGACGCATTTGACAATTTTACTACGAATTTCTCATGGGAACTTTTTCAATTTTTCACTATGACCGCGCCGCATTAAATTCAATAAAAAAACAAATCGTCAGGGAAGAGGCAAATCTGACTATCTCCTTTTGGTGCTAAAAGCGAAACTGACTATTACCATTTTTTGCTAAAAGCGAAAATGACTATCTCCATTTTTCTCGAAATACCATTAAAAGGAGGCAAAAAAACTACATGTGCCAATGCAGCATGTTATTAAGCATACGTTGTTGTTAAGGGGTCGTCCATAAATGACGTCAAAAAAATTATTGCTCTTTAAGAACCCACCTTCTCTCAAAAAATTGGGAGAATTTTCAATACTAGATCCAGGAGCGTAATCATTTACTGGTTTATTGCTATTTATCATCTGACTGAAAGCAAGCTTACTAACTACACAGTTGCTTTGATTAAAATGAAGCGGGATTGATCACATTGTTAGTGACAGGCACCATGAATAAACAAATAAATATTTCACGTGACAGAAATTTAATTACATGTTAAATATTAAAATTCTATCACATTCGTTTTTCAATTACTACAACATTTAACTAAAGGTATTAGTCCATTATTACAATTCCCACTGAAAACTAAACCGAAATGATAAATAAATAAAGAAAGGAGTAGTCACTAGAAAACCACTAGCATTAACAATAAACACTCGTTAAGTGGAAAACGATAATCTTAGGTCAGTCAGTAAAAGGTTGACACATTGATTTAAATTACCAAAAGCTAATGATACAATCAAATTAATAGCTAAAAATTTTAAGATTGTAATACTTATAATGGGTTGTCTATAAATGATGTCACACTTAGCGTGTGTGGGTTTTGTCTAGTATTTATGACACGCCTTGTTACAGCTGAGCTGTTATAATGGGAACAGGTTGGTTCTTAAAGAGCAATAATTTTTGTGGCGTCATTTATGGACAACCCTTTTACAACAACGTATGCTTTATAACATGCTGCATTGGAACATAATTTTTTTTCCTCCAGATTTTTTGAGAGTAGGTGGGTTCTCAAAGAGCAATAATTTTTGTGACGTCATTTATGGACGACCCCTTAACAACAACGTATGCTTAATAACATGCTGCATTGGCACATGTAGTTTTTTTGCCTCCTTTTAATGGTATTTTGAGAAAAATGGAGATAGTCATTTTCGCTTGTAGCAAAAAATTGTAATAGTCAGTTTCGCTTTTAGCACCAAAAGGAGATAGTCAGATTTGCCTCTTCCCTGACGAAATAAGGAAACATAACTTTTGAAGGTAACGGAAAGGTAACCGGGCAACAGAATTTGTAAAGTTAAGTAACTTGTTTTTTAAAGTTGCTCCGTTTTCTCGTTTTTCTTTTGTCAAAATTTTGAATGATTTTTTCCGAATTTGTTGAAGTGACAGTTATGAGGAAATACGTTATACTTGTGGAGCTCAACTTCCCCGTAAAATTCACTCAACCTTTTTGATCTTTCTTTAGACCATCTCTGTCGCTCTTCGTCCCTAATGACGGTTTCCAGTGTATGGGAGGGGAGGGGGGAGAGTTTTCTTGTAAATTTTAATCAAGCGTTTTTAAAGCATGCAAAATCACCTTGGCGCGTGTTTTTAAAAAGTGCAAAATGTTCTAATTACATCTTTTTGAAAAGTGCAAAATGTTCTAATTACATCTTTTTGAAAAGTGCAAAATGTTCTAATTACATCTTTTTGAAAAGTGCAAAATGTTCTAATTACATCTTTTTGAAAAGTGCAAAATGTTCTAATTACATCTTTTTGAAAAGTGCAAAATGTTCTAATTACATCTTTTTGAAAAGTGCAAAATGTTCTAATTACATCTTTTTGAAAAGTGCAAAATGTTCTAATTACATCTTTTTGAAAAGTGCAAAATGTTCTAATTACATCTTTTTGAAAAGTGCAAAATGTTCTAATTACATCTTTTTGAAAAGTGCACAATGTTCTAATTACATCTTTTTGAAAAGTGCAAAATGTTCTAATTACATCTTTTTGAAAAGTGCAAAATGTTCTAATTACATCTTTTTGAAAAGTGCAAAATGTTCTAATTACATCTTTTTGAAAAGTGCAAAATGTTCTAATTACATCTTTTTGAAAAGTGCAAAATGTTCTAATTACATCTTTTTGAAAAGTGCAAAATGTTCTAATTACATCTTTTTGAAAAGTGCAAAATGTTCTAATTACATCTTTTTGAAAAGTGCAAAATGTTCTAATTACATCTTTTTGAAAAGTGCAAAATGTTCTAATTACATCTTTTTGAAAAGTGCAAAATGTTCTAATTACATCTTTTTGAAAAGTGCAAAATGTTCTAATTACATCTTTTTGAAAAGTGCACAATGTTCTAATTACATCTTTTTGAAAAGTGCAAAATGTTCTAATTACATCTTTTTGAAAAGTGCAAAATGTTCTAATTACATCTTTTTGAAAAGTGCACAATGTTCTAATTACATCTTTTTGAAAAGTGCAAAATGTTCTAATTACATCTTTTTGAAAAGTGCACAATGTTCTAATTACATCTTTTTGAAAAGTGCAAAATGTTCTAATTACATCTTTTTGAAAAGTGCACAATGTTCTAATTACATCTTTTTGAAAAGTGCAAAATGTTCTAATTACATCTTTTTGAAAAGTGCACAATGTTCTAATTACATCTTTTTGAAAAGTGCAAAATGTTCTAATTACATCTTTTTGAAAAGTGCACAATGTTCTAATTACATCTTTTTGAAAAGTGCAAAATGTTCTAATTACATCTTTTTGAAAAGTGCAAAATGTTCTAATTACATAATTTTGAAAAGTGCACAATGTTCTAATTACATCTTTTTGAAAAGTGCAAAATGTTCTAATTACATCTTTTTGAAAAGTGCAAAATGTTCTAATTACATCTTTTTGAAAAGTGCAAAATGTTCTAATTACATAATTTTGAAAAGTGCAAAATGTTTTATTGACATCTTTTTGAAAAGTGCAAAATGTTCTAATTACATCTTTTTGAAAAGTTCAAAATGTTCTAATTACACCATTTTGAAAAGTACAAAATGTTCTAATTACATCATTTTGAAAAGTTCAACATGTTCTGTTTACATCATTTTGAAAAGTGCAAAATGTTCTATTTGCATATTTTAGAAAAGTTCAAAATGTTCTGTTTACACCATTTTGAAAATTGCAAAATGTTCCATGTACATTTTTGTTTGAAAATTGCAATACTTCAAATTCACAAAATGTTCTATTTAGATATTTGTGAAATGTTCTAATTACAGTAATTGCCTAATTGCTTTTCCATGGGTTTAATTGTACGTAGACGTTTTTGAGATTAGGATTTTTCCAAACATTATACAGATTTGGATTCGTGTTTTTTGTGGATTAAAAAAAGTCAACAGAATTGCTAGGATTTTGGGGAAGTGTAAACAGGGGAAAGAACAAGAATAAGAATTGTAAATTGAGGGAATTAATAAAACATGATAAAATAGAGAAGACGTGCTTTGCATTTGTTGACATGGGGGGTACAGTAGTAGCTACATACTGCTGTTGTTGTTGTTGTTGGCAGTCGAAGAGACTCGTTGTCGTTGTTGTTGTACAGTGTCTTGTATTCCTTATTGGGTTTTGGAGTAGGTGATGCATAAATGACGGGACGAAATCTTGAAACTCCATAATTCACTCACAACCCCAAACAAAAATCCATTCGCGGCCTTTTTCTCAGTTTTCGTTTTCACTCCTTTCCACGTGGCTTACGAAAAAAAGAGGCTCCTTTCTTGGCGCTGTTCACTCAGCCATCTTGTTCCCTCCTTTTGAATTCACAATAAATTTCAATCAACCTCGCAATAATCGCCTTCCTCCAAAACTGTACACCATCCACACAAAAATCCAAAATAAATTTCCACTATTTTCTTTATTTGAAGACACTTTTTAAACCTTCTTTCCTCTCGTCAGGGCGGAATAATGCGGCGAGCGCAGGCAGCCCCCGCTTCTTTAATTTTCAAAAAAACATGTAGATGGAACATTGAGCACTTTTCAAAAATATGTAAAAACGAATATTCTGACTTTTCAAAAACATGCAAATAAATTCTTTTGTACATTTCAAAAACATGGAAATAAAACATTTTCCACTTTTCTCAAAACATGTAAATAGATCATTTTGGACTTTTCTGAATCAAGTAATCAAGCAAAAAGAACATTCTGCACTTTTCTAAAACATATAGAACATTCTGCACTTTTCAAAATTATGTAATTACAATATTATGCACTTTTAAAAAACACGTAAAATGAACATTCTGCACTTTTCTAAAACATATAGAACATTCTGCACTTTTCAAAATTATGTAATTACAATGTTTTGCACTTTTAAAAAACACGTAAAAAGAACATTTTGCACTTTTCAAAAACACGTAAAAAGAACATTTTGCACTTTTCAAAAACACGTAAAAAGAACATTTTGCACTTTTCAAAAACACGTAAAAAGAACATTTTGCACTTTTCAAAAACACGTAAAAAGAACATTTTGCACTTTTCAAAAACACGTAAAAAGAACATTTTGCACTTTTCAAAAACACGTAAAAAGAACATTTTGCACTTTTCAAAAACACGTAAAAAGAACATTTTGCACTTTTCAAAAACACGTAAAAAGAACATTTTGCACTTTTCAAAAACACGTAAAAAGAACATTTTGCACTTTTCAAAAACACGTAAAAAGAACATTTTGCACTTTTCAAAAACACGTAAAAAGAACATTTTGCACTTTTCAAAAACACGTAAAAAGAACATTTTGCACTTTTCAAAAACACGTAAAAAGAACATTTTGCACTTTTCAAAAACACGTAAAAAGAACATTTTGCACTTTTCAAAAACACGTAAAAAGAACATTTTGCACTTTTCAAAAACACGTAAAAAGAACATTTTGGACTTTTCTAAAACATGCAAACACAACATTATGCTTCACTAAAGAAAACCATCAATAAAATCAAAATAGTTTTTTTTGTGTGGAAACAAATTGCTGCCTAAATCCAATTCCTTCTTCCTTCCCTGCCTCTCGTCTCCTTTTCCGAAACATAAAGTCCAGCCTAATGTCCGCCGGAGCCGGACATTGAACGCGGTTGGATTATAATTGTGAGGGAATCCCCATAGCAACGCTCCTCTCTCCCTTTTCACGTGTAGTCAACTGCGTTGCGGGATTCCTTTTTTATCGTCTTCATCAAAAGACGACAAATAAGAAATTCACGTGGAATCACAAAATTTAGACAATCTTTATTCATGGAGAATCTCCGCATTGAGCAGATTGAGCTACAGCTAGTTTTAAAACCCGTTATTACCCGTTTCTGCATTTTATGCATGCAAGTTTGTAGAGATCATGTCTTGCAGGGCCGGACGCAGGAATTGGTTATAGGCAGGCAGCAATTTGTTTCCATGCAAAAACCAACATTTTGATTTTGTTGGTGGTTTTCTTTGGTGAAGCAAAATGCTGTATTTAAATGTTTCAGAAAAAAGCCTAATGTTCTATTTACGTGTTTTGAGAAAAGTGTAAAATATTTTATTTCCATGTTTTTCAAATGTACAAAAAAATGTATTTGCATGTTTTTGAAAAAACAAAATGTGTTTTTTTAAAAATATTTTTGAAAATTACAAAATTTTCTATTTTCATGTTTTTGAAAAGTGAAAAATGTTCTTTTTACTTGATTCAGAAAAGTGTAAAATGTTCCATTTACATGTTTTGAAAAAAGTGGAAAATGTTTTATTTCCATGTTTTTGAAATGTACTAAAAAAAATTTATTTGCATGTTTTTGAAAAGTCAAAATGTTTTTAAAAAAATATTTTTGCAAATTTCAAAATGTGCCATTTACATGTTTTGAGAAAATGTAAGGAGCGGGGGCTGGGCTGCCTGCGCTTGCCGCATTATCCCACCCTCATTTCTTTTGCATTTTAACAGTAGTGCAGATATCCTTGAGAATCTTGTTCTCATCTTAATCTTGATGCAGCACATGTTGCTTGACTGACCTAATGAAACGATTCCCTAATAAAATTTCCAATTTGTGCTCCGCACATCTCCGAGACGCTTGGAAAATAATTAGTTTTCTTGTCAATATTGAAATAATTTGAGACGCCGTGGAAGTGGACTCGTTCTCCGCCTCGCCTTCGTTTTCGTTCTCAAGGAATGGACACGTTGTCGCCTCTGTAAACGGAGTGCTAAGTGTGTTACAATTAGCGTGGAGAGTGGAAATGGAGGCCGAGCCCAGGAACTCCGTCTCCTCCCGTTTAATTACTCCATCTTCAGCCCGTCCTCTCAGCCCACGGTCACGGTGTCAAGATGGAGATGCGGAGAGAGATAATACAAAGATGCGGGGCAAGAGATGCGGAGAGATGAGAATGTGAACAAGAACAAGAAAAATAAAGAAGCTTAACAACTGAAGGACTCAGCACTCGGAAAGCTAATTTTTTCTGAGGGTATCCGGGCATTTCTATAAAGCCTCCTTCATATTCCTCTCTCTCTCTCTCTCTCCCGGGCATTCCCCCACTTTTTGTATTCCGCACACATCCCACAAGAAACTCATCCCCCGTCAGAAAAATAAAATTACAACAACAACAGCAACAGCAGCAACAAGAGAGAGAACAAGACTCACAATCAGAAACGTGAATTGTCAAAGTCAAAAAGGAAACTACTACCCGGGAATTTCATCATTTTATACACAAAACTTCATTTCCAGTCTCCCTCCGAATTTCGGGAATTTACCCATTTTCTCAGTCTGAGAGTTGCTGTAAGTGGGATCGAGTCATCACTGTGGGGCCATCCGGGTATTTATCAACTCATCATTTGTATTCCTCCCTCAGCTCCACGTCCCTCAACAACACCCAACCAACACAAAACGGAGTACATCTTCTCAAAACCCGATTTTCACTCCCCTACTACCCGCTTTTCACATTTCGGTTTACTTCTCTTCCCATTCAAACACTATCAAAAACAATACATCTTTTCAGCTTATAGCGCTAAATTCTACACCAAACTAATCAAATCCCGTCAAAATTGAGAAAAAACCGAAAAAACCGAAAAAACCGAGAAAAAACCGAAAACTCCGAAAATCGATAAAACCTTACAGAACATTTACAACATTTGAAATTGAAACTAAACCACTTCAAAATCAAACAAAAAACTAAAATCCCGCTGAAAATATTCTAAAAAACCGAAAAAATAAAAACTCCGAGAAAAAACATAACTCAAATAATACCTATAAAACTCCGAAATCCCTGAAAACCATAAAACACGAGTATTGCCTAAAATAGAAATAAAAACTTTGATAACAACAAAAAAACCGAAAACCCGAAAAACCGAAAAACCGAAAAATCCAAAAACCCCGACAAAATCCGAAACCTATCCCAATGATAACTGTGTAAGTAACTGGAAAGGCTTTTGAAGAGTGATAAAAGTGGAAATGAGAGTGGAAAGTGTTCACGTGACAAATCCTTTTGTGTCCCGCCGTAAAACCTTTTGTTATCAATTTTGAATTTTCCAACGAAATCTCTTCCGCTTTTTGGAATCTTCCCACCAATAAATTGACTTTAAATAAATTGAAAAATTCTTGTTCCCCCGCTCCAAATTTTATGATGACAATGAAACTAATGCAGAAATAATTGAGGTTGGAATTTGTGAGTGGAAATAATGTGAAGAGTGACACGATATAAAGTCGTAAAACAGAGATTCACTTGTTTGAAATTGAAAGAGTGACTCCGACGACGCTGAGCCTATGACCTTGAGCATTGCTTTTTGTGTTGAGTGAGTGACTCATTTTTGATAATTTGTTTGTGATTTCGTCTGTCTCCTATAAACTACGCATTCCGTCGCCTTCGGTTTCCTCCCTTCAATTAAAATCTTGGTCAAATTGGAAACATCAAATTTGAAAAAGGATACACTGCCAGTAATTGCAAACAGAGGATGGTTTAAACTTAAGGTAAGTGCCTCACATTCAAAACTTTCTTTGCATTCAAATCAGCGGCGGATCTAGAGATACTTTTTAGGGTGGGCAATGCATTGTGAGTGAGGAATCAAAATCGCTCATTTCCAATTTAAGCTACAATTAAAATCAACTATGTTGAATAAACAGAATGAGATACATGCGCAAAATGTTAAATAAAGGATTTCGAAAAGTGCAAAAGATGTTCTATTTATGAGTAATTTATAATTTTGAAAGTATTCATTTTACATGTTTTTGAAAAGTGCAAAATATGCTGTTTGCGTATTTTTGAAGCGAGTAAAGTGTTTTGTTTACATGCTATCAAAAAAGTGCAAAATGTTCTATTTACATGGTTTTCGAAAAGTGCAAAACGTTCTGTTTACATAATTTTGAAAAGTGCAAAATATTCGTATTAAAAGTATTTTGAAAAGTGCAAAACGTTCTATTTACATGGTTTTCGAAAAGTGCAAAACGTTCTGTTTACATAATTTTGAAAAGTGCAAAATATTCGTATTAAAAGTATTTTGAAAAGTGCAAAACGTTCTATTGAGAGAACGTAAATATTTATTTACAACTGACGTTACAATAACGTTTGCCATTAAGACACAGTAAGAACAATATACATTTTTAGGAAAATTAAAAAACTTTAGATTAATTGTAGAAACTGTTTTTTAGAATTTGTTACTTTTTTTAAAACTAGCTATTACATAAGTTTATATTATATAAATGATTATGGGCAATTCGACAAGAGCCGCGGATAGTAGCAATCACGATTTCCTTTATCATGGTTGAAGGAAGTCGCATATCTTTTCGAAATGATTCAAAAAATGCAGGAATTGAGCCACGAGCACCTACTAGGAGACCAACAACTTGTAACTTCTTAAGTTGATATTTTTCCAAAAAGTAAGGAATACAGGGATTATAGTGAGCTTGTTTTTCAATGTTAACCTCTTCCGCCTCACCTAAATTTTGCTCCATACGTATAGTAGGATCCAGAATATATCCAGTCTTGGACTCCGTTCGCCAACATATAATGTCCACACGTTTAGAAGCACCATCTGTTACTTCCTCAAAAACATTCCAGTTAAGAAATTATTCTTTTTGAAAAATGCAAATTATTCTATTTACATGGTATTTACAAATAAGTTCGAATTATTCTACTTACTTGTTTTAGAAAAGTGCAAAATATTCTATTTGCATGATTTTAGAAAAGTACAAAATATTCTATTTGCATGATTTTAGAAAAGTACAAAATATTCTATTTGCATGATTTTAGAAAAGTACAAAATATTCTATTTGCATGATTTTAGAAAAGTACAAAATATTCTATTTGCATGATTTTAGAAAAGTACAAAATATTCTATTTGCATGATTTTAGAAAAGTACAAAATATTCTATTTGCATGATTTTAGAAAAGTACAAAATATTCTATTTGCATGATTTTAGAAAAGTACAAAATATTCTATTTGCATGATTTTAGAAAAGTACAAAATATTCTATTTGCATGATTTTAGAAAAGTACAAAATATTCTATTTGCATGATTTTAGAAAAGTACAAAATATTCTATTTGCATGATTTTAGAAAAGTACAAAATATTCTATTTGCATGATTTTAGAAAAGTACAAAATATTCTATTTGCATGATTTTAGAAAAGTACAAAATATTTTATTTGAATTATTTTTGAAAAAGGCGAAATATTATTTTCACAATGTTTTTGAAAATTGCCAAATGTTTTATTTACATGGTTTTCAGAAAGTGCAAAACGTTTAATTTACATGCTTTTAGAATCTTGATATTTTAATTTGCTTTAATAATGCTTTGTGCAGACAGTGAACTTGGTTCCTATAGCTAAAAGTTGAAATAGAGGATTTTGATTCTTCATATCTGTTGCCCAGTCCCTGGATCCGGGTCCGGACTTGATAAAAATTGAAAAAATGATCAAAATACTTAAAATAAATGGATAAGATAATTGTGAATTGGTTGTAGCTACATTTTAAGATTTTTTAGATTGGAACTGTGGAGTGTAAGTAAGGGGCACTTTGAAATACTTTGAATTAGTCAAGTGGCAATTGGAGTAGTGACGAGTGGGAACTTGAAAGGGGACTATGTACGCCATGCAGAAAGATATGGGACTTATTTGTGGGAAAAGGGTGGGATGTTTTGATAATGTTTTGTGAGGGACGTGGACTGGAGGTGAATTTGGTGGAATTGATGAGTGATAATGAAAGTGAAGCTCCTTCATCCCCATTTCCATCTCGGCTTTTAATTGAGTGAGTGAGCACCCATTTCCGTCTCCGTCTCCCCACGTAAATATTCCAACGTTGTGAGTAGATGTTACTTTATGAAGTGAAGTGGAACGCGCTCCATGCCACACTTTCCCCACTCCCAAATTGCTTCCGGCAGAAACACGAGAGAAAGTCAAAGTCAATCCACAATTCTGCACAATTTATCCGATATTTTTTATCTCCATTCAATTCCCAGACCAACTCCTTCACCTTGTCAGCGTCACTTCCAACATTCCCATAAGGAGTCAAATCTCTCCACAGTCAGTCAACCACCAAAACATCCAAATCTCATATCCTTTCTTTCCCACGCCCACTTCAAAATACGTCACCACTTTTTTCCATTTTTACAAACGCAAAATTATTTTTTGTATTTATGTTTGTTTACAAGGTGCGGAAGCACAAGACACTACTTACAATTTTGATACCAAATTTTTTTAATTTTTTATTAAAAAAATACAAATAAGCTATTTTATGGTTTGATTTTTTTGCATACACTATCTACTAGTTTTTTAGGGCCGAAATACGTCTCTCATTTGTTTGTAAAAAAAACCAAATAAGCTTTCTACGCTTTTTTGAGGTGCAAGATACGTTTTTTAGTTGTTCATAAAAGAGCAAAATATGCTTTCTACGCTTATTTAAGGTACAAAATACGATTTTTATATTTTTTTAAAAGAGCCAAATGCGCTATATCTACGCGTTTTTGAGATGCAAATAAGGTTATTTTTTGTTCATGAAAGGGCAAAATATACTATCTACGAGTTTTTTAGACGCAAAATAAGCTTCTTATTTTTGTTGTGAAAAACCCAAATACTATATTTACGCGTTTTTGAAATGCAAAATAGGTTTTTAATTTTGTTGAATAAGAGCAAAATATGCTATCTAGGCGTTTTTGAGGTGCAAAATATAAGTTTTTATTTCTTTGTAAAAGAGCTATCTACGCGGTTTTTAAGGCACACAATACGTTTTTTATTGTTTGATAAACGAGCAAACAACGCTTTCCACGCGCTTTTTGAAATGCAAAACACTTTTTTTTAACGTTTTTATTAAAATAAAAATATGCTGTTTCCGCTTTTTTAAGGTGCAAAATACGTTTTCTACTGTTTTTTAAAAGAGTAAAATATGCTATCTACGCTTTTGTGAGATGCAAATTACGTGTTTTCTATTTTTCTACAAAAGAGCTAAGTATGCTATCTACGTTATTTTTAGGTGCAAAACATGATTTTTATTTTTTCTAAAAGAGCCAAATACGCTATATCCACGTGTTTTTTCGTGGTGCAAAATTCATTTTCAATTTTTTAAAAAAATGGACACATGCCGCCATTTTAATTTTTTTAAAAGTAAATAAGAGTAAAAAGACGTTCAATGCTTACATGTTAGACCAAAATTGTTTTGACAGAGAATAATTAGATAACTTTTGCAGTGCTTTTTGTGTGTTTTGTACATTGAAGGATGTGTGACGTAAATAAATAAAACGGACATGAAAACTATTGACAGGTTAGAAAAGGACGAGAAGATGATTAATTAACTCGTTAAAACTTTAAACTAGACAGATGGGAGATGCAGCAGTGGGAGTGGAGCTGGAGTCATGAGCTTTGGGCTAATTTGGCCATTGATTGTTTTGATTTGAAACTAAAAAGTTAGAACAAAAATAGTTTTGAGTGGTTAAGCAAAGTAATTTGCGTCTCGACTCTCGACTCGTCGCGGAGGTAAACTTCACTTTTTCAAAAACTGGAAACAAGGCAGAGGCAGACACTTGTGGCGCTTAATTAATTGCAAATATTAACATTACCACCAGAAGCACCCTTCACAATCTCCATTTCGCTCAAGAAGCTCCTCGCGAATTATTTTCCATTCAAGTCACATCTTTCTCTTCAGCTTAGGGGCCATTCACATATTACGTTTGGGAATCGCAACAAATTATTTAAAGTCATTTCCTTAGCCCATCCGGTCCCGGTCTCACATCCCATCCACACGGCTTATCTTAAATAGTTTCCCTCTCCCACCCTTCCCTTCTTCCCTATTGGAGGTGACGTCATTTGGGAATGACCCCCAATGTCAGTACTTTGTTGACTTTAGTTTTGTGTCTATTTGATTTCTCTTCAGTTTGTGTACCTTTTCATGTCGGCCCTTGTTTCTATTCCTACAACTTGTGTTCCTAATAAATCATAATAACTGAGAAATAGTCAAAGGGATCGTCCTTAAATGATGTCACTCACATTGTCTCGCAGTTTGGAACCCCCCCCCCCTGTTATTACCTTAACAACTCTATAAATGACTATCTGTAACATATGGGATGTCATCAAAACCGGACTAAATCGACGACATCATTTATGGACGATCCCTAACAGAGTATAGTAGAGTAAAGCTGAGTATTAGTCACTGAAGCAATACAAATATTCACATTTACTGTTCAATCACTCAACTCGATCCTTTAATTTCCATGTAAAACTACATTAGGGATCGTTCACAAATGACGTCATATGTAGGACCAATGGGTCTACTTAGTCACTGATGACATTCCCTCTTAAAGACAGCCGTTGACTTAAAGGTTAAGCTGATGACATGGAGGCGTAGAGACGTGAAAATGTGGATTTTTAAATGACGTCATTTGTGGAAGATCCCTCTAAAAGATTGTTTAAAAACATGCTATTTTTTTCTTGTTCTAATAAAAATGTTGTAAAAAATCAACTCACAATTCAGAGGAATAGAATAATTCACCAGAAATAAATTCGTTTTAAATAAAATACAAAAACTAGGTTTTTAAAAAATTTAAAATGTGACTCTACCTGAAACAAAAAGCTTTTAAAAATATTTGAAAGCAAAGCCAATTATCTCTGTTTAGCTCCCCAGCAGGTATTGTGTTTCGTATGGACGTAGATAGAACTTTTTTGATAAATACCCCGCAAGGGTATTAATACACAAGAAAGAGAATATTTAAAATAAGACGCGAGGATTTCGGATTTCGGATCCCAATGCTATTTTCAGATGAAAATTCTATTCTGAAAAATAAACGCGGAATCGATCCTGTCACTTTCTCACACTCCACACATTCAAAATACAAAAGTCAAACAAAAATAGAAAAAACGAAGGAAAAGAAGAAGGAGAGAAAGAGTCTTCTTCTCGGAATCTGTGGGATTTGGGAGATAAAGATGCGGATTCGGATGCGGGAGATGAAGATGCGGATCCTTTTGATTTTCTCACATCACGTTCTCTTGAGACAAGAAGACGAAAGTGACGAGCCACGAAAAGATGAAGATGACTCCCTCAAAAATTCACAAGATAAACAAAGGGATGAGGTGAGAGAGATGCTGCGTAGAAATCATCAAGAACAAGTGAAAACAAACGGAGATCTCAAGGAGGGGGCGTCCATAAATTACCTCATTACACCAAGAGTCCAATCCCTATTTTATTTTCCTAGGTCTTCTTTTTTCGGACATCAAATTAATTCAATACAAAATAAACACATCTAAACTTGCCTTAGGGATGGTTCATAAATGACGTCTTCCAAATTATCACTCTTTTAGGACCCACCCACACTTTAACTTATACCATCACTTTAACATCACGCTATCTTTACCATGGAGTGTCATTACTACCCATCTAGACCCACTCACTCACCATTCCAATGACATCATTTATGGGCGACCCCTAATACACGAGTAATTCGACTACAGACTTTTAATTGGGCTGTTTTTCAACTGTTTTTAAATACACATGTAGAACCCCGCGTGTTTCTAACGAAAAGGGAGGTAATAATAAAAAATGTGAGATTTAAAGATTTTAAAAAAATAGTTGAATGCGCTTAGTTAATTACTATCTCAATTTGTGCTTTAAAAAGAGACAAGTAGGAACTTGAGATTATAATCCGAGTTTTCCCCAAAAACCGGGTAGCACAGAAATTGGGAGAAATTCGAATAACGGAACGTATTTATAAGCTCGAAGCCATGGGATGATATAATTGTATTAGGGGACGCCCATAAATGATGATGTCACCGAAAAATCCCAATCTTTAGAACCCTATGGCTCACCCGTCATCGCACACCAACTGACCCTACCGATGGCATCATCTATGGACGATCCCTTCCGGAGCGAGAAGAAATGAAGGAATTGTAGCAAAGCAAAGTAGAGACAAAGGAAAATTCTCAAACTACAATAATAAAGTTGAGAGCCAAAGTAAAAGTTGTAAAATTGGTTCTTGAGTTGAATCCGAGTTTTACGTTTTACATAACCCCAATAAGGGATCATCCATAAATGATGTCATTGGTAGGGTGGGTGGGTGGGTCTAGTTGGGTTTTGATGACATACCATACTATGTTAAAGATGGAAATTGACGTAATGTTAAAGTGAGGGTGGGTGGGTCAAAAAATAGAGATAATATGGGTAACATCATTTATGGAGCACCCCCAACACACGGAGCCATTCACTCGCTGGAACGAAAGGATCACAAAACGATAAGTGGATTGAAAATTGAACAAGGAATGCAACTCAAATAGGAAACTATACATGGGGAATTATTACGTGGCCCTTTTGAATATTTTCAAGTGCGGACGGAGATTTGAGTAGAACGTCAAATAATTTGGAGTAATTAAATTAAATATTCGCAAATTCAGTACAGTTCAGATCCGATTACACCAATTACGCATTCCCTTTCATCTACTTTCAACTTTTAAGAGCCCCATGTCATTCTCGATACATCGATTCAGTCTTGGCGTCTTAGCGTCTTAGCGTACGTGCACTGGATCTCCCTTCACATTCCGCCATTCGAATCTCTTGAAATCGGTCTTGTCGATCGGTATCCACAGTTGGCACAATGTTAAAGGATCCAGGGGAAAACGCGCTTATGTAAGATGCCCGCCCACACTATTTGAGTTAATACGCTATTTTGACTCGCAGAATGTCATCCTCATATTATGTCAAAAAGGCAACGGATCGACTTTCACACAGAGTGAAAGTTATAGTCGAATTAATTCCGTAATTAATTCACCTTCAATTCTTAAAAATTATGCACAATTAGTTTTGCGAGCTTTCAAGCTTATTAGTCACATCAGTGTCCACGCTATATTTCTTCTGTGAAGAACCAAAATGACCCATATCCCATTGAACCTAGAATCAAAATGAGCTATATGTCAAAAAACAAAATGAGAAACATGCGTCAAGTGTTAAATAAGAGTTTTGAAAAGTGCAAAATGTTCTATTTACATGTTTTTGAAAAGTGCAAAATGTTTTATTTACATGTTTTTGAAAAGTGCAAAATGTTCTATTTACATGTTTTTGAAAAGTGCAAAATGTTCTATTTACATGTTTTTGAAAAGTGCAAAATGTTCTATTTACATGTTTTTGAAAAGTATAAAATGTTCTATTTACATGTTTTTGAAAAGTGCAAAATGTTTTATTTACATGTTTTTGAAAAGTATAAAATGTTCTATTTACATGTTTTTGAAAAGTGCAAAATGTTTTATTTACATGTTTTTGAAAAGTGCAAAATGTTCTATTTACAGGTTTTTGAAAAGTGTAAAGTGTTTTAATTTTATGTTTTTAAAAAAGTGCTCAATATTCTATTTAAATGTTTTCAAGACATATTTGAATATGTTTGTAGATAGTTGTTATTGTTTTTAGCTAAAAATGGATATGGGTCATTTTAGTTCTTCACAGACAATTTGTGTCCGTTTTTAGCTCGGAAATATCGTGAATATTTTCACACGTCAAACTGTGAACAGAAACAAGGAATTTCACAATTTAGAAAAAAAAGGAGTGAAGGTTGAAATAATTTAAATTTCCCACCTTTTTTTTGTGAATTATATTTGGTTCGCATCATTGGATTTGTTTAGTGGATGAGTCATCCAGGTGAAGAGAGAAATTCCGGAATCCCAAAAGACGCCTCTCATTCTGTTTACTGTACTGCACTCAAATTATCCCGTGTGGGTCACACATAAATTGCGTCATTAAGTCACAGGAGCAAATATTTTCTTAACCTCGGCCCCCTTCCCACTTTCTTTTCCCAGAACTTAAAAAATAACGTCTTTTCCAGCAGGGTCACTAATAATGTAAGCAAATTATTAAACTTTGAGCACCTTCAAAAACTCAGGTAGTAAATAAGAGATCGTCCACAAATGACGTCGTAGAAAAATCCTTATCGTAAATGCCTATCTTTAACATGGGATGTCATCCTTAGCTAAGAGGACCCATGACGTCATTTATGGACGACCCTAAATTAGCCGTTTTGCATGAACCAAGGATGTCTTGTAAAATTAAATAGGATGCATATAAGCATGACAAGGGAATGATGGACTGTAAAATTTGATTATTATACTTGTAAGTAAAAATAGATTTTCGAGTTGAATCGTAAAAGCTAATTTAAGAAATTCTGAAAATTTTGAAAATTTTGCAAAAATTTGGAGATTGGAGGAGTAGGAGGATGTGGTTCTTTTGATTGAGTATAAATAGAAAAATGCTTCCTTGGTTTGTTTGTATATTTTTAAAAAAAAATGGCTGAGTGATGATGTTTGAGTTCCTGTCATCATCTTCAGATTTTTGGCCCAACTTGAAAATCAAGTCTCCATTTCCCCGCATCTTCTTTTCCTTTTTTTTTGGCTTCCTCACTCCTCACAATTTTTATGGAAAATGGACGAGAGAATCGGTTATGAGATGAATGTTGACGTCGGGATCGGGATTGAGCGGATGCGGATGCGGATGCGGAAGGAGAGACACACTGACAGCTGAGAGGAGATGAGATGAGCTTATATCCAATTTTTATTTTTGAACAGACGGTTTATAAACACAACAATTAGCATATCCAGCTTTATACACCTTCTCACACCTTTTTCCCCACCGCCACCCTTCACACATTTCCAAATTCCAAATTCCAACAAAAATAAATTCTATGAGTCACTCAAATTAACCAATTCAAATCCTACGAATTTATTTTCAGATTCTGAATTAATACTAAACCAATTCCACTTTTTCAAATCACTATTTTATACATTTAGACAGATTTCTTATTTTTAAATTACCGCCTGCGTTCTATTTAATTAACCTAAATTCAAAGCCTCGTATTTAAATTTAACATTTTTGGGGCCCATTAATTTGTAGCGTCTTCAAAAAGGGAAAGGTGCTTTTAGCTCTCTATCCTTTTACATGGGCGTACATTCATGGAATGGAAGGGGGCTCAAATTCTCACAATTTGCGTACCCGGGATAATTGCATGACCCCTTATCGCTATAAGTGTATACGCTCATTAAGTGTCAGAATTAAATTTTGATTTTAAGATTTGGCGGGAAATTCAAAAATTCAAATTCAAAAGTTTTTTAAAACAATTTTCTTACAGAAATTTATCACTAATGGTGTAGGAGTACACAGTATGTGCTGTTAACAGTTGCTTATTAGTAAAATTACAGAAAAGAAATATTAGAAATATCGAATTGTAGATTTGGCGGAAAATTCAAATTGCCTAAAATCATATGCAGTTAATCATGCATTTAAAATCATGATTCAAACATTTTTTTTAAAACTCCATTACTTGAAGAAAAGCGGTCTTTGTGTAAACCCTTTGTACCCATAGGGCCGGACGAAGGAATTGATTTTAGGGAGCAATTTGTTTCCATACAAAAACAACCATTTTGATTCTATTTTATTTTAATGAGTTTTCTTGCGTAGAGCAAAATGTTGTATTTACATGTTTTAGAAAAGTCCAAAATTTTCGATTTAATTGATTCAGAAAAGCGCAAAATTTTGTATTTGCATGTTTTAGAAAAGTGCAAAATGTTCCATTTACATTCTTCAAAAAAGTGCTCAATGTTGTAATTACATGTTTTGAGAAAAGTCCAAAATGTTTTATTTCCGTGTTTGAGAAATGTTCAAAAACTCTAATTTGCAACTTTTTGAAAAGTCAAAATACATTTTTGACATAATTTTGAAAAGTTAAGAATGTGCCATTTACATGTTTATTTATACCACATTAAATTTTGGTCGTGGGTTAAAACATTATTTTGATGGGTTCAGAATTTGTAACATGGACGTTGGTAGCTGAGTGAAAGATGAATTGTAAAAAAACAGAAAAAAAATGGAAAGGTGTTTGCTTATGTAAAATGGAAAAGGGAGGAGTCATCGTTCTGAGAACGTCTTCTGTTTCACCTTACTCTTTTTTTCAAAAACAAATTCAAAACTTAGGTAACTTTTCCCTGATCTGAGGAACTGCGGATCGGGACGTTTGGAAACACATGGGAAGTGGTATTGTGTTGTGAAGATCATCTGCTCGTCAGCTTTTCCTCCCAGCTTCAGCTTTCCATCCCGTGTCTCATGACGTGCGCTTCATATTCTTAATTTTTGCAATCATCTTCGTTCAAGTACTCGTAACTGAATAAAAGGATGAGAGAAAGTGGAGAAAGGCAACTCATGTCTCCTTTGAAACTAATCCCAAATCAACAACAACAACAACAACAACAACAACAACAACAACAACAACAACAACAACAACAACAACAACAACAACAACAACAACAAAAATCTGTTTACTACTCGAACCCACAACCCTATGAGAGAATCCCTTTCTAAATACCCGAATTCCCAAAACAAACTTTTTTTCTTAGCATCATCACGGACCCAATTGCACTTGTGACGTCATTTCTGGACCACCCCTAAGGCACTTAAGAAAAATATCACTTATAACATGAGCCCAATAACCGTATCCTTCCCCAGTACGCGGTCACCAGCACCAGACACATTTTTCGCACATGAGAAAAGTCTGAAACTCCGAAATTCGGGATACTTGGAAAATCGGGGAGTAGGAAAATATTTGGATTGAAAATTTGAGAGTTGGTCCGTTTGTTTGGTGAAGAGGGAGTCAAGTGAGTGGAGACAAGAGGACGAGCGGAAGAGCGGGGATTCTACATAATACCCGGCAATACCCGGCTAGCTCTCCTCCTCTCCTCCACATATATACACACGCTAAGTGAGTATCTAACTTACCCCGATTCTATTTCATTGCTTTAGAATCCAGTATCAAACTACTAACGTGTGGAGCAGTGCAAAAGTATGGAGACCGTTCACCGTTCACCGTAACCGTAACCGTAAAAGTAAACCCTAAACCGCTCCGTTCGTGAGCGTTAAAGGAGTCAACTTCCTCATCTCACCCGTCAGTCCGTCGCTGATACCCGAACCGGGAGGAGGGAGTCGGAGCACACGCACAGCGCCACTCAAAATACCACACAAACACCCAAAATACAAAACTCAAACTTTAACTTTGTACCAAAAGTTTAATTTACAAAGGCTACTTTTTTTTTATTTGTTCTCAACTATTAACAACGCCACAACTCCAGTCTTTATCAATCCTCAATTTTAATACTGTTAAAAACTTTAAAAACCGAAAACTCCGAAAACCCCGAAAACTTGGAAAATTTGCAAAACCCCGAGAAACTTTAAAAATCGAAAAGCCAATAACTCAGAGAAAGTCATTAAACCCTAAAAAAAATATTTAAAACAAACTGAAAACCGAAAAACCGAAAACTCGGATTTTTTCGAAAATTTCACAATAAAATTTGTTAGTGCTGCTAATTGCCAAAAATGAACTTCAATGCTGCTTCACTAAAAGAACAATTTAAAAATTTTTTAAAGAACTAAAAAAAAACTGATAAAAACAGAATTAAAGTATTAAATTGTTACACTGTTAAATGCGGAAGTTTAAATAATTCAAAAATTTGAATTTTGAAATTCAAAATTGGTCTGGATCTGGACAATTAAGGTTAATTTTAGAAGAGACGGGAAGATAGAAGTTGAATTAAAGTTCGTAGACGTTTTTTTTTGTCCGCAATAAACTCAAGAGTGGTCATTTACCCCTGAAATAAAACCGTTTTTGCAATCCGCCTATAATCCGCGTTCACACACACACACACACACAAAAAACAGAGTCATCTGCACCAAAATGTTGTTTATGTATTTTTTCTTTCCACACCCAATCTAAAAAACCAAGTTGAAAAATCCTTGTGACTCTCATCGTGAGCAATATACTCGTCATTTCAGTGTTTTTACGGTTTTTAAGCTAAGCTCGGGTTTCTCGACCCTCATTAAAAGTGCTCCTCTGTTTACATTCCATCGAAACAGAAACGGATTTTGGTTCCGGTTCCTTCTTCTTCTTCTTTTTCGGATCTATCTTTTAATTCCGGCATCCGGCACTTTCAAAAACTTTGTTTAAATAGAATGATGTATTTTTAAAATGCACTCAAAATACACAGTTCAAAGTGTTAACTTGTTTTTAAAAACTTTTTGAAAACTATAACATTTCAACTAGAGGCAAATTTACAACGATGAAACTGACACTCACATCAAATTTTCTAGAGTTTCTGTGATGTTCTGTAAACGATTTTGACAAATAAAAATAAATTAAAAGCTGAGCGGGATTTTTAAAACTGTAGACTCTTGTTTTTGTGCATATTTATTGACATTTTTTGAAAAACTAACAATACCACAAGTTTTGATTGCAAAAATAAAATACGAGTTCAACAAGTAATCGTAGAGATTACAAAAAAAAAATCCGGCAGTAGTCCGATTTGTAATGGGGAATTTTGAGACTTTCACTACTTTCTCCAATTTCTAAAAATTTTCTAAACTTTCAAAAAAATTTTGAAAATGCAATACAAACTATTTGTTTTAACATAAAAACATTTTTAAACAAATTTAAATATATAGTGAAAGTGGAAAAAACTCGGAGAAAGTTGAGGCAACTTTTACTATTAATGAACAATAATAAAAACAAACCTGAAAAAAAACCTGAAAAACTGTCTTTTGTGAAAATTTCAAAAGTTTTAGGATAAAAAAGAAAAGGGTAAGTGTAGATTAAAATTTCTGAGTCATGCAGATAAGTATGTAATTCATATGGCGCGGAGAGGAAAATATTATACATTTTTTCTATATGTAACGTTTATTTGCGTTAAACCAGTTGTTTATATTTTGTTGTAGTTGTAATTCCTGAATTTCTTTGTTGACATGTGTTTGTTAATAAGAAAACGAGAATTACAAACAAACAAAAGAAAGTTACGTAGGAAGACAGCGTGGGGGAGTAAAAGTAAAAATAAAAATAAAAACTAAACTGTAGGATTATGATTACGATTATGGTGAAAAGGAGAAAAGGCACCATGTCTACTTCCGCTTTTCTTTTTTGCTTTTTTTTTTGTATTTGTCATGTATCTGTTTTTGTCACTCTCTCCATAACTTTCACCATATAATATTCGTATGTGTCTCTCTTACACTGCCGCCACAATGAAAAAAAAAAAGACAGGGGAAAGCATAAAAAATGAACACACAGTTTTTTTTTGTTTGAAAAATACTTGAAAATGTCTCGTCTTACGTAAGTGTCTCGCATCTTTCCTTTCTCGGTTTATTTTATTGAAACTTGTAAATAATCAAAAAAAAAAAGAAAATTTGAGTAAATATTGAAATAGTCTTTTAGAGGGGTTTACTTTTAACCACTTTGAACCTCTTTACATATGTTTACATTTTTTAAATGTGTTTACACATTTTCACATTTTTAAGCGACAACTAAAGGAAAAAATCCAATTTCTCCATTTAGTTAGAGTAAAAATTACCATGGGAAGGAAGTGAATGTGGAAATAGTGAAAGTAGACAAAAAAATCTGAAATGTCTTGTAATAATAATTGAAGGGTCTTTGCTTTCTCTGCTTTCTTTCTTTCGACAGAAAAAGAAAAGATGCGTCTTACTTTTTTTTTATTTCTGCTGTCTCCTTTCTCTGGCATCTGTGGAATGTAGACGAGAGAAAGAGATGAGACTAAAAAAAAGAGAAAGAAAATAGTGTTTAAGAAAGTAGTTTATATGTAGAGTGTCTGGGCTGTTAAATGCTGTTTTACAATTTCAAATCTTAATCCTCATCGTGATCATGATGGTAATCGTGAATGTAATCGTCATGGTAATGGTAATGGGAATGGGTATGGTAATGGTAAAAATCCGATTTGGGAATGCAGAAATGTTGAGGAGGGGAAAGTTAAGAAGTGAAAGTCTGGGTGAATAAAGAGAAAGTAGCTGAATAAAATATAAAGGACAAAGGAGAAAGTGGGGAAAGCAGAGAAAGGAAATACTGTTCCCTTAATTTCCGGTCTCTTTCTCCGTTCACTATTCCCACCGTTTGTACTTTCTCCCCACTTTCTTTACATTTGGGCCTACGCATATATTACCTTTAAAATACAGAAATTCAACTTACAAATATCCTTTACTGTAAAAAAGTCATTCAATAGTTGTTTGTCGTATTTTACTCCCTCTCTCTCTCTCTTGATAGTTGTTACACAATAAAAAAAATTGGCTCTGTTTGTGTAATTTATGAACTGTTCTCTCACTACTATTTAGAGATGAGGGGTGCGTTATAAAAATAGGTTATAATGTACACCAAAAAGGAAAAGCGCAAGTTTTTGTATGTTAAACCTAATGGAAAGGAAAGTTGTTTTTTTCAACTTTCACCCACGTTTATTTTTTTGTGTATCACATTATTTCCATTCGCCTACACACTCGGAATTTGCGATTTAAAAAAAAAACTAAACAACAAATCGAACTTATTTTTTTTTACTTTCTACAAAGTTCGCGTTTAAAAATACTTTTAGTCAACGTGTACTTTCTCCATTGATTTTTTGTAAATCGCGTTTTATTTTTATAATTTCATATCTTTGAAGCTACGCATAATTAATGATTATATTTTTACCTATTTACACAAAAAGAAAAAAAGGTTGTAGAGTATTTGCATTGAATAAAATTTGAAATTTTAGAGTTGAAATAAATGTAATAATTCCAAGTGAGTCAGAGTCTTGTTAATGACTCAACTACCTTCCCTTCTTCTTAACTGTTAAATTGTTGTTGTTGTTGTTGTTGTTGTTGTTGGAAATATTTGGGCAGAAGTGTGACAAGGAATTTGTCCTTGTCTTCTGAGAAATATTTTGGAGGGCCTCCAAAACGAGAAATTCAAATTCTGGGAAACAAAAGAGCGGCTCATTATTTATATCGCTCTCATTAATGTTTATTCCCGGACAAAGTCTCCTTATCTACAGTCATTATCATTACACACACATTCACACGCTCCAAATTACAGAACAGAGACGGAGAAAGTGAAAGGGAAAGTTGAAGGTGGAGAGGAAGCAGCTTATTTCATTCATCTCATTCTCACTTCTCTTTGAACAACCTTTTTCTTTCTACATCAACACATTCCCACCCAAACATTCTACAAGCAATCCACTTGCCTTTAACGGGTCTTGCTGCCTGGATTTCTCAGCTAATTACGAATTTAAAAAAAAAACAAAAATTGAAACTTCAAAGTAATTATTTGTTTATTTATTTTTAAAACCATCAAATAATGAATACAGATTCTAGTAATTAGGAATTATTTACTTTGTAATATGATATCTTTCTAGTATCCTCTATTTTTACATGACTTCAAGAATACTTTAATTTTATTAGCTGGTATTGCTTGGAAAAATATTTGCTACATTAGTTAGCTATTTTGCATATTACAAAATGGCATACAATTTGGAGAAGTCAATAATTTCGTTTTTCAAAAAGGAGCAAAATGTTGTGATAAAGTATTTTTTTAAAGTGTAAAATGTTCGAATTTCATGTTTTTAAAAACTGCAAAATTTTTCAAATTAAAATTTTTTTAAAAAAAGTGCAAAAGTTTTTAGTTTTATGATTTCAAAAAGTGTTCCAATTAAGTGTTTCAAAAAAGTGCAAATTTTTCCAATTAAGATTTTTTAAAAAGTGCAAAAGTTTTTAGTTTTATGATTTCAAAAAGTGTTTCAATTAAGTGTTTCAAAAAAGTGCAAATTTTTCCAATTAAATGTTTTAAAAAAGGCAAAATTTTCTTATTTCATGATTTCAAAATGTGCAAATTTTCTCCATTAAGTGTTTCCAAAAAATTGCAAAATTTCCTAATTTCAAAAAAATTTTCAAGTACAAATTTTTCCAATTAAGTGTTTTCAAAAAGGCAAAATTTCCTAATTTAAAAAAATTTTTAAAGTGCAAATTTTTCCAATTAAGTGTTTTCAAAAAGGGCAAAATTTCCTAATTTAAAAAAATTTTTTAAAGTGCAAATTTTTCAAGTTTTATGTTTTTGAAACGTGCAAATAGTTTTTAATTCATTCTTTTAAAAATTGCAAATTGTACTAATTAAGAGTTTTTTTTTCGATTTAAAGTTTAAAAAAGTTACAACTGCACCTCATAAAACGCATGCGAATTTATATATATTACAGCGTGAAGATACAAGGTGTTTGTTTAGCTCAATAAAATGAGGCATTTCTAAATTTTGGTGCTGTGGTTAGTATAGAAAAATGAATTTGGTACGTGAACAAATGCGTAGGAATATTTCATAGACTTGTAACTATAGGGAATAATTAGGAAGTTGTCGAGAATTTGAAGGAGGATGTTTTGGAAGAATAATGGATTCGTGTTCATTTAAATGGAACTTGTTTACATGGTGTGTTGAGGCAGTTGTACATTGGCATTGCGGGATTTGTCTCGAATTATTGTTGCCATGGGAATATAGAAAGAAGAGTGCGAACACCTTCCCTTTCTCCTTCCTCATTTGTCGCTTTCTTTTATTTCGGAGAAAGCGTCTTCTCAGCCAAAATTACTCACACTCTCTTTTCACACAATTCAAGTCCCATCAAAATAATTGACACTGAAAAAACGCGAGTCATTTCTCTCACTCGAGTAATTTCATTTTTAACAAGGCCAACGAAAAAAAAAAGAATTTCATTTCCAAGCAAAACTTTTTTCTCACTTAAAAAATTCACACTAGTTTGTTCTACGTCCAAATCACCTGTTTAATGCACCAAAAAAAAAATTTAAAAATACAACAAAAACAAATTTAAAAAATAAAAATAACGATTTTTTTGTACTTTCGCGACAATATCAATTACGTTTTTTGTACCTCATCCCTCAATGTTACTTTCAGTTCATTTGAAACCTTCAGAAATCCTTAAATAGTTTAGTTTCCATTTTAAAAAAATAACGTTTACATAAAATAAATATGTACTTTTGACAGGGTATAATTTAGTTTTGACATTTTGAGATTGTAGGAATAGAAAAAGAATTTTGTGAGGTGGATTTTTGATTTGACTTGATTGAAATTAAAATAAGGAACGAGCAACGAGATGATGATGGAGACCACCCTGAACTAGAATTTATTTTAGGATTTAATTGGGGATTTAATTGTGGGAGAAATTGATAGATTTGAGCTCTGTGTGTAGTATTTTGTATTGTTAGCATATTGCTACTTTGTGAACAGAAATATAGAGACATTGCGGGGTCTTGTGTGGGAAGAATGGAAATGGGCCTCTATTCCTCGGAATGGTAATCGTAAAAGTCAGAGGAATGTGTCCTTTATTCTCAAGGACATGTGGAAAATCAAGAAGGAAAGGGAATTAAAGAGCGGAGGAGAAAGGTTCCGTCCCCTCCTGTACTTTACTTAATCACATATAATCGTAATATATCCATTTTCTTGTGTAATTACAACGTCTGTGACCGTCCACAATACACACTCTGTGAGTGGCCTCCTTTCTATACACTTGTATTTTTACCCGGGTATTTTCAGGACTGGATTTGGATCCGTGTTGGCGTCAATGTCGATAAATGTGTATGTACTTTTGTGTGTGTGTTGTTATTTGGGTTTGGAATGAATATTAGCGGATCGAATAGGGAATATAAGGAAACAAAAAGTTTCGTATTCGGATTCGGATTCAGTTTCAGCCTGGGTTTCTTACTCATCATCATCATTTTCCTAATTCATGTCCATTATCATGAAGCACAAGAAGAAATAGAAAACCAAGACAAAAAAAAATGTAAGGAAAAAAAAGGACGTCAACGTCGTTCCCCGTCTCGTTCCAGTCAACTTACTCAATTCCCCCTTTTTTTCTGCCTTTTGTTTCCATTTGCTACTTTCACTTTGCTTTCTCATGCTTTCACTTGCTTTCTCTTCCCCTTTCACTCGCTTTCTTTTCAGCTACTTTCTCGAGAAATGTGTGTTTGGTTCGTTGGTTAGTTGATTTGGTTTGGGGATGAGCTGAGGAAGGTTAAAAGCTTTTGTTGGAAATTGCAATAATAATTATTGCATGGTCTAGTGAACACTAGTTAAAATCTATTGATTCCACGAACAATCAGACTCTTCATTTATAATCATGATGTCAATAAGTCTTAAATAAGTTCCACGAATCCTTCTCCTTCACGATAGGTATAGTCTAATTGTACGCGTAGCGTACGCTACTCTGCCGTCCCATACTTTCACTTTGAGTTTACTGGGTGGTCAGAAACATATTTCAATTTCTCAGTTTCTTAAACCTCATATTAAAAATGTTAAAAATAATTTTACAATAGTTTCTTACTCAATTTTTAAAAAAAACTTTCTTTAATTTATTTTTGAAAATATTTTTAAAAAAATTGGTTTCTGAAAAACGTTTTGGAAAAAAACTTTTAAAAAAATTACCGCAGTTTAGATATGCCAATTTTTGCTGTAGACTGTATGAAAATAAAAGTCTGCAACGTTATTGCAGCACCCTGTCCACAAATGTATTGCACATGGCTTATTGGCATTGTTAGGGAAAGTGAGTGAAAGCTCGAGACGCTAATTCCATTTGAGCCCCCATTATATTTCTTTTGTCCAGAGTTTTTATCTTACAGAAAAGTAGAGTTCAGAATGCGTGAGTACAATTTTCAAGAGTCAAAATCCGAATTAAATCGCTATTTTTGGTCCATTTTTATTTTATTTGGGATAATAGGTTTCTTTAGGTCTAAAGTGAGTTATACGAGAGTTTCAAGTACATATAAAATATTTATTGATTTTTAAAATCATATTACAATACCCTTACTGCCTTCAGCGTTATTGTAGCATATTATGTTGTGGATAAATATTTAATATCTCTGGGTGGAAAGGTAGTGCAACATCAGTTATTACATTTTTATCGAATAGAATATTATTAGTCCCATTTGCTGTATACCTAATGAACTGATGAATCAATTTCAAAATTTAAAATGAGACACGTGGGTTGGTTTTCCATTGCTCATTAGAGTCTCGGCTTAACCTTAAGATAAAAATTGTGAAAGTAAAGGAAAGAATTTAAGATTTATTTTTAATACAAAATATTAGGTTTTATTTTATATCTCCAATTAAACGCAAAATATACAATACATTTTCTATTGTAGTATATTCTAAATATCGTGAGAAAATAAAATAAAAAACATGCGGCACTATTGGAGAAAGTGGAGAAAGTGGAGAAAGTGGGGAAAACTTGTCAAAATGAGCTCCAAACGTATTTTCGACTTCCGGAACGCACTGAATGGACTGACAAATCACAAGATTGATTAATGATGTTCATTTTGTTTCTATTTCTCTCGATTTCAATGCATTTTCATAATATTTTCAATCCCTGGATTTGTTATTTATCTCACAGTTCTAGTTTGACTTTCACTCAGCGGGCATTCGCACGGGGTCCAAGTGGATTTTCACGTCGTTTTAGGCCGAGTCATTTTCCTCACGCTGTTCTCCCTTCTCCCTCAATAAATTCAGGCGCAATGTCTCGCTTTCTCTCTTCTTTCCCCTTTTTTCCCATGTCTCCCGTCCACTCCACCATTTCACATTTGTTTTGTACGTACGTTTTCCGCCCATTCCCGCATCTACTTTGCGGTTTATACTCCTTTTCAGTGTATTTTTTGGGTTGTCAAAAATATGGAATATTTTTTTTTAGATTTATATAAATAATAAGAATGTACTTTACTTAACTGTCTCACATTTGTTATTTGAATTTGTGTATTGATTCAAAATATGGACTTGTGAGTTTATTTGAATTTGAATACCACTTTCGTTTTTTTGCATTTTAGTTTTATGTAACGTGCCTTCAGGTTCACGAATTTTGTGAAGCTAATTTGCAAAATAAATTAGCTTCTATACTTCTCTCTCCGCATTTCTCCGACACTGCCCACCAAGCGCTACAAGATTAAAAAATACTCATTTACAAGGGCGGATCTAGAAATATTTTCTGGAGGGGAGGGGAGGAGTGGGGCATTCAGTGAATTCAAATTTAATTTAGGCTATAATTAGTGTAATTAAAATTAGCTATGCTAAAAAACTAAATGAGGCAAAAAGAATGTGCGAATTTCTCAAACATTCAAACATGTTTTTGAAAAGTGTGCAAATTGCTATATTTACATGTTTTTGAAAAGTGTGCAAATTGCTATATTTACATGTTTTTGAAGTATGCAAATTGCTATAATTACATGTTTTTGAAATATGCAAATTTCTCTATTTACATGTTTTTGAAAGTGTGCAAATTTCTCGATTTACATGTTTTTGAAAAGTGTGCAAATTGCTATATTTACATGTTTTTGAAATATGCAAATTTCTCGATTTACATGTTTTTGAAAAGTGTGCAAATTGCTATATTTACATGTTTTTGAAATATGCAAATTTCTCGATTTACATGTTTTTGAAAAGTGTGCAAATTTCTCGATTTACATGTTTTTGAAAAGTGTGCAAATTGCTATATTTACATTTTTTTGAAATATGCAAAGTTCTCTATTTACATGTTTTTGAAAGTGTGCAAATTTCTCGATTTACATGTTTTTAAAAAGTGTGCAAATTGCTATATTTACATGTTTTTGAAGTATGCAAATTTCTCGATTTAAATGTTTTTGAAAAGTGTGCAAATTGCTATATTTACATGTTTTTGAAATATGCAAAGTTCTCTATTTACATGTTTTTGAAAGTGTGCAAATTTCTCGATTTACATGTTTTTAAAAAGTGTGCAAATTGCTATATTTACATGTTTTTGAAGTATGCAAATTTCTCGATTTACATGTTTTTGAAAAGTGTGCAAATTGCTATATTTACATGTTTTTGAAATATGCAAAGTTCTCTATTTACATGTTTTTGAAAGTGTGCAAATTTCTCGATTTACATGTTTTTAAAAAGTGTGCAAATTGCTATATTTACATGTTTTTGAAGTATGCAAATCTCTCTATTTACATGCTTTTGAAAATGTGCAAATTTCTCTATTTACATGTTGTTTAAATTTGAAAATATTTTATTTACTTGTTTTTGAAAAGTGTGCGAATTGCTATATTTACATGTTTTGGAAATATGACAAATGATCTGATTTCCCTTTTAAAATGTGCAAAATTTCAAATTTTTTACAATTTTTTGCAAACTTTTTAGTTGGCTTTGAAAAGTGATAAATGTTCTTTTTCCATGCACTTAGGAATATGACATCTTGATTTTAATTCTTGCTCAAAATGAATATGAACCATTTTGATTCTTCTCTCACGATATAACTCGGCCATCTTGGTCTTAGTGCCCCTATGTTTTAGTCAAGGTTAGAAAGGTAACTTTTGGTTGAGAAACTGCCCTTTTGCCCCCCCCCCCCTGGATCCGCCTCTCCTGGTGTAGAACCCTGTTCTATGGAACCTTATTTAACTCTAGTCCCGTGAAAAGTGCGGAAGTAATATTGATGAGATTCCTTGCTGATTTTTCTAGAGACAATTCCTTTGAAATGAAGTCGTCGTCGGCAGAGAAAGTGCAAAAGGATTAGGCTCATTTTTCGCCCTTTGCTTTATTATAGTTCATTTCTTACGTACTACATAACATATGTCTGTATTTTATGTAACTTAGGTGCAGCAGCAGCTTTCTGAGTTGGATTTTGATTACATGGGGAAAGCTGTCAACAAGATCTTCTTCTGTAACAGCACTCGAGTCATGTACAGGCTTCTCAAACGTCAAATGTTTACTCCTTTAACTTTCACATGTTTTTATAAACGTTCCCTTAAATCTCCTGTTTACACATTCTACCATTTTTCTTCTACATATGCAAAAAGCACTATTGATTTTATAAAAATGTCCTCAATTTATTCTGCACATTTTTTAGGCAAGACAAATATTTACTTTTTACTTAAGTTTCTAAAAAAATTCAAAAATTAAAATTTAAAATGTAGGATTTAAAAATTTCAAAAATTTCAAAAAGGTTCACAAAGTAAACGGCAAACAATTTAAAAAACAATAGATTTTCCCCTTTTATGAGTTTAAATTTTGGAAAGCAAAAGAGAAAGCAATGACTCCGCTGCACTGAATTATTGACTACTCAAAATACATGTCAAAAATTTACAGTTGAACGACCCCAAGTTTCTATTCCCTTCACTGTATATGCACATACTTGGTTAATTTGCTTTAACAAAGGTGAAAGTTTTAAAAGGGTGAACACGTAGTAGTATTATTTGACTTTATTTGTCAACTATTGAAAATGGTAAATACATATATGAAATAATGTGCTATAGTCGGATTTTAAAATTTTGTTGTATTTATTGTAGTTTATAAAAGAGAAAGTTTGGTAGGTAAACAACATGGTGAAAGTGGTGAAAGTGGTGAAAGTGCGAGAATAGGTTTTGTGTTTGACAAGATTGCGAGATGCATATTGGATATTTTAAAAGGAGAGAGAAAGTAGAAAGTGAAAAGCTGATTGAGTAGACGATGCCAACGTTATAAAATAATCCTTTTTCCCGGAATTCTTCTCACTTTCTTCCCTGCATCTCTCTCTCACGTTTATGACGGTAGAAAATAAAATTAAATAAATAAATAAATTTTGAGTTTCAATTATGTAAATTCCTTTAATCATGTCATTTGAAATCCGAACTTGGATTTTATTTATTGACGAGACATAGGAAGACAGGGGGGTTCAAGTTCAAGGGGTTGTTGTCGTTGTCGTTGTCGCTGTCTTTGCGTTAGAAGAAATTCCTTTAGATTCGTTCACCGTCTGTATTACTATTGTGTTGTGGGGAGTAGAGAAAGGAAAGCGAGTGAAAGTGAGTGAGAGACTGGGAATTAGTTTATTTCAAAATTATATATGAAATTCATTAGATCCTCCTTTCATTTCCACTTTCCCTTTTTGATTTTATTCCTTTTTGAATAGTTGAAGAACCTGATTTCATTGACTTTAGTCCGCAGCTGTATTTTCCCTTGGACGAGAAAGTCCTCAAGTCTCATAACGCGAGCGAATAAACATCCATTTCATTCGTCAACCTTCCGCACTTCAATTCTCAAACATTCAAAGTAATATCACATCATGTATAAGACGACATCAATTTATCCATATCGTCTAGGAAGAACCAAAATGAACCATGTCCAATTTAAGCTACAATCAAAATGAGCTATGTCATCAAAATAAAATGAGAAACGTGCGTAGAATGTTAATTAAGAGTTTTTGAAAAGTGCCAAATGTTCCATTTACATGTTTTTGAAAAGTGTAAAATTTCCATTTACCTTTTTTTGAAAAGTGTAAAACGTTCCGTTTACATGTTTTCGACAAGTGTAAAATGTTCCATTTACATGTTTTTGAAAAGTGTAAAATGTTCCATTTACATGTTTTTGAAAAGTGTAAAACGTTCCGTTTACATGTTTTCGACAAGTGTAAAATGTTCCATTTACATGTTTTTGAAAAGTGTAAAATGTTCCATTTACATGTTTTTGAAAAGTGTAAAATGTTCCGTTTACATGTTTTCGACAAGTGTAAAATGTTCCATTTACATGTTTTTGAAAAGTGTAAAATGTTCCATTTACATGTTTTTGAAAAGTGCCAAATGTTCCATTTACATGTTTTTGAAAAGTGTAAAATTTCCATTTACCTTTTTTTGAAAAGTGTAAAACGTTCCGTTTACATGTTTTCGACAAGTGTAAAATGTTCCATTTACATGTTTTTGAAAAGTGTAAAATGTTCCATTTACATGTTTTTGAAAAGTGTAAAATGTTCCATTTACATGTTTTTCAAAAGTGCAAAATGTTCTTTTAAAGAGATTTCAAGACATATTTGAATATTTTTGTAGATAGTTGATATTGTTTTTAGCTGGAAATGGATATGGGTCATTTTGGTTCTTCACAGACGATATCTACTTTTAGCATATTTAGAAAGCAAGGGAGACTCGAATAAATTACAACTATTACCAAAGCCTTGACAGCCATTTTTTTTTTTTTTAAATTTATGTAGACTGTCCAGAAATTTTTGAAGAAAAAATTTGCAAAATACATTATTTTTAAACAAAACGTTTTTTAAAAATTTTTTATTTACCTAGGTAATAATTTGAATTGAAAGGGGAAATTTTTGGAATGTTAAAAAATAATTTTGTTAGAATGGTATATTGAAGGTGAAAAATGTAGAGCGTACGTAATTTGTGGGAGTCTCCCAGTGAAAAAGGATTTAATTAAAGTTTTCAAGTGGTTTAAGATTTGTTTTCGTTGGATATATTTTCCATGTTTCCATTCATTGAATTCCTCTCCTTTCCCCTTCTCGCCATTGTCTCTCTCTTCCTTTCTGTCTGTTTTGTCTCGAGGGGCGCGGAGGCGGTTTTCTCGTTTAGAATTCGAATTTGTTGTGAGAGTTTGAAAGGAGACAAGGAAGAAAATAGAACATTAAGTTATTGACAAGTTTTCCATTTCAAAAGATTTCAATTTAATCTTTTGACGCAATCAAAAATCAATCAAATCTCATCCAAATTCCAAAACCAACCAAATTAAATCAACACAAACTTCAAAACTACAAAACTACAACAACAACAACAACAATCAAATCCAACAAATCTTTTATCTTTCCCCATTTAATTCGTCGACCACCCAACGACAACAACCCAACAACACACACTCAGGTTCCCCTGGCTAGTTTTTAAAAATAAATTCAATTCTCAAAAATTATTTTGTAAAATAAATTTTTTTACAAATTTTTAATGTTCCGTTCGTTTGACACGCAGCAGTCTCCATGTAACACCCCCCATCTATTCTCTAACCCGGTTTTCAATCTGTTTTTATTACATATAGTAAATTTGAAAAATTGGAAAATCGCACGATTTTCCATTGACGTGTCCCATCATAGATTTAAAAATATAATATTTGCCAATTTTTGAAATACAAATTAGGGCTATGAAAACATATCCACCATATTTGGGGCCGTCCATAATTGACGTCATCGGTCCGTCCGGGGTGGGAACACTGGGAACCGTAGGCCTTGCACTGCTGCTGCGTTGCGGTTTTGTTTGTGTGGAATCTTGAAATATTTGAGAATTTCCTTGGTTCGTCACACACTTGATTTAATTAATTGTTTGTTTGTGCATAGGGAAAAAGATTTGTGGATTTTCTACGTAACTACGTTGAGGAGAAGCAACGCAACTTTCGCTTACAGAATTGTGTGACTCTTTGTGTAGGAATTTGGTTCAAAAGTTGTGGAGACTTTTTTCATTTGATTCTGTTTTTAATTAGTGAAGCCCCCAACTGACGAGCTTAGTTATTTTCTCCGTCTCTGTATATATTTTCCTTAGCTTCATTTTTGCCAAGAATTTTAAATTTCCAGCTTTTTTTTTCTAGTCCACAAAAATGGGAAAATTGTGAGGAGATAGAAGGTTTTAGATGCAAGGGAAACTGATGAAAAGTATTTTCTGTTTTGCATGTAGAAGAATGGTTGGCGTTGGCGTTGGCGTTGGCATGTTGGTTGGTTGGTTGGGGGAGGGGAGGTTTGAGTTTGTGGGATGGCGTGATGGCGTCGCGTGAGAGTTGAATCTGTAGTACAATTTCACGGTAATTTTCCTGTGTTCACAACTTTCTGTTATTTATTTCCCAGAGATTATTTGCTCACAAAACTGTTAAGTATTTAAGCTAATAGACTTTGTCCTAAAACAAGAAAAAATAAATAAAAAGGGGGGAAAAAACGAGGATAAAAGTTGACTTGTGTGAGACTTTTCAGATATGAGACAAGATTAGAGCAAGTTAGTCTCCTCATCTTTATTTTTTTTTCTTGGGATTTCTTGGGCTCATCCACAAATGATGTGAACCATTTTTCCTCCCCCCCCACCCATTCTACGATATAAACTTTAAGTCACTACATTTTTATTGATGTACTTACTTAATGAAGGAATAATCCAACCACCTTTGAAATGATTCGCCTCTGTTTTTTGGGTCTATGACGTAATATATGGACGACCCCTTGGAACATAATTGACACGCTTTACATTACACTACACAGTACTTCCCCCCACAGTTGGCGTTTGGCTTAAGAGTGATCCCTGTCCTGTTCTCTGTTGTTTGTGTCGGATTATACGTAGATTGCTTTCTTGCCACAAGATCAAAATGTTTTTGTGTGTTTGGAGATGTGGAGGGTCGTCCATAAATGATGTCATTTGAAAATTTTGATAAATTGTGTACATACGCAGTAGTAAAAAAGCACGTGGAACATTTAGCAAAAAGGGGAGGAAATACTGAACAATTTGTCTGTTTAAATCAGTTGAGAGTGCAGAATGCAAATCCAATTTTAGAAAATGTGATTTACGTCTGTCTCAAAAGATTTGTTCTGTTCCTTGTTCTAATTTCCCAAGAAATGTCGTTAAAAATACTTCGTGTAAACTAAACTTTTTGTATCAGTTGCATTCATCATAGTTGCAAAATAAAAAACTTGAAATGTTGAGCTATTTTAATTTTATGGTTAAAAAAGGAACACTGAACAATCCAGTGACCTTCGCTCCTTTTTTTTTTACAATTTTCTAATGAATCAATTTCTTTCATTTCCGTTTTCCATTTTGTTCGCCTTAAAATCTCGTCTCTTTGTCTTTGTCTTCCCTTTGATCTTGAATCGTGTTTTGAATTCTCTCAATTTATTTTTAAAAAAAACATTTTTCATTATTCCAAAATTTTGAATGGAGTCTAAAAAAAATTAAGAGGAAAATTCCATCAAAAAAGTTTTAGTTATTTTTCCATTTTCTTTCCCATCTTCTTTTTCATCCGCATCCGCCGCCGCTGCATCTCTCGTCATTCAAATACTTTATGAAACCTACACTACAAAACCAGGCAAAAATGTCAATGCGGAGTAGAAAAAAAAATATAGTAAATTCCCAAAGCGGATTGGGATCTGGAACGTTCCCATTTTCCCCATCGCATCGCATCACTTTCTTTCTTTCTTTCTTTTTTTTTCTTTGGGCCTCGGCCCAAAATTTTATTTTATTTCTCAAATTTTAACAAAGGAACCCAAAGCCTATAACTTTTCTCACAGTGTGCGTAGTATTTTTTTTTTTAAATAAAAAAACTTTTTTAATACAATTTAAACGAGGGAAAAAAAAATGTATACAGGGGAATGATTAAGAAGTATAAAAAAATTGAAAAGTTTTTAAAAATTTGAATTTTAATATTAGTTTAGTAGTGTATATAATATACATGTTTTTTTTTACATTTTTACTTTGGACTCCCGTGACAAGAAAAAAAAAATTTTAGAAAAATTGACATTGTCTCTCTTTGTATTTTTGTTTTTGTTTGTTCAAGTTTAAGTTTTTAGAAACTCTTATTTCGCCTCCGCCTTCTAAACCTTTCAAATCAACGTTCAATTTCAAATGTCAAATTGAATTTAAATATTAGTTTTTTTTTAGAAAACTTTCCATTCTTTAATTTTTTTTTAAAAAACTTTCTCTACTTTTCATAGAATTTACAAAATTCATAAAAAAAACATGAAAAATTATTTATTTCTTCCGTCAAGTTCAATAATTCTATCAAAGGGTTCAAATTTGAGTTTTTCAACTTTCAAATTCGTTTACTAAAGTTTTTTTTTCATTTGCTTTAAAAAAATTGTTTTTGTAATATTGTAAAACGCAGAATTCAAAATTTGTAACATAAGTAAAAAAAAAATAAAAATTGCAAATGACGTCATAGAATGAGGATTTTTTTGATGCCGTCATTTGTGGACGATCCCTTATCTTTTAAATATGATGACAAAACAAATAAATTGAAAAAAAATGATTTTTTTGAGTAAAGTTTAGGCTGCTTTTCTACGTGTATTAAAATTCGAATGCTACACAAGTTATTTGGATTTGTATTTTGTATATTGACAAGCCGGAAACTGGTGAATGCAAAAAGAGCTATCTATCTACTGAGGGCTCAGCCCACTTTTGCCACGATGAGCATGTGAGGAAAGAGCTTGAAAGAAAAATCATGTAAAATCCAGGTCAGACGGAGACATACGAAAACTCTGCTTGTTCCAAGTCCCGTAGTGTTCCTGCCCGCTACGCTCCCGGGTACTCTCATCTCTCCCACTTTATTTTTGCTCCCATTTAAAATTCGGAACATTAGTATCGACAAAAGCGTGAGGATTTATTTCCATTTTAATTCATTCCTAAGTCAAAACTACAACATTTGTATTAATTAAGATTAAAGATAGAATTAGGGATCCTCCATAAATGACGTCAACAAATCTCAAGTCTTTTTCATACCATCCCCCATTTCAAAAAAGTCACTTCCTGGTCCTGGTGAATAATGAAGGGGTGTTTAAATTGAAAAATGTAGCTCACCCACAAATGAAATAACGTAGTTTATGGAGGCTCCCTAATGCTTTCCATTACGTTCTGGGTCCAGCGATATTTGTATGTTTTTCGCTTTAATTCTGCCTCATTAGCCTTCCTCGTTGGCATTCTGTTTTGTGGGGATAGGGAGAGGAAAGATATAGTGGCAGTACTTGGCTGGAAGATAGTTTGGGACGGGTGACATGGGAAAGCGGGTAATTCGGATTCGGATTCAGAGATATGAGAATGGGGACGGCGATAAGAGGGAATCCCGGGTGGGGATACAAATTAACTTATGGAAGGAAAATCAACTGCATTACACCAAACTTTCAACTCCCATCAAAAGAATCTAATTTTGCACGGCGCGGATAAAAAAATATTTTACTCAAAAATTTTCAAAAATGGTTCCAGTTTTTTTTTAAATGTGAAAACATTTTGGAAAAATTCTTAAAAGCTTATGTTTTTGATACCCTGTTTTTAAAATAACATTTTTTTTTTAGAAATTAGGTACAAAAATTAGGAACCGTTTTTAACAAAATAAAAATATTTGGAAATACTTGAAGAAAAGATTAAAGGTGTAAAATAGTTGTAAATACGTAGAGTGTCATGTGGACATGTGTCCTTTTGCATTTGGTCACAAAAGTTGATCAACTCATCCCACGTTGAGTCCTGTGTGGGTCTGTGTGTCTTTTGTTTACGAGCGGAAAAGAAGTTGAAAGAAGATGTCTTTCTTTCTTGTCATCTTGTCCTCTTCACTTCGCAAAGTCCCGAAATCTTGAGCGCGTCTTTTGTTCCTTGTTTGTGTAGACGTTGTCCAAGTTGTTCAACTGTTTCAATGTCTTTCTTCATCCACTTCATCTCATCTTCATCTCATCTTCATCGCTCCCACAGCCCAAATCAACTCCACAACTTTTACCATTTCAAGGCTTTTACAAACGAATCAAAGGAAGATATGGGATCACATTTCCTCCCCGATCTTCGTCTCCATCCCTTATACAGAAAATACAGACATTTTGCTGATTCAAAAATTGTCCATAAATGATGTCATTAAAAAATTTGCGCAGGACATCATTTATGGATGAGCCCTTCCCTTCTAAATGGAACATGGGAATGTTGTTGAGGAGAAAGTGCGGAAAGAAAGCGTCTTGGTTGGGTGTTCCTTTGTTGTGAATGTGACGTTGGACTGTGGTTGGTTGGGAGTTTGTGAGATTAACGGGATTTCGCCGATTTCGTAGATTTGGTGGATTGAGTTGTTTTTGTATAATTATTCCCTTGATGAAACAAACGCTGGAAGACAGCGTCTGAGTGGAATGGGAATTGGAGGCAAAAAACAGAAATGCAAGCGAAGCTTAAAAAGTCAAAGTTGATCGTAGACGACGGAAAGTGGAGAGGGACATGAGACTAACTGCATAATTACCCCTGAGCCCGCCCTCCCCTCCCCCTCCCATCCCCCCAGACACTTCACTTGCAAATCTAAAACCAACTATCTCCCCCTCCCCATCCTTCCCTTGACAATGCAGTCCCTCCATCCAAACACACACACAGATTTAATAGAAATATACAAGATAGCACACTTTGCACTGGGAACTTCTCAATCCCAAATAATTACATTACACACAATTATTATTATTCCGCTGTAATTAGCTCCGCACTCAAGTTAAACCTTTATCTTTAGTCATTACATCCTATAGATATTGGCTCTTATAGAAAATCATCAAAATCCCCAAAAAGCCCGATAAAACCGAGAAACCGAAAACCCCGAAAAGCTAAATAACCCAGAAACCCGATAAAATTGAAAATCCGAAAAATCCGAAAAGCTAACAACACCCGAGAAACTCAATAAAACCAAAAAGCATAAAACTCCGATAGGGTAAAAACCGAAAACGGGAAAATCCGTTAAAACCGAAAACCCCGATAAAACCGAAGAGTATAAAAAAATTAAAATCTACAAAACCTATAAAAAATAAAATCCGATGAGTAAAACCGAAAAAACCGAAAACTTGTTACATCAAGTAAATACCCGGAAAAAACAGATATGTGTCGAGCTTCTTCTCTTATCAGGTCGCATTCAAAACTGAGAAATCAAATCAGGCCTAATAAAAACACATAAAAAATCCCAATTTCCATGTCATTTGTTATTTAGTTTGAAATCTGGTTTTTGATTCGTTGATTTCTATTGTGACAGGACATTCTCATTACATTCCCTTGTCCCCTAAATCCTGAGGATGGCCACTCAATAAAAAAATGGATGGTCAATAGAAAAAATAAAATGTGTGGGAAAGTTACAAGGTGACAGTGACAGAATTCAGAATTAAATCACAACATGCTAAATCGCCCTGGTTTAGTTCACATTATTTTCCGATGAATTGTGCGTAGGGATGGCGCATGGTGCGGTGTAGAAAAAATAAATGACAAGTTGATTTTGGTTTATTTTGAATTGTGTAGTTGTGCTTAGTATCGGAATTAGCTTGGTGCTTGAGCCTATGGTCGGATTCGGATTCGGTTTCGGTTTCGGAGGAAGCATCGTTGTTATTCTGTTACCCGAGCATTGGTTGGAGTGTCTGCTTTTTTAGCTCCTTCTGCCCTCAACATTTGTAAATAGAGGAAAGAATAAATATCATTTCGACTTGTGTGTCTCAGACGTCCGACGTCTTCCCTCCGATTGTTTTCTCAGCGTCTGTGGAGGTTTGGACAGGGGTGGGGGAGGTGGAGGGGGGGGGGAGTGTTTATGTAGAGCTCGCAGTGAGAATGTTTAGATTCTGGCGCAAAAAGAGTGCCGAGAGGAATGAAACGGGATGCCAATCTCATTCCCAATAACTTCTCAACATGTATCCCTTCTATACGTACGTGAGGAGTCAAACCGGATCCGATTCCGAAGCGGGTAACAGAAAACCGGGAAATGTATTTTTCTTTCGCTTTGCTTCATTTAATTCTGGACATTCTAGTGGATGTGTGTGTACAGTCTCTATTTTTTCCCCGTCGCCACTCAACGTCCAAAGTCACACACAAACACATTACAAAGTAACATACACATAGCTTACTACTTAGGGGTCGTCCATCAATGACGTTTAGGAAAAATTTAAGTTTGTTTTCCCCCTCCCTCCTCTAGTTTAGTTTAGCACTTTCACAATGTAGCGCCATGCGATATGTTTACATGGGTTATTTCCCATCCATTCCTTAAACCTATAGACGCCATTGCTGGACGCCCCCTTACTACTTACTCCTATTCGTAGTCCAACTTCGATACAGACATTTAGCTTCGGGTCTTAGTTTCAAAATACGCTACGTGTAGCCAGTTAGCCAGCATATATGTTGAGCAAACTATGTGGGAAGAATGCAGTTATTACTTTTTGCATCTCTGCCCAGATCCCTTGCAGTGAGCCCCGAAAGAAACGTGTCAGGGAATGCGAAAATTAGTGACGAGTTGCCAAGGAATCGTTTTGCTTTTTTTCCCAATACAAAAGTGGAACGTAGACATTCAAAATTCAAAATCCAGGCAGAGAACATCATATTTTGCATTTTAAAAAAAGTGTGTGAATTTAAATAGTTTCAATTTTGGTTGTTTGACTGTTTGGCTTTTGGAAAGTCTGTCTACTCTGTGCGTATTTTGAATGGTGGAGAGGCTAATGTCCGGGGAATGTCTTTACGTTCTGTTGGACCTTCCGCGATTATTTCATTATTTGATCATCATTAAGTGAGCGTCTTCGTCTTGGGATTAAATTTATCCACTATCTCCACTTTCAGACTTTCACCTTTCTTATCACAATCGTCGCCACTACCACTTTCACTTCCTCTCCTATAATCTCCTGGGGGGTCACCCACAAACTACGTCTACTCCCCAACCCCTCTCCATACTCCTTAAAATAGCATACATTATAAGTGCCCACATACACGTCCTTAGTAGGAGACCCTTTATATGAATTGGGATTCTTCATAAATTCCATTCTGTACAGTATTAGATTACGGACGGAGCATTGTGCTGAGGTAATTTATGAGGAGCCCTTGTAGCTCAGTTGTTTGTTTGTTTGTCTTGGGGTGGGGTTCGGGGAGGTACTGGTACTGTGAAAGGTAGGAAAGTGTCGAATGACTTTGTGTTGGTCTCTATTGATTTACCGTCTTACATTTGAGCGTGACGTTGTTGGGGATGAGAGACGGGGATATTTTCGTATCTTGTTTCAGTCGAGTAACAAAATCCAATGGAAACTTGATACGAAGTCTGTCTCCTTCTTTTAACACGAGACATAAATAGCAGCCTTTGAAAAATTAGATGCTTTCCCTGGAGCCGGTTGAGCATTTCCGGATCCGGTAGATCGGACATTGGAATTTTTCACTTTCACTTTCACCCTCCATATTTTCAAACATTGGGAATGTTCTCAAATTTTCAAAGTCAAGCTTATAATTTTTAAACATTTTTTTAAACAAGGAATTCTTAGAAAATTTAAAAAAAATGCAGTAAAAAGTATCATGACGTCATTTATGAGTGCTCCCAGTAGAGCATAGTGCCGTTTCCGTGTGTTAATGAAGCTTTAGGGTACCTTACTTTCTCCCACTAGAAAAATGATGTAGAAATAATCCAAGAAAATGCAAAGAAATGGAAATAACGAACACAAAATAAACTAAAATAAATACAAATCAGGGACCCGGACGCCTGAGTAGACTCAATAATTTGCTCTCACGTCACATGACAAAATAAAAAAAAAAGGATACAACTTTGGGAATTCAAATCCTGTGAAGCGGTAAGAATCCTACAGGATACATATCCCAGACTTTCTCTCTTACACTCTTATTACTTTATCACTTTCACCCAAGGATCATTGCATTGACAATCAAGATTTTCCAATTTATCTTCTTTTATTCAGAGTTTGAAATGTGGAAAAGTTATGGCCGTCAATTTTTTTAAATCAAGTGAAAAATGGAAATATGCAAAAATTCGAAAATATGGCCTTGGACTGTCTCCATATTTAAAAAAAAATAAAGTTAGTGCGTAGAAACTATAACAAAAAGACCAACCCGTTGATATCGAAATCGACATAGAGGAAAATAGGGAAGAAGATTGAGTAGTTTGTTTTTATCAACATTTTTAAGAAAATTTAAATTTATGGGAATTTTCTTTGTTCATGAGAATTTATAGGACAGGAGAAAGTTGTCCATATTTCGATATTTTCATTTTATGTTGTGTGTGTGTGTGTGTGTGTGTTGCCATGAGGATGACGCTGAACTGTTGCTCCTGACGCGTTCCCGTGTTTATCTTCTTTTGTGCTCGTGTCAGAATCTATTCCCTCACTTTCTCCACTTTCTCCGGACGTCGTGTAATGGGGCAAACAGTGGAGAAATAATGACTCCTATTCTCACCAAATGTTCTTGTCGTTTTAATAATCGTAAAAAATTATTTCCCTTATGCTTCAAGAAGCAAAATATTCTATCTATATTTTTTATCTTACAAATATTTATGATTTACTTTAACATTTAGCACAAATTGAATCCAGTTACAGATTTAAACTTTTTTAAATATTTTAAAAAACAATTTCATGTTTCTTAAAATGTACAAAAATGCTATAACTTTGCATGAATACAAACTCTTTTTCTGAGCTATAGACATTTTGAGCGGTGTGAGTGAAAGTGGGTAGATAGAGGAATTTGTGTGGGAAGAGAGAAAGATGGTGAAAAGTGGGAATGACATTTTGTGTGCCTGTAATTGAGTGTGCAGTGTGTTGTTTTGCCCACGTAAATAGACGAGTCCACAGACTCCACTCAACTTACGACCCAATTATTTTCACGACATAGAGCAACTACAAACAAATACTACATTAAGGGATGTCCATTGATTACGTCTTTTCCAGTAGTAGCTCACGTCATTTGTGCACAACCCTCACTGCTTCTTTTTTCCTTATAATAATACCCAATTATTTTCTTTTCATTTCTTAAATTTTTTTGTTTAAAAATGTGCGTCCTTGAGCTCAGCCGAATCATTTTTTATGAAAAGAGAATTCTTTGCTGAATTATCAAAAGGAGAATTTAAGGCAGAGGGGATGGGGGTGGGGGTGGGGGGTGGGGTGATGGGGTGGTCTGTGCTTAATAAGGAATCCCATGGAGGTGAAAGGTAATTAGAATGAAGAATATGTTTCAAGAATTTCGAATACAAAAAAAAATACGTTTTAAATTACTATCCGCTAAAGGCTATTTAAATTCGAGAAAAGTTAATTTCGGGGATTAACCTAAATACGTGGACGTGAACACGTGTGCAGCAGCTCTTCATTAGATTTTATTCACTACACAGAGCCACTTGAGAACTGGAGACAGACAGACAGACAAACAAACAAACAAAGAGACGACGGAAGAATAATTATTTGTATTGACATTGAGACATATTGACGCAGTAGAGGGAGGAGAGTGGATTGAGCTGGACGTGGGGAGTCCCACTTTAATTTAAATTCACAATTTAACTCCCCCCCCCTAATTTTCTGACCCTGAGACATTTTAGAAACGTGAATTTTCACTAATTTTCATTTGATTGCTTTCTTCAACTTTCTCCGACTTTCTCTGAATTTCTCCGACTTTCTCCAGATTGACTTGAGTCCCTGTTTTGGTGATTGGAAAGGATTGGAATAATACTCACACATTTTTTTTCAATGCCATAAAATTGTTTCTGCTTTGCCCTTGGACACGTTTCCCCTCTATGATCTCCTCTGACTCTGACCTTCTGCTCTTTCATCTCCTCTATCAGCATCTCGTGCGGCGTCTTTATTGGATTTTTTTCCCAATTACAGTAATGATCAGTTCTCCACTATTTCACTCTCTTCTTTTGAGCCTTGAGATTTTGTACTCACAAGTTTAAATCTTTTAAATCACAAGTTTTGCGACAAGAATTCAAGGGGGGATTGGGGATTAATAACGTGAATTAGTGGAAAGTTTCAAATTGGCTAGACTCAAGTCCTTGGGCACCTGTAGTTTTATTTCAGTCTCTGATTTATAGACGATCATAGTCATTTTATAGTTGATGAAATGCTTTTTAAATGTTTTTTCAACTCTATTCGCATGTTAGCAATATTCTCTTAATTCTGCTTCTCGTTTTAATCAGTTTTTATTTTACAAATAGTTTACTAATCAAATGGCAAAGATACAAATATTCTCAATTAAAGGGGAAAAAAACTGATACATTTTGAACGTCTCTGACCTTTTTATTTTCTAAAATTGGTTTGTAATGATTTCGTGGGGATATGAGAGAGTTCCTTGTTAAGCTTTACAAATGTTTTAACACAAGGAGTCTGAGGCTAAGTGCAGAAGTTGTTTGAATTTTATAGACTTAAAAAAGGAAGAAGAGTAGTTTACGCATTTTACAACGTTCTTACACAGAAACTTGATGCAGATAAAGTAGACATTGTTCAGTGTTGTTGAACAAAAAAGTTTTAAACTACACAGACAAACTTTGTATCTTATTTATTCACTACTCGATTCCCCGTATACTGCTCTGTAATTAAAATACTTTTTTTATCTACTTTTTGTTTTCCTGTTTTTTTGTACGGTTCATTTGAGATTTTTAAGAAAGTTAAAAATCAAACTGAAACTTTTAGGAGATAAAGATCAAAGGAAAACAAAATAAAGATCATTTACAACTTTTGTAAATTATTTCCACAAGGCATAAGTGTGTAGCAGAGTAACAATATTACATTTTTTCACTTAAATAATTGAGTGTATCTTGTTTTCGTTCATTTACCTGTCATTCACTTTCTCCACTTTCTCCACTTTCTCCACTTTCTCCACTTAAAGTCTGTAAAATTTTCCGTTTTCTTTAATCCTCGATTCTTCTTGCCTTCATTATTTTGTTGCAGTATACAGAGTACCCCCCAGGGGAGAAACAAGGAGGAGGGGGGGGGGAGATGGTTCAAGTTTTAGGTGGAAATATTTCTCAAAAAAGTTGATAAAATAAAATAAAAGTTTTCAAATTAAATTTAAAAGTTGATAGTCAAGAGACAATAGAGATATCTTAGGAGAAAGTCTTTAGGGGGTAAGTTTAATTTAAATAACTCGGTTAAATGCTAAAAAAGCACTAAATTACAAATATTTAAAAAACAAAATAAAAACAGTAGAAATTAAAAGAGACGATTCTAAATTACACACGAAACTTTCCTCATTATTCCTACAAATTTTCTTATCAAATTTACTAAAATTAATTAATCATCCTTGTTGATCTCTTACATTTAAAAAAGTAAAAAGCTTCCGTGTAGTTAACAAGAAAACCTAAACTTAAAAGTTATTAATGACTCAAGGGAAAATTTAATACGCTTTGTTTCCAATAATAATGAATACTAATCGAATGAGAAATAATTAAATGGCTAATTTATTTGATTTAATATTGCACATTAATGTCAAGAGATTAAACTATTTTACAAGTTGATCTGATCCTTTGATAATTAAGACAGGAGATATAAAAGAAAGATATAAGAAATAAATGAGCTGCGTTTTTGGTTTTCCTTGGAAATGTAATTTGAAAGTTTTAATTGAAGCGCCGTGTGGAACGGTGAAGAAAGAAATTTAATACTTTTTGAGTTTTAATTTCACCTTCACCTTTCACCACTTTCACCACACAACCTTTACCTTCAAATTCCACCCTTTTACTTTTAATTACTCCCCCAGAACAAACAGAGAACCACCAGTTGAAACAAGAAAGTTTTGAGCCACTTTTTCCAGCATTCTTTACACTGATCTTTTGTAGTAAAAATCTCTATCTTACAAAATTTATAAATTTCATTTTTTTCTTGTTTTCAGATAACGTTTGGAATAATTGGACGAGACTCATATGGTTACATTAAAGAGAAAGTTCGTAAATATTGAAAACAAAATACGAAGAATTAGTGGACATGAATTGAAATGTTCGGTGGTGGATTCTGAAGGACATTGAAGAAGATGTCAGGGGACGAGATGGACGACTACCCATTTGCCCTTCCCATGTTGCCCTCCACATTTTCTCCAGAGGAGAAGAATGACTCGTTGCTGGGGTCATTGGGGTCAATGGGGTTGGAGAACTTTGAGAATGAGACGGAGGATGGGAATGGGACGATGAGCATGAACGAGTTCTCGACGTTGTTCCAAGTGTCGATTTACATTTTGTACAATACAGTTTTTATTGCAGCAGTCCTGGGGAACGTCCTCGTCTGCTACGTCGTCTTCAGTTCGCCCCGCATGAGGACAGTGACAAATTATTTGATTGCCAATTTGGCGCTTGGAGATCTTCTGATGGCGGTTCTCTGCGTCCCCTTCTCCTACATTCCCGTCCTCTACCAGTACTGGCCCTTCGGCACCATCCTCTGCCACGTACTTTCTCCCGCCCAGGCCGTCTGTGTCTTCGTCTCTGCCTACACACTCGTCGCTCTCGCCGGAGATCGCTACATGGCCATTCTCTATCCACTCAAACCCAGGCTGAGGCGGAGTCAGGCCGTCATCGTCATCTTTGTTGTATGGGCCATCGCCATCATCACCGCCATCCCCATCGCCGTCTACACCAAACTTGACATTGAGCAGGGGAAACCAGAGTGTCAGGAGGTACGAATTTATGATTTTGACTTTCTCTTTTTTACTTTCTCTTTCTGACTTTCTCTTTTTTAACATAATTTTTTTAGGAGTAAAAATGAATAGGACAGTTTGAAAAAAATAGAACCGCAAAGGTATGTGATGATTTTAATGTTTTGAGGTGGATTTGTGCGTATGGACGTAAATCTAATTGCGCGTCATGTCATATTGTCTCCACACATTTACAGCTTGGTCTCAATATTGTGATTATCTTATGCTAATTAAATCAAATTTTATTATAGCCGTAACTTTCACATGTGTGTGTGGGACGTTATTTTACTATTTTATATAGCATATCTTATATAACTTCCTTTTTATATCTGCTCGTAATCTCTTAAATGTGAAATCCCCTTTTATGACTTTATACGCGCACAATTTTATTATAATTACCATCACTTTCACTTTCTATTTTTTTTAATCACATTGTGTGTGACATGTGACCGGGTGAGATGCGAAATGTGACATCTACAGCGTTTTTACAATTATTTTCATAATTAATGTTAATGAAGCCATTTTGAAGCCATTTATGAAACATACACTGCAAACAGTCTAATAAGCTTCCCAAAAAAATTAATATTTCAAATCTTTCATAGAAACCAAGCAGTCGTGAAATATTTTTAATTTCAGCCACTTTAAAACTTCAAAAATGTTTAGCTTTCAATTTTCTAAAAAACATATACACTTATAGGATAATACTATTAAACAATTTAAAAAAGCCTGCTTTGAAATGTTGAGAAACTCAGATAATTGATTTTGAGTTTAAGAGGTTGAGGTAGGTGAAAGGAGTGAAAGGAGTGAAAGTGGAGAAAGTGCATAAAAAAGGTTGATGCAGTGGAGTTTGAGAAGTGGCGGGAGGAAAGTGAATAAAAAGTTAATGTTGAGGAAAGGAGAAGAAAGTGAAATTAGGAAATAATTTCCAGTTGATTTATTATTCATAAAATAGGATGAGGATTACAGCCTCATTTTGATGGGGGAAGTGAAAGAACGCATTAGCCTTATCTTCATTCCCCTTTCCACTCTACATAGCCCCGTTTGCCCCTTAGTCTCCAGACAACGAGTTCCTCGCTCCTTTCTCCCTTCAATTAAAAGCTAAAGGCAATGTAGTGGAGAAGAAAATCTGGAGAGAAAGTGCGGACATAAGCGATAAAAGCGTGACTTTCACTTTCACACTGTGTCTCTCCCAATCTCTACCATCCCTTGGGGGTCATTCACTAGTGAGGTTATTAACTTTCGCGTATTTCATATAGCGTGGATTAATCTATATAATGCAAACAACATAACCAAAGGTTCATAACTTATGCACTGCCCCTTCTTTCATAGAGATGCGAGCAGCTCAGACTCTCTCCCCAGTGCATATCGCTTTTCTGGCGACAGTTTATTTTCTCAGTTTTATGAATCCATTTTGAAAGGACACTCATCCACAATTAATCTCACGAATGGAGAAAGCATATAGAAACCCCCTAAAATCTCTGAAACAATATTTGGAGAAAGTCGATTTTAAGAAATTAATACCAACTCACCACAAAAAAAGGAAAAAAAAATGATATAATAAATGTTACTTACTAAAATATTTTTTAACACATTTTTTAAAGGTATCTTTCTCCATTGAATTTTAGTAAATTTAAAATACACAAAATATTAGCGTATAGCGTAGATAGGCCCTTCTGAAAGTAGAGGGCTAAGAGATAAATTTGCTAATTATCCATAAAAGAGATGAGTCTGGATTTCCATTCTCAGCTTTGGTTCATCTGGTGTATTTCTGAAGAGACTTTCTTCAATCTTCGTTCTACAGCTCGTCCCATTTAAGCAGCTCATCTTTCCAGTTTTCTCCTCAATAGAAATACAGGCTTGATTTGAGTTCTACTAAATTCTTAGAGACAAACACACACAAAGTTTTTCAAGTGTGAAAGTATGAAATTATGGAATTAAGAAATTGGAATGGTTCAATAAAGTTATTATTAGTTTTATACTTTGAGGACAACTTTCTCCTTGAAAACTAATCAATTTAGAGGGTGTAATCTACACTTCTACTTTCCCCACACTTTCTCTCCGGAGCCCTGCACTACCACGCGCACTCCTTTATCTTTCGCAACAAGGATTTTATTTGGATGCTTTCTCCACTTTCACTCCGCCTCTAGAATCCCATTTGAGTCTCATCCGCCACGTAGAACAGTCGAGTCGATCTCGCTGTCTGTCCACTTGATACTTGCACTTGAAAGAACAAAACATGATCTTGGAGAGTGGACAAAGAATTGAAAGAAGCCTATTTCTTTCGTCCCTTCCAATTCAACAGGTTTACAAGTTAAAATCCTTCAACAGTGTCCAACTCCCTCACAGAATTTTCCAATTTAAAAAAAAATTAATTCCAAAAAAAAACATGCTAAATAAAAATGGTACAAAATGCAGGAGAATTTTCCTGGCTCGAATTTGCATACAAGGCTCGTCCGAGCGCAGTAAAATAAAAGGACACAATGCTGAGGTAAAGAAGTGAACCCGAATCTGAATACCAATACGATTCCCAGATTTCTTTTTGTAGAATTGAGAGTATTAGACTAAATAGGAATTTAAGCCCCGCAGCGATTTACACTGAGTATTATATTTGTTTAGTCACTACACAGCTTTCCCATTTCCAACTTTTTGTTCTCCTTTCTATTCTTCTCCCTCTGTTTCTGTGCTGGATTTAAATTATCAAATATCTTGTCTTATAACTATTCTTTCCGTGCTTTCTTTCAGTTAAAAATTGCAGTCAATCTTATATTTTTTAATTTTATTTTAAAAAATCATAAATTAGCTATTTTAATTTTTTTTGAAAAGTCCCAAATTAGCTATTTTATTTTTTTTTTAAATTCCTAAATTAGCTATTAAAATTTTGTTTAACTTCCCATATAAGCTATTTTATTGTGTTTTAAAAAGCCCCAAATTAGAAATTTTAATATGTTTTAAAAAATCCTAAATTAGATTTTTTAATGTTTTTTAAAAAGTCCCAAATTAGCTACTTAAATTTTTTTTAAATCCCAAATTAGCTATTTTAATTTTTTTTAAATTCTAAATAAGCTATTTTAATGTTTTTTAAATTCTAAATAAGCTATTTTAATGTTTTTTAAAAAATCCCAAATTAGCTATTTTTTAAATCCCAAATTAGCTATTTTAATGTTTTTTTAAAAATCCCAAATTAGCTATTTTATTGTTTTTTAAAAAATCCCAAATTAGCTATTTTATTGTTTTTTAAAAAATCCCAAATTAGCTATTTTATTGTTTTTTAAAAAATCCCAAATTAGCTATTTTATTGTTTTTTAAAAAATCCCAAATTAGCTATTTTATTGTTTTTTAAAAAATCCCAAATTAGCTATTTTATTGTTTTTTAAAAAATCCCAAATTAGCTATTTTATTGTTTTTTAAAAAATCCCAAATTATCTATTTTATTGTTTTTAAAAAAAACAAAAAATGTGCATTTGCGTAAGTAAATTTTAAACGCTGCTTACTATAGACACTGTGACCAAGCAACGCAAAATGCACTCCAGTTATTTCGGATGTTTACTGTTTAAAAAAAAGGCTAATTATTTAGAAGAATGCAAAGGGAATCATCTACTCGGTTAGAAATTGCATTTTGCAATTAGTGTAATTAGTGCGGGGAAATAATGGTTTAATTTGGCTTGTTTCAAGTCTTCAATCACATTCATGCAAATTGGTAAAGTATGGAGCGGACGGCTGAAGGCGGGAACGTCTCACTTGAAATTGGTAAAGTTTTGCGTATTTGAATTTTGAATTTGTGAGAGAGAGTTGATGATTCAGTTGATGGAAATGAGTTGGGAGTTCCGCATCTTCCTCAATTTTGAAGAGACACACAGACCCAGATCCGAAGCTATACTTTCTCCGCACAAAGGAATCCACTACAACGGACAACGTCAAAACAAATCCGGGACAACAAAGGAAACCGAAACCGACATAGTACCCGAAAACCGCTAAACAATGCCACTCCCTCCAGTCGAGTCCACTGAATAATTTATAAAATAATGTAGACACATAAGATAAAGCTTATTACACTCCGCGGCAAATCCCTGAAAACCGAAAACCGAAATAACGGAAAATCTCTAAAAAATAAAAGCAGACTCTGATTTCAAATTCCTCGTTGGCGCCGAGAGTTACGCGGACAAACGCGACTTAATTAACTTTATGTACGCGACGCAAGTCTCTCATCTAAATCTCATGGGCTCATCCACAACTGACGTTACATGAGTCTGGATCTCTCTACTACTTTCTATACTTTCTCCTTCATTCCTTCCTCAAGTCAATTATGGACAGCCCCGCTTCTTCATTATTTATTAGTAATATTTGAAAGTGCAACCCACTCAGCATTTTCGTGTGTTTAAATTCAAAGTAAAAGTTTCCTCGGCCACTGCCACCATTATTAGCATGTAGCAAATTACAATTGAAATTAACTTGACAGAGACATGGCATAGGAATCAACCAGTCAATTTGCATGAAGTTTTCCCGTTTGGAAAGTGTGATTTTTGAAAACTGCATATTTATCATTATTTTGGGAGGGCGGAACTATGGAATAAATTAAAAGGGAAATGGAGATGTTTGAATTTGCATTTGAGTAATTGGGGAATTTTTGGAGACGGACGGACGGAGGCGTGGGAAGTGTAAAGGAAATAAATGAGTGAATTAATTAATTAATGATATTCCATCTTGAAGGCCTGCGAGTGCAAAGTACACACAACAGCCAATGCGTCCCAATCAGCTAATGAGTTCCCCTTTCCCCTCCTTTCTCCCGCTTTCTCCCGCTTTCTCCCGCTTTCTCCCGCTTTCTCCGGGTTCCAGACACTTTCCCTGCTTCGTACGCAGGGCGACTCAGACAGAGACAAAGTGCAGTTTTAATGTCGATAATTATTCCCATTTATTAATCACGTTAACTTACAATTAACTACAAGGCTCACTTCCTTTTCTTCGTCTACCTTTCTATTTTATTCCCCCATTTAGACAATCAAATTTGTCCAATTTCATCTGTTCTACGTCCTCCATCTTTTGTTCTGTTATTTCTGTACACTTACCATTCCTCTGTTTCTTGTTTATTAATTTTTGAATTTTACCTTTATTTTTGAACTGAAATGAAGTAAAAGTGGATTTTTTAAAAAAATTTTGTAATTGTCCACCAAGTTTGTAGTTTAGATGCAGTATGCAAAAAAAAGTTTAGTATGGCTGTGACTGTGGTGACTGTCGTGTGAGGGGGCAATTACGTGAGGGTGTGTGTGTGTCTCTGACATTGACGGAAAATGGACAATGCCTTGGGAATTTACCTCTTTTGTGCATAAAGTTGCTGCGTATGAAGAGATCAAAGGGATGTGTTGGTATTTATTTGTCTATTTTAATTTTCCCGCTGTTGTTGCTGTTGTTGCTGTTGTTTGGGAATAAATTTGTTTTTGGTGATTTATTGGTGGGATAGCGTGTGGATCGGTGGGGGGTGGAATGTCGTGTCTCGTGCAGCAAATGACATTCAAATTCTCATTTCCGAGTTAATTTTTACAATATTACCACCTTCATTCAAATATGACGCGGGGCCGGACACAAATGACGTCACTCAAATTTACCAAAAATTGAGTAAAGTTTGGTGGCGTCATTTGTGTCCGGCCCCGAAGGAGAAGATGGGTATATAGGCTATATGTTTGGGGCAACTGTAAGTTTCATGTTAAGTGGAATTAGGGACACGTTAGATGTTAGTGATGGTGGTGGAAAATGTAAAGTTGAATGGGCTGAATAATTAATGTGGTTTAAAGTTAAAATGGAGCCTGCGGCAGGAGTCTCGCTCGGTCTCTGGTTTTGTTCCCAGAATGGAATCTCAATGTTGTTTCCATGTTGTGATTCCACTCTGAAGCACAAAGACCGTGACAAAGTGTAATTGAGCCTCACTTCATCCTGTGAGAAATGCTACGGGGATAGTCCACAAATGACGTCATGGGTTGCAGGGTCCTTTAAAACCAATATCCCCTCCCTCATTTGTGTTGAACACTATGAAATGGAAATGAGATTGAGAAGGTATAGATGGGTAAGAAAAGAAACAAAAAGTATGAGAGCATCCTATGGTAACGTTATTTATGGACCGCCCCTGCACTGTAATTATGTATGGTTTTGGTCGTTCTAGTTTTAGTTCCGCTCTCATCACAGAGAAGAACGTAGAACGTCTGTCTTCACCCAATTAATTCTCTCTTCAATTTTCAAAGCATTTCCCTCAAATATTTTCTTCAAATTTTCCTTTTTGGTTTGAATGTTGTTTGAGGCGATGGCGATGATGAAAAGGAGGAAGATGGAGAGACGCGGGGGGTGGGGAGTTCGGGTTTCTTGAAATTAAAATATTATGGTTACAGCACACGAAACCTTTTCAACTTTCCGCGGAAATTCATTTACATATTTATTATGTACGCTGACCAACCAAACCTCAAATATTTCACTTTTCCACTTTTCCCATCCCAAGAATCTACCAAAAAATAAACCAGTTAAGGAACGTCCATAAATGACGTTATCAAAAACTCCCAATTTTTAGAGGACGTAATTTGGGAAAAATCCCTTAGATACTCAGTTTTCATCACGCAAAAGTGTCCTTCCGCAAATCAGTAATTTACAATTTTCTTCTCATATGAATAGACACGCCTTTTGTGACTTTATTTTTCTCCTGTACCCCGCACCTGTTTTTTTGTACTAATCAACTGCGTTAATTTCTAAGTATAAACAATTGCAAAAGGAGCTATGTTATAGTTTCTTTGTATAGAAAGTAATTTTGTTGTTGTTTTGTGAAAAAATGTCCAAAGTTTTGTTTGTGTGATTGCAGAGATGGGGAGACGACGAGGTGGGGAAGTTGTACTACAGTTTGGCGCTCATGATCCTTCAGTATTTTTTCCCATTGGCGGTCCTTGTTTTCACCTACACGAGAATTGCCCTCGCCGTCTGGGGGAAGAAAGCGCCGGGTGAGGCGGAGGACGGGAGGGACCAAAGACTTGCCAAAGCCAAACGGAAGGTAATTTTTCCCTTTTAAACTTTCTCTTATATTGAACCGTCTCAACTTAACCATTACATCTTACAGACAATTTCCACCAAATAATTCCCGCTTCTTTCAACTACCACACGAAGTTCCCAAGAACTGTTTAAATGCTATTTCTAAATTATTCCCTTTGCAATGATTTTAATGTCAAGTACTTAGTAGAAATTTACTTTCACTTTGTTGAGGAATTTTAGCGTGTTTTCTCTTGTGGGACGACGGAAATAATTGGCGAGTCGACTATTGCGAGAGATGGAAAAGTGGGAGCGATGCGGTGAATTTAAATGCATTACATTTCAAGAAAATAGAGCTTCTATAATTTCATTTACCCCCCCCCCCCACCCCCAAAAAAATGGTGTAGAAAGAAAAATTGAAAAAATAATTACTTCCCTTTTAAAGTTGTATATTTTTGGAAGGTTTTGAAGATTTTGTATATTAAGGCTGAAAATATGGAGGGAATCACCCACAAATGACGTCATACGTAGGCTCAATTGGTCTAATTGGCTACTTATGGCATTTACGCAATTGTTAAGCTGGTTATATATAGGCTCTTGAAAGATCAAATTTTTACATGGCGTCATTTGTGGATGATCCCTCTAGTGTAGGAAAAAAGAAAAGGAAAAGAAACATTTGGGAAATTGAAAATTGAAATTAAATAAAAGTTGTTCACTTTTTTTTGTGTGTGTGTGAGTAAGGCGGCTACTTTGAGGTCGTTTAGAGATTTGGTGCATTAACATTAAATAAGGAAGAAGATTTAATTCAATTTTTCAAATACTTTTTTCATCTGTCTACTTCACTACATTTCCACCTACTTTCTCCAAACCTTCAAAATACGCGCCACAATTCCAACTTACTAACTACTAGTACTATCATAGATCATATGTATGTTAGTGACATAAGTATGTATACTGTAAGTGGAGTGTTGACCACGGGAATATCTGATCATTGTGCTATCTTTGCTGTACGTAAGAGCAATAAGAGTCATTATCCTTGTAAAGTAATATCAACTAGAAACTATTCAAATGTTAAGTGGGAAATTGTTAACAACGACATTAGTTTAATCCCATGGTCTGTAATTGATATTTTTGATGACGTTGATGATTCACTTAACTACTTTGAAAAGTCGGTCATGGATGTGATAAATAAGCATGCTCCCATTATTACACGACGAGTCAAGGGCAAAGTATCACCGTGGCTAACTGTAGATTTAAAAAGAAAGATGCATCACCGTGATAGCATTAAAGCAAAGAGTTTAAAAACTGGGGACCCTGCTTTGTATAGTCAGTATAAAAGAGAACGAAATGACGTCAACAGGGAGGTAACAAAGGCCAAGTACACCCATTACCAGTCAAAGTTTGAAGAGGTTCCGACCTCGTCTAATGTGTGGCAGGTTTATAATAAGCTCATTGGAAAGGGTGGTGGTGTGTGTACTGTAACGGAATTGAAAGTAAACTCTAATGTGGTCAGTGGAGTAGAGCAATTATCCAGTGCGTTTGCTTCTGCATTTACTGTTAATGTACCTAGTGATAAGGTTGAGGCATTGGATAACTTTTATGAAACTATTACCACGGACAACAGGTATGAGCCCTTTACGCCTGAGGAGGTCTTGTCTAGTTTTTCTAAAATTAAACATAAGAATGAAGGTAATCCAAATGAATTGTCTTATTTCATTTTAAATAACTGTATGAAATCCTTAGCCTTGCCGTTGGCCCTATTGTTTACTCAGTTTCTTTGTCTTGCTTCATACCCATCGAGGCTTAAGTATGCAACTGTAACACCGCTTTACAAAGGAAAAGGTTCCAGATTGGACGCTATGTCATATCGCCCAATTTCTACACTTTTAATTCTTGATAAGATTTTAGAGAAAATGCTGTATCAGAGAATTTTGAATACAATTGAGTTAAGTAGTCAACAGCATGGTTTTCGAAATGGGCGGTCATGTCAGAGTGCTACTCTTACATTTGTGCAGGATGTGTATAATTATATTGACCTAAAATGTGGTAGAGTTATAGCAGTATTCATCGACCTGCAAAAGGCTTTCGATTCGGTGCCTCATTTGGAACTTTTAATAAAGCTCAGAGATATATATAAGATAGATAACCATTTACTTAAGCTCCTTACTGACTACCTTCGAAATAGAAAATTTAGGATCAAAATTGGTTCAGAGGTTTCAGAGTCGTATGATCTAAGTATTGGGGTTCCTCAAGGTTCAGTGTTGGGGCCTTTGTTGTTCATTATTTATATAGATAAGGTATCTGATGTCATAGTGAATGGGGTTAATTATTTACTATATGCTGATGATCTTGTACTATATTATTATGCGCCTTTGTTTTCTGATGCTGTACAACAAATGCAGGTTTGTTTGAATAATGTTAATAATTGGTTTGTGTCGCAGGGTCTCAAAATAAATGTGAGCAAGACCAAGTTTATGATTCTGCATAAATCCCGTGATTATAAGGTACCTGATAATGTCAAATTATTTTGTAATGGCAATGAGGTTGAACGTGTATGGACGTTTAGGTACCTAGGTGTTATTATAGATGCAAATCTTAATTTCAAAAGCCACTTTGTTTACGTCAAGAATAGAGTGAGCTCTGCTATAGGTATGATAAGCAACTTAAAACGGTTTTTGACGTTTCCTATATTTGTAATTATGTTAAATGCTTATGTATTATCCATAATTGATTATTGTATTATTGTGTATGGTGTACAAGGTAAGCGGGAGTTACAGGCATTACAAAATAAAGTTAATGGTCTAATTGTACAATTTACTGATAAGTCTCTGTATAGTAAACGGAAAACAAATGGATGTAGAGCTACAGTATTGGAGAATAGTCTACTACAGAAAGCAAACATCTTGTCTGTGTCAGAAAGATTGAGCTTGTATACATTGTCATTTGTGTATCGAATATTGAGATTTGGGTCAGATATAAATATTTTTAATTCCTGGTTTGTTCTTAAGCATAGTGTGAGAACAACCAGGTCTAGTAATTCTTTGATTTTAGAATACCCTGTGAATTGTAGTACTGAGGCTTTTAGACATTCATTCCTGTATAGAAGTATTACTGAGTGGAATAAGTTGCCTGATCATGTGAAATGTCTCGATGAATCATGTAATTTTAGATCATTACTCACTGAGCACCTAATTAGCTCAAGAATTCCTATTGAATATTCTGTTTATCAACCACCCTGAGTGTGGATGTGATACTATGATTGATACCTTGGCAACTATATGATTTTGAATGGTGAATATTTCTTTTAGTGTATTTTAATTTAAATTTATTTTATTGTGTAATTATAATGGTGTCCGTCGGTTGAGAGCAGTGCATTTGTACTGATGAACTTGACACTTGAATAAAGATCACTCAAACTCAAACTCAAACTCAAACTTTCTATTTCTACTTTTTACATTTCATTTTTTTTACTCAATATTCTGAATTAGCAACAATTAAATTTTCTCACACCTTCGTTTTACTTTTGCACTTTTTCAATTTTAGGCCATTTCCAGTACGTACCACTTTGAATTTTACCTTTGGGATCGTCCTAAAAAGACGTCATCAGTACAGTAGGCTCAATGTGACTTCATTTGTGGACGATCCCTTTTTCACTATATTCCAAATTTAAAAAATGTAGCGATCGAAACTGCTACAAAATTTGAATGGTACATACGAACAAATAGAGAAATGTTTGTTTTTAATTCTATTTTTCTCCTCATGGAAATTTCAAAGTTATATATGGAGAAAGCAAAACGTGTCATGTGTCAAAATGTGTGAAGGATCCATCGTATAAATAGTAAAGCGCAAGGGGATGAATTCAATGTTGAAAATTTTAATAATAAAAAAGAAGGAAAAGAGACGCGCGGGACAGATGCAATAATCCGAATCCGAGTTCCGTGCACTTAACGTAAATATTCAAAAATGTATAGGCACATGGCGGGACTTACAAAAGAATGTTACGTAGTCAACGTTTTTGCCTTTTGGGCTCAAATTCTCCTTCTCCTTCTTCCAAGTCTTACATCAAGGCAAAATGATTACACATTCTCGGGATGTGTCACGTGTGTCCATTACCCAACTCAAAGAACACACACACACACACAAAAGAAATCCCCTGAGGGGAAAGGGAAAATAAAAGTGAATCAAAATAATGGAAAAGAAAGTAAATAAAAATAAAAATGATCAATAATTCCCCTTTTTTTATTTTTGTTTATTATTTCGTTTTATTTTATAAAATAAAAAAAAATTCTCACTTGACGAGAATTTGAAAAGAGAAATTCTCTTGTAATTGTAAAACTGTAAGAAAAGGAAATATCGTCTGTGAAGAACCAAAATTACCCATATCCATTTCCAGCTAAAAACAATATCAGCTATCTACACAAATATTCAAATAAGTCTTGAAAGTTGACAGCATTTAAAAAAACATTTTGAACTTTTCAAACACATAGAATTAAAACATTTTGCACATTTTCAAAAACATGGAATTAGAACATTTTGCACCTTTTCAAAAACATGAAATTAAAACATTTTGAACTTTTCAAACACATGAAATTAGAACATTTTGCACCTTTTCAAAAACATGAAATTAGAACATTTTGCGATTTTGCACCTTTTAAAAAACATGGGATTAGAACATTTTGCACCTTTTAAAAAACATGCAAATAGAACAGTTTGCACCTTTTCAAAAACATGCAAATAGAACATTTTGCACCTTTTCAAAAACATGGAATTAGACCATTTTTCACCTTTTCAAAAACTCGTAATTAACATTTGACGCATTTTTCCTATTTTGTTTTTATGACATAGCTCATTTTGATTCCAGCTTAAATTGGATATGGGTCATTTTGGTTCTTCACAGATGATATGTAAAAATGGTTGATTAAGAATTGTAAATGTTATCTTGTTAGTGAGGGGAATGAGGGATTTATGTAAATGTGAGAAAACGGATAAAAATATGGTAAACGGGCAGAGCTGCGCTGTGTGAAGATTGTGGCTGAAATAAAAGATGAAAAGATAAAAGATGTGATAATCTTGAAGGGCTAATCTCTGGATGAATGAGAGCGTGTGTGTGTGTGTGTGTGTGTGTGTGTGGGACGTAACGTGTAGGGAAAGTGTGAGAGACTCGGAGATGTGTGTAGATAGCCGCTTTTGGAATATTAACCAATGCGGAGATTATGTGGAATTTCGAGCAGATTTAATGTCTTCCCCACAGATTACATTTCCTGTCAAAACACATTTAATACGCCCTCCATACGTTTCCCATTTTCCGCTTCTTTTTTTTTTTTTTACTTTCTCCCAAAAAAAAACCTATGCGCTTTCACTTTATTTAAAATATGCATACAGTTTAATTCAAGAGTCTGTTTACAAATTACAATTTTTTTGAAAAAAATGTAAAAAAAAAATAATTTTGAGGCCCTTTTTTAAAAATCGACTTTTTCAAAAAAATTTAAAATTTTCGAATTTTGAAAAGGTCCTAAAATTGCTTTTTAGAAAACAGCCTTAGGATTCGAAAAAACCAACTTTTGTCAAAATCAGATGAGAAATGTAGAAGTTGCGCAGGGTGCCAAAAATTCAAAATGTGAATTTTTCAAACTTTGGCGGGCCTCTGTGAGAGACTGTTAAGAGAGATAAAATAATTAAAAAATCCCAACTTAAAAAAAAATCTTTAAGTAATTTATGCGAGGTCCCTATGAGCTCACTCTATATTTGTATTATCAATGTATTTTAAGTGTAGGAGGTTGTTGGGCGACTGGTTCCGTTTGTGGGGTGTTTGGTTTGTGTGAGATGGGAGGAGGATTAGAAGATTGATCCGTCCGGCTGGAAATAAAACAGAGATTTTTACAAATTCAAATTGAAACATTTCTGGGGATCACATCTTTACATCATCTTCATCTTATTTCTTTATTTTTATTTCACTCTTCCGTCGTCGTCGTCGTGGAGAGAGACGCGGGAAATGGAGAGAATTCAATATAAACTTGAAATTTTCCCCCATCCATTTCTACATTCTACGGCTACGGTCTCGGTCTGTCCGAATTTGTTTTCCAATTTTCTGATCCGTCTCCACATTTTTTCATTTTGTATATGGAAACATGGGGAAAAAAAGGAAAATGGAATTTGAATAAAATTGTCTGTGAAATGGAGCGTGTGACAAGAGTTGGATTATTCGATTGGGATTAAAGATTCTCGGACTATTGATCCCAAAAAGATTTGAAATAAAATTGATTCCCTTTGTCTTTCTTATTGCCTCCATCTGTATGCGTCAGTCAGTCCCGCGTCCTTTTCCTCTCCTCCTGTAGTAATGACATTTAAATCCGGATTTACTTTTATTTACATTTTACATCCCTTTCCACTCCCGCCATTTTTTATCTGCACACACTAAATTTAAATTCCCCCACAGTCACGGATTTATTTTCAACCACTCAATATTTTTTCTAATATTTTTCCAGACTTAAAATTATTACTAAGGGGTCGTCCATAAATGATATCACCCAAATTGGGTAGAAACTAAAAGAGGGATAATTTGCGTGACATCATTAATGCATGATCCCTCTTAGGTTTTCCATATAATTCGTGAGAAAATATTGAAATCTGCTCGTAGAAATGAAGTAGAATAATTTAAAAAGTGCGCGTGAATTTTTTTGAATAATTAAAATAACTCAATTCCAGAGGAAAGTGACTTATCACAAGATTATTTTCACATGCAAAATTCCCAAGTTACGAGTTTTGTTTGAGGAAAAAGAAAAGACTTTTTTCTGTGGTGGTCTCAATGATTGATGAGCTGTTTGCTCCTTCCACTCAACTCCGACGTCTGTCTTCTGTCCTGTGGCCAGAGAAAAACCACATTTACAAGATGCACTAAACTAAATACACGAGGGCTCATCCCCAAATTACGTCACTACAAAATCAGGAAATTCCTCCCTCATCCCAAATTTATTTTTACCCATATACAAATTCACTTTTATCCTAAATACAAACATGTTTTACAATAGACCCCTTCCCACCCCCCTTCTTCATCACAACGTCCTTTACTGACCACCCCTAAAACCAGAAACCGAGGAAATAATAAATGCGGGAGAGGGAGAGTTGCTTTCGGAGTTTGGGAAAGTAAACAAAGTCAAACATAAAATGTGGTTTCATGGTCTTGTGGGAAAAACTCTTTCCCCTGCTTTACGGGGCTTCTCATAAAGTACGTCGCGTTCATTTTAGACGAGGTAGTGGGGGGGGGATTGAAAAAAAAAATTCAAGAATGGAACCATATTTGTTAAAAGAAAAGATGAGTGGGGGAATATATTCACAATTTTGTATGACGTCATTTGTGAATGGTCTCTGCCCATTGAACAGCCCATGGGTACATACGTATACGTAAATATGGATGACTCCGCATTGTGTGGTATTAAGAGTTTAAAAGACGTCTTTTAGGAGAATTACGCGTCTAAATTATGGACAGCGGAGGTTGGGCCGCTGCTCAATTCTATTTCATATTTTACGCTCAGCTCTTTATTAATTTCTGTACAGGGTGCACCCTCCGTTTCCCGCCCCCACCCCCTTCCCATTCCAATTCGAATAAACTGAATAATAAATACGAATTAGGACCACACCGCCAACACACAACAAATTCCATATTTCCATCTCCCATTTTGGAGGCTTAGTTTTCATTGTTGAATTGTGGTGGAGAGGGAGGTGGGGGGGGGGGCTAAATTGAAGATAGAAGAGGAGCAATGAGTCTCTCCGCATTCCACCGTTTGAGCCACTTCCTTTCATGAACAGTAAACAGACAGATACTCGCACCACAGAAAACTAAAAGCGAAACCGAAACCGAAACCGAAAACCAAACTCAATTAAAAGGAACGTGAGGGCGCTTAGCATCTTTCACCCTTCCATAGCTCTGGGGACCACTCACAAATTACTCCAACCCCATAACCTTTACAACACTCTTGAAAATCTAATTAAAAATTAATTTCAACACCAACACCAACCAATGAGGCATAGACTGCGTGAGAAAACGTAAGTTATGAGCCACCCCTCCCCCCACTTCATTGACCCTTGAGAAATGCGAGGAATGGAGTCATAATATTTTTTCATCTCTCCATGAATGTTTACACTCAACTTATGCGTCATATCAATTTCTCCAGTGTATGATTACACTTGGGGTCGTCCATAAATTATGTCAGTAATATATATGAGTGTTTAGCTGAATACATTTTTACTCACAACTTGTAATACAGTGTGTAATATTATTCACAGAGGTGTATGAGGGTTCTGAAATAATTTCGTGACGACATTTATGGACGACCCTAATATGTATCTTCAATTATTTCTCGCATTCTGGCGGCTAACAGAAACATTATATATGTGTATAATTCTTAGCCCCGCGCGTCCCTGTGGAATCCGAAATAATTTTGACGCTTTTATTAAAAACAAGTGCAAATAACATACTAGGGGTCGTCCATAAATGATGTCAGGAAAATATTCTGATTTCTAGGTCCCTATATGACTCCTCTCTGACCAGCGTTACAAATGGCTATCTTTAACATAGGATGTCATCATTTTTCCAAATAGACCCATTCGACCTGCATGTGACGTCATTTATGGCCTGTCCCTTATGTAGTATGTGCTACGTAATTTCAAGATCAATATTTAATTTCTTGTCTAAATCAAAAAATAATATTTGTTGGCCTTATTCATTTGGCATATGGACCCAAACACTTGTTCAATATTAATTAATACCGCGTTGCCAGGAAATGTAACAAAAAAAAACAAAATAAGGACAAGACGTATTTAATACTTTGTTTATTCCGTGAAATGCAAACAAAAACCTTTTGACGAAACTGCGGACACAATTTTATTAACATTTTGTCCTGTCGCATCCCAGCGACATTTTACACTGTAAATATTGAACCAAAAAAAAAGGAAAACAAGGGCAGTACATTTTATACATGTAATTTTTATTTTTATTCCATGAGACTACTTTTCCAAGCATTTAAAGAAGGGAAATTTGAATGTTTTCGTGTGTGTTTTCTTAGAAAAATTTTATAAAAATAATGTAAAGAAAAAGTTGAAGGAAAGGTAAACAATAAGAAGCAAAGAAAAAAAGGGGGGACCGAGTATAGAACTTTCATTTTACGCTCATTGAACAAGTGCACATGCGACTCTGGAGATATGCGGGTGATTCTGGAACATGCGGGTATCATACTAGCACATGCGGGTAACATAATACCCGGGTATTACATGCTACCCGCTTTTCGGTTTTAATTTGTTTTTTAAGGTATACGGCCGGTGCCGCCGGTAGTCAGGAGGGAATGTGATGTGAAAATGAGAATGATTGTGGTGAAGAAAACAGTTTGAGAAAAGTTTTTGAGTTGGACTGACTCTTTGAATGAATTGGACTGTGTGGTGGTGATGTTTGGTTGTTGGATGTTGATTTGAATGAGAATGTGTGGTCATCCATCAAACTGTCGAGAAAAAAAAATTGGATCATTCCAGACCCAAACATGTTACACTATTTATGCGCCCAACACTTTTGTTTTTTAATTTACAAATTCCATTTTTATTTTTCTCTCACTTTGAGACGAGAAACACTACCCGGGTATTTTTTTATCCGATTTTCCCCCCAAAAAACATGCAATACCTTTGAAAGTATTGATTCCTTTTCCCTGACTTTTTATTTTCATACATTTTAACACTATTATTAAATGTAGGGGCTGCCCATAAATTACAGAGTATATTTAATTATTGTTTTTAAAAAATAAATCTTGCTTTCTTATCCTTATTATGTATAGTGAAAATATTTTTCTTAAATGTCACCCTTTAGCTCACTACTCAAACAGAAACGGCAAAGTTTTATTTCTGGCTAAATTCAGATTTAAACTTATGTTTGTTTTTCCCTTTACACGCGCTCCCAAGCAAAAGCTCACTGCGTACTACGTACTTAGAAATAATAAAAAATAAAAATATAAAAGTTCCACACAGAGGCCTACTTCCTCCATGGAAGAAAAGAGTAGGGATTTATTTTTTAAAACGTAATTTACTTCTATATACAGAACAGGGGAGAGCACATACAAGTTTCCTTGAACCAGGGTACGCTCATAACTGACGTCTGAACGTAATCTACAATTTTCTACTAATACTTACCCACCATACTCCTCAAATGTTTAGTAATGTAAACGAACAAAAAAAGACCCCCCCCCCTTGCAAATAAAAACGTAATTTATGTCCAGCCCCTAATGGTCATGGTGGGAGAAGGTTTAGATTGGAAAATATTGGAAATGCTTTTTAACAAAGTCTAAGGCGCACATTTATTCCTCGTTTATTTTATCCACAGGAAATAGACTGGGGATGGACTAAAATGACAGAATAAAATATAAAGACCAGCTATCAGCTATGGAATGGAAGGGGCTGTGCATAGATGACGTCAATCTATATTATAGCTCCCCCCCCTTGCGTACTAATTCAATTTAGTGTATTTACACAAACAATAATTGACAATATTAAAAATATGAAAAATGTTATGACGTGTAATGAGGGTGAGTGCGTGGGGTGGGGGGGGGGGGCGGAGACTGTAGAATAGTAGACATTGTATTTTTTAGACGATTCGAGATGGGGATTGGGATAAGGAGACAGTTGATTTTGATTTGGAAAATTTTCTGGAGACTGTTAAAGGGGGGGGGGGAGTGGGAGAAAGCGGAGAAAGGAGGGAAAGCGTGGACTTAATGTTTATGGTCAGCGCTGATGCTGATGCTGAGACGCTCTCTGTCGCTTCTAATAACTTCTCATTAAAAGCGACTTAAGGAGGAGAGAAATGTCAAGAGCGGCCAAAACTTTCCCCTTTCCCCATGTAACTGTTTTACCATCCCATTTAAAGGCCGAAATGGCGAGGGATGCGCTCAACGCTGGACTCCGCACAATGGTCGTCAAAATAATAACGATAATAAAAATAATAACACAGCTGTAAATTAATTTGCCGCCTTTCACCACTTTCTCCACTTTCACCACTTTCTCCGCTTTCTCTACTTTCTCCAACGTAGAAATGAAACAATTTCAGGACATAAATACAAATTACACTTTCACAAATAGCTAACGTTATCAGGGCATAACCCCCCCGAATAAGTATTATACCGTATTCGTACTCAAGCTAAAATCACCTCCCCATTTAAAAAAAACAAGATTTTGTTTAGCAATAAAATTCCAAACGCGTTTCTTCAAGTCTTCAAATTTTCTGTTTGTTTTTGAGCCTGTTAAAGAGTGAGGAGTGACAATTGTAAAATGTTTCTTTATTCAAGTTTAAACTCAGCCATGTTCAAGTTCAAAGGCTATACTCACAAAAATTAAGCCCAATTTTTGTTTGTTTATTTATCCAGAGCGAAACATTGATGACATGATAAAATAGGGCAACGCGATTACACTAACATCCTTTATTCATTTCTAAATTTTGCAAGCATTCAGTTGGTGTGGTACAAAACACAGTCATCCTTTGCAAACATCAAAAAGAAAAAAACATTTTTATTTTGAAACACTTTTAAATTTTACGAATAAACATGATACATAAATTGGACAATTAAAATCTGAACATTAACATGCATAAAAGTGAAATTGGAACTGAAAGTTTCTTTTTAAACTTTTGCCTTTGCCGCTATGATATTATTTACCCCGTCAATTTAGTATGTTTGTTTGAAGTTTTTTTAAAAATATTTTGAAAATTGTTTGAGCGTATTTACGTAAGGAATGGAATGGGATTTCAAGAAGCTTTTTCCTAAAAACGAGAGAATGAAATATAAATTTTGAAAATGTTTGAGTGAAGGGCGTCAAGTGGTGGGAAGTGAGTCTTTGAAAAGAGATTTATAGAACTAAAATAAACTGTGAACAAAGTTTCACTCCAATTCGATAAAAGAAACGAAAAACGAGTGTCGAGAATTATTTATGTTTTTTTTTGTTGAGTTTGAGAGAAGTGAATGAGAAGTGGAGGAGAAAAACTTGGCTTTTAACGTCTACAAGACGTTTTTTTTAACGTAAACAAGACGACGAGATTACTACAAGAGCAATACGATGCGCCCCTTGATCTTCATCTTTTTTTTTTACCATCTTCACATCATCACACACTCCAACTTTAACAGCCATATAGTGACCAATACGAACCAAAATACCCATGCAAAACCGAGCATCTACATCCACGTAGCACACAATACACCTCATGCCTCCTGAATAGAAAATGCGGGTAACATAATACCCGGGTATTACATGCTACCCGATTTTCGGTTTTAATTTGTTTTTGTTTTGTTTTCTTTGAAAACGAGTGTAGATAGGAGATTTTGCTCCATTTAAAAAAAAATGGAATATTTGAAGAAGAGTTATTGAATTTGTAAAGGAAGGTGCTTGAGAAGCATTAAACGGAGAATTCCCTTGAGTGTGGTATGTAGATAGAGGTTTTTGAAGCGGCGGATGGATGCGGATGTTGATGTTTATGTAATTTGTGTCAAGTGTGGGAACTGTGTGGAGGGAGATGTGATCTTTTGAAGTGATACGAAGGATGCGCGACGACGGTGACGCATTCGGCTCGGCTCGTCTCCCTCCAACAAAAAATAAACAAATTCAAAAAAATACTTGACAAAAAAAATCAAACGCCAACATTTACATGCAAATAATACTTGTAAGAAAAAAAGACGGAAATTAAATTTAAAAATTCAACAACTTAAATGCAAGCCAAAATTTTCTCCAAATAATAAAAAGATACAAAAAAAAATACTTTTTCTTTTTGATTCCAATTTCGACGAGAATTTCATTATTCGTCGTAATTTTGTTTTTTTGAAAATAGAAAAATGGAAGCGTCTGCACCTTTTTAGCTTAGTGTCTTCTTGGGTTTATTTGTACATGTCAAATGATAAGATCTCGTTTTTCCTTTCTTTTTCTCACTGTTTTAAAGGCGCGGGACGAACCGAACCGGAAATGAAAATAAACAGGAGGGGAAAACGGGATGGAAAATGTAAATAAATATATTTTAAATTACGAGACTTGAGCACTTCCTTCATATAGCGTCGAACATTCCAATTCTACACTGTTGAAATGTAAAGGGGTTCTCCACAAATGGTGTCATGCATCCATTAGACAGTCTCCCACACCCACCCACCCATGAGATTTATTTAAGAGTAATAATAATAATTAATTGATTAAAAGTTAAAAATTAAAAAAGAACACGTGCTTCTACCATTGGCTCAAGATCCACTCATAAACTTGTATGGAAATTGCGTAGAAATAAGTTTGGTAGAAATGAAGAGTGTGTTAAAGTGATTCTGAATAATTATGTAAATTGTCCTTTGGGCTCCATCGCTCCCACGAATTCCGCTCTCGCCCTCTCGCACCGATGTCAAAGTAAGAATCCCACAAATTTCTAAAAAATCGTCAAGTCAACAGAGTTTAAGAAGCGGAGATGGTGACTGCGTCCAACTACAAAGTAGGGCAAATTATTCAAATTTCCCTCCAGGGGAAGAAAGTTGGTACAAGTGAAAGTATTTCCGCTCAGGGCTTCGCGTCATTCCGTTTTCCGATTCTCCACCGTATCTCTATGTCAAAGTTCAAACCATTTCTGCTAAACTCTGTTTTTATTCTTGAAATGTCTTGAAATGTCTGGGAGAAATGTCCTGAGAAAACTACGTCGACTTTTGCGCTACTCTAAGAAACTTGGTGATTAACCGCTGCACTGAATTTTAAATTAATGCTTCGCGGGTTAAAACGTTTGTGCAAAAGGTTTTTGCGAGTTCAAAAGCTACTAATTTCTTTTCGTAGCTTTCAAATTTTTAAGGTTTCCTATTAACAGCATTTAAAGCTTCATTAAAATAGCGTTTCAGAAACAAGGAAAAATAATTGAAAACAATGTCCGTAAGGGATCGTCCATAAATGACGTCATGGGCAGGGTCAGTGTGTCTACTTGGATACTGATGACGTCCCATATGGTAAAAATATGATGCATGTATGGAGACGCCATTTATGGACGAGCCCTAAATATGTTCCACTGACATGAATTGGTGGTGTGAGACAAAATGGTAAAATGAATGTAATAAATATGTAGAAATGTCTAATTTTGAAAATGTTAATTTTTGATGAGCGGGAAAGAATGAAATTTTATTTGAAAATGTTTTTGATTTTGGCGGGTTGTTTCAGACGGTAGTAATGACGTTGGCGGTGGTGGCGGGCTACACTTTAGCTTGGCTGCCGATGAATTGTTGGAACCTTGTGTCGGATCTGTTCCCCAGTATTTATGACCCCCCCATCCCCTCCTACGTTGTCTATGGCTACCTCACCTGTCACTGGCTTGCCATGGCCCACACAATCTACAACCCCCTCATCTATGCCTGGGTCAACTCCCGCTTTCGCTCCGCCTTCAAGGCCACCCTCTGCAAAATTAAATGTTCCCCCCGCTGCCCCCCCTGTCACGGCAACTCCCTCCCCTTCCCCTCCCTGCCCCCCTCCAGGAGTCGCAAGTTCTTGAGTCAGAGCGAGACTATTATTGGACAGAGTGGGGTTGGGGTGGGTGGGGGTGGGGAAGGGGCGGGGTCAGTAGTAGGGGGGAAAGGGGCGCGTCTCTCAGGGGGTGTTAAGACATCGCTGAATAGTGGGAAAAATGGGTTTCGAAGAGGAGGGTTTGGGCAACGATTCTTTGGGGGAGGGGGTGGGGGCGGGGGTGGGGGGACGACGACGTCATCCCTGACTGACTCCACAACAAGCACTGTTCGAAGTCTGACCCAAAACCATAACTCTACCCACAATCACCTCCCTCCGATTTGGACGTAATTTTATCCACTTGTCTCTTGTCTATTTTTGTCACCATTTTTTCTGTTTTTTTGTCTCGTGTCTTGTTCTCTGTCTTTTGTATTTTCGTCCTCAACTGTTTGTTACGCATGCGTCTCTGTCCCTGTCTTGTCTCGTAACACTGCAATTACTTAATTCGTTCTTCCGCCATTTTACTTGGCTTTTCTTACAATTACAAAAACGTTTTCGATTTCTGCTTCTGACGACTGTCACTCAAATGCCTTGTTAACGTCCATATGGAACAATATGCAATTCAAATAATTACAAAATAAATTGCATTCACTAATTTACACGTTTAGACTCAGGCTACAAAAATACATTAAAACATAAAAAATAACTAAAGTGGGAAAATTTGCTTTTGAATCAATGTCAGAGCGGAAAATGGGAAAAGCGGGAAAATCTTGTGATGTATTTTAAAAATTGTGTCGTCACTCTCCGGTTCCGGTTATTATCTAGTTCTGGGAGTGAATTACATTTGCAATACTTAGAAATAGTTTCCTTGGAATTTGGATGATGTCAAAGCTAATTAAGGTTTCCTATGAAGTCACGAGGCGTCGGGTTTGACTTATTTTTGAACTGTGGAGTGTTGATACGAGGAAATGGGGAAGTGTGTCTCTCTGAGTGGGGCTTTGATAATTAGGGAAGAAAGGGTGAATTAATTAATTTTATTTAAATCCGTTTTGGCGTTCGTGGGACGAGCTTCATTAATCTTCTTCACGTTTCAGACAGTTTCATCCGCAAAGTGCTTTCTCCTATCAATCCCACGCCCTTCATTTCCCATTGTCAGGACAATCCACATAAAGACGTCATCCAAAACAACTGTGTCAAAGCAAAATTTCTACCTTAGCAATGCAAATATTACGTATCTCTACCACCGCACATGCACAGCTCCTCAAATATTCGGATTTTACCGCATTTTCAAGAACAAAAGCAAATGTGCAAATTACTCTACGATTACCTCTGTTATAGATGGGCACAGGGGCGGACCTAGAAATATTTTATGAAATTTTTATTCTATTTTGATGGAAATTTTAATTTTGGAAGTTTAGAAAACAAGATATCGTGAGTGAAGAACCAAAATGACCCATATCCATTTTTAGCTAGAAACAATATCAACTATCTACACAAATATTCAAATGTGTCTTGAAACTATTTAAATAGAATATTAAGCACTTTCTAAAGAACCTGTTAATAGAACGTTTTACAATTTTCAATAACATGTAAAAAGATCATTTTACGCTTTTCAAAAATATGTAAATAAAATATTTTCAACTTTTCAAAAACATGTAAATAATACATTTTAAACTTTTCAAAAACATGCAAAAAGTACATTTTACACTTTTAAAAAACGGTGTGATTACAACATTTTACACTTTTAAAAACGGTGTAGCTAGAACATTTTATACTTTTAAAAAACGTATAATTAGAAAATTTTACACTTTTAAAAAACGTGTAATTAGAACATTTTACACTTTTAAAAAACGTGTAATTAGAACATTTTACACTTTTAAAAAACGTGTAATTAGAACATTTTACACTTTTAAAAAACGTGTAATTAGAACATTTTACACTTTTAAAAAACGTGTAATTAGAACATTTTACACTTTTAAAAAACGTGTAATTAGAACATTTTACACTTTTAAAAAACATGTAATTAGAACATTTTACACTTTTAAAAAACGTGTAATTAGAACATTTTACACTTTTAAAAAACGTGTAATTAGAACATTTTACACTTTTAAAAAACGTGTAATTAGAACATTTTACACTTTTAAAAAACGTGTAATTAGAACATTTTACACTTTTAAAAAACATGTAATTAGAACATTTTACACTTTTAAAAAACGTGTAATTAGAACATTTTACACTTTTAAAAAACGTGTAATTAGAACATTTTACACTTTTAAAAAACGTGTAATTAGAACATTTTACACTTTTAAAAAACATGTAATTAGAACATTTTACACTTTTAAAAAACGTGTAATTAGAACATTTTACACTTTTAAAAAACGTGTAATTAGAAAATTTTACACTTTTAAAAAACGTGTAATTAGAACATTTTACACTTTTAAAAAACGTGTAATTAGAACATTTTACACTTTTAAAAAACATGTAATTAGAACATTTTACACTTTTAAAAAACGTGTAATTAGAACATTTTACACTTTTAAAAACGGTGTAATTAGAACATTTTACACTTTTAAAAAACGTGTAATTAGAACATTTTACACTTTTAGAAAACGTGTAATTAGAACATTTTACACACTTTTAAAAACGGTGTAATTAGAACATTTTAAACTTTTCAAAAACATGCAAATAGAACATTTTACACTTTTTCAAAAACTTCTAATTAACATTTGACCCATGTTTCTCATTTTGTGTGTATGACATAGCTCATTTTGATTGTAGCATACATTGGATATGGGTCATCTTGGTTCCTCACAGATGATATTTTTTGAAGTAGTTTTTTTCTGAATTAGTGAGGAGGTCAATGCCTTAAATAGATATGTAGACAATGCATTGTAAATGTAATGAACAAAACTGCAGGTAATTTTTGAAACGTGGTCCGTTTATTTTTGTTGCCTCGCACGTCGATGACGTTGACTTTGGTGGGGGATGTGTAATCTTTGACGGGACGAGATAAGGACTCGTGTAATTCCATTATGATTAGAATAAAGGGAGTCTCATCAAACTCCGGCTAAAATCCGCTAAAATGAGTTAGAAAACAGCCATAGAAAGTCACCCGCAATTTCAATCGACGTCCTCATGGGAAACATTTAGAGACTTTCGTGTGTCCAAACAAAATCCTGTCGCTCCATGTCACAAAAGCATCTTCACTTTAGAATTTAGAACCGAACAATACCACACAATACAATGTGAAGGGGCTCCGTCAATATGTACCCAAGGGGCCATCCACATATTATGCACCAAACCTACCTAAATAGAAATAGAAGCAAATATTGGATGAGTAATAATTCTGTGGAAGGACACAATTTGATGACTTACCCACCTCCTTCATATAGATTTAGAAGGACACGCGTAATTTATGAACGATCCTTTTTTAGAACTGGTCGATTGAGACCATTAGGATTGAGATTATAAGAGGGAATTGTGAGTGAAGATTCCACAAAAGATTTTAGAGAGAAATTGTAAAGGAAGGGAGCTGGACGGAAGAAAGAAGATTTCTATTTAAAGCCCAACAATTACTAAACATTTTGAACAAGTCTAAAAACCCCCCTGTATTTTAGGACGTCACATGATTGGCCCAATTACAAACATGCAATCCCCCTCCACCACATTTTATTTCTCTTTTTATCTACCAGTTGACTATTATTTCATCATTTTGATATCAGCGTAGAAGCCATAGGCTGAAGGACGCACCACAAATTACACTTTTTATTTCTTCATAAAAACTTGGGGTGGACCTAGAAATATTTTTTTGAGTGGGCAATACGCTATGTGAGGGGAGAATCAATATTTTCAATTTGAGCTACAATTAAAATCAGCTAATATGTCAAAAGAAACACTACAGCGGATAGATGCGCGAAATGCTAATTATTGGATAAGTGCAAAATCTTCTAATTACATATGTTTTTCAAAAATGCAAACAGTTTTATTTGCATGTTTAAAAAAATGTTTTTTAAAAGTTCAAAACGTTCTATTTAAATCTTTTTTTAAGTGCAAAATGTCCTATTTACACGTTTTTTAAAAGTGCAAAATGTCCTATTTACACGTTTTTTAAAAGTGCAAAATGTCCTATTTACACGTTTTTTAAAAGTGCAAAATGTCCTATTTACACGTTTTTTAAAAGTGCAAAATTTCCTATTTACACGGTTTTTAAAAGTTCAAAAAGTTCTATTTAAATGTTTTTTTTTAAGTGCAAAATGCCCTATTTACGCGTTTTTAAAAAGCTCAAAAAATTCTATTTAAATGTTTTTTTAAAGTGCAAAATGTCCTATTTACGCGTTTTTCAAAAGATCAAAACGTTCTATTAAAATGTTTTTTTAAATTGCAAAATGTCCTATTTACACGTTTTTCAAGAGTTCAAAACGTTCTATTTAAATGTTTTTTTTCATTTCTATAGCTTAAACTGGTTATGCATATATTTGATTCTTCGCTCACGATATAAACCGGATATCATGGTTCAAATACCTCTTTGTTAGCGTAGATTAAATGACTCATTTTGGGTGGGCATCTTTCTTGTTGCCCAACCCTGGATTCGCACCTGACCAAAACTGTACAGATATTTTACGAAGTGGGTCGTCAAACGTGGACAATATTGTGTACGCAATACGCCTATTTACTTCATTCAACACTGCAAAAGAGACACTTACCACTATTTTAAAGAAGTCCAAGTACTACAACGTATGTGAAGAACCAAAAAGGCCCATATCCAATTTAAGCTAGAATCAAAATGAGCTATGTCATAAAAACAAACTGAGAAATACAGGTCAAATGTTAATTAAGAGTTTTTGAAAGGTGTAAAATGTTCTAATTCCATGTTTTAAAAAATTGTAAAATGTTCTATTTACATGTTTTTGAAAACTGCAAAATGTTCTAATTTCATGTTTTGGAAAAGGTGCAAATTGTTCTAATTCCATATTTTTTAAAAAGTGCAAAGTTTTCTAATTCCATGTTTTCAAACGGGTGCAAAATCTTCTAATTCCATGTGTTTGAAAAGGTGCAAAAAATTTTTATTTACATATTATTGAAGAGTGCAAAATGTTCTATTTTCAAATGCTCTCAAGACATATTTGAATATTTTTGTAGATAGTTGATATTTTTTTTTAGCTAGAAATGGATATGGAACATTTTGGTTTTTCCTTTTGGTTAATAACTAATAATTACAATTAAATGTAAGAAACTTTAAAATCTGCATTTCTTTCACTTTCTCATCTCTGAGTGACTACTTATGTGTGTGTGTGTGTGTGTATTTTTATATTCAAAATAATATTTCTACTTCCGTTAAAAAAACGTAGCAAATAGAACCTTAGGAACGACGGCGTTTTGTCAAATACATATGAGTTGCAAAAATACAAAAATCTCCTGTTAAAATTGTTGCCCAAATAAAAAATGTATAGACTAATCCTAAGTCAATAGTTGATATTCATTATATTCTTTTGGTAGCGGGATTCAAAAATGAATTACGAAAAATCCTAAATTACTTTTAAGAAATTTTGTGGTTTGTAAAATAGTTAATTAATTTGTCATGTACATTTTTAATTACTCGTTTTTTTGTTTTCGTTCTCCTTGTTTCGTATTTTATGTAAGGAATTTTGTGACCTTGTCTTTAAACAAATTGTCCATGTCAGATATCATCCCCGTTATTCATCCTATCTACTTGCTTTGTGGTCATTTCGGTTGAGCGCGCGCGCGCGAGGCGCAGTGGGCGCTGTATTGAGCTTTATAGAAAGCATGGGATCTAAATCGGTCACAACTTGGAACAGATCCCGTTTTTTTAGACACTTTTACGCCATTTTCTGTTTTTTTCCTGGGTGGAAAAAAGAATGGAGAAAGTTGGTGAAAGTAAAAGTGAAAGTAGAGACTTAGTGGAAAGTGAAAAGAGTCAAGATCTTGTATGACAACAAATAAAAAAATCATAAAATAGCACCTCTCCAATTTTTTAAAAATTTTATTAGGTATCTCATGTCATCATCATTATTGTTAACATAGTGACTATTGGTACGCATCTCTCCATGTTACCATTTGAATCAGTCATAGTGTGGCGGAAGTATGAAAAAAAAATGGAAATGAAAAATATAGATCTTTAAAGTCAATGAAAAATGTAAACAAAAATACACTCAGAAAATTTAGGGGGAAAAAAAACATGTCTAAAGATGATGATGATCTCTACTCGTCTTTTTTCCTTATATTTGCACATCTTCATCTCCAGTCAAAGATAAACAAATTTTAAGATGAATTCAAAAGTCAACAATTTTTTGGCGCAAACTTATTTTCCACCTAAACACACACATTCGTCATCACTTTCACTTTCCTTTGGGAACAGGTGCAACAAATACATACACATGAATGAGGTAAGAAAGAAGGGATTTAAGGGACTCGCAAGGAAAACTCCCTACCCCTACTGCTACCCTGTCACCTTTTTAAACCAGAATTAGCTTTTTAAACGTTTTTTTTTCAAATATTTGTCAATTCATATTTTCCCGCCAAAGTTTTTTTTTTAAATTTGTTAGTCAAAGTTTTCAAACAGAGTAGTTTGAGGTGACAAATGCTAAATCTACAATCTACAATGACGATACGAGGTGTGTTCCTCGTGAGACAGACTTGTCAATGAAAGATATTCAGAGGATTATGATGAAGGTGAAAGCAGTGGAGTGAAAGTAGTGAAAGAAGTGAAAGGAGAGTAAAAGACGTAAAAGCGAATTCGTTGGAGTGAAGGTAATGGAAAGGGAGACACAAGTAGGAGAAATATAGAGAAATAAATCTAAACACACGCCAACAACTTTCACTCCTTTCACTCAGATTTCACTTTGACATTTTCCCCCAATTTTCCCATGTCTCACCTTTCCATCATCTCCTTCTCCTCTCTCTCGTCTTTATTTCTCTCTCTCTCGAGGATTTTCAATTCGCCAGATTTCTTACAAAATATCCACTTTCTCTCCCCTTTCACACACACACACACTCTTCATTTCCCCTTTCAATTTTCAATTTTATTTTCCTCGAGTCCCTCATTACCCGAGTCCGCCTGTCCTCCAACTCTACACGTCTCCACATATTATATTTTCTAATTATTAGTAATTCTATTTTGAGTGGAACATCTGCTACATTTCCTCTTTGACAACGTAGCTGAGAGAGACCAAATTAGAAATTAGAAGGTGACAAAAAGTCAATGGGAGAATTGACAAGTACAGTAAACACACACCTCACGCCTCCATCCGCCATTTCAACGTCTATCAAATTGAGCACACGAGCTACTTTATTACCTTTCTGTCTTCCCCCTACATACGCTTTCTCTCTTCACTTTCTACTTTCTCTCGTTTTTTCAATACTATGGTAAAACCTGCGTTGGCAGCAAAAAACAAGAGCGATAAAATACACACGACAAAAAAAAACAACAAAAAGTAACCTTCAACTCACTACATAAAAAAAATAAAAAACCGTCCCCATAGTGTGAATGCCACATGGAAAATGTGATAACCTCAAAGAAATAATTAATTTGTAAAATATTTTATGACCCCTCTAATAAATTACATGCGTCATATTAAACGTCTGTATTTTTTTTTTGAGCCATTTATCAGTATCAGATTTATCCTTTTGTTTCAGTGGGTGAAAGTGGAGAAAGTAGGAGAAAGCAGTAAAATCAAATGGGGGAAAAAGAAGCCATGTGAAAATATTATATGGCTTCTATACTTTCTATGGAAATACTACTACTACTATTATTATTATTATTATTATTGACAAAGTCGACAAATATCAAAGAGAAAGTTCTGGCGCTCTATGCTCATCCACGTCTCGGTCTCGGTCTCGGTCTCGGTTTCGTTTTATGGTGGTTGGCATTGGTGATTAAAAGCGACAAGTTAAATTAGAAACAATAAATATGTAGTGGAGAAAGTATACACAAAAAAAGTGCTAATTAAAATGTAAAAAATTAAAGGTAGACAATAATAATTTTTTTTTTGTTTTTGGAATTGGACACATGCTCGGTTTTTTTTGTTTAGTGTTCTGTCTGATTATTGAGCAATTAGACAGTTTGCTTCTGTTATTTTTCCACGTATTTGTGTGTGTGTGTGTGTGTGTGTGTGTGTGTGTGTGTGTGTGCTGTCCTTTTAATTAATTTGTAAAAAAAAAACAAGTCTCTGGTTTTTGAGAAAGAGTTTCCTTTTAATTAGTTTTTGGCGAGAGAAAAAAAAGAAAAAAAAAGTGAGACAGAGACGCAACACATGTACACAAGACACACGCGTCCTCCTTTTATTTTATTTCCTTCCAAAAGGTTTCGCTTCTCATTAGTTTTTCTTCAATTTAACCATTTGCATTCCCCTTTTTTTCCCCATTTCATTATTTTGTTGTGTTTTTTTTTTGTTACTTGTTTTCGTTTCATTTCTTTGTCATGTTTGTTTTATTTTTGCTTTGATGGGAAAAATAATGGAACAATAATACAAAGCAGAACTTGAAAATGCTATCAGGAAAAAACTGAAATACAGGAACAAGGGAAATGCGCGCTGAATTGTCCGTTGTTTTTGGCATAAAAAAATTAATTTGAATTTTTTTTTTAATTCACCATTAAAATCGGGCGACAAATATTTTATTTTAAACTTTCTTCAAATTAAAAATTCATTTGTTTTTTTTTGTTTTAAACTTTTTTACAAGTTTAGTTTACAGTAAAATCCGTTGTAGGTTAATCAATTTCCAGGTGAAAGTTCATAGTGGACACAAAAATAAAAAACTAAAGAAACTTTAAAATTATGAAACGAAATAATGTGGTTGACGTTGGAAAAATTCGATTAAAATTTTTGAAAATCCAAGTATACGCTTAAAAAAATCCTTCGAGATTTTGTTATACAAATTATGCCTACAGCGTTCATTTGACTAATACGTTGCATGGCTCAAATTGGCTATTTTATTTTTACCGCTAAACTATTAATATTATTAGCCGCCATTTTTAAAATTTCATATTTTACGCTAATTCTCATGTATGCAAAATTCAAGAGGAAAATGGTCAAAATTAAAACGACTAAAAAAATGTTTAATATCTGAAAACTAATGAATGTGACGTTTTCCGCAAAAGGAAATGACAAATTAACTAAAATAAACAAAACAATCCGTTTAAAAAAAATGAATGAAAATATTGAATGAAAAATAGAATGCACGTGGAATGATAATTTGAAATTTGAACTAAATTTGCCACATGAAAAAAAAATGAAAAAATAATTAATGCTTGCTTTCAAAACGTGTCTGATTTGAAATTTATATGAAATAATACCAAAAGTCTAACAATTTTTTTAAAAAATTTTTTCTTGTTTTTATTTTTGAATTGTAATGTTTCTGTGTGTGCGGTGCTAAATACATGTGTAAAAAAAATAAAATAAAATATATGTATAGGAGGGAATGAGGAGAGGAGGGCGTTGATTTATTGATAGAAAAATATAGAAAAAATTAGAAATAGATAAATGGAGCGTAATGTGAATAATTGACTCAATTGAATTGTGGATGTTTTTAAATGTTCAAATAAATCAAATAATTGAAGATTCTACGATACATTTCAGATGATCAAGATGATGCTGACGGTCGTGATTGTGTACACTATGTCATGGCTTCCCTTCAATACTATCATCGTAAGCACTTTTTAACTTTCAAATTTAAAAAAAATGGGGTCATTTATTTTTTTAAAAATATTTTTGAATAACTGTTTATTTAATTCTACAAAATGTATTCGGGGGTTTATGTATTCCCCTCCCACCCCATGCCGACGTCCTGTAGTTTACGCATAGCCCCCACAGTGTCGAACGTAAGGGAAGTTGGGAATGTGGGAACGTGTAGTGGGATGGACATAGATGATTTGGTTGGTGTTGGTTGGTGGGTGGGTGGGTGTGAAAGTCATAAATGTCTGGAGTGGAAGCCATTAAACTCAATTTATGGTTTGTCAAACAGTGAAACGTGTGACTGTGTAAATCAGAAAAAAGAGAGGGAAAATCAGATTCAAAGTATTTATTGCCTTATTGTATGTCTCCCCTCTCTCTCTTTTTTTTTGGCGCTCTCAAAAAAAAATATCCGGAAACTGAAAAACCCGAAAGGGACGTTTGGGATGATAACGTGCTGCGGAGTAGAGAGTAGAAACGTGACAGATGACTTCTCTTCTCCCCCAATAAGATTCCCCCCGCTCGCTCAAAAAAGAAATCAAATACAAAAATTCAAATTCATTTTATTAAATGGTGAAAGATGGGAATGGAAAGTATGAGAATGGGATGGAAATCTTATCTAAAATATTTTTGAGGTCGTTTTTCTGAAGAATAAATGTGGAAATTATGGAAATGAGAAAATATTTTTGACAAATTCAATTTCTCCAGACTTCACTTTCACTCCAGCAGCCCTCAACAAATCAGAGTTTTAAATTCCACTCTGGGTTTTTTAAACTTAAACGTTATTCGATTTAGTTCAGTGGGACACTTTTAAATTTGAGTGAGCATTTTTAACGGCATCATTTTTGGGTTCGAATATCTATGAAATTAGAAAATATCTTAACGAGATTTGAATTTAAGATTTGGCGGGAAATATGCGCCTAGCGCTATCAAAAAACTTTTTGCAATATTTTTTTAAAGCGGTAAATATTTTTTAAACAAATTTCGTAAAATGTGTTGTATGGGCCAGGAGCAAAATACATAATAAATAGGGTGTGGAAATGCAGTTGTTTCTAAAATAATTTTAAAAACGTGTTCTAATGCCTTGATGTTTTGTTTTAAAAATTCGAAGGTGTTTGCGGACTTGAGAGGAGTAGAGTTTTGGCAATGGGAGCCGATTCGTTACATTTACATACTGTGTCACTGGATGGCCATGTCCCACACGGTGTGTAACCCGATAATTTACTGTTGGATGAACTCCCGTTTCCGCGTCGGCTTCCGCTCCGCCGTCTCCCGCCTCCCCCTCCTCAAAACGCTCCTCAACCGACGAAACACGACAGACTACGACTACAGACTCCAACGAATCGGCACCTGCACCACCTACACCTTCACCCCCAACAGTCACAACAACACGAGCATGAGCCAACACAAACTCAATCGCGGCTCCAGTCTCATCTCCAACAAAACCTCCTTCTCCGAGTCCCCCTACCAACTCAACAACGCCACCCCCACCCTCCCCATGTCCATGAACACCATCTCCGCCCTAGACAGATCCAACAAGATCCTCCTCGACCGCGACCGCGACCGCGACCGCTCTCTCAGTCCCAAGTCCTCCAACAGTATCATCCGCAATGTAAGTCCTAATGGGGGGAATGACGAGGGTGGGGGTGGGGGTGGGTGTGGGGGGTGTGGCTGTGGACCCAACTGCAGTCTTAACGGCGGCCTTGGAAACCGTTCTCTCAGTCCAAGATTGAACAACAATTCCAATTCCAACAACTCTGGGGTCATTCAGGGTCATCAAGGTCAAGGTCATAGTCCAATTCAAGGGCGTCACTCCCCCAATCTCAACGTCAATTCCATGTTTTTAAGTGGAGGGGGTGGGGGTGGGAGTGGGAGTAGTATTGGGACGTGTAGCACGGGTCGACGAGGGAGTTCAGGTCGACGGGATTCAATTTCGGAATCTTTTATGTAATATTTTTAAATACTACACACACAATTCTTCTTCTTTGCCAAAGGGCAAAGGAGGTCGCAGGTCAATGACATTCACTAAATTTGTGCGAAAACTTCAAGTTTTCTTAGAATAAGTTGAAATGATCTAAATCCTCGGTTTCGAGTTTCCCAACAAAATTTCAAAGTTTATTTTGAAATTGTGGAAGCGCGCTTTTTGAAAATAAATCAAAAATAAAAATGAAATAAACTTTAAAAAAAAGAGGCTAAAACATGACCTAAAAATCCCAAAAATGCGAGAGGCAAATAAATGCAAAAGTTTCTTCTCATTTTTGTTTGTCATCTCCAAATTCTCAATCAAGTTTTATTGTAAATTGTCACAAAATATGAGAGAGAAAAAAAAATAAAAAAAACGAGATAATTGTAAAAAAGATATTTAAGGATGAGGATTTTAATCACATTCAAAGTCGAACCCAGATGTAAAATATTTTGAAAAGACAAAACCAATCTTTCCTCCCTCAATGTTTTTGAAATTTAGAACAAAATATTGGACGAAATTAAAATTTTAAAAAATCTATGTGAGACTTACAAAAATTGTAATAAAAATGAATTAAAAGAATTTCAGAATATCATCAAACCAAATAAAAATATAGAAAAGAAATAAAAATGTTGACTTTTCTATTTTCTCTCAAATATATAAAAAAAAAGTATTTAAAAAAAAATACATTTTAAAAAACGAAAAAAAAATATTAATTTTGGTCTTATTAAGATGTAAGAACATTTTTATTAAAATTTTTGTAAAATTGCAATTTTGTTTTAAAAAATTTAAAAAAACGTAGATTTATTTGTATAGAAATGTTTTTAGTGTGAATCTGTAATATTTAATAAATGTAAACGTTTTTTTTTTAAATATCTCATAAATTATTCAAACATTTTGTGTACTTACAAATGCGTTCATAATATGTTCATGTTGTGTATTTGATTTGTATAAAATCATCGTTGCTCTCCATTAATTGTCTCTTTTCTAGATTTAGCGACTAGAAATATTTTAGTAGTAGTCTTTTTGTAAATAAAAATGTACTTTGGAGTATTTATAAAAATGGCGGGAGGAAAGGCGAATTTCGAATTTTGAATTTCGTGTTTTGAAATCTCTAGTCTTGGTCCTAGTCAGAGCAGAAGAGGAGAGGTACGCAGGCGCAAAAAAAAAAGTTACTATAATCACAATTTATATAATGTCACATTTATTTATTTAAACAAAAAAAAAATCTAATATTCAAATTATATCACGTATACGATTCACATTATATAAGCAGGGATACAGTGTGTGTTTGTGTTTGTGTGTGGGACTGCATGCAAAAACCTGATATCTCCATTTGCTTTCTGTTAAGGTGTAAACCATGTTATGTTCCACTCATTCTACTTACTACTAGTTAGGCCCTTTGGCTACAACAAACCTACAAATAATCAGCCAAATAAACCAAAAGTTTTTTTTTTCAAATCTGTATGTTTGTAAAACTCGTCTCTTATTTAAACAACTTTGAATTATTTAGTACGTTGAATACTCTGAATGAATGTGAAAGTACCTTTTTAAAAAAATGAATTGTAAATATTTATATATTATAATTATTGTTACACTGCAAAAATAAATTCACAAGTGTGGGGTTTAAAAATTACGAATTAAAAAGTAATTTGCATATTTGACTAAAAGTAAATTAAGATGCTTTGACAGCAAATATCTCTACATAATAATTAGTTGTAATTATTATAAATATTTTAAAATTCAATTAAAATTTCATGAAGAGGAAAATATTTTAAAATATTACATTTACTTTCAATGCATTTCAAAAAAAAAGTGTTTATTCTAAATAAATGTATATTGCAAAAATATTAGTATTTGAAAAGAGATTTGGTAAAATGTGGTTAAAAAATTGGGATTTGGAAGACGTATCGAAAATATGTAGAGTTGAAGCAGTTAATTTTAAATAGATGTTAACTAATAAATTGTAGTTATTTAAATTTTAAATGTGTAATTTAGTGTTAGTTGGTCATATAATATTTAAAATTAAAATTTTGGCCAATTTCCAAAAAAAGAAGGAAATTCTGTAAATGACCTGAATGGCTTGTAACTGAGTTAATTAATTAATTAATTAATTAATTAATTAATGGGGGTGCGAGTTACTGTTTAAGATATTAAAATATTATTATATTGATTGTCGTATTTGTATTTCAATGTTACTATTCCTCCTACAGTCTACGTCACTGTCGTACTACGTTATTGTTGTCATACTTTAATTCAGTCATCAAATAAATTTAAAATATTTATGTTGAGGAAATTCAAGGCCTTTTTGTTTATTTAAAAACATGCATTGATTTTACATAGCCCATATAAGTGCGATAGTCAAATCATTTACTTACAATTTCAACCATTTTGCATTCGTTAAAACCTAATAACAAAATGAGACACAACTTTTTCCAAAAATTTACTACATTTTACATCCTTAAAAACAAGTAATTACAAAATCTTGCATATTCGAAAACCCGTAGTTACAATTTTATGCTTCTTTAAAATCATGCATTTACAACCATTTACATCTTCAAAAACAAGTAATTACAACATTTTTCATCTTCAAAAACAAGTAATTACAACATTTTGCATCTTCAAAAATAGCATGTATTCACAACATATTGCTTTTTCAAAAACACGTAATTACAACATTTTACATCTTCAAAAATAGCATGTATTCACAACATATTGCTTTTTCAAAAACACGTAATTACAACATTTTACATCTTCAAAAATAGCATGTATTCGCAACATATTGCTTTTTCAAAAACACGTAATTACAACATTTTGCATCTTCAAAAATAGCATGTATTCACAACATATTGCTTTTTCAAAAACACGTAATTACAACATTTTACATCTTCAAAAATAGCATGTATTCGCAACATATTGCTTTTTCAAAAACACGTAATTACAACATTTTGCATCTTCAAAAATAGCATGTATTCACAACATATTGCTTTTTCAAAAACACGTAATTACAACATTTTGCATCTTCAAAAATAGCATGTATTCACAACATATTGCTTTTTCAAAAACACGTAATTACAACATTTTACATCTTCAAAAATAGCATGTATTCACAACATATTGCTTTTTCAAAAACACGTAATTACAACATTTTACATCTTCAAAAATAGCATGTATTCGCAACATATTGCTTTTTCAAAAACACGTAATTACAACATTTTGCATCTTCAAAAATAGCATGTATTCACAACATATTGCTTTTTCAAAAACACGTAATTACAACATTTTGCATCTTCAAAAATAACACGTATTTACAACATTTTACATCTTCGAAAACAAGTAATTACAACCTTTTTCATGTTCAAAAATAATACGTATTTACAACATTTTGCATCTTCAAAAATAACATGTATTCACAACATTTTGCTTTTTCAAAAACACATAACTACAACATTTTGCATCTTCAAAAATAACATGTATTTACAAAACTTTGCTTCTTCAAAAACACGCAGTTACACCTTTATGCCTGTTTAAATTTAAACCACGTAATTACATATTCTGCCCGTAATTGTAAAATTTCACGCTTTCAAAAACATGTAATTAGAACGTGTTACACCTTTTAGATTTTATATTATTCAAGAAACGTATCTTTTTGAATCACATTTAGCAATGAAAGGTCCAACTTTTTGAAAAATGCAGTAGGAACAATTTTACAATTTGAAAATGTTGTCAGTAAAATATTTTCGTCAAATGCGTCGAGACTTTAAAACCCCCAAAATTATGATAAAAAGAAAGAAAATGAAGTGAAAACAGTGGACGCAATTTCTATTTGAATTCTAAATGATGAATAAATACTGACTATTTGGAAATGTGCAGAATGGGAAATAATGGCCAAGTTTTGTTTCCAATGACAGAATAGAGAAGAGAATAAAAATATTAGGTGAGAATGCGTTGGCTAAAGGTGGACGGAATTGACTGGAAGATAAAGTGATGGAATCGAGATGTTCGAAAATGTTCACTTGACAACCGGGTACCGGTGAAATTCTTGGCCAGGAAGAAAAAAGGAAAAAAAGGAAAAGGGAAACTGGGGAAAGCGGAAGCTCAGCTTTCCCTCACGTTGTACATATTCCTCAGATATAGACTCTCTGTAGTGCAGTATGCAGAGGGCTGCTCCACTTTCTCTTTCAACTATATCAAGTTATATTCATGTATAAAATAGGTATATATAAGAACATTCCACACACATTTTGTGTGTGTCTAGGACATTAAAGGGAATGCGAGATCAAGTTGGAGACCGACAAAGCGACGCACACAATTGATTTCACCTTTGCTTTCACTTTTGCTTTCACTTTTGCTTTCACTTTCACTTTCGCATCCAATGCACTCGTATTTTACTCGCATCAAGAACGAAAGCAATTTCTTCCATTACCACAATTTTTAACAGTGCGTTTTTAGATTCTGAACTTTAGTTCATTAAACATCAATTGGAATGGCAATGACTATGGTCATCTGCCTGTCCGTCCTTCTCTTTCTCTTCTGCACTTGGCCAGTTTCTTCAGGGCCGGATAATGCGGCAGCTCCCGCTGCCTGAATTTGTAAAAAGCGTGTAAATGCAACATTGAGCACTTTTTGAAAATATGTAAATAAAACATTTTGACTTTTCAAAAACATGCAATTAAATTTTTTTGCACATTTCAAAACCACTTGAATAAAACATTTAGCACTTTTTAAAAACATGTAAATAAAACATTTTGACTTTTCAAAAACATGCAATTAAATTTTTTTGCACATTTCAAAACCACTTGAATAAAATATTTACCACTTTTCAAAAACATGTAAATAAAACATTTCGACTTTTCAAAAACATGCAATTAAATTTTTGTGCACATTTCAAAATCAATTAAATAAAATATTTAGCACTTTTCAAAAACATGTAAATAAAACATTTTGACTTTTCAAAAACATGCAATTAAATTTTTTTGCACATTTCAAAACCACTTAAATAAAACATTTACCACTTTTCAAAAACACATGTAAATATAAAATTCTGCACTTTTTACAATCAAGTAAATAAAACGTTTTACACTTTTTGAAAACCAGTAAATACAACATTTTAGTTTACTACAAAAAACCTTGAGTAAAATAAAAAAAATTGTTTTTGTATGCAAACCAACTGCTGCCTAGAAGAAATTCCTTCGTCCGCAGCCCTGAGCTTCTGTACGAATTTGCTTCGAAACACTTTTCGACGTTTACATATGCGGCCCCGCGCAGAGCTCTGTTGTTTTTCCTTAGGATCTATCGCACTCACCACTTATTCACAATTTTATTGGCATTAAGTATTAGTACACGGGTTTAACACAATTTTAAAATTCAAATTCTGTGCGCTGTACGTGGGGCTGCGAATTAGGATATTAGTTTGAGGGGCTAATATAAATATAAAGCATGAACGGATTTATGTGCCCGGGCCTCGAAGTTGATGCTGAGCTCACAGTAAATAATGTGAGTATTATCACAGTTTATTTCAGATTGCGAAGCGAACCTAGTACTACAACGTACAGTAAACGAATGCAAACTAATGATTTGCCTTTGAATTGACATCTTTAATTAGTGTAGCTCATAATGTGAAGACAACATTAATTAAAAATAATTAGCCAATAAACAAGCCCAGATTTTTTAATTGGCTACGGTCTTTTTTTTTCAGTTCCTCGTACAAACTTTCTCTTTAATGTCAACTGTATAAATAAATTATACAAAAAATAACATGTTTGTATCAACGCCATTCATTCCGTTGACAGTGTAATTAGTAGATTGGGAAATTTATATAGTATGTAGTTTACCTGCCTATTTTGAAAAGCAGAGTCAATTTTTTAAAATCTGTTTATTTTTTTTTCTATTTGCTACCAAAACAATTGGCAAAATAATTTCACATTTCATAAAAAAAAATATCAAATTAATGTCAAACAAAGCAAACAGAGAAAAATATGTTTGGAATTAATTATTGAGCATTTGTAAAAAAGAAATCATGTTTTAATTCCGTATCAAACAAAACAAAAACATTGAACACGGAAATGAGGCTCTTTCCCTTTATTAATAAATAATTAATTAATTTAATATCTACGTCTACATTACTATAGAGTCGCGTTTGTTTGTTTGTTTATTCCAGTCTCAGATTACAAGTATCGTAAATATTACTCAATAACAAATAATAAACGTGAGGATATATCACTATGGATCCTGGATGATTTTGAACATTTGAAAGAGTCAAAAGTGAAAATTCGATACGGTACAAAATATGATGAGATGTTCAAAGTCTCCCAATTCCATAGATTCCGAGGGAAATTAAAATAGTGACGGAGATCAATTTCCATCCTTTGTTTTGCCTCTTTTGTGAGTCATGAGCCTCTGTTCTAGTTTCCGTCCGTCCGCCGTCTCCCTTCGCGCCGTCCAGAAATGCAAGTGAGTCAACTTAAAAGAGAAAGTAGACAAACGAGGATGTGATATCCTTGATTGGAGAGAACAAAGAAACGTTGAAAGGCTATATGTATGAGTCCCTGTGCGTATGTTTCTATTCTATGGGTAAAGGAAAGGACTGTATTAATTTGACACAAAGAATGCAAATAGGTAGAATATAATAATTTGAAACTAGTGTTTGGGCCTACGTAAAACAGATATAACTTTTTTAAAGAATCAAAACTGACATATAATACGATAGTGGACCGTAAAACGCGAGTGTTTCCAATTTAAGCAATGCTAAACTTTTAAATTCGAAAATCTTTTCGCACAAAAACTGCAGCGTGAGTTTAAAATTCGTGACTAATTGTTTTTATTGCAGCGTATTATACTGTAAAAAAAAATTGAAGGCGAAATTTTTTCATAATCTGTACACTGGTTTGGCGCCAAAATATTTTTGAATTTTTGATTTTAGCATTATTACGTAAACAGTAAAAAGTCTCATATTCATTTCAAAATATCTATGTCAGTTTTTATCAAAACTTTAATTTTTTTTTCAATTATTTTGTAGTCCAAACTATGGCATTTGACAGGCATCCTCGCGTTTGTTTGAGCACTAGAAATTGGTCATGCTACACATTTTAAAATTTGGTACTTATAGGACACAAAACTGATTCTGATTCGGCTTTGATTAATAGGAAATAATAATATTCCAAATCGGATCTCGATTATATTAGTTAACAATATTCCTATTTCAAATAGGATTGCACTAATATGAAATATTCAGATTCAAAGGACTTTATTAGTAAAACGCCAGATTTAAATACCTTATTTGGATTTTTATTACTAAGTAATAATCAGATTTCCATTTTGATTTTATTAGTTTTTCCCGACTTTGTTGAGGTCAAATTGTACGGTAGACGGTAATATTTTGAATTTGTAATATTACTTTTTGCTACGTACTCAAATACGTACTTAAATTATGTATTTATTTAAATTATTTTCTTTTAATTGTGATGCTTGGAAAAATTTGGTAATGATCGAATGTTTAATGGTATACGGGGTCGATTATGAGATAGATACGGCAAATTAGTATCAAAATGTTTCCAGTATTTGTACTGGGTGAGGTATGCGTTCTTGTGATTAATTTTTAGGTTACTGAACTAAACTGGACAAATTAATAGAAATTCAACTGCATCTTGGCAGTACATCCCACCGTACTAAAATCTGGGTAAACGGAAAATGATAAATGAGGTGTCAAAATGTAGACAATTTAATTTTCTATTGAATAATATACGGGTAAGTAGTATTGTGCGATATTCGGCTTAACATGAGCTAACAAACTGTGGGAAGGCTTTTAAATTTTATAAAATGCTTCACGGCTCCTTTTTTCTCCCAGTTAGTTTAATTAATGTGCATAGTTAGCTCTTTTCTATTTTATTCTACGACCACATGCACCTTATGGGTTAAGCGTTTAAAATTAAAGGGAGGAAAGTTGGAAAGTGAACGAAAAAGAGTCTTTTGGATTTTATTTTTGGTCCAAATTTTGCAATTATAATATTATCAGTTAAATCTAAAAAAACATTAAAACTTGGCCAAAATAGTTTGTGAACTAGAATAGTTCAATGAGGGTGTAAAATTCTAGGCTCTTCATAAAAAAAATGGGCTCAACTTTTTCCAGGCCAAGCTCGGCGAATCTCGGCGAAGCTCGGCGAAGCTCGATCGAGCTTTGGTCCCTGGAAGTTTTTGGGGGTGGTATATTCTTTTAACATTAGCGATCCCAGTAATAAAATTTTGATACTTGTGCATTCAAATTTAAGTACCTATGTAATTAAATGTACTATGTTGAAATGTTGACAAGCAATGAAAAGTACTGGAAACTGGAAACTGGAAATGAGTGGAAATACCAAATACCACTTTTTCACTTTCGCCTCGCTATTTACTTACTATTACGTTCATTAACTTATTACTATTCCACAATTCTTTATTCTTTTATGGAATACTATGGATTATATAGTACTAGAAGCAAGGGCCCCCTGCCTATGGCAGGGTCACGGTGGGGGCAGGCAGTGATAGGTGGAAGAACGCTTACACATGCCAAGTATAAGTGGACCCATAATTATTTGACTATAATCAACTATGTGAGAAGCTGGCAAGCGTAAGCTCGTACAACCCTCACGAGTGTGATTGAAACCGGATTGAGCGCGGCAATGGTGGCTGCGGGAAGAAGAACACAGTAACCATCACTGCTTATTCGCTACTGGGTCTTAGAAACTGACTTATACCAACTGCCTTGTGCCAACTGTGTAGTTGCACCCGCCTTACAAAAAACTTCCCCTCAAAAAATGCCTTGTAGAAACTGTCGTGTAAAAACCATTCAGCAATTCAGCAAATGCTTGCAGGTACCTGCATTGTGCCATCTGCCTAGAAGCCGCTGCCTTAAAGCAACTGCGTTGTAGCAACTCCATGATGACAAATGTGTTGTGCCGACTGCCTAGAGAGCCATATGACTTGTAAAACTGCTTTGGCAAAATAACGTTGCTATAGCTGCTACGTGGGCAACTGTTTAGCGGTAACTACATTGCGGTAACTGCCTTCTAGAAACATCATTATGGCAACTGGTGACTGACAACTAGTGCCGTAATATTGTAAAACTATCGCAAATAACATATTGTAATGTATTGTAATAGTAATTGTAAATTACAATACAATTACGATTCGTATTTTAAAACCTTAATTTGACCTCTAATTAGGATTAAATTACTATATTAATGTTTCCGTGATCAAACAATCAACTATTATGTAGATACACGATTTCAGCTTCAAACCAATGCTCAAAACAAACTGCAAAAATAGTAGTACCACCATTCAGTAGTACTACCATCTAGTAGTGCTACCATTCAGAAGTACTTCTATGCAGCAGTACTACTATTCAGTAGTACTTCCATGCAGCAGTACTACCAATCAGTACTACTATTCAGCTGTACTACTATACAATAGCACTACGATTAGGTAGTACTACCATTTAGTAGTACTACCATTCAGCAGTACAACCATTCAGCAGTACTACTATACAATAGCACTACGATAAGGTAGTACTACCATTCAGTAGTACTACCATTTAGTCGTACTACGATTCAGTAGTTCAACCATTCTGCAGTACTACTATACAATAGCACTACGATTAGGTAGAACTACCATTTAGTAGTACTACCATTTAGTAGTACTACTATTCAGTAGTACAACTTTTCAGCAGTACTACTATACAATAGCACTACGATTAGGTAGTACTACCATTTAGTAGTACTACTATTTCGTATTGCTACCATTTAGTAGTACTACTATTCAGTGATACTACAGTTCAGCAGTACTACTATTCAGTAATACTCGCATTCAGCAGTGCTACTATTTAAACGTTTCACCTCTCAGTACTGCTACAATTTAGTAGTACAATCATTTAGTACAACTACCATTCGGTGGTACTACCATTTAGCAGTACTAGCATTTAGTAGTAATTCCATGCAGCAGTACCATTACTTACTAGAAATACGATTCAGTACTACTACCTTTTAGTAGTACAACCGTTTAGTAGTATTATTATTAAGCAGTTCTACTATACTTTAGCACTGCGATTCAGAGGTACTTCTATTTAGTAGCACCACTAATTAGCAGTACTACCATTTAGTAGTACTTTAATGCAGCAGTACTACTATTTAGTAGTACTAGCAATCAGTTTTAGTACCATTTAGTAGTACCACCATTCAGCAGTACTAGCATTTACTACGATTTAGTAGTACTTTCATGGAGCATTAGCATTACTACTATTTAGTAGTACTACCATTCAGTACTAGTACCATTTGAGTAGTTTTGCCCTATAACTCGTCGTTGGTTTGTTTCGCATTTTTTGGTACTGTTGTAGAGTTTGTGCGTTGCGTCTTTCAAAAGCCTTATCCTGGAAACGGACCCTGTGTTTTTGCCCAATTCGAGATTTTGCGTTTTGGCAGTCCGCGTTTTTTGGGCTTGGCATTCTCATATCTCTATTTCTAAGCGTTTATCTGTACTTTGTGCGTCATTCTGCGTTTAATGGTACTATTTACACCTTTCTGCGTCCAGTGGTTCGGGTCTTACGCCTCGATATGTGCTCTATAACAGTGACCTATTATATAGATAATATTGTAATATATTTATCCTTCGTATTTCAATTAAATCTACTTCTACGTATTGGATTAAATTAATATTTATTATGTTGTTAGTAAATGGAGTAAATTGCACTCAAATTCAAACTTTAAAGTAAAATGTAATAAGTAAACCATATGAGCTAAAACCTGCACCTACCGTAAGACAGCCAAGTCTGTCAGCGTGTTTAATTTAACGCTTCGCGCCCGATTTGTCGACCGATGGCCCGAAGTAGATGCCGAGCTTACAGCGCAGTTTGGTTTTTATAAAAGAGTAGAACCCTATTTTGGCAACGCTTAAATTACAGGATACAAGGACTCACCAGAGATTTGACGATGCTAATTGTGGTTATGAGATATTTCTATTAAAAGATTCTGAATATTTCTTTTTGGAATATTGTTGATTTTCGCGACGCGTTTCGGATTTTGATCCTTTTTCAAGCGATACAATTTTAGAATGAACACTTTTGTTATGTCGATGGTTGTTTGCACAATTTGGAAGTTGGTGGGATAATAGTAGTACGGGACGGATAAAGGAAAAAGGAAAAGGATTGGATGGTTGTTTCGCGGGAGGAGCGAAACAACCATCCAATCCTTTTCCTTTTTCCTTTATCCGTCCCGTACTACTATTATCCCACCAACTTCCAAATTGTGCAAACAACCATCGACATAACAAAAGTGTTCATTCTAAAATTGTATCGCTTGAAAAAGGATCAAAATCCGAAACGCGTCGCGAAAATCAACAATATTCCAAAAAGAAATATTCAGAATCTACTAATAGAAATATCTCATAACCACAATTAGCATCGTCAAATCTTTGGTGAGTCCTTGTATCCTATCGTTTACCATTATATCTCTACCTCACCACTCGCATTTTACTTTTACTTATCTTTACTACTGTTACTTTCGTATTCAGTTTTGCGTATCCATTTTTCTTACAAAATTCAATTTATTTTTAAACTTTTTTGAAAAATATACTTTTCGGTTCTTTGCACAATGAACGCTCATACTAACTCACTTTACACACTAACGCCCCGCACTAATCACATTCATGTTTTTCGTCACAGTATCCATTCCCTACCACATCACATTAATAAAACAGCTTTTTCGTACTTTACTAATATCCTTAAACGAACCCGTTTATCTAGCCATATTCATTTTTTGACGTACTGTCTTCGTTATAAATTTATTCCAAAAGGGTTTAGAGTCCGTTTTTCACCCACTACAGATATCCCTAAACACCTACTCAAACAGCGTTTATACACCTGCTCCCGTAATTTAATAATTTTAACCCTTAATAGCCAAAACCAACAATATAAGCGCCTAGACGTACAAATAAAATATTTCAAATCCAAACTCATGACAATAGTTCCCCAGTCCACTTATAATTTAATCATTAATATAGCCCGAGTTCTTAACAACCATGCATTTAACCTACATATAGCCACCAAAACCAAAAAATTGTTACATAATAACCGACAGTATCCAGTTCCTATCTCACGTATCAATAGTCCAACCCATCCTGCACAACAATCACATTTACATTTAACCAGCCATTCAGCACCTCCTTCCAACTCCTCCGTCATTACCATTCCCAACAACCTACCACTATCTGCCGCCGAAAGATCTGTACTCAGTTATGGACTTAAATTTTCACCCACGCCTCAACACACTGACCATTTTGATACTCATAAGGACGTAGAGTCATTTATCCGCAGAATCCGTCTTCACGCTCATTTTAACACTGAAAATAATGCACAACACACATCCTCCTCATTTCCATCAAATGCTACCCCCTCCGACCCGATAACTGACACCATCACATCTCTCACCAGCACCAAAAGCACTTGGAACCCTCCTTCCAACCAAACCCCGGCAGTCGATTTCTTTGCGGACCAGCTCCGTCACACTGTCCCCTCTACACTCAAACCACCCCACCCCACTCCACATAACCTAACGAAATCTGAATTTGCAGCTCTGAATTCCTTACGACAGAGATCAGACATTGTCATACGTCCAGCTGATAAAGGCGGTGCCACGGTAGTGTGGGATCGCAACTTTTACATTGCTGAAGGTGTACGACAGTTTTCTGACTCAAAATTTTACTCCACTCTTCCCAACGACCCAACAGCTCACCACCAACAAAGAATGGTTGACTGCATTAACGATCTTGTTGATGCTCAACTGCTACCCCAACAAGCTACCAAATTGATTGTTTCCAACCCCCGTTGTTCGCGCTTTTATTTATTGCCAAAAATTCATAAACCCCAGTGCCCGGGTAGACCAATAGTTTCAACCATTCTTTGTCCAACGTCCCTAGTATCCGCATTTGTTGATTGCTATCTACAACCTATTCTTCAGTCCACTTCCACTTACATAAAAGACACTAATCACATCCTGTCAATTTTAAATGATTTTGAATTCACAGGCCCTTCCCGTTACGTAGTAACATTGGATGTAGTCTCTTTATACACAGTTATCCCACATGACGACGGTCTAAATGCCCTTAAATATTTCCTAGAACGACGCCCGGTCAAGGACCCCCCAACCGAAGCTATTATTAATTTAGCGGAGTTGGTTTTAAAACTCAATGCTTTTGAATTTAATGGCTCCTTTTACTCCCAATTAACAGGGGTAGCCATGGGTACCCGAATGGGCCCTTCTTTTGCCTCACTTTTTCTTGCATTTTTGGAAATGAAATTCTTTGAATCGTACTTAGGTCCAAAACCCGATCTTTTCAAAAGGTTCATTGATGATGGTCTTGGTCTTTTTTCTTGCCCAAGAGAAGAGATCCAGATTTTCATTGATGAATTTACCAACATACACCCTGCTATCAAATTTATTTTCAATATCTCTGAAGCTCCCACTCCTTTTCTTGACATATTAATTACTCCCAGTACTTTGTCCAATAAACTAACTACCTCAATTTACTACAAGCCCACCGACACTCATGCTTATTTACCATACACATCTTTTCACCCCAAACATATTTTAAAGGCTATTCCCTTTTCTCAATTTCTTAGACTTCGTCGCATCTGCAGTGAACATGATGATTTCATTGCCCAGGCAAACAAAATGGTTATTTTCTTTCTCAACCAAGGTTACCCAAATAATTTAATCACCGCAGCCAAATCCAAAGCCTTGTCATGCCCCCGTTTATCTCTTCTGAACCGTACCCCAAAACCGAAAAATAGCAACGACCGCATCCCTTTTGTACTCACCTACACCCAGTCTTCCTCACAGCTTTGCAAAACAGTAAAATCCTTGTACAATAACATTCTCACCAACAACCAATCAACTAAAAACATATTTCCTGATCCTCCAATCAATGCCCTGCGAAGGTCTGACAATTTATCTAGCATGCTTGTCCGTTCCTCTTTGAAATACAGACCACAACCTCACCCAAACCCCGGCACATTTCCATGCAATGGGCGCCGTTGCGTCACTTGCTCTCACACCTTACAGTCTCCTACAGTATCGAACATTTCAAACCGATTCCACATTAATTCCAATTTTGACTGTCTCTCAGAGTGCGTAATTTACGCTATTACTTGTACATTATGCCCCCGAGTAATTTATATTGGACAGACGTCTAGGCGCTTAAAAGTTCGTTTTGGCGAGCACCTATCTGCTGTTCGAAATAAATTATTTACTTCTCAAGTCGCTCATCATTTCAATTTAAAATCACACTCACATGACAACATAAAAATTACCGCTTTAATAACTGCCCCAAAACATGAGGAACATCGTATATCTCTTGAAAAACGTTTAATTTTCCGCTTCTCTGCTCAAACCCCTCCAGGGTTGAACAGCTGTTTCTCTTTTATCTAATTTTTTCGACCTCAGGACAGTTTGTTCACAGACTGACGGAAATTGGCGCCCCTGGGGATCTTAGCCAAGGTTGTTTCGCTCCTCCCGCGAAACAACCATCCAATCCTTTTCCTTTTTCCTTTATCCGTCCCGTACTACTATTATCCCACCAACTTCCAAATTGTGCAAACAACCATCGACATAACAAAAGTGTTCATTCTAAAATTGTATCGCTTGAAAAAGGATCAAAATCCGAAACGCGTTGCGAAAATCAACAATATTCCAAAAAGAAATATTCAGAATCTACTAATAGAAATATCTCATAACCACAATTAGCATCGTCAAATCTCTGGTGAGTCCTTGTATCCTATCGTTTACCATTATATCTCTACCTCACCACTCGCATTTTACTTTTACTTAACGCTTAAATTACGACAGCACCCAAATTACTTCCAACCCCATGTGCTTAAACTTCTTACTTTACTAAATGTGTGGTTCCACGCAGTTTTATTATTTAGGCGGGACGGACGGGAGGTGGTAAGAGTTTTGCTGGAACAAGTGGCCTGGGTATATATACGTACGTGCATGGCATGTAGTTAAAATAGGTTTAAAATGTTTTTTAATGGTTCCAGGGTGTATTTAAAATATAATATTTGAATGACGCCATTTATTGACAACCCCTCACGACAATGTATAAGCCATATACGTATGTGCATGGGATGTAGTTCAAATAGGTTGGAAACAATTTTAAAGTTCGATTTAATATTTTCACATATAACACATTCAGAATCATCCAATAATGACTTCATCGGTCGGGTTAAGGGTTCTGCCGGGAGACGTTTAACATATGTGAATGACATCAGTTTAAGAAATGACTACACAAATGAAAGAGGAGTACATCAAATTATGATATTTGAAGGACGTCATTAAATGACGATTCCTCATTATGTATATGGAAGAGCTCCATTCAACTATTAACTGTGGAAAAACGATCATTCGCTCAGAAAAAAACGCAGGAACTTGTTATGATGTTGGTAGCGCATTAAGGGCGGTCGGGCTCGGCTAGTTCAAACGTTTTCGTGTGTATGTGTAGTTTAATGATTACATGCGGTCGGTAAATACCATAGCTGATTTTGGAATAATTTAATTCATCCGCAGAGAAATTTATTTATGACTTGATTTAATAAAAATTCACATAAATAACTAATTTGACTTCATTACACATTTTATTGTGAATTGTTGTGCCTAACGCTGACATGTGTTCAAATTTCAATCTCATTCACAATCATTCAACAGTTGCTTCGTCGCTTTAGTTCCTAATCTTTGCTTGTAATGTTAAGTGATTTAAGTCTGACGGAGCTTCTACTCTCCGGTGTGGCCCTTACATTTTTGATTTATTTAGTTAAATCTTTGAAACCCAAAGACGATCTACCATCAGGTAAGTACAGTTTGTATTACAGATTGTCGAGCAATGCTCATCAAAGTGCCTCAAAACCAAGTATGATATTATTTTTATTTTTTTACGTAAAGGATAATTACTAATTTGAAACTTATATTTTACAATTCCAGGACCATGGGGATTTCCAATTGTTGGCCACGTTCCATTTTTTGGAAACAATCCAGCAAAAAAATTTATGGAGTGGAGGAAAACATACGGCCCCATATTTCGTGTTAGATTTGGAAGTGTACCGTAAGAAACCAAAACCAAAAAATGCTAATAGGTAATTTTAATTTCAAATTTAACATGTAACTAAATTGAACTATGGGTTCAATTGGTGGATAAAGGGTTTTAAAAATTTGAGTGACGTCATTTTTGTCCGGCTCCTGAAGCTTTGTAGCGTTTTAGGTATCACTAGAATAACCTCAGAATGAAGCTAATTTAATTATAACGTCATTAAATTATTTAACAGTAAAATAAAATTTAAAAAATTACTTATTGTTATTCCTCAAGCAAATCTTAATTGCAATTACATTTACATGCTTCTTACAGAATATTTATACTAAACGACATTGCTCTAATCAGAGAGGCTTTCAATATGGAAGAATTTTCTGGCCGGCCCCGTCTCCCCGTCTACGTTCAAATGACTGGGGGCAAAGGTGCATATAGTATATTATAGTAAGTAGGAAGGGTTAGGATAACTCACCAAATTTGAGGAAAATCCAGATTAAAAACTTAATGTGCTTGAACGACGTTTCAGGATTCTTCCCTTTTACAAGTTAGCACTACAATGGCAACAGTCTCGTTGCACTTGTAATAGCAAATAGCAATACACTTATTGCGCAAAAAAAACTTCAAAAATACCGACGACGGGTGAGTTTGTACGGAATGGGCTGTGAAAGGATAGTTAGAACGGGAAGGAAAGAAGTCGTCGCGTGACGACCTGGAAGGACATGTACATACAGGAATGTGACAGCCTCCTTTCTGATGACAACTACTATAGGCGCATTCCCACAGACCCCACTGAAGAACACCAGCAGAAGGTCAGGGATTGTATCCTAGAACTAATTGTCATTGACGCTCTGCCCCCCTTGGCACGTAAATTAATTGTAGAGTCACCCCGTATTTCAACTTTTTACGCTATTCCCAAAATCCACAAGCCCAACAACCCAGTTAGACCTATTGTCTCTGCTCATTCATGCCCAACTTCTCTTATATAAGGCTTTGTTGAAAAACATTTACGCCCCTGCCTTGAATTAACCCCTTCATACCTCAAAGACACCAATCATGCCCTCGCGTTGATTGGTGCCTTTCGTTTTCAGGACTCCGGTAGGGTGATTGCTACTGCGGATGTCAAATCCCTTTATACAGTTATTCCTCATTCGGATGGCCTAAGAGCCATTCAGCACTTTGCTAACAAACGTCCCTTCCTAACCCCTCCCACCTCCGTCCTGGTTCGCCTTGCGGAGCTCATATTGACTCTTACAGCTTTTGAGTTCAATAGAAGTTACTATGAGCAGAGCAGTTGGGTGGCCATTGGCACCAAAATGGGTCCTACCTATGCCTCCCTTTTCATGGCCCACCAGGAAGAAATTTTTTTCGCCCAATACTCTGGCCCATCTCCTGATTTGTACAGACGGTATATTGACGATGGGTTACTATTTTTTTCCTGCACCGAAGCTGAAGTTCAATACTTTCTGGATGCCTACTCCCGTATGCATCCGGCTTTGGAGTTCACCACCTCGGTCTATAATGACTCGGTCCCATTCCTAGACATTCTCATTAGCCCAGTTCCACATTCTGACACTTTATCCACCTCCGTGTATTATAAGCCTACTGATGCTCACAATTATCTCTCTTTTGACTCCTTTCACCTTAAACATCTGCTCAAAACCATCCCATACTCTCAGTTCCTGCGTCTTCGCAAACTTTGTAGTAATGAAAATGATTTTTTTACCCAATCAGATAACATGTCTTCTTTTTTTATTAATCGTGGCTATCCCAAACAAATTATTACATCTGCTTCTCTATAAGCATCGCTTGTCCAGCGTAACTTACTCATTCACAAACAACACTCATCTTCCGAAAACACCAGAATTCCACTAGTACTTCCACACTCCACACTCTCAACAAAACTTGCTGATAATGCTATCAGCCTGTTCAAGTCCATAGTTTTAGAGGACACTCATCAGTCTACTTTTACAGAACGTCCAGTTCAATATTTCCGTCGCGCTCCTAATCTCAAAAGTCTATTGGTTGGTTCCTCCTTATCATCCCGCTTGCCCCCCTTCCCCCACCCAGACCCCGGGACTTTCCCCTGTGGTCGCTCTAAGTGTGTTACTTGTAAGCATACTCTTCAATCGCCCATAGTATCCAATTCGAAATCAACTTTTAAAGTTAGCTCAAGGATTTCCTGCACCTCCACTCATGTCATTTATGGCATAACTTGTACATTATGTCCCAAAGTGATTAATGTAGGACAAACCACGAGACTTTTGGGAATTAGATTCCGTTAACATTTAGCCTACATGCGAAATGACCCCGATAATGACACAACAGGCACTCATTTTAACTTATCTGGTCACTCTCCATTGAATTCCAGGGTCTCAGCCCTTTGTTCTGCTCCCAAAAACGAGAGTGAGCGCAATAATTTAGAAAACAAACTAATTTTTTATTTCAAATCTAACCACGCCCCAGGACTTAACCTGGCGTTTTCATACAAGTAAAATGTTTTTCTTAATCAACCTCGAGACGGTCCCCACGGGATCCGACGGGGTATTGGCGACCCTTAGGTCATCTAGCCAAGGTCGTCACGCGACGACTCCTTTCCTTCCCGTTCTAACTATCCTATTTCAGCCCATTCCGTACAAACTCACCCGTCGTCGGTATTTTTGAAGTTTTTTTCGCGCAATAAGTGTATTGCTATTACAAGTGCAACGAGACTGTTGCCATTTTAGTGCTAACTTGAAAATGGGAAGAATCTCGAAACGTCGTTCAAGCACATTAAGTTTTTAATCTGGATTTTCCTCAAATTTGGTGAGTTATCCTAACCCTTCTTACTTACTATATAATTACCTCACCTTGCGTCATACTATTCATTTAGTATATTATAGTGTATGACATTGATTTACTCACAAAAATGTACAGTAACGTTAAAATGTTAAATGGCGACGTCTAATCCAAGCATGATGTGAATCTATGACCACAACTTTTCCAGGATTTGGTTTTGTGGATGGACCGGATCAAATTGAACAGCGAAAATTTGCAGTGGCAACACTGAAGGAGCACAGCTTCAGTAGAACTGCGGTCGAGTTCCGGACACATGCAGAATTTACCAAATTAAAAGAAAAGTTGAAGAGCTGGATCAAAGAAAAGCCCGGACAGCCAATGGCAATGAAAAAAATGTTTCAATCTTGTATTGCTAATGTCATGTGGGATGCGATGTTTGGAACAACAATCAAAGAGGAGGACAACACGATTGAGCACTTAGTAGCAATGATCGACCAGTACGTAAATTAGGTGTAACTGGCTAATAATTCCAAAAGTAGGCTACATTATTATGTTCCAATCAATTTTACTTTCTTTCCAGGGGTGCGGACACAAATAGCTCCGTCATTTCTCAGATGTTTTGGTTTTTTCCATGGGTGTGTCATGTGGGGAATTTTTTCAACTATAATCCACCAGTTGAAGGATTTAAAACTGTGTATGATTTTATACGGAAGCAATTAAAAGAATGTAAGAAATCTCATGTTGTGGGGCAGCAGAGAACTTTTACTGATGCGTATTTTGATAAAGTAGCAGAGACGACGGATATAAATTCTAGTTTTCACGAGTCAAGTAAATTATTATTTTTTCTGTACGTTACATCATTTATAGACGACCCCATAAACAGTTTGATCTCCTGTAATTACAAACTGTGTACTTAACAGAGGGGCACCAGCCAGTCACAACAGGGGATATATTTATTGGGGCGAGTGACACGACGACTGTCGTCATGGATTGGGCCATGATTTACTTGGCGCTAAATCCCCATTTTCAAGAAAAATTACAAGAGGAAATCGACACTGTGATTGGTGGGTCAGATGCGACCCTCACTGATCGAGTCCGTATGCCTTTCACGGAGGCAGTCATTACTGAAACTTTCCGAAGGGCTTCAATCGCCGCTTTCGCAGTATTCCATCGAGCAACTAAAGACGTCACTTTCCAAGAATATCGATTTCCTGAAGGTACAGTTATCATTGGAAACTTATGGGCAACTCTTCATAACCCAGAAATTTGGGACGAACCGAGTCAATTCAATCCAATGAGATTCATTGACCAAAATGGAAAATTAAATGACTTGATAAGCAACGTCCTCCCATTCAGTACTGGGAAACGCATGTGTCCAGGGGAGAGCATTTCCCGTGACCAGCTCTTTCTCCTCATCACAAGCTTCTTTCAGAATTTTTCTGTGTCCTGCACGAATCGTCCACCATCCCTCGAAACTACTTTTGGATTTGTATTAAGTCCTCAAAAATTTGAACTCAATGTAGTAGAGCGACAATTTTAAGAAAATGGATTTTATTACATCATTTCTTCAAATATATGCATAGCTTATATGAGAAATCTGGATACACCTTCATTTCTATTTTTTCCAACAGACGCTCAGCCTCTCTTCTATCTCTACGTTCTATTCTTCTTCCTCAAATTAGGTCCGGATATGTATCTCTTGTACACTCATTGTCCAGCGCTCCCACGCTCCCATTTCACAATTCTACAATCTTTCCCTTTGTAGAACATTCCTACTATACGAAACTCCTAAATGCTTCCCCGTGTAACACGTGAACACATCATTTAAAGTACATACACACTCCTTTCTCAAAACTTGAATCCTATCCATGACTTTCAGTTCATTCTCCCAAAACTTCAAATTCTTCCTGTATCCTTCACTGTTTTCTACATATATTTTCCCCTTCGTTTTTTCGAGGGGGTATTCTCTGTATCTGACACGTAATATATTTTCTGCTTTTTTTGAACAATAAAAACGGCTTTTCAAAAAGGACTGCTGTACAAAAGCTACGTCCATGCAACCTCATTTTTGAAATTGTCATATTCAAATTTCCCACCAAATCTAACACATGAGATTTCTGCCAGTGCATATGTAACAGTTTCACCCTTTGTAGATAATTTAGGCTTTAGTTGCTAATTTGTGATCAACCTCTTTTAAGAAATTAAAAATACAGTTTTTGAATTTCCCACCAAATCTTCACGCCACAGTAATCTGATAGTGAGCCATAGAATCCGATAAGACACTGCATTCAATATCCGACAGTTATGTTTCCTATAGGATCCGAAGCTATATTATTTGATGGGAATAACCCTCCTTGGGTACTGCTAGTCATCAATAATATGATTCAGAAAGGGGAAAGTCATCTCCTCACATTGTGTACAATTGAGTAGACAGCGAAAAGGGAAAAATGTAAAAAGGTGAAAAGGTGAAAAAAAGTGAATGGGTTACAAATGTTAAAAGTGAGAAATACTTTTTAAAAAACCGGAAGTTGCGGAAATTGTGGAAACACTTCTAAATGCAGGGAAGACGTTGGACGTTGAGATACAATTGTGCAATGTAGTGTAAGGAGAAACGAAATATTTGTAAAAAAAACGCATCTGCTACATACAAAAACGGATAAAGAAAATGGTTTTGTAGAATGTGTCACAGTATGAGTCATTGGGTGGGTAATTTATGTTGCTGAGAGAATTTGGAGAAAGTGGTGAAAGTGGTGAAAGCGATGAAAGTTGATTTCTTTTGCTGCCCGTTGTCACATCCCGACTCTTTTACAATATTTCCCATATTCCATATTCCACTGCCCCACTCAACAAAATTTCCTTTCTTTTCCTCCTGTTTTTTTTTGTTAGCTTTTGACTTTTTAATTTTGATTGATTCGAAATTTTAGTGACTGGATTTTAAATACTAAACTTTATCACGTGCGTAATCTGGAATTTAAATCGTAGCTAATTTTAATGTAATTCTCATTTTTAAATTTTTAACCAGTTTGCAATTGTATTTAACTGTCAACTGTTACTCTGGTGAGTCTTCCAGTAGTACTCCTCGTAAGTTCCTAATTAAAGTTTCAAGTTTCAACCTATTCTATAAAAATTTTATTGTTTTTCAAGTTTTTTTTTTTTTTTTAGAAAATTCAAAAATTCAAAAGATGTGTTGATTAATTTCTCTGGTGGCACAGAGCACAGCTGACCCTTGACCAGTTGTAAGCTGTAAAATTCATTTAAAAATAAAACGAATACTAGATTAGAGTCTATAGAGTTGTAGCTTAAAAATTAATGTCGGCTGCGTACAATAAAATTGCGCAGCCGCCGCAGACGGCGGCGGGACTCGAGCCGCTCGGCGTCGGGGACAGACTCTACAGTGTGGTTCAAAAGGCGGGAATGCACCTCAACGGAATGACGCTGAGTCCCAGTTTCAAAATTTACAATCGAGACGGACTCCACATATTTTCGGCGGGGGAGCTCCCGCGGCCCTTCATCCTCCGGCGTCCCACGTGGAACGTTCAGATCTTCGTCTGCACCCCCCACGGAGATCCCATCTTCACCATTCGACAGCGGAACGAGAGCCCCTGCGCCGGCCTCCCCACCTCCGACTTCCATCTCACGGCCGCCTACCGCGCCGACCGCTCCATCCGCCCCACGCTCTTCTACACGGACAGGACCTTCCACGAGAGGATCATGGACGGACTCGAGGAGGATCCCGAGGAGCCGGAGGCACACGTCCATCTCCGACTCATCAACGGAACTTTCCTCGGACATTTCTCGCAAGATGCCTCCACCGTCGTCATCCTCGACTCCAACTTCTTCCCCATCCTACACGTGACCGAGAACCCGGACTTGTTTCCCTCCAAAGTCGGGACCAGCTTCTCCTCCGTGGATGTGTCCTCCAAAGTCCGGGCGGGAGAGAGCAGTGGTGGGGGGAAGGGGACCACGGAGGCGGGGAAGGAGGCGAGGGCGGGGAGAAGAGGGTGGAGGAGGAGGAGTCTGGACCGAGAGCCCAAAAACTACGATTTGTTCGAAGGGCCAATGGTCGTGGGGCACATCAGCTGCTTTGCATCTCTTCACAAATTTAACATCGAGGCGAAGCCGATTCATTGCTACAGATCAAGATTCCCGAGTGACTTCACACAAGTTGACAAGGCGCTCATTCTCTCCTTTCTAATTTACAAGGTAGCCCATGTTAATAATAATTTTCGTAACTTATTTTACTTGAATTACCAATCCAGTCTTTACGTTTTAAACCTTTTACATTTGAGCAGCAGAGGAAGGAATATTGGGACGAGAGGATTTGCTTTGGAATTTTTGGATTTTTCCTCATTTTCGTGATTGCATTCTCAATTACTTGCATTTCCATCGCCCTCTACTACCAGACGAATCCCGAGTACACTCGTGGCCACAGCAATGGGTCAGGTAGTGGCCTGCGCTAACTTGGTCCTGTTATAATAATGATATTCAAGACCGGGAAGACCCTACAGATACATACACACGTTTTTATTCTGATAAGCCCCTCCCCCTCCAGCTTCAACCCAAAGTTGCCCCTCCCATCGCACCATCTTCATCTACTCTACTGTCACAGTCTTTAGCCTTTCCTTTTTTTCTTCCTTTCTTTCTTTTTGTTTTATCTACTTCGTTCTTCGCTTTCATTAACAATGTTATTCCTCCGATTTTTTAATAAACAGTATGTTTTTCAAAGCCATTTAAATGTCCTCGTAATTTTTTGTTGACTAATTTAAATCCTGGAGCCCGGGAGCCAGGGGTGCATACTAAACTTAGCGGGAAAATAACGAAAATTCCAAACCTGTAATTAAAAAGGGAAGATGGAGAAAACGTAACGCCGTCCATAAATGACGTCATGGGTAGGGTCAATGGGTCTACCTGGGTCCTGGGTATTGATGCCATCCCATGTTAAAGAAAACCATACTTACGGAATTTCGGAATTGCTAAGCTGACGCCAGGGACGTTGTTGGGTCCACGAAATTGGACTCTTTTGATTACATTATTTATGGACAACCCCTAACGCCATTAATTAATTAGCCTGCTTACGATACCGATACCGTTCGACATGTGGACATCTAGTATCAACCCCTTTCTACTTGTAAATTTGTAATTAATAACAAATGAATGAGGTGCGTTTGTTAATTATTCATTTTGAATAAAAACAACAAGTCGAATTTTATTTCTTGCGTAATTTTGATTTTTTAAACTTGAAAGAATAATTGGATGGAGGATTTGTAATGGAGATTCGGGCTGGAGGATTATTATTTTTAAGATTTTCTCGATTTTTCCAACGAAATTTCCGTTTTGATGGAGAGAGTTGTGTTGGGGGGCGGAGGAGGGGGTGGTGGGGGTGGGCGTGGAGGTCCGTAGTGGACTCCACATATGGTGGGGGTGGGGACTGACAGCGGAAGCAACGAAAGACTTTCATGATTAACTGAACGAGCCCTGTGCGTGCTCCACCCCGACGCCGACCCCCGTACTTCTTCCGCAGCTTCATATTGTTTAAACCTAACGAGTCTCCATCTTGAATCGAGAACTCCCCCATGTAGTAGATCCCGGGACAACTCTTCGTCTTGCTCTCCTCATTCCGATTTGAATCTGTCAAATTCAATCAAGAGTGACATCATTGTAGGACGACCCCTAGGGGCTGGCAAAAAAGATAAGTAGTTGGTTGGAAAAAAACAAAGGAACGGTTGAGACTTACCAGCTGCTTGGTACTGCGACGGGATGTTTGCAATGTAGACGTGTTGAGACCAGGAGAGATTCTTGGGGCGGGACTCCCCGACACTCGCCTCCCTCGAAATCTTGAGGCAGCTTTTCTTTTGTTTCGTGCTTTGATTAATGGAGCGAATGCAGCTGTCGTCACTGTCGCTGCTGTCGTCAAACTGGAAAAGGCGCATCGGCGGATTTCCTTCCAGTCTCACGTACACCAGGTCCAAAGCTGGTCCGGGGGCGGGAGTCGCTCCGGCTCCGGCCCCGATTCTCAGTCCCAGCACTGGTTCGGTTTCGGTTCCGGCTCCGGCTCCGGCTCCGAGTCCAGTCCCCGGTTCCGGTTCACTTTGAATGTCCGGAACTGAGCTCTGAGTGATGGTCTCGTGGATGAATTGGTGAAGGATGGACTGGAGGCGCTGGGCGTAGGTGGGAACCCAGGACGGGAGTCGACTCTCCTTCCCGCCACGACTCCGACTCTTCAGCTCATTCGTGGAGATGACGTAGCGGTGACCGGACGGGGGTCGGGGTCGAAGGAGAAGCGTCAAATTCCCGTACTTCCCGCCCAAATTTACGCTCTCTGAGGGATGGACGTGGAAAGTGAAACGACTCAGCGTCGAGTCTAAATTCACAGCCTCATCCACATCCGCGTTTGCGCTGTTCTCACTCGCGAGATTTGCTTCGTCTGTTTCGTCTTCGATGTCGTCGTCCAACAAGATTATTGACATGTCACTCCCAACATCCGCCACGTCCCCTCGTCCGTCCGCGCTCTGTTTCCAAATTCAAATTCCAAACAAAAACACAAATTATTGTTGCAATTCAAACATTAATCAGCCCCTGCCCTGTCTGACCCATTAGGAGGCGTTAATAAATGATGTCATCAAAATAAGTCTATTTCTTTCTAGGACTCAATGACCACCCTTTCATGAGCCTAGCCTAGCCATTACGTAAATGGTCATCAGGTCATCTTTATAGAATATCATCAATACATCCAAGTAGACCCATTATTGGTTCCAACCACGACATCATTTATGGACGACCCCTTACTTTTTTTTAAATCAAGCAAAAACGATTTTGTGTGTCACAATGTGTGTGTAAATAAAAATTACATTTGTCTTGTGTTTGGACATTGACCTACTTCAGTGCTGGAGCTTGAGCTGGACAAAACTTCATCCGCCGCATTCGCCGCGTCGTCACCCCCGTCCACGTCCGCCAATAAATCCCGCTCGTTCACGTTCACGTGCAAACTGTCGTTACTGTCCGACGGATCCAGTTCGTTCTCCGCTTCGTTATCGTTATCGTTATTATTGTTGCTTGTGTCCTCTCCGCTCCTCCCACTCGGCTCTGGCTCCAGTATCTCGTCCAGTTCCTCTGATTGGTCAATAGCATTGTTCATACTGCGCAGGCGCATCATTTTTACAGCGTCTGAAGCTTCCAACTCATTTTCAACTTGGGCCTCAGTCAGATTCATTGTCACGGTCTTGGGATTTTGCTGTTGTTGTTGTTGTTGCTGGGGCGTCACATTTTGGTTTTGGCCAATGAGAGTAATGGATGGGGGCGTGGCGATATTTAGAACGTCTGCACTCACAGCGCCTGCGTCTCGAGAAATGTTCAGATTTGTTTGGGACAGAACTGAGGAGATGTGAGGCATACTGTGACTGTTTTGACTTTGATTCTGATTGGCTGTGGCAGTGGACGCGGAGTATGTGATTGGCTGTTCTGTCGGACCGGAACCGGGACCGGTACCGGTACCGGGACTGGACTCGAAATGGTTCCTAGCATTGCTCATGTTCTGAGTTTGCTGGTGATGAGCTTGTCTTTGCTCATTGTTAATGGCGACGGAGATGTCTTCTGAGGACACATGGATGTCCTGAGTGTCGACCTGAGTGGGGAGTGGAATCAAATGAACCATGCTTCCCGCCCACGGACTATTGCAAGGCTCGGGCAAAGCTTCTGGCGGGAGACATGCGGCGGAGAAATTCAAAATTAAATGTTGTGTGGTGGGGATGGGGGTGATGCTAGTGCTGGAAATGGAAATTGTTTGTCCCGTCCCATTTAGCGATTCTCGACTCCTCCCCTCGCCCTCTGCCTCGGCCTCCCTTTCATTTTCATCATGTTGAAGTTGTTGTTGGCGCGTGGGCGGGGCGAGGACGGAGACAAAGGATTCACAGACTTTTCCTATTGTGGCGGGATTTTCTGGAATTTGAATTTGGTTTTCGTACAGAATTTCATCCTCCGCTCTACTGCTATTCTCCGCCCTCTCGTTTTCCGCATTTTCTCCTGGACACATTATATACATAATTATACAATTTTATTGATTGAGCTACCGTCAATACTGCAATTTTTAACAAGGACCCATTTCAACCTAAAGAAATAATCAGCACAAGTTTCGTTTTTGATTGAAGCGCCTCATTTTTTGTACTGAAATTAATTACCAATGTTCCCACTTTCTTTCCGGTCTGACATGCCACTCCAATCAGTTTTCAGCTTTATTTCATTTTCATTCCTTGAATTCTTTTCTCTTATACTTTTTGTTATACCAATGTTCCCACGACTTCAGAATTTAAAATTATTAAAATAATTACTCATACTTTTTACTACTTGTAAAAGGGTTACATTTCAAAGTACCTTATTTATTGTTAAATTACTAAATGGCCATTTTACTATTTCATATTTTGCTAATAATAATTATGGAATTAAGGCTATGGCCAATCGCCAACAACATTTTAAAACCGACACACGACTAACACTAACTCACACCGGCTAGCAAATTACGATAATTTATTAGTACACTTTTATGAACATTTTATTAGTGTTAATTTGAAATTCAAAATAAATCAAAAATTTAAATCTCCAACCAATCAAGATTCAAACAACAACGTAATAAAAATTACTTCTTGGTATTTTATTTTTTAGTACCGGAAAAAAGTAGTATGACACACAAAATTAAATTAATGTTATAAGTTTTTTTTTCAATCAAGTTTAATAACGAAATACTCTGTTTCCAAGAAAAATTTTGAAAATTCAAAATAAACGTGGAGTGGGGATAAAAATGTTGTAACTAAAGAGACCAACACTCCTCCGCTCCAGTGCCGTTACTTGGTCCGAGTCGTCAAAGGGCAGGGGTACAAGTAGGAAATTATTGTAGCCATTTTGTAGACATAGGTATAACATTTTGCAACTTGAGAAGCATGACCGACGACCGAGGTCATGTCGTGTGAATCATATCTAAGGGATCACCCACAAATGACCTCATCGGCAGGTGCAGTGGGTCTACTTGGCCAGTGATGATATTATCCCACATTTTAAAAATAGCCATTTACACAGTTGTGAAGCTGATGTTGACAGGGGGTCATAAGGTTCAAAAAAAAGGGATTTTTCAATGGCGTCATTTGTGAAGGGTCCCTAATGCAGTGCAATTTGTGAGGATTAAATACCTGACCGTGGACAGGCTTTAGAAGGCATTAAAGTGAGGAGGGTCACGTCATCCTGTCACGTAAGTAGCAATGTCGTCCTCTGAGTCAACATTGACACCCAATCACCCAACTCATCATCATCTCTCTAACAAATATTTAGGAGCGGTCCATAAGTGATTTCATCAAAAAATTATATTCCTTTTTTGACCCACCCATCACCATGTAAATGACTATTTTTAATATGGCTTATCATCAACTCCAGACCCAGACTAGACTCACCCACCCACACCCTACCGATGACATCATTTATGGACAATCTCTTATCACTACACATTTCCATCTCATAAAAGGCGCAATGTAAAAGTAATACAAAAAAACTGGATCAAGTGTAATAACTACTGAATGTGAGTGGACAGGAGATTAAACAAACAATCAATCAAGGAGCTAATTAATTTGATACCCTTCCCTTGATGCCCGTCAAGGGTAAAGTGGGCAAAATAAAACTCAATAAAATGTGAGGTTGAGTCAATGGCAAATCTTTAATTAATTCCCCCATCTGTCTTCTTCCAACTTTCATCCTTTTCCTTGAACACGCAGAGCCGCGGCTCCAATCTCCAGCTCCTCACTTTCAAAAACCAATAAGTGTCAACGCATCTCTCCCCTAAAATCCTTCCGCCCACCAAACCAAACCAAACCAAACCATGCGAATTAATCCGAATAAATCACAGTTCATCGTTTGAGCCAGCTTCAGTTCACACAAGTCACCACCCCGAACCAAGACGACGAACCCATCTTCACAATGCATAGTTGCAATTAATCAAAACCCTCCATCTTAATTACATTGGCAATTAATTGGTAATAAAATTAAGCCCGCTCATTAAATTAAACCACTACAATTAAAATGTACGGGAATTTCAAATTTTAAATCCCAAAAATTAAAAAACTAGTATGGGAGACCGGAATAAAAATATCAACAACAACAACAACCGCGGAATCATCTCCATAATTGATATAATTGATTTACCCGCGTTTGACGCTAAGGAAGTCTGCCGGAGTGCTCCTACCAAAATAATAGAAAGGACGCCCTCAACAATGACCGTTACAAAGTCGAGCCGCGGGAAAAAATGGAGTCGTGGTGATTCAAATTCAAATTTCAAACTCAAGTTGGCCGAGCGGAAGAAATCCTTTTTGAGTTGGTACAGCGGAAGTAGTCTCCTGCACAGGAATCAAGTGAGTGACACGTTCGGACCCATGCGAGTCATTCTACAGATGATGGGAAGGTTCCCATTCAATCCCATTTCCCGTCCCACAATCAGAAAAGATTCCAGCACGGACGACTACACACAGCAACAACCACAACAACAACAACCGCTGCCGTACCAAGAGAATCTCCTCACCTTCCACTGGCTCTATTTCCTCCTCACATCTTCCTTCTTCCTCATCATCTTCGTCCTCATCTCCTTGGGCTTTGCCAAATTTTATCTCGGCTGGGAACTTTGGAAATTCATCGACTACAAATTCTGTGACAAGGAAAAAACTCTGTTCAATCAAAATCTCGTCCCATTTGTTTTATTTTGGAGCTGTTTGTTTCATTCGAATGTGGGGAGTGTGTCCTATGTCAAGAATCGAAAGGCGATCGTGAGCTATTTGAACGAATGGGAAATCTTCCTCCGAGATTTAAAACTCGTCCTCCCGCCGTCTCTTAAAACTTTCCTCATCCTTTCCAACGTTTGGTTCCTCGGATTCTTGATCATGGTCGTCCTTTTCTACGCTTTCAAGTTCAGTTCATTTTTACGTCATTTATTGTAACTTTTTACTTTTCATATGAACCGAACTGGACCGGACCGAACCGAACCGGTCTGGTTTGGAGCTTAACCAAGCCGAACTGAACCGGATCGGATCGAACTGGATTAGTCTGGTCCGGAGCGTAACCGAGCCAGACTGGACTGGACTGGACTGGGCCGGACCAAATCGGACCAGACCGGACCGGACCGGACCTAACCAAACTGGTCTGGCTTGGAGCATAACCAATCCGAACTGGACCGGACCGGATCAAACCGGACAGCTCTTGTCCGGGGAATAACCAAGCCGGACCGAACCAAACCGGATGGAACCATTTTCTGTTTAATATAATTTGCTGAATTTTGAAATGAATAATTATTGCAGACTTTTCCCGATGGCGGTGGGTGGAGCGGAGTTGATCGGGATCCTTTGTCTCAAGCCTTTTGACCGTTATATTTACGAAAGAAGTTGGTTTGAAATGATTAGCATCGTGTCCCTCATCATCCTCGTCTACTCAATGTACTCCTCCCGAACGCTCCTCTTCATCTACGCCTACAAATGTCGACTCCTCCGATTTGGATTCAAAGCATGGAACCGAAGATTGAAAGACTTTCTCACCACAGCAAGTCCCAACAATAACACAAGTAATTTACATATTTTATTTTCCCATTCTAAAAATCTAAACCAAAATTTCCGTTCGAATTTCGCTGCATTATTCGTTAAAAATTACATATTTTATAATAATTCATTTTTGTGTCAGTCCTGCTGCTGGCATTTCGGGAGAGATCAGCATCTCCTTCGAGTCCCAAGTCGTCCAATCAGGATTTTTTTAACAATTTTATTTTTTGAGAACTATAAACATCTACAACAACGTTAAACTCATCGTTTATAAGATTTTGAATGCGGAATTAAAAACACGTGATGTAACACATAACAGTTTTCTAGCCTAGCTAGTTTTTTTTACACCTGTGATTTAAGCGTATTAGACAAAATTTTAAAACTTTTTAAAAGTGTGATTAAACAGTTTTAGATTTGTTTTTCATATTCACATTTTCACTCAGGAAATAGAAAAATCTGAATGAAATTGGAGTAATAAAATGCGTAAAATGAGATTGATTTGTTTTATAGGACGAGGAGATGGAGATGAAGAGGGAGACGTGGGGGGTGATGAAGATGTGGAAGATGAGGAGCGGAAGACGTGTGAGAGGCTGTACAGGGAACACTACCGGCTCACAGCCATGATCAAGCGGACGGATAAAATCTTTGGTGGAGTTCTCCAGTCTTACTATGCGTGTCAGGTGGTGTACCAGAACGGAAACTTAATTAAATCATTAATTATTCAAAAACAATCAAGAATCTCCAAGGTTAACTATTAACACGGAACCATTTCATTCCCGCTTTTTTCCTCTTCAGATTTTGAACATGTGTTTTGAGCTCTACTATCTGGCCAAATCCGGAGCATCCGAGACTCATGATCCTCCAGACGTCATCTTGGGAGCCATTCTTCTTCTCCTCCAAAATATTTCCATATTTTTCACCGTCTCCTTAGACGCCGCCTACGTCCAAGATGAGGCTCACAAAGGTTTGGAGATTCTACGGAAGCGCGGCATACTTCCCCACGACAGTCTACACCTCAAATATTTAGTCAGTTTTTTTTCCCCATTTTAGTTCACAAACATCATTTAAGCCATGCTGGGGATCGTCCATAAATGGTGTCATCGAAAATGCCCATTGTTGGGCCGTATGACACCCTTGTCATCAGCTTAAGCATTGCGTAAATGGGTATCTTTCACAAGGGGTGTCATCAGTATCCAAAATGACCCATTGACCCTACCCATGACGTCATTTATGAACCGCAAAAAAAAATGTCACCGGTAGGGTAAGTGTTTCTAGTTATTATAGGTATTGATGACATGAAACGTGAAAAATGTCAGCCGTTCACGCAATGCTGAGGTCATAACATGGGGGTGTGTTAGTCCAGAAAGAGTGGTAATTTAAGTGGCATCCTTTATGGACCATCCCTAAACATAAATTACTTTGACTATTTCTCCGTTTTCAGATGGCCAATTTGAGCAGCAGCTACAGTCAGCGAATCACGATGACCGGCGGGAAATTTTTTTCAATTGATCGTCCATTTATTATCACCGTAAGAATTTAAAATTCATTTATTCATTTCTCCTAAGGGAACGTGCATAAATGACGTTGCATACAATTCGTAAATTTTGAACCGGATCCGCAACTTGTTGAGCCATACCCTACCCCATTTTGAACCCCTACCCCCCAAGATATACCACGTCATTTATGCACGCTCTGTAAGTTCCCTCGCAGTTTTATCATTTAACTTTTATTTGCTTCGTTTTGTTGGCCAGGTTCTGGGAGCAGTCTGCACTTATTTCGTGATTGTACTTCAGTACGTTGACAAGTATTCAACAATGTCAATGGGAACAACGGGCAACAGCGAAAAGGCGAATACTACTGCGAATTTTGACAGTAGCCCAGGCCCCGGCTCTACCTACACCCTATGATCCAATTTTCGATTATTTTTAAAGTTTGCAATTCAATAATATTAATTTCCTTTGAAGTTAATGGACTGTTCAGTGAATCAGAAGTATTTTATTCCGTAAGCTACAATGTATTAGTCTATATTCGATTTTCTGGATTTTGAAGCACCATTTTTTATCTTTTCCATATTATGTAGAAGATTTTCTGTCAGGATTTGTTCCTTCTTTCGTTTCGGTTGGTATGAATTTGGCCTGTGTGTATTTGTAATCCACATGGCTTTTTACCAGTGGGAACTGAACTTTCAACTTTGAAGTTGTGTTATGCGACAAGATGAAACATGAAACGGTTTTGTAAAATGGGATTACGACATGATGATTTATTGTCCTTTGATATTGATCAGTCCGAGAGGATGAGATTGATGTGATTTACGATTGTCAAGCTTTCTCATAGTGGATCATTTTCTAGTCTTGTACGTCGCACTTACGCAATGGAGTTACAAATGGACCGAAGAGTCAAAATCCCCCACATTCAATTTAAGCTAGGATCAAAACGAGCTATGTCAACAAACACGCTGACTCAGATATATGCGTATGATGTTAATTATCAGGTTTCAAAAAATGCAAAATGCTTTATTTCCGTGTTTTTTTGAAAAGTGCAAAGCGATCCATTTACATGTTTTTGAAAAGCGCATAATGTTTTATTTACATGTTTTTGAAAAGTGCAAAACATTCCATTTACATGTTTTTGAAAAGCGCATAATGTTTTATTTACACGTTTTTGAAAAAATACAAAACGTTCCATTTACATGTTTTTGAAAAGCGCATAATGTTTTATTTACACGTTTTTGAAAAGTGCAAAACGTTCCATTTACATGTTTTTGAAAAGCGCATAATGTTTTATTTACACGTTTTTGAAAAGTGCAAAACGTTCCATTTACATGTTTTTGAAAAGTGCAAACCGTTCCATTTACATGTTTTTGAAAAGTGCAAAACATTCCATTTACATGTTTTTGAAAAGCGCATAATGTTTTATTTACACGTTTTTGAAAAGTGCAAAACGTTCCATTTACATGTTTTTGAAAAGCGCATAATGTTTTATTTACACGTTTTTGAAAAGTGCAAAACGTTCCATTTACATGTTTTTGAAAAGTGCAAAATGTTCCATTTACATGTTTTGAAATGTGCAAAATATTCTATCTTCATGTTTTGAGGACCATGCTAATTGTTTAATTTCTGTGTGTAGATAGTGCATTTTATTTTCCCCTAAAAATGTAGATGAAACATTAAATAAACCATTTATTGTATAGACCATTTTGAGTCTTCACTGACGAAAGGTTGAGTATAAATGATGTGCTCTTCCAGATGTGTAGCGTATGACTTATGACGTTCGTGTCTGTGTCTGTCTGTTTAGTTTGTTATGCTTCGGCTTAGCTTTGTATTCTTCTGCATTTTGTCTTGCTGCTTTGCGCTACCGTTTTTCATGCTCACTCGACTCTGACGACATGTTATTTTGTTCTGGTTTGTGGTTACTCACAAAATCTGCGTTGTAGGACGAATGCGATTAAGTAAATTAGGAATCTGATTATCATTACTACACTAATGGATGCAAAATGCGCTAAATCAAAATTCAAATTCAAACTGTTCTAACTACTTACTTAGTACAAGTTTACGGCTACATATATATATTTGACGTCAATTTGGAATTGAGTTCAATGGGATCACATTAATGAATTCATGAGGTTTTTTAAATTGGTCAAAGTCAAAAGCAAAACATTCAAAGCCTGGATTAGCTTTGTAATCATAACATTATGATTGGTAAAAGGTACACGAGATTTTAATGTACTACTTAAGTAAGTACTTACGTGAGCAAAATGCAAAAATGGAGCGAGTGGTCTACACTATTGGAAAATGGGAAAGTAAACTAAATAATTATTACAAATAATTTGAGGCCATGTATAGCGGCTCAATGGTCTAGGGGTATGATTCCTGCTTTGGGTGCAGGAGGTCCCGGGTTCAAATCCCGGTTGAGCCCATATTTTTTTGCATTTTTTACAAGCTGAATTCCATTTTGTTTACCAATATTCAACATGTTGAACATACTTATGTAAAAATAGTACTAAAAAACTAACTACTAATAATAATTATTAATTTAATCAAGTTGAATTAGTTTCATATTCCATTTTTAATAATCCAGTATAAAAATAAAAAAATAAAAACAAGTTGAGAAAGCAACAGCATAATTATTACATAAAAATTCCGTTTAACTAAATTCTATTTCACTCTTTCGGGTTTTGTATATATTTTACAGTGGTGCTTCATTTTACGTGGATAAATTTTGATTAAGTTACAATATGACTATGGAAATTATTACAAAAATATAGCTATGGTTAAGATGACAGTTTCCAGGTACCTAATTACATTCCATTATTGTGTAATTAATTTTAAGACAACAATAATAAAACTTACTTCATATGCATTAAGTACACTTAATTACTAGTTAGGCAAAATTAAACATCTTGTAAAAATTTGGGGCAAAGTCAGATCGATGTCGAGTTACTGTTACTTAAGTAGGGTTCGTCCACAAATGACGCCACCGGTAGGATCAATAGGTCCCATGCTAAACATAGCCATTTAAAAAACGGATTCCTAAATATTGGGATATTTAGATGACGTCATTTATGGACGATTCCTTGCTTAAAGTAAAGCATTGATTACTTGAATTTTGAAGTACTGACCTAATAATTTTACGAATTTAATAAAACTTGTGTTTAATTATTACACTGTGTTTACTTTACGTACTAGCGCATACAGTTTACAAAAATAATAATTGTTCCTTGGATAATTAATTCATAGTTAAGTAAAGTGAATATACTGATAAACTTATCTGGATTTGTACAGAAGAATATATTACAATGTAAAAAAAATAAAAATGGGTCTTAAAATCTTAACTAGGCCCAACATGAAACTCAATTGCATACTTATCATAAAAATATCCAGCATTTTTTAATTAATAACTATCAAACCATCGAGTTTTAAATGTTGACACAGTCAGAAAAACACTGGGTTTAGAAAATAGGGAGTAACAAAGTTCAATTGTGATAGGAGAAAAGTAAAATCACCGGTGACAATTCATCAAAGGTTCACAAAAAAATTCAGGTGCGAGCACAACTCCGAAACTGTTAACGGTGCAACCGTAACTGTAACTCACGATCAGTAACAAAAATGTCAAGAAAAAAATCAATCAAAAATCACTCACTCACTACAACAACTAACTTAAGAAATTAATTCATCATGTGAGTGTAAGACGAAGTAAAAGTGTACGTACTAAATAATTGACAATTAGAAACGGATGGCAAAAAGGAAGGCTGAAATAATAATAAACTGAGAGTCTAGATGTTTCAGCAACTTCTTAATTAATTAATTAATTAGTTTTGGTTACTAATGATCCTTAAATTGTTTAGTAGCCCTGCTCCTCTTGTTGTTGGTAGTACTGCTGAGGATTCCGATTCGGATTTTGATTCGGATTATTCGGATTCAAGACGGAGCCCGCCTCATTTTTGAATTTCTTCCTCCCGCGCTGCTGTGATGACGACGACGACGACGACGGAGAAGGAGGTGACGCGACGGAGCGGGAGCCAGTGGACGCTGCGGATCCCATTACCGGGCTAAATTCAAAATTAGTTTGTCCATGCGGGAAAACCGGGTAGTTGTTGCTATCATCACTAAAGTCGGTGTTAAATATCTCTTCTAATACGGAAGTGTCATCCAGTGGATCCACAGCGGCGGATGATGAGCCTTTTGACTTGGAGCGTCCTTTATAATTTGAACTCAGCTTTCCCTTAGTGTTCGAATTCGAATTCGGAGATTTATTGGAGGATGGGGATTTAATCGAATCTGAAAAACTGGAGGATTGAGAAAGGAATGGGGATTGTGGGAATTCCGGAGGGTTGAGGAAGCCACTCTCCATGCTCATAGCATTATTAGGCTCAGATTTTAATTGGGTTGGTTGATGTGTCTGCTGCAGCTGAGAAGTGTCGAAATTTGACATGACATCATCCTGGCCCTGACCTTGAGTTTGACCCTTGGGGTATGTGCTAGTGAGGGAGGCGGGTGCCTTGACAGATTGTCCCACTTGCTGTGAGTACTCCGTGTTGGGGTAGGGCCCACTGTAGCCATAGCCTATGGTAAGTCAAACAAATCAAAATTATCAGTTTTCTTCCATTTCTTGTTATTCATGGAAAATACCAAGAACTAATTTAACATGTGAAAGCATAGCAAATGACAAATAATTAGTATCACTCCTTTTTTTGCTCACCAACAAAACAACTGAACTACTCAACTAGTGACCAAGGTACACGAACATTCAGTAGCAAAACTTTTCCTTTACATTTTCACACACTCGATCAACATTCGATCAACTGATTCAACATTCTAAAATTAACAATTATCCACACATGCATTTTAAGTGGGGTTCAGTTCAATGGAAAATGAGACTTCTCGAAACACTTGGTCCTCGATCACTTTTGTCAACTTAGAGCTCACCACGATATCAACCATCAACCATCACAATAGTCACAAAACAGTCAATAACATTCTAATCGAAAATCTAACGGTCAACTGTGCTGAATGTCAACTGTAGTAGTTGAGTATCGAGTATCCGTCTCTTATTTTCTACATAAATTAACCCACATATAACATAAAACACATGTATGTACTCTGATTTCCATGCATGCACTCTAATTTATTTTCAGGAGCGTTCAAAATGAATGCATTCAATCGTCAATGTTGGCGAAATCAAGGAATTAAGAGCCGGAGCCGAAAATCCATTTCGATCTCAACATAAAACTACTTAAGTAAGTACATAATTACAATGTTTACAAGTGATTGGAGATGATCAGATTCCATGCAGAGTCGATGCGTAAAGGATTCAAAATTGAAATCTCTACTTTTTTTTAAATCAACATTTGTTGATCATTGAAGAATAACGTGGCAACTACTCATCTACTCGATTTCGATTCAGTCGATTCGAACGAAAGATCTTCTCAACGGTCAAATTATTTGCCATCAACCGTGTACCGTGTTCCACGTTGACCATCATCCTCAATAGAAAGAACAAGAGAGCCATCCACGGCGATACGCTCTTCACTACTTAAACTACATACTGTTGACGATGCAATGTGTCCTTCGGCTCCGGCTTCGGCATCGGCATCGGCATCGGCTTCGGTAACTATTCTTCTTTTTTTTGGCTTCCTATTTTCTATATTTTTTTTATGTCACGAAGCAACTAAAGATCGAGATAAATTGCCTTTTTCTTAATCTAAATTTAGAACTGAACGACTGATTCTCAGAATCAGATCTACTCGATGGGATAAGATGGGAAGACAAATCAATAAGGAACCAAAAATCCACCAACTGACTTGTGACTGATTCAGGCACTGACGGTAGTCGATGTTGTTGATAGTTGCTACTTACGTTGACAGGCAGGTGAGTGAATTGCTTCTGCTCCTGACGATGTGTACCACAGTCAACTTTTAAAAAAGTCAACGTGTCCAATTTGACAGAAGACATCCACCCATCCAAACCATACGTGAGCAAAATATTTAGGTTACAAATTAGAACGAGTAACTATTCGAATAATTACTATGCTAAAGAAACTATGCGCAGTATGCACTCACTTAACAATGTGAAAACAATCAGCATCAAAGTGAGAGAACAGAGGATTTGCTCATGAAATATCGACATGGAGTAGAAATTCAAGAGATGGAACAAAAAACTGCAGTGAAGTGGTGGAAAACCGAAGCAAATTAGAAATAAAGTAATCATGTAAAATTAGTTAACGATTAATTCCTCACTCTGCGAGTGTAGTTTCTCATTTCTGTTTTCCATTTAAGACATTCGTAGTTGAATTTTGAGGATTTAGCTGAAAAACTGAAACTGAACCAAGGAAAAAAATAGCAGGTACTTACTTGCAGAGCGTTCCTTTTAATAGAATACAGTTATCAAAGTGTCTAATTATTTGGCAAACTATTTCTTCTCAACTTTCTTTTTAGTCTCTCAAAAGTCGTCAAATTACAAAATTTGAAACGGAAAATTAGTCAACAATTATGGTGCAGTTTTGACTCGTTAAAGGGTGTGCAGATTGGAGAGTGGGTAATTTAATTCTAGATTATCAAGCTCCATAATAAAAATATATGTAAGTGTCGCAGAAAGGTTAGCATGTGGGTAATCGTTATGTATTGCCAAAACCAAAATAATGGCAAAGTTTAAGTAAAACGGGGTTAAAATAAAGAACAAGTGGTTGAAAATATTCTCAAGTGAATGAGACACGCTATATGTATGATGTGTGGAGGGTAATCGGAGGGTTAATAGACTCGAAATTTTGCAAATAAATTGCAAACATTCTACCCAGCCAAAATGAAGGGTGGTCAGTGGTATTGTTTTGGTATATCTCATGCATCATCGTTGATTGGAGGATAATTAGAATTACAGAGGGACGCTTATTTAGTGAGATTTATAGACCCACACTTAAATTGGGTGGAAAAGTGAAACAATTACACTGGAAAGTTTGTACATTATGACGTCATTTATGGAAGATCCCCAAGAAGGGGCTCGTACTCAATGGTGCGTGCGGTCGCGTGTGCGTGTGGCTGCGTGGCCGGTTGTGCGTAACTTATTACACAGTATTTTTGTATTTTTAGTTTTAAATTTCTGTTCCCAAGAAGGTGCAAACGGTCCTAACTCTAATAAGCGTTCAAATAGGCCTTATTGCACCTTAATATACAAGATTTACTGTGTCGTTGTTATGACTCGTAATAATACACGTCATAAACCAGAGATTACCGCAGTCGACGTATTTCCTTTGTTAGCTTGGTTGAGTGGAAAGTGAAGGAAAGTAATTTATTTCAGTAATTTTATCTAAGAGATAATGATGATGATTATTTTGTTGTTGTTATTGTTTTTTCTTCTGTTTTTTTTTGGTTGACATAGCATTGGGATGGATGATGGAGCTACTACATACTCATTTTTATTTTATTATGTTGTTGAGGTTGAGGAGGACGACTCTGAAATTGTATTACGCTCCTCGTCAAGTGTAACGGAAACGGTGGGAGTGACGTTGAGTGAGCGAGAGCCGAGGGGATAGATGCGAACAAGATGGGATCAGAAAATGGAAAGGTAAACTAATTGCGAGAGTCTCATCTCATTCTCATTCTGCCGGAGAGTCTCGTCTCTGAGTGAATTTGTGAAGAAGAAGAAGGGCGAACGTGAATTGTGGACTTTTGTGGAATGAAAGCATGTAATCAAACTCAAATCCACGTATCTACTTTTTTTCTATCCTTCATTCTGTCCATTTTTAGGCTTTTTTTTTGCAAGATTTCTGTTTCGTTTGAAAATATGTAGGAGAGTCTCGACCTGAGTTCAAGTGCATCTCTGACCCGCGCACGTGATCAAGTCAGACGTCAACTTTTGATTTCCACGAGAGAAGCGACTGCAGCGGTGACAGTGACAATGACAACTGCATTTTCACGCTTCCCTTAACCACACCACTCAACCGCTCCTGTCATCTCCGTTTTTTTTTATTTTTTGACGTAACAACAAGGGGAGAAATTAGTCTTGAGGATTTACAACTCTGAATTCCACCACATCAAAGTGACAAGGAAAAGTTGGGAATTTTGTTTTCATTTTTCAATTATCATCTCTTGCTTTCATTTTCATTTCATGCCATCATTACAGACATTCTACTATTTCAACATTTTACTTTGATGCAGTTGGGGGATCGTCCACAGATGATGTCATCGGAAGGGCCATTGAGCCTAAGTGGCTCAATAAAGATACGCAATGGTTACGCAATGGTTAATCTCATAGCAGGGGGACCATAGGACCATAGAAATGGGAATTGTTTGATGACGTCATTTGTGACCGATCTCTAGAAAGACAATTTTTATTTTGGGCTCGAGAGGAAAGTCTCGTAGCGTGTTCAGATTCAGAGTGAATAATTTTGGCAAGTGAAATTTTTAATGTAGAATTAGAAAAAAAATTAAACGTACCCTTTCCTTTGTGCCCGTGTCCATGTCCATGCCCATGCCCTCCATGTCCATGCCCGTGTCCATGCCCACCGTGTTCTCCGTGACCTCCGTGACCCCCACCATAACCACCTGAATCATAAGATTCATGATAACCTTTATAACCTTTCTTTCCATAATGCCCTTTCCCTTGTCCATGACCTCCATGACCCTTACCGTGTCCACCATGTCCATGTCCCCCATCCCCGTGTCCATAACCCTTTTCGTGTCCACCGTGTCCGTGACCTCCACCGTCGCCATGTCCGTAACCCATCTCATGTCCATAGCCCCCTCCCATATGTCCATGTCCATGTCCATGACCCCCACCCTCATGCCCGTGTCCGTAACCCTTCTCGTGTCCGTGCCCTCCCCCACCTTCGTGTCCATAGCCCCCCTTCCCCTTTTCGTGTCCGTAACCCTTTTCGTGTCCGTAACCCTTTCCGTGTCCATGTCCACCACCACCACCACCTTTTTCATACCCACCTCCATGGCCTTTCCCGTGTCCGCCTCCGTATCCTCCGTGTCCGTGTCCGTGACCGCCATGACCGTGTCCGTGACCTCCATGACCGTGTCCGTGACCTCCATGACCGCCATGACCACCCTTCCAACCCCAGCCCCAGCCATCCCCGTAGCCCCCGTGACCTCCGCCCCCGCCCCCCTTCCCCTTATGTTTCCCCTTGTAGATGCTGATCCAAACGCCTTTTCCTTTATTGTGATCGTCTCCGCCTCCGCCTCCCCAACCGTTTCCGCCCCAACCCCATCCCCCACCCCCTCCGCCCTTCCCCTTCCCTTTGTGGCCCTTGTGACCACCTCCGCCCCCACCTCCTCCTCCCCACCCCCAACCATCTCCATTCCAACCCCAGCCGCCTCCGCCTTCATTACCTTCACGTCATTATACATCCATTAATTTAGAACCATGAGTAGAATGAATAGATCATGTTAGCACATTAGAACACAAGCGGGAAAGTTAGTTCTTTTAATTATTAATTACACAATTGTTACATTGCTCAAGTTTATTATCGGTTAGTGTTTGATTAGTTCTATGTATCACACCACAAGTAAGTATAGAGCTAGTTTTCTGGCGGTTGTGAGTAGTTAGCACTCATTGCCCCACAGACGACCAACATCTCCGCTTGGTTATTTCCAAAAATTAAATACAAAATGGAAAACGTAATGTACGTCTCGCTCAGCACATTCTAATGATTTTAATAATTTTTACAATATTACATTTTAGTTGCGCTCTACTGCGTCAATTGCGTCCAGTTGTTAGGAAGCCGAATCAAAATCTTTGGAATTCAAAAAACAAAGGAAAAGGAGTGTGCGTTAAATTGAGCGATTGACGAGATGTTCGTTTCTGGTTTGGGATTAATTTTGGTTTGTTAGTTCAGCGTCACACTTGGTTTGTTTTATTCATTGTGGTTTATTCCTATTTTTGGTCAGTTAATAATTTATACACTAAATACTTAACTAAAGTTAGTTCGTGATCAGTAGTTCATGAGGGGCTAAGGTTTGACTCTTTTACACGCCTCATTCACAACTCCCACGATGCATTTGGTAAATTCCCGGTTAATCAATTACTTTTAATTACACACAACTATCTGTTAAGTACTCCCAATAAGATCATAAGTAGCTGTTAGTAACTTTAGTTATTGCTAAAAAAAAGATTACAAGGCAATTTTTTGTGTTAGTTGCTCAAGTTGCTCTATGCTTTCAATTTTTGACATTTTTTCTCGCTCCCTTTTTTTATATTGATTTGTATTGTTACCTTTTTTGTAGTAGTGGTGATATGCTGAAAATACATATAGGAAAAATTGTTTCAATTTTCTGTGTCTTTTTATTTTCTAATTTGAATCACGCGCGCTCAAAAATTTATTTATGAAATCTCAGTGTTTTACTATTCACAGTTATCACATTCATTAATTGTATGAAATGTCAGTTCTAATAAATTTTGAATTTGTTTTCTTCTAGCAGAAAATCGGAATATGTACGATACGTATGGGGTCGTCCATAAATGACGTTGTGGAAATATCCTCATTTCTAGGACCCTGTCTTTCCTTGCTTATGAAATCTGACATATTTGCAGTTTTGATTTTTGTATTTTTGAGTTGCGGGACTTTTTCTTTGTGGGTCTCTTCAAATAAATAAAAACTGAGTCGTCATGATCATGAGCATGAGATGCTAATAATGTGGACAAAGGGAAATAAATAAGTGGAAAATAAAGAGATGCAGGACTGTGGATTGAGGAGTTGAATGTGGATTTGGAATATTTGAGAATTTTGAGAGAGACTGACTCCACTGACATGATTCTTTAGTCTCCTTCGTCTCGGTCCAGTGACCATCTCTTCTCACTCTGACTCATCATCATCATCAACATCATGATCATGATCATCATGAGATGACCAAAACCAAATTATTACAAAAAAAACTGAGCAAAATGGAAAATAAGAAGAAAAAAATTATTGAGTAAAAAATAAATGGTACGAATACGAATAGACGAAGAAGAATGAGATAAGGGACAGGCGAGAGGTACAGTATATAGACAGGTGGTTAGCGTCTGTCTTGGGATTTGGGATTGGGATTCGCTTTGACTTTGACTTTAAATTTAAATTTTCTTATCGTTACCTCAACTTAGTTAGCATTTGGTCTATACGATATTTAAACCTAACACTAGTTATCTCATTTTGCATTTCCTTTGTCATTTGAATAATTTAATTTTTTTTCAGGTGCTCTTCACTTGTATTGCAAATCCGTTTTCCTTTCTGTTTCTGCTAAAGCCCGGAATTACAACGCAGGCGACAGAAGATTGATTTTGATTTTGGTTTTCTTAAATAAATGTGTAAATTCACGGCTCTATTTTTGTAATGATATTATTTTCTATGATTGTATTTACAACTAAATTCTGAACCAATTCTTTTTTAAATCGCGCAAGTTATGCATTTTCCAATTTTCAATATTTTAATGTCAGTTCGCTATGAGTTCTCTATTGTGCACTCCTTCAAAAAACCGAAATAAAACGGGAAATGCCAGTGGAAAATAAAAATTTAGATAGCACAATTTACACTGTCAACGTGGTAGATATAGGGAAATTTTTAAAATTTAAATCGCTTATGTAACGAGAAAGACGACGTAACGACAACGTTAATTCCCATATAAGATATGACATATCGTATGTGAAGAACCAAAATGACCCATTTCCATTTTTAGCTAAAAACAATATCAACTATCTACAAAAATATTCAAATATGTCTTTCTTGAATCCGTGTAAATAGAACATTCTGCACTTTTCAAAAACATGGAAATGGAACATTTTACACTTTTCAAAAACATGTAAATAGAATATTTTGCAGTTTTCAAAAACATGTAAATAGAACATTTTACGATTTTTTAAAACATGGAATTACAACATTTTACACTTTTCAAAAATAAGTAAATAGAACATTTTACACATTTCCAAAACTCTTAATTAACATGTTACGCATGTTTCTCATTTTGTTTTTATGACATAGCTCATTTTGATTGTAGGTTAAATTGGAAATAGGTCATTTTGGTTCTTCAAAGACGATATCTAATTATATGTAGTTACGCGCTTTTGAAATTTAACGGTTTTGAACTGCTACCGTGCTTTTGTCGTTTTTGAGCTAACGATAAGTTAAGTAGAAACCACATTATTATTATATAGTACTCCCGGCTAATTTACGAGATCTTTATGTCTTGAATTTATACGCAATAAAATAGAGCCAATTAAATTAGCACGTTAAATTAAAAACTAAAAATACGGAGACATTGCGAGCAAAATTGAAGAGTGACGTGTGTGTGACTCGGAACTTACCCACTTTTTTGTGACAACCCTCCACCCCCGTCATCTCCCCCGAAAAGTCCAACAGAAATAATAGTGAAATCTAAAATATCAAAACAGAAATTTCATATTTAATAATTTACAAATTCAAAATGTAAATAATCAACAACGCTACTGATGCTACTTTACTTTTTAATAGGTAATAAAATAATTTAATGGATAAAACTTTAAAATTTTTGAACATCAGTCTCCAATTATTGACTCACCATGATTCCAAAATTGACTATAAGAATCCCACTCGTGGAGCCACTCCATTTTTTCTTCATTTTCCAAATTAATTGGTTGAAATTCCAAAATTTTGGTCAATTTTTATGTTACTTTCCAGAACCGCGCCGGAGGAACAACAAGAAATGGGAGTCACACGAAGAAAGAACCCGGATTTTGAATTCCCAAACTGACCATAAGAAAACTAAGATGAAAGCACGAGAAAAACCGGAAATCCCTTCAATTTTTTAGCACTGAAAACGACAACGACAACAAAGTCTGGAAAACCGCCAGAGTCACAGCCGCTTATTTACTGGTTCACAAACCAGAACCAGAACCAAAAACCGTCTTCACTTGTTTACAAAATAAACAGGGGTCACAAAACAGGGGTCAAATAGTGTAACAATAAAAATTCAAAAAATTGATTTCCAACTCAAAAACAAAATCCTATGAAATGTTGACCAAAAAAAAAGTGGGGAAAAGTAAAAGGAAGAAAATAATCAAAATGAGGGTTTGAGCCGCTGTGCGTGTTGTGTGTTGGAGGACGAGATTGAAAATGAGAACTAATCCATGATTTCTCTTTGTGGTCTCAATTTATAGAGACGTTTCTTCATTGAGGAGGCTACGTCTCATCCCATGTTCAGCAGTAGTCGTCCGAGTCAGCTGTTGCTGTTGTAGAGATTGGGAAGAGATGCAGCAGCTCAGCTTCTATTTGCGTCCATTCAAATACACGAGAGTGACTTAACTTTAATGGATTTTTTATGCTTTTGCCAACAAAATCCGCGTCCATCGCCGCTGCCGTCCCCAGTCTCACCGTCACCATACACCTTTTCAATTACAGTTTCAATTTCAATATTTTCAATTTGCTCGGCTATACTGCTACTGGTGATTGATATACAGAATTTATAGAGGAACTTTGTTCTTTAAATTGTTTTTTTTTAAAGTGATCTGACTTTTGGACTGGGCCACTGAGATAAATTCTTTACGTGTGAGAAGGTAAACAATGAAATGGACTGCTAGTTGCTTATTTTGCCAAGAGCTCCGCAGATTCCTTGTAGCTTTCTGTTTCAGATATGCACGCATTTCAAATTTGCAAAAGTCCATTATTACATTACTACGAGACGACGACGGAGTCTCTCATCCGCATTTAGGATTTTTGACTCAATTCGTTTTGTGTTTTTGCGGACGTGTCCGCCGTCGCAGTGATTCCCCTTTTGTTTCCTTTGTTGATTGCTGTGAGACAGGAGGACGCGTAGTAGACGCGAAGACCGTTGCCGGTACCGGTGCCGGGACCGAGACCGGATCCACGTAGTTACTCAGGGGAGTGACACTTTCAAAAACCGCCGCCGTTCCCCTCACATAAAATTAATCGACTAACAATTTTCTCAACGTTTAAATACGCTACGTGCTCAATTATGTAAATTTTAATTTACTTCAATTATCCAATCAAGAATTTCAAACTGATTATTCATCTCTCTGGCTATCCATCGATAAAGCTTCGTTTAAGGTAGAATATAAAACGTGCAATAATTATTAGGATGGGGGTCATTCACAAATGACGTTAGTCGTAGGGTCATGGGGTCTGCGTGGATACTGATGACATCCAGTGTTTAACATGGGGCAAAATGCTAATTAATAATTAGCGACAATCTGACCACCGCTGTACGACAAAATATGAGTAGTTTTCTTGCTAAAAAATTAATTCGGCGACCGGTTTCAATATTTAGTAGAAATGTAGGATGCGTTAATTTCATTGTCCATTTTTCATTCATTTTGGTCGTTTTGTTGTGTTGAAGCTCGGAAATTCTGTGTCTACAAAATTCCGAGTGCTGAGTGAAACGAAAAGCGGAAAAGTAACGTAAAAATGGAGAAAATGACAAAATGATGAAAGTGTTAGAAATCCATGGAACTCATCCTCAGTCAACATTCATCAATTCATTTCTTGAATTTACTTTTTGAATATAATTTATTTTTAATCAGCTTTTTATTCCGATTCCTCATTTACTCAATTTTTGACGGCCTTGTTGACTGCTTCATAACCTGAGTATTTCTATTGAAGAGACAAAATCGGTCATTAGAATTGTATTACAACTTTTTGGATACTTTACTTTTTTTCAAAATTCTTGTAATTCTAGCGTTTTCCACTTTTAAAATTCGTGCCATTGGAGCATTTTGCACTTTTAAAAAAACTCATCATTTTCAGCGCTTTATACTTTTTAAAATTCATGGAATTGACGCATTTTGTGCTTTTAAAATTCATGGAATTGGGGAATTTTATACTTTTTGAAATCCATCAAATTCGGGGTTTTATGCTTTTAAAAATTCATGGAGTTAAAGTAGTTTGTGCCTTTTAAAATTCATGCAATTTCAGCTTGTTACACTTTTAAAAATGTAATTAGAGGAATGTAGAAATTTCAAACAGATACAATATTATACTTTTAATTTCTCAAAAAACCATAGGACGTTCTCACTGGACGTTTTGTGCAAAAATATAGAAAATAATTGTGCAGGCGTATATTAATAAAAAAGGAAACGAAGTAATGGCTGATATTGAGTGTTCAGAATGGATCTGATAATTTCTGAAGTTGTGTTGTGTTGGTAATTTGTGCGTCATCCTCAGTCGTCAGTCGTCACCTCCCGTTGCTCATGAGACGACACAGAGGCTCTCAACTCAACTCCTCACTGCAGCCCCAATGATCACTTCACCGACTTCACGTCGGACAGTCGGACAGAATAAAGGATTTGGAAGCATTGTTGTCAACATTGTGAACTTGAGAATGCATTTGGCGGACAGAGATCCGTTCACACTTACGATCAGCGTGGCACATTGCTTTTTACACCATTTCCACACTTGTCACTTTAACCACTCCATTCCTTCATTTCAATTCACTTGGCTAACTATGTATTTTATTTGACTTTTATTTGTATTGGCCATAAACACCTACGCATTTTTCTACAACCTGTCACCTGCACAAATACAGTCAAATTTAATGCTTAAACTATAACTCCAAGGGATCGTCCACAAATGACGTCATTGGTAAGGCCAATGGGTCTACTTGACAACTCATAACGTCCCATGTTTAAGATGGCCATTTACGCAATGGTAAAGCTGATGACAGGGGTCCTAAAAATGAAGATTTTTAATGACGTCATTTGTGGACGATTCTAAACTATAAAGGATTACGAATGTAATCAAGTATACAATTTGTAAATAAAAATCCCAGCTGCTCTTAGAATACAAGAGCAAATCCATTTTGGTTTTGGTTAAACTTTGTCTAATTTGGAGAAGGGCAGAATGAAATCATAGGAAATGGGACAATCTTCCAACTGCCACATCCTTTGTGCAAATATTCAAATCTTCAAATATTTGCATAATCACAATTTGTAGCTGAGAGTCTCGTCAAAATTAAATAGCTTCCTCCATTTTCCTTCACGCTCACATTGACACGCGCACTTAATTCCGCACCAATATTCCCATTCCATTATTTCCGTTGCTAAACTAGCAGAGCTCATTTATGACCGTTCAAAATTTAAATTAAGCCGCGAGTTTGCAATCCCGGAGTAGAATCAAAAGGCGCTATCTAGTAATCATTTTATATAAAAAATTATAAAAACTTCATCATGATAAATCATCTGACATATCGTCTGTGAAGAACCAAAATGACCCATATCCATTTGTAGCTAAAAACAATATCAACTATCTACAAAAATATTCAAATATGTATGTCTTTCTTGAATTTGAATGCGTGTAAATAGAACATATGTCTTGAGAGAATTTAAATAGAACATTGAGCACTTTCCAAAAATATGTAGATACAATATTTTACAATTTTCAAACACATGGAATTCGAACAATTTGCACCATTTCGAAAACATGGAATTAGGACATTTTGCACTTCTCAAAAATATGGAATTAGAAAATTTTGCACCTTTTCGAAAACATGGAATTAGAACATTTTGCACCTTTTCGAAAACATGGAATTAGAACATTATGCAGCTTTTTGAAATCATGGAATTGGTACATTTTGCACTTCTCAAAAACATGGAATTAAAACATTTTGAACTTTTTTAAACACATGGAATTTAAACTGTTTGCATTTTTTGAAAAACATGTAAATAGGACATTTTACGTTTTTCAAAAACTCTTAATTAGCATTTTAAGCATGTTTCTCATTTTGTTTTTATGACATAGCTCATTTTGATTGAAGCTTAAATTGGAAATGGGTAATTTTGGTTCTTCACAGACGGTATGGAAATTAATCAGTTTCTATAACTAAAAAAAAGTTGCAAATGTAGAATATAAAATACAGTGTAGAAATGATAATTAATACAAGTGGAGTGAGGGGTGGTCCATAAATGATGTCACGGGTGGGGTCAATAATTGGGCTCCTTGAATACTGATGCCTACAATGTTAAAAATAGACATTTTATGTGCTATGGTTATAAGCTGCGATGACGTGTGGTTGTCATAGAGTCCAAAAAATGTAAATATTTCCATGACATCATTTATGGACGACCCCTAATTCCGTTGATGATATTGAAATATGTCAAGTCAAAAGTTACTTAAAGAATTACACAATAAAAGTTTTCATTTACATCTTGATCACACTTTCAAAAATGGAAACTCAGGGATCTGTCGCGCGTCCTTTTCGTTTTCGTTTTGTGCGAGATGCGTAGCTGTGGTGGAAGACGAAGACGCAGGTGACAAGGTGACACAACAAAAAATTTTGAAAAAAAAACAAGTTGCGTCTGTGTGTCTGTGAAGTGAAAAGCAAGCCCAAATAAAAGGCTCAAGACTCAAAAGTCAAAAGTCAGTAACTAACGTGGCTAAGTTTGGATTTGAATTTGGAAAACGCGATGACTCAAGCGCATGCACACCTAATTAAATAATTATGGTAGTGGGAATTAAATGGGAAGAATTTATCAATCTTTTGTTTTACCACACTACGTGTTCCTCTGAGACAGATTACCGTTTTTTTTTAAAGATGTGGAAGGTGCTGAAAGATGAGATTATCTGTCGTGTCATGTATCGCTCTTGCCTCATTTTCAACGCTTCATTTCCTTTTGCCTGTGACTCTGTCAAACTCAAAAGTTTAAATTTAAATACAAATCCTGTTACATGAAAAAAGTTTTAAAGTTTCAGCTAAAAATCTCCTTAACTTTTTGCCCTTTTGTTTTCATTTTCATTTTGATCACTGGCGGCCACCCACATAGAAATCTTCCTTTGTTTTACACAATCTTGTGCATTCTACAAGGAGACTTATCAGCTTTTAGCTACGTTTGATATCTTTGTATTATATAGTCAAATGGTATGTATACTTACATCGTGAGTGAAGATGCAAAATGACCCATATTCAGTTTCGCCAGGAATTAAAATGGAAAATGTCAAAGGAAACCCTAAGTGAGAAACACGTAAAAGGTTTATTACAAGTTTTTAAGTGGTGCAAAATTTTCTATTTGCGTAGTTTTAAAATACGAAAAGTTTTCTATGTACCTATGATTGAAAAGGGGAAAATCTTCTATACTTGCATGTTTTTAAAAAGTCCAAAATGTTGTATTTACACGTTTTCGAAATGTCCAAAATATTCTATACACATGTTTTTGAAATGTCCAACATGTTTTATTTACTTACACGTTTTCGAAATGTCCAAAATGTTATATTTGAAAAGTTCAAAAGCTTCTATTTCCATGTTTTTGAAAAGTGCAAATTGTTCTATTTCCACGTTTTTTAAAAGTTCAAAATATTCTTTTTACACGTTTTTGAAATGTCCAACATGTTCTATTTACATGTTTTTTAAAAGTTCCAAATGATCTATTTACACGTTTTTGAAAAGTGTAAAATATTCTAATTGCACCGTTTTTAAAAGTGTAAAATTTTCGAATTACACGTTTTTTAAAAGTGTCAAATGTTCTAATTACACGTTTTTAAAAGTGTCAAATGTTCTAATTACACGTTTTTAAAAGTGCAAAATATTCTATTTCCACGTTTTTGAAAATTTCAAAATGTTCTTTTTACATGTTTTTCAAAAGTTCAAAATCTTGGATTTCCATGTTTTTGAAAATTTCAAAATCCACCTGCTTTAAGGATCAATGTGTTGTGTAGATAATGCATTTTTGTTAGTTTTAAGCTAAAAGTGGAAATGGCTCATTTTAAGTCCTCCAAGACGATACCTACACCTACTTAATATCTTATAGCTTCTAATTGTAATTATGTCCCCAATTATTTGAGCTGTTAGCTACAGAGGCTTCGTCGAATTCCCTTTCTTTCCACTTCATCCTGCGCCTCCATCTCCATCTCCATCCAAATCCAAGACCAAGAAAGTGGAAATAATTTGGGTTGTGTAGACTACACATCAAATGGATCCAATGAACAAAGTTACAGCATTATTTTAAAATTCCAATAAAAATGAACAAATTCTAATATTTCCATTTTTTTTTCAAAATTAGGAAAAGTGGTGTAGTACATATGGCCGCTGGGCGCACGTCCGACGTCCAACGTGAGACTATATAGCGATACACGATATCTTATCTATTACCGTTTCTGTAAAAGCGTCTTAGCATTTCAAAACATGTTCTTGTTTTTGTTTATTCTTTTTACTGGGAATATTAGAAAAATTGTGCGTACAATTTTGTGTCTGTTATTATCGTATCTTCCGTAAAGCGTATTAAAGGGTAGTGAGTGGAAATTATGTTGATGGCAGTGTCATGCGAGTCGACGAGTTAATTTCTATTTCAGTTTCAGTCTTTCAGACATGTCTCGTACATATGCCCGTTTCAAAAACTGACACGTATCGTAGATATAGGAAATTGACCGAAATTGTGAGAGTCAAAAAACAAACGTGAAGGAAAGTGAAACTACGATAACACTTTAAAATCCCGTCTCGTAATTCATTTTCCTATACTCCAAAATTAAACCAGATTCTTAAAATTATATCTTGAATTTTCACGACGTTGTTTTTGACATTTTGATTACTTAATTGCCCTCATAATTCATTGAATTAATTATTCTGTAGGTATAGTTTGGTTTTGATTTCGGTCCGGGCGGGTCATACGCAATATTGTATTAATTTTCAATAATTTTGTGTCGACTCTTTTGTAGTTTCGTTTTCGTGTGGACTTTGTTAAGAGCGTGAGAGGGACATCGAGACATGTGTATTGAGAAGGAAGTAAGTAATAATTGTTTCTGTAGTTAGACATTTTTGCACGTAGGAATGCGCTGCTTTGTCTCCTTTCTTTTCATTTTCAGCATGTTTTTGCGCTATCAAGTCTGAATGGAAAATGCTCCTGTGCTCGTGTCTGCTCAACATTTCGGACGTGAACGCTCCAGGCTTTAAATGGACGTCCAACGAAACTCGAAAAATTATTGAATATACTCTGAAATAATTAATTAATTAATTCATGCGCAACTCATTTGCAAATTGATTTTTCTCAATCAAATCAGAACGAATTTACAGCTCAATGGAAACTTGGGAATTACAAGATGCACGAAATTCATATATGTACACTACTCATGGGCTCAGCACGAACGGAGACGGATGAAAAGTGTTCCTCTCAAATTATTTTATTCAAACTTTGAGATCCAAAACATTTTATCTACAAGGAATTTTTTATTGTTACTTAGGGGTCGTCCGTAAACGATGTCATCCAAATATTATTTTAGTGATTTATCTCATCTGCTTTTTCTTTTTTAAACAAACGTCCGAGATGATCTTCGTCTTGGGCCTATGGGGATAAGCTGAATATAGAATAACATGTAAGGGATGGTCCACAAATGACGTCATCCGCAGTGTCAGCACTGAAGACATCCCGTATGTTAAACAAAGCTATTTATGCAATGGTTAAGCTGGTGCTATGGTAACAACTGGTGACAGGGAAGTCATATAGAGTGCTATATAGAAATGCGGATTTTCCCACGACGTCATTTGTGGACGATTCCTAATAAAATTTTTGGTTTTTTGAAGTGAAGGACGGACAGACTCTGTATGGCTAAAAACAACAAATGTGCAAAAAATGAAATAATGTTGAGTCTTAATCGTCCTCACGTGACACGGGGATTAATGAGTCATTTGTTTTGAAAAGAAAAAGAATCTGAAATCCTCGAAAATTCTTAAATAGTCCACCTCGAAAAATTGCAATTTATTAATTGTCATATTTATTTGAAAACAGAAAACGAGGTTGGGAAGTTTCACTTTTATTTTCAAAATGGAAACAACAATTCTCAAATTTTTGAAAATTGCCGCTTAGCCATTTCTTATTATTCTGACATTATTTATTTTTCCAAAACCAAAACCAACTTCCAAAATAAGTTCACAGATGTATTTTTTTCATTCATACAAAAACACCTTGGAAATAGGCGCAAGTAATTATGTATTTTTTGGAAGGAAAACAGTTGCAGGAAAGATGATAAAAATTGGCAACTGGACCACAGAGATCACTCAGCCTTCATAATCTTTTGACTCTGATTCAGAGTTTAATTGTTAATTGAGGGTAATTACTGAATTAATTATGTACGGAGATGTACGTCCAGAGATCCAGAGCAGAATTAGTCAAGCTTCGCCTTAATTTCAGGTGGTTAATTAGCCTTCCGTTCTTCTGATTTATTACTTGCGGATTTTTAAGAAAGCGAAGCGAGAGAAATCCCAAGCCCAATAATAAAATTTAATATCCAAAGAAATCCGTCTGCTTTGAATTTACTAAGGAGTCGCCCATAAATGACGTTATCGAAATATTCGCATTTCTAGGACCATGTGACCCCCCTGTCATCAGCTTAGCCATTGCGTAAATAGAAATCTTCAACATAGGATTGAGTATCCAAGCAAACTCATTGACCCTATAGCAATGACGTCATCTGTGGACGATCCCTGTAAGCATTCCGATTCTGTATTTTAGTTTAGCTTTTGAAATTATATATTACGCATGCAAATAACCTGTAGCAATAAAAATGAAACATTTTACATGCAATAAATTAATATTTATCTAATTTCCAATCTTAATCAAAACAAAATTGTTACTCTGGTCAATTAAGAAATTAACTCGTTTACTTAGGCGTGAGGCTGCTCCACACGGAATTTATTACAGATTTAATTCCGCTGAGGTTTTCACTAATATAATTACAATTAAAATTGCCTTTACCCTTATCAAGTGTTAGTGCGACCATAAAAACTCAAACTTTATCCTTAATTGCAATTAGTCATAAATCAAGATGTGCTGAGAACAGTTTCATCTTTCGTGCTCTTTAAAATATATTGGACGGATAATAATGTTTCTAAAAGGGAGAGGGGGGGGGGAGGGGTTTCGATTTGTTCTATGCATTCCATTTCTTCCTGTCACTATGTTGGGTATCTTCCACAAATGACGTCACCGGTAGGGTGACTGGGTCTACTTGACTATACTGATGATATCCCATGCTAAAGATAGCCATTTATGCAATGGCTAAGCTCGTAACAATAAGGGTACTAAAAATGGTGGTTTTTCGATGGCATCATTTGTGGCCGATCCCTTGGAGTGATGAAAATATCTAAAACGAAAACGATACAAATCCAAATCTTAGGATTTCCTTGAATTAGTTTTTGGAGCCTTTTGGACTTTGGATTTGTATTTTGGATGGAGAGAGTGGAGGAAATGGAGGGAAAAGGGGAAATTAAAAGTGGTAAATAAAAACCAATAAATTAAACGAGTTGCTATTTTACTTGCTAATTTTCTAAATATGTATTAGCGTGTGATTAACCCCATTGAGATTGATGCACTTTTATTTTATGCTAATTCAAGATGTCACTCCTGTAGCTGTCTTACGTAGAATCTTTCGTAGGAATGAATTTTCTAGACTTGTTTCCTTCTGTGTCATCTATTCACGTTTCCGTAGTGGGACCGTCATGGTTTTAAAAAATGAATCCGCACAGAAAGCTCAGGAGGTTACACGGGGTCGTCTATGCATAACGTCATCGAATTATGTATACTCGTATTTAGGACCCTGTAAGGCACTCCTGTCCCTGTCACCGGCTTAACCCTTGCCTAAATGTCTATCTTTAACATGGTATGTTATCAGTGCCCAAGGTGGCCCATTTGACCCCACCCGTGATGTCTTTTGTGAACGAACCCAGCACAGACCTGTCACCATATTATGTATTATTGAAAATATAATGCAAGAAAAATAAGTTTTGAGTTGAATTTATAATCAGAACTAACGGATGACGGAGGGAATAAACATGTAAATAGAACATTTTGCACATTTTGAAAACATAAAAATACAAAATTTTGCACATTTCACAAACTTGTAGAAGAAACATTTCGCACCTTTCTAATACATGCAAATACAATATTTTGCACTTTTCCAAAACAAGTCAATATTGAGCATTATACACTTTTCAGAAGCGTCCAATTAGAACATTTTGTACTTTTAAAAAAGTGGAAATTGAAAATTGTTCACTTTTCAAAAATACGTAAAATTAACATTTTGCACATTTCAAAAACATGTAAATAGAACATTTTACACTTTTCAAAAACGTAAATAGAACATTTTACACTGCTCAAATTACATGTAAATAGAACATTTTACACTTTTCAAAAACATGTAAATAGAACATTTTACACTTTTCAAAAACATGTAAATAGAACATTTTACACTTTTCAAAAACATGTAAATAGAACATTTTACACTTTTCAAAAACATGTAAATAGAACATTTTACACTTTTCAAAAACATGTAAATAGAACATTTTACACTTTTCAAAAACATGTAAATAGAACATTTTACACTTTTCAAAAACATGTAAATAGAACATTTTACACTTTTCAAAAACTCTTAAATTATCATTTTACACTTTTCAAAAACATGTAAATAGAACATTTTACACTTTTCAAAAACATGTAAATAGAACATTTTACACTTTTCAAAAACATGTAAATAGAACATTTTACACTTTTCAAAAACATGTAAATAGAACATTTTACACTTTTCAAAAACATGTAAATAGAACATTTTACACTTTTCAAAAACTCTTAAATTATCATTTTACACTTTTCAAAAACATGTAAATAGAACATTTTACACTTTTCAAAAACATGTAAATAGAACATTTTACACTTTTCAAAAACATGTAAATAGAACATTTTACACTTTTCAAAAACATGTAAATAGAACATTTTACACTTTTCAAAAACATGTAAATAGAACATTTTACACTTTTCAAAAACTCTTAAATTATCATTTTACACTTTTCAAAAACATGTAAATAGAACATTTTACACTTTTCAAAAACTCTTAAATTATCATTTTACACTTTTCAAAAACATGTAAATACAGATAGAACGAACTATAGGGAAGCTTTCAATTTTTCATGTTCAATGGGGAGTGAACTTATCTATAGGAGTAGAATAAAGGCGTTATGAAGGACTAGCTGCAAAAGCTACCGCAGCAAAAATAACAAGTTGAAGAACGAATACGTTACAGTTATTGGATTAAGTTTACCCACATTTTATGTGCGTTGCATTTTGTTCCTTATGAAAACACAGCGACGGTAACGACACGACAACGTAGAACACGTTACGTTTGACGTTCCTTTCACGCTTATTTAAATGTACTTAACGTACACAAATGATGTGTATAGCGACAATTAAATAGTTGTCAAGCAAGGAGCATTTTCCCAATAAGTTTCATTTTTTACAACAAGTCTCTTTTGTTCCTTCATTCACAATAGTGCTCATTACTCATAAGGGGTTGTCAGCAAATGACGTCGTCAATGGGTCTAATTTCTTACTCATGATATCCCATGTTGAACATAGCCATATTTACAAGACGGTTAAGCTGATAGCAGGGCGATCATACATATAGGGTCCTAAAAATTAGGAATATTGGGTGGCGTAATTTGTGGACGATCCCTTAAAGTTACATTCTGAATTAAAGTTATTGGAGAATAATACATAATAATTTAATTATTTCCTCTCAATGCTATTTACTAATTATGTTAATTCCCCTTTAAAAAGCTCCCATTTCCATGGATGGCGGACGATGAATTATTGTAATTTATCAATAAGTTTTTACATATTTCCCATTGTCTTTGTTTCATGTGTCAGAGAAGTTGATGGGTGAGAGTGACGTGCGTTGATTGCTGATCTCATTCTCAGTACAAATCCTCAATAACAAATTAATAAATATGTTTCATTTTGATTCTATGCCATAACATTGACCATCCGACCAATTATTCAACTTGAACAACACAATAAAAAAAATCGACTCAACATTTGAGACGTCATCTTTTCTATTTGGCCTTTTTTTTTTGTATTGTTGACTTTTCCACACGTTCTACTGCGTTCTATGCTCAGTTTCTTGAAAAGATAACTCCTCAATTACTGGGCTAAAAAATTGTTGTCCAATGTTTTTTTTTCGATTCCACGAAATCAAACAAGAAAAACAAATCATCTAAAAATATAATGTGTGAGACGCACTATACATTTATGAATCATAATAATATTTTGATTCATTACCCAGAATGAAATTCAAATTCAGATCCCAAATCCAACAGAGGAAGGGAAAAAAGAGCCGTTTCTGGTTCTGGTTCTGGTTCTTGTTTTGCATGATACTTATCAGTTCATTTTTAATTTTTGTTTTGGATATCTTTTGGTAGCCGACTGAGTTCTGAGAAGGGACGAGGATAATCTCATAAATAACGAGAGGAAGGAGAACGAGCGAATAATATGTGCCCATTAATTACACACTACAAACACATTTACATCCATTTTCCAAACTGCGCTATCACCAAAAAACTACACTCTCCCGAGTCTCCTACACATCATACCGTATATCGCGTAATAGTGCACCCCGCGTACTATTCAAATTTCGACCGCTCACATCCGCGCCCTATTCTACACCCAAGTACTAAGACATACGTGCTACCATTTAATAGTGTGCTAAAAAGACATAATATATAGGACATTTTGCAAATGTCAAAAACACGTATATTGAACGTTTTGGACTTTTCAAAAAACAGGTACATTAAACGTTTTGGAAATTTCAAAACAACGTAAATTAAAAGTTTTGCACTTTTCAAAAAACAGGTACATTGAACGTTTTGAAAATTTCAAAACAACGTAAATTAAAATTTTTGCACTTTTCAAAAAACAGGTAAATTGAACGTTTTGCAATTTCAAAACAACGTAAATTGAACGTTTTGCACTTTTCAAAAAACAGGTACTTTGAACGTTTTGGAAATTTCAAAACAACGTAAATTAAACGTTTTGCACTTTTCAAAAAACAGGTACATTGAACGTTTTGCAATTTCAAAACAACGTAAATTGAACGTTTTGCACTTTTCAAAAAACAGGTGAATTGAACCTTTTGAAAATTTGAAAACACGTGAATGCAGCATGCGTAATATTCAAACTGACCTCTCAGACCCGCTTATTATTACAAACTCCGCATTATTACAGGATATACGGTAGGTAAAATATGAAGACTGCTAGTGAAATCGAACTAAAAAAAAAGAAAAACAAAACAAGTTTTTTTCGAATGTGCGGACTGCAATGAGAGAGGAGGAGACAGGGATTCGCAGATTATCGCCTCGTGTCTGTCATATCGTAGATTCGCATCTGCACGAAAGATGAAGTATTGCAGAAGGAAGGAGGGAAGAAGAAGGGGGAAAAGCATTAAATAATAACGAGAGATAATTGAGGGGTGACGTCATCTGAGGTAAAATAAAAAACCAGTTTAGTTTGAATTTGCACGAGACGAAAGAGAGAGAGAGAGATGACAGGATGACCCATCAATATTCAAATGAGCTATTCTCAGCATATCGCGAGTGAAGAATCAAAACAGGATATTTCCAATTTGAGCTACGATTCAAATCAGACAGAAAAAACACTATTTCAGGGATAGATGTGCGAATGTTTTTAAACGTGTAAAATGTTCTATTAAATTTTAATGTGATGTAATGGCAATATTCTCAAATCAAACGGCGACAAACACTGATTTCCATAGTCAGACATTAATACTAACAAGGGAATTGCGGAAAGGATATATTCTGGATCCAACAATTATGATGAAGCAACTTCATGCTGACTATTTGTTCTTAGTAAGCTTCCCACATGGCATTTTCCTAGAACGTGAGCAAGGGTTTCTTTCTCCTTTAAGTGCCTTCAGAGGGATGAACCTAGGGAAGTAGTAGTAGCTTTAACGAAATAAACATTAGCCAACATTTTTAAAGCATTTAACCACTCTGAAGACGTTAAGCCGCGCTTTTCAATAATAATTTGATTGCCGTATGGACACTCTTTATACAATTTAAAACCTTGGAACACCATTGAGCATACTCTTGAATAAATACTTACTTCTAATTTAAATTTAGTTGTACACCCTGTATAAACAGTATAAACTTTTGATGAATTTCAAGCTAGGAAGCCTTTAATGCGCATATAACATTTTGTAGATTGCAAGAATAAAGTCAGCACAAACAAAGCGTTTAATTTTAGGTATGTTTGCCATAATATAATATACACAATGTATTTAGTTAAAGCTGTACACATTAAATAAATTGCTGGATGCACCAATCTGTAGTTTACAGCCATTATTGCTATTAAATTCCTGTCGTTACTATTTTAAACTGAGAACTTTAGCTGTTAAACCCACAAAATCACGACGCAGCGCATTTTACATATTATATAACATTATACATTATACTGTTTGTGCATTAGGTTAATTTAATGTTTGGCACAATAATGAATAAAATTGAATAACACGGTAGTAAATGTATATATACTGTAGAGACAACCGAAAGTGAAGCCTGGCAAGGATAAAGCTGTCATTTGTTGGCATGCAAAATGTATCCTTGCTAGGCTTCACTTTCGGTTGCCTCTACTATACTATATACTACATATTAAATATCTCGCTATATACTCATCGTTAGACTATTGTTACTGGCTAAATTCTGAATTGTTTACATGTGAATGCTCAATCGGAGCTCCCAAACTAGTGTAATGTAATTACAATGCAATGTACTTAACAACACAAATTTTACTTTTTTAAATTGCAGTCCTGTACCATGTAAAATTTTCAAAACTTATTGCCAAAATTCAATCCTCCCATGAGTGTTAACCCACAGGGAAGTTTAATGGCTATCTATCTACTGAGTAGGTCTATTAAGCTATCCTTATGTTATATTTACATGTTTTTGAAAAGTGAAAAATGTTCTATTTCCATGTTTTAAAAATTTGCAAAATGTTCCATTTACACGTTTTTGAACACCGCTAATTTTGTTAATTTAGACGCTTTTGAAAAGCGCTCATTGTTTCATTTACATGCTGTTGGCAACTGCAAAATGTTCTATTTACACGCTTCAAGATGTCAATGTTTGAAATTAGTGAAGATGTAGCGTTTTGTTTTTCCCTTAAAATGAATATTGGTGATTTTGATTCTTCAGTTGCGACATATATGTAGCTACACGTCCTTTGGCACAAACAAAATAAACTGGTATTGTCTCCTTATTAGTTTGTGCATGGATGTGGAGTGTGTGGAAAGTATGGGCTCAACGTTGGTACAGGTAAGTAATAAGCGGAGTGCAGTGGAGTGTGGAGATGTGGAGCTTTGTTTCTTCTCGTCCACCTTGAGTTGTCCGTTTTGTTGTTGTCACTATGCAGATGATGGTGGTGTTGGGATCCGGGGTGAGGAGACACCCCCTCCACGTCCATAACCACAGGAGACGGTACCAGGACCGGGGATGGAGACCCATATGACGAGAGATGAGTTTTTTCTGTCGTCTTGTTGGATGCTGAGGCAATAATTGAGCATCTTTGTTGGAGGTTGGCTCAGTTTGGACGTCTATTTAATTCCGATTGTTGCTACAGTCTCGTTTATCAGTTGTGTTTTGGCGATCGCCCTTCAAACAAAATGCTCAAGTTTCTCCTCGTCCTCTCCGTCCTCGTCGTGAGCTACCTGGACGCTCAGCCGCTCCTCATCCAGCAACAGAAACTCAGATTCAAATTATCTGGACAGTAAGTCCCACTTCTTTGTCACTTTAAACCACTTTGACTATTTTACTATTTTTACCACTTTGTCACTGCTGATTTTGCTTTATATATTTGGCATTTGAGCAAGAGCTCTCGCATACGAAAAGAACCGGCTTTTATTCGTTACTTTTAAATTGGGGTACTCTGAGAAAATTTTACAAAGCCCAAAATACTGAGTTAAGTAAGTAAGTAGGCAGAATAACATTGCATTGTATTATATTATATGAGGCAACTACGCGGGGAATTTGAGACTGTACAGATTACAGACACCCACACAATCTTACGTTAAAATATTTTTGGAGGTTCAAAATTTTCATTTTTAAAAATTTGAATAAAATATCTCAATAGGCAATTATTACAATGCACTATATAGGGAATAGAAGGAGACAAAGGAATATATTTTATAGGGAATTATTTACCTGTAAAACTCTTAACGAGGCAGTTTGCTTTTTACAAAATGTCCAAGGAATTTTGAAAATTATTAAATTTTATTTTTGTCTCAATTTTCCTTAATTTTTCCTATAGCAGGAAATCAGAATATTTGAGTCAGTTAAAAAATCTTTCTGTTTCCAGATATTTCGAGATCTGCATTACATTGCGTGTAGTTATAGCCATTAGAAACAGCTCATTAGCATACAAGTTTTAAAGTTAGATTGGATAGTTGGACAGGATCTTCTATGTATTTGGAATTCTTTTTTTGAAAATGTAAAATATACAAAATTACCTTTGTAGAGTGGCCTGTCCTACGGAAGGCATGTGGCTATTTTAAAATAGCTATACCAAGTAACTATGATCTAATAAAATGGTTTGTTTGATTGCTCATTAAATAGTGGACTCCCCGACAAGGATAAACTGGGAACGACAGATCCGTACGTGGAGATCTTCGTGACAGAGAATGGAAGCAGTAAGGAAACAAAGATTGGACGCACGGGAACGATCAGTGACTCCGAGAACCCCACATGGGGAGATATCATTGAGTTCGACTACGACCGCTCCAAGGGTCAACGTTGGCACTTCAAGGTCAAGGATCATGACAACGGTCGCGAGGATGACACCGTCGGAAAGGCTTGGGTCATCGTAGATGACTACGTCGACAAAGGTCAAAAGTACACAGTGAACCTTCACAAGAAGGGAACTTTGACCGTGGAGTCCTCTGAGCCCGTCCAACAACAACAACAACAACTCCAGCAACAACCTCAACTCATCCAGGTCGTTCAACCCGGAAACCCAACTCCGCAATTAGTCCAGGTCGTTCAACCCTCCGTCATCCCCGCCCCCCAACCCCAACTTGTCCAAGTTGTTCAACCCGGCGTCCAGCCTTTGGCCGTCCTCAACCAACCCCAAAAACTTCGTTTCCAACTCTCAGCTCGTGGCCTGGAAGATTTGGACATCATCGGGACTGTGGATCCGTACGTGAAGCTCTACTACACAGATGACACCAAAGCTTCGGATCAACTCTTCGGCCGAACCAAGCCCATCAGTGACACGGAGAATCCCGACTTCAAGGAAGTCTTCGAATTCGATGCTGTCCGAGGAAAGAAACAGGTTCGTTGTCCGTTCATTGACATAAATAAATGAAAAACAACCATGTCATGTTAGAATTGACATTAATTTTGATAATTAATTAATTAATTGACAATGTCTGTGATTCCAGAGGTGGCACTTTGTCGTCTTGGACGATGATGACAATCGTCGGGATGACGAGGCTGGAGAAGCTTTCTTGGATGTGGACACTTATCTTCAGAACGGAGAGAACAGCGTCTTGAACTTGAAGAAAGGTCAATTGATTGTGAAGAGAGCTTAAATTGCCATTTCCTCAACTCTCCTGTGATTTAATTAGTTAATTGTGTACACTAATCTCTCCTAAGGATGACAATGACCAACAATGGCGAGGAGGACTACATTAATTCTATTTAATAAACAAACACAAAAAAACAATTTAATTCCTCGTTAAGCAGTCATCCGCATCGTCATCAATGTTTTGCAAATATCAATTTTTGTCTATGAAAATAAAAGCATAATAATTAAATACGTACAAAAAAGTATTAGCTGACTCAGCTCTGTTTTGTCATGATTTTTTTTTTAAATTAGGAAATTCACTCCATGATTAATAATTCATTTTGAGTATCTTTAGAACCTAAAATTGGGCATAAATGGTTAAAAAAAATAAATTAATTAAAAAAAGTAGTAAACAGTAAAGTGTAGTTAAGCTGAAAGCGTATAGAAAATTAGAAATAGATAAAAATGTTGGTTATGCCGTGGAGCTTTCGTGTGTCCAGGATGCGCCATCTAATCTCCAAACACGACCACCACAATTCTCGGTTCCAAACTTAAATTAAAATCTACTTATATAAGCAAGACCGAATGCCGAATGAATGAAGCCCCCACTACTCTATGATTTTAATTTTTCCCTATGTATGAAACCATTTACACTTTCCATTGAGTAAGTCGGCGACATGTGGGGGCGGGAATAGATTTTCAGATTCTGATTATTACCAATTCACCAATAACCCAAGACCAATGTAAAAACTACATAAATAGCTTGAAGCTTCACAACTTCTTAAGGTTGGTCCATAAATGATGTCACCGAAATTACTAATCCCTTAGAGCCACCCACCCTAATGTTATCATTTAACATTACTTAAGCGGCTATCTTTAGTTTCTTTAGCATGTCATCAATATCAAATTACTCATGACATCATTTATGGACGATCCCTTGCTGCTGTTCGATTGCCTTTCTATGCTAAAATAATAATCACTCAGCCTTCGTCCACCCTGCTTCCGCTGAAATCCTACTGTTTCTACTTTCGGACGGGCTGATAGTGAGTTTACTTTCTTAACCTAACCTGACTACCATTTCCAATTTAGTCATTCAGTTAATTTCCAGTCTCATTCAGAGCAGTTTCGGAGCTGACTTCATTTTGGATTTTACAATCGTCTTCATTCAGCGTGTGTTTTGCGATGAGTGCAATGTTGTACATTGTTACTGTGTTTCGTTATTGCTATTAAAGCAATAATTACACATCAACCAATAAAAATTTGGTAACACTGCACATCCAAGTAAAGTAACTTCTGCTTCGACAGACTTCGTCTTCGTTGAAGCCACCACTACTCTATGATCTTATTTTATCTGTATGCATGAATTTACACTTCCCATAGAGTGGGCCGGTGTCTACATTTATGCGGGAATAGATTTTTTGCATCTGATTCTCACCAATTCACATTTCACCAACCAACCAAAACTCAATGCACAATTAGGGATCGGATATAAATGGCGCGACCCACGTGAACGGGCCACTTGGAAAAAGATGACAACACTATCTATGTTAAAGATTTAAGCATCGCTTAAGAGGGTGAAAATGTTAGATGGCGCCATTTTTTAGTACACTAATGATAAACCACTCAGCTGTTAGAATGCTTAGTTTTTTTTATTATTTTCGATCAGTACAGTTTGTAAATTGTTACTGTTGTTTTGTATTTGTATTAAAGTTATGTAACGGCAAAACATTATTGTTTTACATGCCACACAAGTTAGTAACACTGCAAATCCAAGTGAAAAACAGCTAATGTAGATGAAAATTTCATTTCTGCTTTTGTGAAATGACTAATAATGAGCTCAATAAGCACAAATACAGCTTAATACGCAATGGCTCTTTGCCGAGCTGTAGTCCAAGTTGGACACGAGGGTTAAAGGTATGTACTTGGAGGTACTAAGAGTTGGAGTTATTGTCTTATTTTTTGAAATTGAAATTTAGATGACCCATAATAATGCATTACAAGATGCGCAAAAAGCAAGAAATTAGTTCAGCAGCAATTAAGACGCACTCTGCGCTCAATTTAAAATAAAGTTAAACAAGTTAGACCAAGAAAATGAGACAGGAAAGATATTCAAATGCTACAGATGAACTTTCTAACATAGATGCATTATAAAATTATTAGTTTTATTTTTATAAGACTACGCAAAGCGTGATTACCTAAAAACACTAGCCGTCGTTTTCAAACGACGGGCCTTTCTCCTAGTAATAAATAATATTATCATTTTTCAACGAAGCAGCATTCACACACAGCGTACGCCTCAAGTATTAAAATACTCGCATAAATTATACCACTACCTAATAAAGCTAAGCTATTATTTAACGTACATCGCAATACCGGAAAATAGGGCTTCATTGGACTGATTAAAGACTGGTGGACTGGACTGAAATTGAAGTCATACGACGTTGCATTTAATTTGCATATATAATCACGTCTCAAAGTGACAGTGCATCATACTTAAGTACAAATAAAATCATATCATTTATTATCATCATATGATCCGTAACATCGTATCATGTGTCTAAAACTCATACTTAAGTGGAAGCTTATTTTTGTTTAGCAATGAAATAATTTCCTAGTAACTCGCTCAGTAATAATAGAGTTCAGTTAAAGTTGCAATTCCCATTTATGCGTAATTTTTACACACAGCCCTTTTCCTATTAACTCGTTTGCAAAATATTATTCGCATATTTCGCATCTTCCAACTGCCAACAACCTTCAACTTTAATCAAAGCAACTTAGTGACTAAGTAGTGCTGAGGTGCATGGTGACTGGTGCGTCTAATAATAAAGTGGACATCTTTTCAACTTCAAGTTTGCTTAAGTCAAGTCACAAGAAGTAAGTATATTCAGCGATTATATAATTAAAAGTATTGTTCACTATAGTTAGTTCAAAATCATAAGATAGGCTGATAGTTGATAGACAGACGCCAAGCCCGTAATATGAGTTGTGAGTTTATTTAAATAAATCATTGGCTTACTCAAGGAAAATCAAAAATCAGAGGAACAGGTCAGGCGAGAAGGTTATTAAACTAAATATTTTTTACATCGTTACATTTCATAATTTATTTATTATTACAGTTGACAGTTACTAAGTACATTCAACATTATTGTATATTGAATACTGATTAGCATCAAATTTTATATTGCTTCCCTCCTTTTGCAGAACATGGAATATTATAACATTAAATTCAATCTTGAACCTACAACTGACAAGACTGACAACGACAACCAACAACTGATGACTGACTGACTAACAACTAAAATATCAGACTTAACTTTACTTTAGTGACCTCTAATTTTGCAATTGTTGATTTGATTGTGTTGCTGACTCACTCCACACATAACTGACTAAGTCCTCAGCTTACTCAAAATTTTGAGTCTTTCTTACTATAGTTGAAGTTGCTAGTTAGTCTATCGACGTAATTAAATTACTTAACTCGCAAACAGCAAAGGAAGTACATATTTCAGATTGCATCTTGGAACTGCGTTGGAGTTTGAAATGACAAACTAAAAATAATAATAAAATAAATAGACAATAAGTACGGAGACCGAGCAGACGCACTAGGAACTCGAATTATTTTATTTGGTCATTGGTAGGCTACAAATAAATAATTATCTTCTAATTTGATTAAGAGTCGTATGTAATTCTGTGTGTGCCTAACTCTTGGTCATCGTTGGTACTTCCTTCTTGATGTGATTTATCACATAGAAAATCCATGCTAACAAATTAGGAATTATCAAAACAGTATACAGAATCAAGAATCCATATACTTGCTTCCCATTCTATACTTGTTTCTTCGTTCAGAATATTTAATAATGTGAGTTGTTAGTTACTAATAATACTGTATTCATTTAGCGAAGCTAAAACTTATCGGAAGCATCCCATTTTTAGTCCGTTTCGTATACTTAATTGGCAGTTGGAATTTTCAATATTTTTGTTTTTCGTTGTAGTTTGTGACTGTGACCTGTGACTGACTTTCGTTGGACTTTTACTAAATAGTGACTAGTGAGGGCGACGGGCCATCAGCTGGCAATATAGATTGTAAGTGGTCATGGTTCTCTAAAGTCAGTTCTGTTGTTTAGATTCAGTCACTTTTTTTAATTTTTGATGTGTTTTAATTTAATAAAGTGTTGCTACTGATAACGTCATTCAAAATACAATACCTTTTCAGTAAGCAGTTGACACAGAGAGACAGTAAAGTTTAAAGCAGTTTTTATTCTTTCTATACTTCATGATCGCTTATTGTAATATTATTTTACAAAATCTTTGCTTTCAACCCTTTTTTTGTTTTTAACTTTAATAGTATAGATTTTTAAATGACATGCAGGTTCATTGATCCATGTACTTACATCATTGTTACAATAAGCCTATAATTAACTACCTATGGTTGATTTTAATCGTTGGCATTGCAAGTTTAAAGGAGGCAGTTGTTTCAGAAATCGTTTGATTAATTATTTGTCGTACATCGACTTCATGAAAGTATTTCATTATTTAAGGTTGAACTAACAAATGGTTAATCAAAGCAAAGCTAACAAACTTTTATTGTTTTGTCAGTCTCTTATCAGTTATGTTACGTTTTATTGAAGTAATATCACACAGTATACAGTAGAAGTAGTCAAAAGATTTATTAAATCAAATGCGGCAATCAAAATACAAATAAGTGCTAAGAATAGTCTACTAAACAAACTGTAGACTGTAGATCCACATCGAGATTTTACTTCTTTTCGATTTCCCAATGTTCACGCATTATTAGGCGTTTTATAATATGTCAGCGTATTAATGTAGTATGTTGTGTAATTAAAAATTACGTAAATTTTTTTTTGTTGCATTTAATTTCAGACTTCGTTGAAGTAATCTAAAAAAGAGTTAAGGCTATTTAACTCTCGCGTCTGCAGAAATAGGAAAATGACCTCCTCAACCAAATGGCTTATTTGTCTCCTCTCCGTCTATATTTGTGGTGAGTGTTTCATAAATAATAGTAAAAAATAATTAAACATTTTAAATCCCTTACTTTTGTCTATTACACTGTCATTAAATATTAGCTGGTAGCATGATTTTTTCCCTGAAATTTGACACTTCACACAATCATCATCGTGCAGAAGTCTTTAAAGTTGAGGATCACGTTATGAAACACATTTTATGGTCCTATAACAAAACAAAACATCCTTATGATATTTGACACGACTCTGATACCAAAATCCAAAATCAATTATCCTTATCGTTAGTTGCGAGCTCTTTCACTCGACTCCTTTTCCTTTAAGTTTTAGGGACATTGTTTAGTTGCAAGATTCGTTTCAGAGCTTTTAATGATCATTTAATGATTCCTTTTGTATTTAAGTTTCGAATGTCTCGGAATTATTTTTTGTATATACGACGTTACGAATTCTACATGAACTTTAAATGCTAAGTCAAGTTACTTAAGTATCACCTAGTAATAAAAAATTCTGCTTGCCATTTTTATTTTGGAAATCTGTAATCAAATAGTGGAATCTCTTCGTGTTATGTTTCTCTCAATGTGTCATATGTATCGCTGTATTTATATTTAATTATTAATAGTTACCTAAAATACAAAAATACAAACTCACAATTGGCGATGGACGAGGCTGTTAAAATAGCTTCCGTCTTTCTTTTCCTTTTTACGTCTCGAATCTCGATCATGTTATTTTGATTTGACTTCATCTGTGTCGTCCGCATCGTTAGATTTTAGCGATGTAATTTCTTTTGATCAGTTCAACACAGTAATTATCTATGCAGGAACTGCATCGATGTGGTAATTGTAATCAATTGAAATCATTTTTATAGACTTAAATTAATAGTGGAAATCTAATTAATAATGCAAGTATTGTATAGAGCCCAACAAAAATAGATTAATGCACACATTTGCAGCTCATGTGGTATCGATGTTGGTACATTGTCCGCTATAGGCAAAAACCAAATCGTGATCGATATAATACACATTTAAATTAATGGGCAGCAGGTTGCTTTATGCATAATATTTCCTGAGCTCACAATTAGTAAAGGCATAATGGCGAACCTGTCTGTGTATCAGGCATCGCAGGTTCTCGTGATGCATAATATGAATTAGTCATTAGTCACATCTCTAGTTACCTCTTCAAAAATAGTTTTCAATTAATCATTTGAGTGCAGTGCAGTACAATGCAACCTCATTTTATTCGGAAAGGTATTACATAGATAATAGGTATTCATGGGAAATAGCTAACGCACATATACACATGAACTTATTTCGTACCTATAGTTATAGCAATAGTTAAAAATTTCGTATGTAGCAGGAATAAAAGCGCCATACGTTCTGCGAACTACGGATCTACCTAACTTAATGCGTAATAGTAATTTATATTACAATAACAATAATGAGCGAATTTGCGCCGTGGTGAAATGTAAATAATTATTATATCGATTATGCACTAGTTACTGTTGTTAATAAATGTTTTGCTAGTCCCGTTCCCGTTACGTTGCGTTGTCCGTTTTAATGTTGTTGGTTGTGGATGTTAAGCCCCCACGTATGTTTTTAGCTAGCTCTGATTTCCATGTATTATTTATTGCAAAAGATTTTTTAAGTCAAAAATTAAAATGTTTTATCGTGCGCATTTACAGAGCTGTATGTAAAGTCCCTATGTAGTTAGTATGGTAGTATATGCCTGGAAAAAAACTAATTAACTTGAAACTTATAAAATCCGTATGAAAATGTCATTTCTGATTGTATTAACTTTCCTGGTCATGGTCTTGGTCCCTGGTCATTTGGACAGTGCTAAGTACAGGAATTTGGAGGATCGTAGCGTTAATTTTTCCCAGTCCACTTCTGATCTTGCACAGCTGATTTCATTGATCAGCAATTTTATTACTGTCGTCGCCATTTCGTCATCCGTGTCGTTTCATAGGGGCGCCGTTTAAATTGAGAGTTCAGAATGTTTTATCTCTACAGTTTGTATTTGTTTCACAAGTTCAACAGCTGGTATTTCTTACAGACCGTTTGTTTTCTTACGGAAAATTACCAAACATGAAATGCCCCAATGTTTTCTTCAGTATTTTGTTTTAGACAGAGTCCCTGTCTAGTTTTGTATAGTGACAAATGCTGTACAATTTAGGTGCAAAACTTCCTAATGGATCATAATGTACATAGTTGGTTTGCATAAATAGGACAATTCGACATCACTGACCAATAATGACGACGAGGAAATACATAAATAAAAATACTGTAATTATGTTTTTATTTGACGGGAGGTGTATCTCTGTTGGGGCAGTGCTGAGTGCAGAGAGTGTAAAAGAGGAAGCGGGATTGTTTTATCACTTTAGGTAGGTAGGTAGGTACATAATTCTATGTAAATTAGGTAGGTTGTATTTTGGTTATCCACTTGATTTACATAACATTCTTTCTAAAAAGCTCGAACCAGGCTCTAACTAGTAAGTATACTGAAAGTATACGACGTTTTAGTCGACATGTGAGATATATGAGTTGACACTGTGCAATACGTTCAACTTGTATTTAGATTTGTATAATAAAATAATTATTGACATTCAATGGTTCGTGCGACAAGAAGTGCAAATAGGAGATAAATGAGTTTATAATAAAAATGAGATGAGAGGCTTGTGAGAAGGATAATTCTGGGATTTAGAAGCCAGTTGAGTTGACTGCTGCACTGGGCGGATAAAAATTATCTCATCTCTCACATTACTTACTCATATATACATATACTTATTTTATTTTTATTTTGAATCATTTTTCTGAGGCGGTCATCAAATTCCAAGTCGAATCGAAACTATTTAAAGCCATCCAGCAAAATAACGACAACGACATTATCCACATCGGAAAGGGAATAACAAGTTGAATAACAACTCTGCGTCTAAAAGCGTGTAGATAATTTATAGAGAAAATACGTGTAGATTAAATTCTGTTGGGACATATAAGCGAAGAAGGGGAAGAGAACTTATTAATTTTGATTGGAGATATAGACTCGTGTTTGTTGGGCTCAATATAGACGCTATAGTCTTATAACTTTATGTAAGCAAATTGCTATAGCAGATCTTTATTAGGAAGTCAAATCCATAAGTGAAAACGTAAAGTAATTTTGCAATTTGTACTCGGATTGGCTCCAACTCGAACTCGCTCAGTATCTCAATTCAATATCGCATCCACCATCTCACAAATGTCAATCTGACTCACGCTCTTTTCTCTGCTCTGCATTTAGTTGATATAACTATAAATGTAAAAGACTTGTAAATCGAAACTTTACTCAAGATAAATGTGTCAATTCTCACCGTGATTGGCTAAGAAATTCAAAGTTGTGTCGAGAAAAAGAAACAGTATTTACATAAGGGGACAAGCTGAGTCAAGTTCAGTGGATTTCGATCATTTTCCATGCAGTGTAGTAAGTAGGACTGGAAAATCTGAATAAAGACAAATACAAAGACCTTCTGTTTCTTCATCGACGTTTCCCTCCCTTGTTCGTCGTTGCTTTATTATTTTTGGCTCTGGAACCTGGAAGAGAATCCTTTAAAAAGTGGAGTGTACTGCGAGACAAAGGCATCAGTCCATTTAATCCCCTCTCGCTCACCACACAATACAGAGACCTATTATACTCACTGCCTCCAGTCAAACATTTCTATAAAAACCAATAAATAAATAGAAGAAGACGTAGTTGAACTTTCTTAAAATTAGATTCTCGGATTCGGGGGAGTTTTTGTGTGTGAAAAATGAAGGATTTCAATTTATTGTGTGTCCTCCTGCTAATTGCAGTGTCGACGGTGAGCTCCTACGTGGTGACTTGGACGGGAGACGATGAGGCTCCCTTGAGGACGACGCAACGGCCCCTTTTGGGGAGAAAGATGTGCACGCGGGGCCCCGCTTACTGGTGTCATAACATTACGTGAGTTTTTAATTGATTCGGTTTTCCTATTTTTTATTCCTATTGCTCCAGTTTTTGTTGTATGTGAATAATTAATTTACTATACGATTTTTTGAACCTATGATTTATAGACACGCGAAGGAGTGTAATGCGGTTCATCATTGTATTGAAAAAGTGTGGGAGGATATGACACTACCCGAGGACAATGACAGCGTTTGTCAGATTTGTAAAGATATGGTGGCTCAAGCACGGGACCAGCTTCTGAGTAATGAGACGCAAGTATGTCATTCATTAGAACCGTTTTTTGTCGCATTTTCCGAAACCAATAATTTTAATCCCGAAAATCCCGTTTTGGACTTTCCGTTTAGAATATTCGAGTCGAGAGTTCCAATTTTAGTACGGCTCAATTTTGAAAATGAATGTAATGTATTTGAATGTGACTGTTGTAGGATGAACTTCGCCAAGTGCTGGAAGGCTCATGTAGACTCATCCCATTGAAAGTGATCTCAAACGAGTGTGTCCAATTGTCAGATGAGTTCATCCCGGAGCTCGTCGACACTCTCGCTTCTCGAATGGACCCGCTGGCAGTTTGCTCCGTCTCTGGACTTTGTAATTCTGCACGGATCGATGAGATGCTCGGGGAAATGAAGCCACTTGACATCCATAACAAGAATAATAAGGCTAAATTCGATCTGAGCCAAGACTCCTGTCCCAAATGTAACTTTTATCTCGGAAAATCTGTTACTTTCCTCAGACGACTTCCCCAGGATGATCTTTTGGAGAAATTACTCACAGTAATTTAAAGATTCAATTTATTTGATTTACTTTCCAATTTTACATAATTTCGATGTACACGTCTATGGACTAGATTATGAAAATAGAATTGAATACTAAAAATCGCATTTCTATCTCCAACAATATTTGTGACTCTTAGATTTGTGGACGTTTGGGAAGTTACTCTGACTCATGCAGCTCCCTCGTTTTTGCTCACATGGAAGGAATTTATAATCATGTTCAGTCAAGAATGAATTCCGAGGAAATGTGTGGTCTGGTGGGGCTCTGTGAAGTTTCATCCATTCGGAGGGTGAGCCATCTTTTTCTCGCTCATTATTTATTCTTGTCATTCTCCTTCAGACTATGTGGCCCTGTGGCCGTCATAAACCTCAGTACTATATTTTCTAATATTTCCTACATTTTCTTTCGCAAAGAGTTGATGGTACTTATTTAAATTTTACGTTCAAACCAAACTCACAATCAGAGAGAGAGAAAGAGAGAGAGAGAGAGAGAGACAGCGGCTGACTTCTGGTTCTCGTTTTGGTAGTAGCAGTCAGTCAGCGTGTGACGTGCGTTAATTAGATTTCAAATTATGTAATGAAACATATTGACATTTTGTCGTTTAAAACTATATTTAACATTCATGTGCCATTCTGGATTTTGCTAAACTAATTTTGAAAATTTACGTGGTTGAATTGAACCTTGAACCTGACAGTGGGATTTATTTCTCACGCGTTCTTGGTTTTTGAATTTAAATGGTAAAAAATGTTATTCTGAGTATGGAGTTACGTGAGATAATAATGATTTAAATAATAATAATCACTCTCATATGGTGTCTGTATCATGTATGCTTTAATGACAATAAATTATTATTATTATTATTATTATTTTGTGGACATAAAATATTACAGGTTGAAATTGGGAAGGGATCCGAGACGTCAGTCCGTGTTTGGTCACCGCCCGGGAAGGATGACGATTTGGAGTGTGATTTCTGTAAGCAATTGGTGATTCATGTGAAGGAGTGGTTGACAGCGAATACGACGAGGCTTGAATTCAGTAATCTCCTCCGTGGAATTTGTAAACAGACTGGAAGTTTCCGGAAGGAAGTGAGTGGAATGATTAATTACTCCCTAGGGGTTCCTTTCAAATCCGTACAAGTACAAAGTGGCTATAATATGCCTTTTAGTCGTTCGTACGAGTATAACTATAAAACTAAGTTTTCCCTTACGTGCATTTTGCATTCTCCCATGAGTAATGAGTTAAAATATTACATCTTATAATATGTCGTCATTCTCCCCATTCTTTCTTATTTAATCCCCCATTTTTATTTTCCTTTCTAGTGCCTCAGCTTGGCTACACAGTATGCAAAACCATTGTATCAATTACTTGTCGATGAAACAGATCCAGATCGTGTTTGTGGACAGATTGGCGTTTGCCCAAGTCAGAGCAAATTCAAGGTACTTGTTTTCTTTTCATATTAAGATTCCGTAATGTACAAAAATACATAGTTTTAATAGTTGTGTCAAGATATAACACTACCCCATGATAGATTTTGAATTTTAGAATGATTGACCTAACTAAGTTAAGTTATTGTAGAGAAGGTACACGGAAACCGATCCGATCAAATCAGGGACCCTTCTGACATATTGGTCAATTTTAATTAGAAAAAAAATCAAAAAAGGGTTGATCCATTTGACTGTCATAACTGTCACGCAAAATAAAAAAAAATTGACAGGATAATTTAGAACATGACGTTTAGTTAGATAGAATGGGAGAGGCTTGGGGTTTAGGTTTAGAGTTTGGTAGAATGGCGAAGATTGGAGATTGTGGATTGTATCTTGAATTCCCACGTGTGACATATCTTGACAGTGTTAGATTAATTTCCTATTTTAGATTGATTTATTGTGACTTGTTGAAATCTTTCCACTTTTCTAATCCCCAAGTATGCCATTATTTCACATTTCATTTTGAACTAAACTGTAAACTGGGAAGCTAAACTCTTATAGCTCCTTTTTGTAAGTACTACCTTCAGTAATAGTAGGTATGTGTAATACTGTGGAGACTTCACGTGGTCCCACACGCTCTGCCCTCTGCACTATGGTCTCTGAACAGAAATTTCGGAATAATAAGGAAATTTTTGAAAATATTGAAACTTTGCACAGAACTTCAATTTATTTTTTAAACAACTTGCCAACGTGTGTTATGGTTGCTCGTGAAATTTTTTTGAATTTGCTGAGCCAGTTTCCCGCCACTAATTTTTTGAAATAAAAAATTTAGCATTGCATAAACGGGGAAACATGCATTTTTCACTCAAATAGTTCCACGCCAGTTTTTATTGAAATTTCTAAATTTTATACTTGCTACACAGTAAAAAGAATGCTCTTTCACGTGGCGTCTCGGAAATTTGTTCAGTTCCCAGTTCGCTCTAGCAGGGCATTGCTGGGCGCTAACAGGTCTAGTTGTCAGTTCGAACTAGGTGTTACTGCCTACTGCCACTGCAACGCAGTTAAGTACCTTTTTTTGGTATTTGATTTCAATAATTTTAGTTTCAAAAGCTGTTAATTTGATAAATCTTGTGCAGGATCGAATTCTTAACTATTGACCTACCTTATTAGGTTACAATATGTAAATTATATCTTCAATACTTCAATAAGGTCAGAGTGAAAATCAGCACAAATCGATTTTAATTTTATTTTGACTATCACTGGAAGATATAGTAACACGTAGTACGAACTGACAACTAGACCTGTTAGCGCCCAGCAATGCCCTGCTAGAGCGAACTGGGAGCATAATGCCTTTTTGCAATTATGTGGAATATGGGGCGACCATTATACTTACTATTTTTTAATTTTGAACAAATTTCCGAGACGCCACGTGAAAGAGCATTCTTTTTGCTGTGTAGCAAGTATAAAATTTAGAAATTTTAATAAAAACTGGCGTGGAACTATTTGAGTGAAAAATGCATGTTTCCCCGTTTATGCAATGCTAAATTTTTTATTTCAAAAAATTAGTGGCGGGAAACTGGCTCAGCAAATTCAAAAAAATTTCACGAGCAACCATAACACACGTTGGCAAGTTGTTTAAAAAATAAATTGAAGTTCTGTGCAAAGTTTCAATATTTTCAAAAATTTCCTTATTATTCCGAAATTTCTGTTCAGAGACCATGGTGCTCTGTTTGTTCCGCACTCTGAAAACTGAGAGCTTCGAGTTTGAATTTGTTTGCGGTTCCGGCTCCTGTCACGTCAACCACAGGAGTCAAAACTCAAAAGTCAAACACATGAGGGAAAAAAAGTAGTTTAGCGGAAAATAGAAAAGTGAGTGTGATAGGGGATGTGGTGGAAGTTTGGAAGATGAAGCTACTGAAAAATAAAAATCAATTCATTGATTTTGTAATATAAATTGGTGCAGTATCTATGTGTACAGAATACAGAGTATCAACAAAGTTTACATTTAACAAAAGTTATTTCGGTTATATGTTTTTCTCGAGTTTCACGTTTTCAAAGTTGTTAATTAGGAGCGCAAAAGCAATGATATAAGGGCATCACTTTAACTTTTACAAATTTAAATTGTATTTCCTCCTTCAGGGTGGCCGCGTCAGTATTTATTCATGCTCAAAATCAGAATACTTTTCTCGCAGTATCCATACAGTAGAGGTACATCGTGTGGGTACAGGGGTAGTTTAATTCCTACATACTATATTGAAAACATGCAATCTTCACATTTTGCGGGTTTTCAAAAAACTTTTAGGCAGATTTACATACTTAATTACTTTGAAAGTTCAGTAATTTTTCAAAATGTTGTAATCCGGACCATCCGGATCCGAACTGTTATTTGAATCCTATTATGTAGATTACGAACACGTTATTGTGCAGAATCGAAATATTCTCAAAAAATAATTGTTACAATTGAGTTATTAATTAATGTATTGCAAACTACTTGACACCCTTGTATTGTTTTACATTTTAGCTTTTTGGAGATGTGAAATCCACGAGTGGCCCTATCATGACGATCTTGTCGACCGGAGGAAAGACGCTGAGTGAAACTGATATTGATGATGACATTGACTTGGATTCTTCAGAGTCCTTTGACACTGCTCCAATGCTCGGCCTTTTACCCGCCGAGAGACTCACGGGGGATGATGAAGTCCGTGGACTGGAACTGGAAGCGAAGAACAACACAACCAACAAAAATTTGAAAAATAAGCCAGAATGTGCTTTGTGTGAGTATGCTCTTCACTACATCCAGCAGTATATTCAAGATGTGAGAACAGAAGAGAAAATCACGGAGGCCGTTGATAGTCTCTGCGATCGTCTTCCACAAGAAATGGCGGAACAATGCACACAGTTTGTGAGTGACTACGGAAAATCTATGATTGCCCTCTTGGCTCAGGAAGTCGACCCTGCCACAGTATGTCCAGTTTTTTAAAACTTATTTTGCCTCTCATTTAAAGTATATAAAATTCACATTTGTAACAAGCAGGCATTTTATTTTTTAATATGATGCGTAATCCTTTTTCTCTTTAATTTGTTTTTAGATCTGTCCAGAAATAGGAGCTTGTGACCAACCAAAAAAGCATTTATTGGGAGGTGGCGATATTGAAAGAGAACGACAGCCGATTGTGCGAAAGGATCAGAGACCTAGAAATACGGATGTGCCCACCTGTCCTTTGTGTCACTTTGCAGTTGTCAAGATCATTAGTATGTTGGGGCAAAACAGGACAAAGGTACTGCATTAGCTTAAGTAGAAATCAATCTTATAATTTAAAAATAAGCTGGTAGCGTACTAGTTCATATTTATCTGCATTAGTTTTCAGTAGATGTTTTAAGTAGAATCCAATTTTTTTATTGTTTCGTATTTAATTTTTCAGGAAGCAATCGATGAAGCTCTAGACTCTGTCTGCTACGTCCTTCCCCGCACCCTCAAACCCGAATGCATTAATTTCATGACTTACTATGGAAATCAAATCGGTGAGTTGCTCGTGATTCAATTAACTGCCCGGGAAGTGTGCATGGCACTTCATCTCTGTATCCTCCCCTCTCATAAAATCCTTCCGCCCGCTGCTTCCACCAATAAACCCGCCGCCCCACTCAAGATTGTTGGCGACTCTGCCCTTCCATTCGATCGATTCATGCCTCCAACACTTCTTAGGGGCGAAGTCGAGAATTTGAAGACCAAATTCCCAGCCCTGTTCGCAGGGGAGGATTCGGACGAACAAGAAAGAGAAATTGACGTGAGCTCCGAGTCGGATGAGAACAATAATGAGATCAGTCAACCAGCTGTGGGTGGAAACCAATGTGTCATCTGTGAATTTGTCATTAGCCAAGTTGCCCAAAGACTTACAAATAATGCTACCGAGGTAAGTTTTTAGTTTTCACCCTGTCTAGATTAATTTGGAGATTTACAAGAATGATTGTGAACATTTATAATAGAATTCTGAAGCTTGGGAAATTGTCCATGAAAGATTCTTAACAGTAATAGCAATTAGAGGGAAACCGTATAGTTTTAATCAGATGATTTTCCTTTGTGAACATATGGATACAGGCTGAAATCAAAGTAGAGGTGGAAAATGCATGCAACTACCTCCCGAAAACAGTTCGAGGCCAGTGCCGTGCTTTTGTGGATACTTACAGCGATTTGGTTGTCAATTATTTAGCTCAGTCATTGGACCCATCTCTAGTTTGTACTGAAATTGGTTTGTGTCCCAAGAAAAGCAATAAAATCGGTGTGATGAGAGCTGCTATTCATGAGTTGGAACGTAAGTTGCATTCCCTTATTAAAAATCAAATAAAAATAACTATTGCTTAAGTGCTAAACAACTAATACAATATTTTAATTGGAATGATTTACAGAGATCAGAGACGTTTCTTTGGGCCGTTGTCAACTTTGTATGGTTTTGTCTGACTACCTTAGTGCCATGATGGAGGATCCCAAAGTTGAGACTTCCGTGGATAAAATTACTGAGAAAATCTGTCCAATTATGCCTGCAAGATATCGTAGTGAGGTATGAATTCCTTTTCCAATCTACTCATACGTAACCACTCCATACTTTATTGAGCACATGGTGTATTAATTGTACATTGCATTTTATTTTGGTTGTATAGTGCAAGGAGATGATTGAAGACTACGGTCCATACCTCATGAGTCTTATCGCCCAAGCAACTGACAAAGGGAAGGCTTGCTCAGTTCTCAGTCTCTGTCCATCACAGTCTCAAAGCAATGGGCTTGACGATGAATAGAAAACGTCTCCGATTTCGCATGGAGTACATTTTGAATTTCCATATTTTCAAAAATTTCTATATTAGATTATCTTTTACTTTAAAATACAATAGACTAAAACTTACCATCATAATTTATGGACCCAATGAAGTCACTTATTCTATTTATGCAGGAACTACTACAAGGAAGGAATAATCAAAAATTTCCTTAATAATTCCTTTTGAATTCGAATATTATTGTTTGATATTTTTTAGTGGATTTAGATAGTATTCCTAGTAAGGGACCTCCTAATACATATTAATTTGATTTAACTATTGAAACACTAATTGTGATTAATGTGATTTTAGAGGGGAGACAAAACTAAAAATTAAAGTCTGGTAATCAAAAGAATGTTTAAAGCTAAAAAAATGCTTAACTAGAAAATAAGAAAGTGACTTGATATTTAAGTAATATTTTTTTTCATGATTATATGCTAAGGATTTTAGAAATTTTCTTATAGACGTTACTTACATATTACGATACGATTAGGATTTACAGTGATGATGACATAGATGTATTTATGAATTTTTGCAAAAATACTTTTCTTCGTAAGTAAAGGGCACTCGCTAAAATCATTCTTCTTTCCTTGTGAATTTAATTTTTAAGTAGTTTCTTAAAAATAATTTTAGTTAACATTTTTCAAGGTGGTAAGTAAGTAACTGGATAAGTTTAATTTATATTGCCCCATTCTGGTTTAGTTAATATTTTGACTTTTGTTTAGTTGGATTTAATTTAAAGAATTAAATTAATTCATACTTAATCTGCATTGTTCTTTTTTTTGTGACGCTAATAAAAATTATTAAAGTACATTTTTGTCTATCGTGTGACATTTGATTTGACGTATTGGTTTATTCCTTTGGTTCTACTTACGTAATGTAATTTAGAAATGGTTAAGCACTGAATTAATTTCTAATTAATTAATAATTATGCTATATATTGTAATGATAATGAATTTGTGTATTTACTTTTTCTGGAATAAAAATAATCTGTTTTTCTAATGACTGTGGTGAAAAATGGAATACTTTCTGGCATTTGGATACAGTTTAGTGTGCTGTATCCAGAGAGCATGGATTATTATTGGGTTCGTAGCATTTTATGTGTTTGGTTCAGTAGCAGTTCCATATTTACTTCAAGTTTTCTTGTGCCGAGACAGTAATTATTATGCAATAGAAGAAACCAATTCTAGAATCGCATTAGAGTAAGAAGACGGAATGGAAATGGAAAGACATTGAAATTGATAATGGAACTGAATGGGGTCAGGCAGAGAGTTCAAACTTCAAACTTGATTTCATTTGGCGTCGCAGACCTCATAACTAAGTCATATAATAAAAGGCTCAACAAATCTACTTATTACACGACATATCGTCTGGGAAGAACCAAAATGACCCATTTCCAATTTAGGCTACAATCAAAATGAGCTATGTCATCAAAACAAAATGAGAAACATGCGTACAATGTTAATTAGAAGTTTTTGAAAAGTGTAAATTGTTCTATTTAAATGTTTTTGAAAAGTGTAAAAAGTTGTATTTACATGATTTCAAATTTGCAAAATGTTCTATTTGCATGTTTTTGAAAAGTGTAGAATGTTCTATTTACATGTTTTTTTAAATTCCAGAATGTTCTATTTTAATGCATATTTTTAAAGTGCGTAAAATGTTCTATTTTAATGCATATTTTTAAAGTGCGTAAAATGTTCTATTTAAACGATTTCAAGACATATTTGAATATTTTTGTAGATAGTACTTATTGTTTTAGCTAAAACTGGAAATGGGTCATTTTGGTTCTTCACAGACGATGTTATGTTTTCATTCAATATTCAAAATCTTATGTACTTAAGTGTAGGCATTAAGTGATTTGATGGTTTGATTTGGGTCTCGTGAAGTGATGTGGTGTGATAAGCCAATTTGAGTATTGATTTTGTTTTTATTACTTTCCTTTATCCATTCATTCCTTATCCCGTCTTCATTTCCACCTATTTACGAAATTTATTACAGAATAACATAACACATGTACCGTACTCTCTCTAATACAACCACCCGCCTTGTATTAAAACTCAGAGGTTCACCCCCCGCATTGCATTAGAGACCCGCGCTGTATTAGAGGCCCGCGTTATATTAGAGAAAATACGGTACTTAAATGCACTGTGAGACAAGTCTAAGTGAGAGAGTGGTTTAATCCCAAAACTTGTGAAAACGGGTTTGTATTTTGTATCCATCCAAAATCAAAATCAGTGCTGCTGCCACACACACCACACATTTTTTCATTTTTTCTTGACTTGAATTTTTCAGCGTGTAAAACTATTTTTACTAAAATTCTATGAATTTCGATTATGGTAAATTTCAAAAAGTTGTAACTGCTAAAATATTAAAATAGTCCCTCTGTCTATTGACACCAGTCTTCAAGGTTACGAAATCCAGATAAGGCTTATGGGAATCACACTCAATTCAAAAGGCAAGCATTAGGATAGACGACGTTACTCGGAAAACAAAACTGACGCTCACACACTAGTAATCAAGAGTGTAGCATTACTATATGTCTACTATATTAAGAAATAATCGTCAAACTTTTTTTAAAAAGATTGATTAAATATTTATATTGTGATTTCTTTTGAATAAAATTATTGGAAGACTGAGGAAGATACAAACACAAGTAGGGCAGTAGAATGAAGTTCTGCGTGGTGGGCTCGGGGATCGTGGGTCTTTCAACAGTCTCTGAACTCCTGGCAAAATTCCCGAATTCCAATATTACACTCGTGTCGGAGAAATTCGGGGAGGAGACGACGAGTCACGGAGCAGCCGGGATTTTTCGACCGGGAGGTGGATTCCATGTGAGTGGCGACGGCACAGGCGAGATTGGCAGGCAAGTAATGAAAACTAAAATACTTTTCATATGCATTCCTCCTAATATTGTCTCAAGTAGATTGACCCTTTTGAAATATAAGATTAAATAATTAATTTGATGGAATTTTTATAGAAAATGGATAACGGATTCCTACGAGCACTACAATAATCTTCTCGTGTCCTCTGAAGACCCAGCAAAGCACGGAATTAGATCCGTGTCCGGCTATGTATTCTCCGATGAGGAAATTGACAATACAGGGGTGAGCTCTAAAAAAGGTCAATGTCAAGGTCAAAGTACTCACAGTGAATTAATTAAATCCCCTGGAACTGAAAATGAAAATTTTTAAAACGGAAAATTAAATTATTGCAGAATAAATTATTGGAAAAACTAGTTCCAATCTATCGACGTGCCACAGAAGAAGAGCTCCAGATTTGTCCAGGAAATTGGAAGCATGGTTCGTATTTCACGACGATGGTCATCACCTCACAAATTCATCTTCAGTGGCTCACTGAGCGGTACGGAAGTGCACATACAAAATTAATACTTGCAAATAAAACAGTATAGAAACTTATGAAATTTACTGGACGTAATACTGCAGAGCAGAGTAGTGTAAAGGGTGTTGATACTAACTACTGATAGTTTTGATTTTGAAATAAAGGACCCGAGATCGAATTCAAGTGACGAAGGGACGGATCGACAGCTTCAAAGATCTTCACAACTACGATTATGTTTTTAACTGCACGGGACTTGGGGCAAAGTGGCTTTGTCATGATGATAATATTGTTCCTATCCGAGGTCAAGTTTTTAAGGTATATACCCCAACATTTGATATAGCACTATTCCTATTTATGACACTGCTATATGTCAAAAGTAACAAAATAGTACAAAATAGGAAAATTTTGAAATTATTTTCACATAACAATAGGTATAACTTTGGGAAATATAAAATACTTATAGGTGAAGGCACCATGGCTGAAAATGTTCTACTATTCCAATTCGGACACTTACATAATACCCGGGATGCATCAAGTCACATTAGGAGGAACACGACAGTTTGATAATTACAGCACAGCCCTTGACCCGCATGACTCAGCCGGGATTTGGGAGCGCTGTACGAGACTCGTCCCGAATCTAAAAGGGAGTCAAGTCATTCGGGAATGGGCCGGACTCCGACCCTACAGAAATGGTGGGGTACGATCCGAACTGGAAATTATTAAAGATGGACGTCATGAAATTAAAGTAAAAAGCTCTCAGAAATAATTATTACTACAATTTAAATACACTAAATTTAATACTATACCTCCTACGATTTATGTTAAATAACCCGCAAGGGTTAATTAATTCAGTAATTGAAACTTTTATGAAATTTTCAGGTAATTCATAATTATGGTCACGGAGGCTACGGTGTCACTTTTGCTCCGGGCTCCACTCAACACTCCGTCAAAACATTTATTGAGTCACATCAGGGCATCTGGAAATTGTGGCGATCCAAAATATGACCTGCACCTGACCTACTGCGACCTTCCCTTTGACTCCAAGTTACCATCAGTTATATGCGCACAACTATAGAAACATTAATGAGCTACTCTTCAAAATCGAAATTCACTTGAAATACTCAATTACAATTTATTTTGATTTTTCATAAGTGAACAAAGCGATAAGAATTTATCGAACAATTACAAAGGAATAATAAACACGTGGAAGAGGTTTCTGATAGAAAGGAAATAATAATAAATCGTAAGAATCATATAATTGAACAGCCTAAATTCAAAAGTAGAAATTAAATTTTAAATACACCTACAGCTACTTAATTACGCATAATTATTAAACATGCAGTTTGAACAAAAAGACCAAAACAATTCTAAGCATAGGCGTATAGGCACGTGTCTCTTTTACATTATGCGTGTTTGGTTGGACTTTGGACTATAGTAGTCCCGTCACTGTCAACTTTGCTTTTAGCACTAAAATCTATACAATTTTGCTAATATTTTTTTGTAAATTGAACGATAACTCGAATGAAGGCGTCGATTAATTTAATTATCTTCCAAGCGAACACCCCTACATCCAAGTTTCGTTTCCCATAAATTGAATCCATTTTCCTGTAGTGAGCCCTTCAAAGAGGTCACGACTTCTTCCTTGGAATTTTCAGGGATAAAAATGAAGGCACAACCCCCACCCCCTGCCCCCGTCAACTTCCCATTAAATCCAACGCTTTCACTCATCTCCACGATTTTATCCAGAGCAGTGTGCGAGACGCCCAGGGACTGGAGAAGACGATGATTTTCCAGAATTAATTCGGATTTGAGCGAATTATTCAACCGAATTTCTTCAACTGCATTTTCAACGAGATTCCCAATGTCATCAATGATTTTCTTCCACGTTTCCAAACTTCTTTCTTTTAATTCTTTTACCTGTAATTAATATTTTTATACGTTTCATTTGTATTACAAAGTGTAGAATAGAAAGCGTGTAGAAAGTAGAAACAAAGTTACACTAAAAAAATAAACATTCATTTCACATAATAATAATAATATATATACATACTTTTTGAATGATGGCAGTCGTCGACCGTGGCACTTTGGTGTCCACAAGAATGACCCGTATTTCCGGGCATGGAATGACCTCAGCAGATTCACCTTGTCCATTCGGATCTCGTTGAAAAACAACAGCTCCCCCATAGGTGGTCACATGATTATCAATTCCACTTGGAGAGCCATGAACAAACTTTTCACTGAAGAACGCCCATCGATTAACTTTCAATTTGTCCTCCGCACTGAGTCCCTCTGAGATTTCCCCCGTCCACCGAAGCATCCCCGTCACTAGGGCTGCTCCATAGGAAGCTGAGCTCCCGAGTCCCGCCCCGACCGGGAGTTCCGTTTGGACGTCAAATACAAGCGGGAGCGGCTCTTGAAAGAGAGCAGCGTACAATCCAAGGAATGCTTCCGTCCCTTTAATTTGACCCGAAGCCCGGGCAACATTTAAATTAGCATCCTCCTTTGACTGTGACAGGAAAAATGGGAGATTTTTGGTAAATTCGGAAATTATTTCCAAACATTTGGACTCTAAAGGAATGTTACTCTGGAGCTTCATTTTTGAGAATGTGAAATCTTGACTTTTGAGTTGATCTTGAAGAGAGCGAATCTGAGATAATTCTATGTTAATTTTTAAACCCACGGCTGGAAATAAAAGTGAGACTTGGTTCGGATTTTCATTTTCAGAAATTTCTAATTTTGTAAATAAGCTGACAGACACAGCTACAGCTTTTTTAAAATATACAACAGCATGCTCTCCATGAAGAATCACTTTGCCAGGGGCGGAGACACGCACAATTTTCCCTTTCGATGACATTTTGATTTTGAAGAAATTAGTTAAAAAAATTTTAGCACTGCTAAAAATTTGATGATTATATCAGTTAGAGATTTGAAGGGTTTTTGACAGGATCTTTCTTCCTGGATTTTTTATGGGGGGCAACTTAATTTTTTAATATTTGTATTTTGATTTAATTAAATAGCTGACTAAGTCATTGAAATAAATTAGTTAGACAGACTTCTGAAGCGTTTCGTACTGAGAGGGTGTGAGGGACTTGGTGATGGTGATGGCGTGGATTCTGGAGTCGTAGTTTGAAATTGTTCGGACGGCGGCCTGCACGGCTTTGTGTCTCTTGAGCAGAGCTTGTCCTTCGAAACTTGACGAAACAATGAAAATCTCCAACTTGGCACTTCCTCCGCAGCCAACCTCCGCCTTCACAGTCTGTGGGAACAACAAATCAAAAACTATGAAGTAATTATTACACACACAATTAAGTGCCTATTCAACTATGTATATACATGAGTTATTGACTAATTGTAAAAATTACAATTTTACAACACATTCAATTTTAATCCTTCACTACTGCTCTCCGTGCGGGAGGTATAATAGTTCCACAAATTATTTCCCAAGTAGTTACCATTATTAAATATTTTAATTACGACATTTTGTAATTTCATTATTATTAACACCTCATTCCCTGTATAATTTCATCATCATCCAAATTTTCTAAACATGCTTATTCCTATTTACAGCGTCTTGTACTTACATTTTCAAAATTCAAAACCTTGCAAAAAAAACTCAATCTAGATTTTTCTATACGCCTTGACCTGACAATGCTACAAACGAATTTTAATCGTTGGCATTTTTAGAAGCTTTTCAAAATACCGGAAAAATATGCTTGAGTAATTTATGAGATTTGGATTTGGGACGTTCGTTCACCCGAATACCTATATGTGATATGTAGACAAAGTGCGTATAAAAGGAAGATTACAAAATATGGACTCTGAGACGCGTGTCACTTGTTGCGTAAATAATTTTAGGCAAATTCCTTTGGAAAACCCAGACAAACTGACACACTGCCTCACGAGTCAATAAACGGGAAAGTAATAAACTTACGCCTAATAAAGCTGATGACTTTATTGTTAGTAAACCGTCCAGCCGGTCCAGCGCAGAGTGGAACTTGTAGTCACAGCTTCAACTTCTCAATCCTCATCTCAGCGGATCTGAGTAGTGAGCATTATTCTCTCATCACTGTTTATTACAGTTGAGTTGTTCCCTTGTTGTTTTTTTGTCAAGTATTTACGCATGTACAATGTACAGAAGAGTGGGGAGGTGAGTTGGAGTGAAAGATTTAAAGTCAAAAGTTAAAGACACACAATACAGAAAGGGAAGGAGATGGACGTGTGCGATGGGATGAGATTATTACAAGATGCGAGTGGGTTGACAGGATCAAGTTAAATGAATAGAAAAGAATTCTATGAATAAAAAAGTTATGGCCCTGAACCTGAACCGACTCGCTGTCTCACTCATTCACTCACTGCCACTGACACTCCTCAGTACTCACACTCACTTCCGCTTCTTCCACATTTCTTACACACAAATCTTTCTTGGACAAAACTTATTCCGTTTTTTATTCAATCATAATTGACAATTTGAATTCCATTATTCCCATTCAGTACCTTCCAACATCATCACATGGCTATTCAACACTTCAAGAGTCAATAAAAGACGTAGACATAGAGATCAATGTATTAAAATTAAGTCATCGTATTGTCAGTGTGAGTGCGAGTGCGAATTTTACTCACTGCCAGTCAATCATTTTCACTGGCGGATTTTATTTTTTGTATGTCTCCAATAGTAAAATCCATTTGAAGATCATGTACGTACGGAAATGGAGTCTCTGTCCCGGTTGCACGCTACTACTCCGAACAACAATCAATAAAAGTTTCGAAAACATCGCTGTTAGGGATCGTCCATAAATGATCTCACCGGAAGAAGAATATTTTGTGTCTTGTCAGATATTGGTGACATGCCATGTTAAAGATAGCCGTTTACGCAATATTAAAAATCGCACAGGGGTGGATGTGGATGTGGATGGTTCCCAAAAGAGCACGTGATAATTTGGGTGACATAATTTATGGACCATCCCTTAGAGTTATTGCGCTTGGATTAATGAATAATAACTAACTATAGTAAGTACTGTGCTGAAAGTGGAAAACATGTGTTGCGCTATTTAAGCTATTTCCAAACGTTGCTTAGTTTAAGTTTAAATGCCCATTGAGAAAATAGAAAAATTTTATTTTCTAAAAGTTTCTTTCAAATGCGCCATTCATTTATCTACTTAAAATAATTGCACAGCTTCCTTCTTGTTAGATAGCCTGTTTTGATACTAGAAATATGCATTAATTCAAGTGGCTTGTGTAGGTTCTTGAGCACCATATTATATTATTAATTTTCCCACACAAATTGACAAATTATTCCCAACCACTTTCCGCATTGTCCATTGTACACAATGGAGCTTTATGGCGTAATCACCTGAACACACTGAAAGCTGACTAAAGTGAGTAATTCGAGTAATTAAGCATATTGCAATAAAGGATGCAGTATTTTTTATGCAGTTTCGATTTTACAGTTTTCAACACTCATGCGGCAATGCGGCCCATGTTTAACTGTATCAACGCCGACGCCGACCGACTCCAACATAGCTTGTACATAATTACTGTAAATAATTTTGAAGCCGAACAGAACATAATAATTGCTGTTCGTATTAAGTACTCAAGCTAAACGCTACCCTGATCATTAAGTAAATGACTACAACTAATACCGTCTGTGAAGAACCAAAAGGAACTATTCCCAATTTAAGCTGGAATCAAAATGAGCTATGTCATAAAACAAAATGAGAAACATGGGTAAAATGTTAATTAGGAGTTTTTGAAAGGTGTAAAATATTTTATTTGCATGTTTTAAAAAAATGCAAAATGTTCTATTTACATGTTTTAAAAAAGTGTAGAATGTTCTATTTACATGTTTTAAAAAAGTGCAAAATGTTCTATTTACATGTTTTAAAAAAGTGTAGAATGTTCTATTTACATGTTTTAAAAAAGTGCAAAATGTTCTATTTACATGTTTTAAAAAAGTGTAGAATGTTCTATTTACATGTTTTTGTAATTGCAAAATATTCTATTTACACGTTTTTGAAAATTATCAAATGTTCTATTTAAATGCTTGCAAGACATATTTCAATATTTTCGTAGATAGTTAATATTGTTTTTAGCTAAAATTGGATATGGGTCATTTTGGTTCTTCACAGACACAGGCGATGCCTAGTTGATGCAACAACTACAACTACGGACAACGGCTTTTTAGTCGATTTATTTTCCTATATAATCTCAATGGAATTCATTATTATTATGAAATGTGGAATCCCTATTTCTTTTCTACAAAAAATGGAAAGTTCAAGGGCAAAGTATCTGACAACTAAACAGTAGCCTCTGCTTATAATTGTTGTTTAGAAAATATTATTAAGAAATTATGACACAAAGTAACCAAAAGACTAAGGGGTCGTCCATAAATGATGTCCACATTGTTAGGACCCTAAGCCTATTATCACCCTGTCATCAGCTTAACCATGGCATAAATGGCTATCTGTAGCATGGGATGTCGTCAGTATCCAACGAAGCCAATTGACCCAATCCATGACGTCATTTGTGGACGACCCCATAATGTATACAAAGAAATAAAGAGCGTAAATATTTATTTACAGCTGTCGCTACAATTGCGTTTGTCATAAAGACACAGTAAGAACATAAGATACATTTTGAAGAAAAGTAAAAAGCTTTAGGCGAATTGAAGGAATTGTTTGTGATAATTCGTTATTTATAAACTAGCTATACTAATGCGCGTAATGTAATAGCAGAAACAGAATACACTGAAATTGTTGTACATAATTAACCATGCAACCATTTTGGCTTGTTTTTAATCAAAGTATTTATTTAGCTTCTACGGGTGCCTTTCCGTCCACTCATAGGTAGCACACATCCTCTGTGAAAAATCGAAATGATCCATTTCCAATTTAAACCGGTATTAAAATGAGCTACGTCAAAAAATCACTAAATGAGATGGATGCATAAAATTCTAATGATATTTTTTTGAAAAGTTGAAAATGTTCTATTTACTTGTTTTTTTTTAAGACTGCAAACTGTTGTTTTTACATGTTTTCGAAATGTGCAAAATATTTTATTTACATGTTTTCGAAAATTACAAAATGTTCTAATTACATTTGTTTTAAAAATTGCAAAATTTTCTATTTAAATGTTTTCGAAAGATGCGAAATGTTCTAATTACATGTTTTTGAAAATTGCAAACTGTTCTATTAACATGTTTTCGAAAGGTACGAAATGTTGTATTTGAAAGATTTCAGGATCATGATAATACATATGCTTTGTAATTATGTGTAGACGGTGCATTTGGTCTTAGCTGACAATCGATATTGGTCATTTTGATCCTTCACTTTCAACACTAATTAATTAGACAGACAAACAAGAGACAACTGGACTCATGGAATTACCTACACGAAAGAAATTGGACCGTGAAAAACAATACGCTGCGAGCACTTAAGTAGCGCGTTTTCAGTGTTTTACGTCGATGAAACAAGCGGGAGAGCATTATGCTATTTACACAGTGTCTTGTTGAGCCGAAACAACTTATCCAAATAATTCTGTCAACAACCATCCTACGAAAGTACGCCTCAGAATTAAAAAAGGTGAACTGAGCAGCGGCTCTAAATTCCCTGTCTGTCTCACTACTGCGTTTTTCCAAAAGTGCTTAAACTTGTATCTTACAATTATTGAAGTGTTAAGTTAAAACATAGATCCTCTCTCTCACCTGGCCCATGCATCATATTATCTGCACTGTACTCAAATACATATCTCATTTAGGATTTCGGGAGGTTTGGTTCCATGTTCCATCCCATCCACAAAACAAAAAGAAGAGAACCTCTCCAGACACAAAAATAGAATTTAGCATTGGCCTTGTCTCAGCTGACTTGAAGGTCATCCATAAAAGAAGTTTATACAAAGAGGGGAGGGGGAAGTTGAGATGGTCATGTCAAATTTTAGGACCATGTCTTATGGTTCAATGACTGGGGGAGAGGATTTAAAATGCTTGAATTTATGACAATGTAATGTATGGATGGCCCATTAGGAACGATGATCTTTTCGACTGACGTCAGTACACACGCCTTCCACAAAAATTTCAAGTCTTCGCACTTGTCACTCTCGCTCAGTCAAAATAATAATCAGGGAAAGAGAACAAAGTGCAAAGATTGATAAGTGCTGAACACTGACGTTCTGGCGAAGTAGCTGACAATCGGAATCGAAATCGGGAAAAGTGACACAAAAATTATTTTATCCTGCGACAGCGTGACAAAAAGCTATCTACAATTTGACAGCTATACAAAGTAGCCAGTAGCTAAACACATAATTACATATACAATATCTGATTTATTATATGAAAAAAAATAGGGGGAAAAAATCTTTATTATATCCCAATCGAGATATGACGAGAAATTGGGAAACTACAAACTATAGTTATACCCAAAGAAAAATCTATTCCTACTCCTACCCACAAAAGTGCACTAATAATAATAATAGTTACATAGAAACAGACTCCCTACTCGGAAAAACAGATAAACACGCTCGAGATTAAATCACAAAGAAAAAACACATTTAAACACGAGTAGGCACTTGAACTATTTCTTGAGAGCACCACAAATAATCATGTATACGCACATTCAAGTGTAGGATGAATTTAATTAATCTCTGTCAAGTTCAGTAAGCTACTCATAATTATAATACCTATGCGGATGTTACATTATTTGCATTAATTTGCAATTAATCTCTATATCAGTATCTGAACAGCAAATTCAAGCAACACTCCAAATCCAAATTCAAGTTCAGTGACTACACAATAAATTAAACGCAGCACACGATCCATCCACCACTCCACCTACACCCACACTGAAACCGAAACCGACAACAATTTTCGTAAAATAATATTTTCTCAAGATTTTGTTTTTAGTTTGAAATTTATCCTGCAACTTGTACGAAAATAATAAAAGTGGTAAAAATAATAATAATCCTACACGAAATAGTAAAATGTGCATCCTATTTTTACATACGGACTGTGACCCTGGATCTGGGAAATACAAATTAATACTGGCAGCGAATCGGGACGAGTATTATTCGAGACCTTCCAAAGAAGCAGCCTCTTGGGGATGCCATCCTGACATTGTCGCAGGTGTGTGGTGCGCCGGAGAAAAAATATAATACTATATGTAGAAAATACTACACGAATAAAATAATCATTTATATGGTATACGAAATTTGAATTTAACAAATGATAAAGGTCAAGACGCGGAATCAGGGAAAGAAGGTGGGACTTGGCTCGGAATGAGTAAGACGGGTAAAATCGGTGCCTTGTTAAATATGCCACCAAAACCACAGAATCCGAATGCAGTCAAAACTCAGAAATTAGGACGGGGATTGTAAGATTTTGATTTAATATATAAAGCATGTTGCACTACACTACTTTAATAGCGTTCTTATATACTCAGTTTTTCAAAATATATTTTTGAGATTTTTATTTTTCTGAATATTAATTTTTCAGTTTAGTCACAAACTATTTAAGGTCAAATCTGAACGGAGTTGACTACAGTCATCAGCTTCGGAGGCAAAATGCAGCTCAAATTTATCACAGTTTTAACCTTCTCACTATCGACGTCAATGGAAGGTAATTCAAATTTTGTAGTTTTAATTTGCCCACCAGTGAAAGTTCTAAAGGAGTTTTTCACTCATTTGATTTTCTTTCATCTCATTCTGCAGTGACAAAGAAAACGGGCCTACAATCAATTACTTTTCCAACTACTCTCCATCCCTTCATCAAAGTGTTCAGGACGTGAACGATAACGAGGAAAATCAAAACTTAGTGAATCTTTTAATTCAAAACCAAAATCTAATTCAATCCCAGTGGCAATGTAATACTCATTCAAGTAATGAACCTCCTCATGATCAATTAAATGCGGTGAATGAGCATTTCCAAATAGTACTAGAGAATGATAAAATTCACAGCTTTGGGAATTGTCCGTACACTGCCCCTTTCTTGAAGGTCAAAGACGGTCAGATCAAATTCAGTCAACTGGTTAACACTTTTGAGCAGAGGGAAGAGGGGAAGTTGGTTGAAGGCTTGTTGAACATTCTAAAATGCTCCGACAAGTAAGTTGGATCTCATATTTATACCTTATTCATTATACGCTTTCAAAATTATTAAAATTCACAATTTTTTTCGTGATTTTGAAACCCTTCCAAATTGCTTTGTTAAGACACTATCCAGATCCAAAGTTAGAAACTTTAGCAAAAGCTCGCTCTCAAGAATTTGCTGAGGGGATTAGTAGTCGATTTGTTCACATTCCGTGGAAAAATTATGGCTCTAGGTAAGTAAAATATCATTGAAAATAAAAACGAATTATACAGTGTTTTAAAAATATATAATTTTGATTTTCATGTAGGACACATACTGTGATACTCGTGGATGAAAGAAACCATGTTAAATACATGGAGTGGACGATGAAAGAGCCGATTGTGAACCCTTTAAATTGTGAATGGATTAAAACTAAAATTGAATTCGATATCGAAGAAGACTAAAAAACCTTATATTAATACTATTTTATGTACAAAAAATTCGACTAGGTCACAAGTCACATGTCCGACACCTTAAAATACGAAATTAATTACAATATTATTGCTAACCCGATGAGCATGATTTAAAATTGTACGTATTCATAAATAATTTTCATAATGCATAAAAATGTGGATGGATACTATCAAATACTATAGTACAAAAAGAGATTGATTTTAAAAGCAACAATTTTGAATTTATATAATGAACTACCAAATTACCCAAACCAACTAACAACAAAAATAATGCAAATAAACTTAAATGATTGAAAAGAAAATGAGCAATTTATTTACATTTATTTAGTTACAATTTATTTGAATTCACTCACCAACTCTTGAGGAGATAGTTGTTCTTTAATTGCATCGGTCACGTCACGTATAATGACAGCCTCGTCGTTCTCGTCTTCGTCGATGGATGAGTTCAGCTTCTCCAGATTTGGTTTGGAATCCAATCCTCCTGTCGTCTGAACAACCACACTCCCGGACACGGACTTATTAGAAATCGGAGGAGAGAGACTCCCGAGTGCAGTTAGTTTAGTTTCAGCGTCCGTTAAAATCCCGTGAATATTACTCAAACCACCTTCAGCTGCATTCAATTTCTCTTCCAGAGCTGTTAATTGTTTCTCAGCTGCCGCAAACTCCTCCTCACTCAGTTCCATGGATAAAATAATTTGAAAATAATCTATTGAAACTAAAGAAAATTAAACCGGTCGTTTTTTACAAAAATTACGAATACAACTTCCACTTTTTATTAACGATTATTTCCCGTTCCCCTTTATAAGTTGAACCGTCGAACGTTGAACTGACTGAACTGACTTGTAAAGAATTTATTAATTTTGCCGGCGGATTGTACCATTTTTGTAATAGGATGCAAAAACAGAGCAGATATTAGGCCAGTGCAGTGCAGAATATCAAAAGTGACGTGTGTAACAACTATGCATGCTCAGCATAGTTGTTAACTTTTTAACTCACTATATATAGTCAGCCAGTCAGCCTGCAGCAACTTAGTACTTAATTAAGCGCATCATATGAACCCATGTATATATTTTATTAATAAATTCAGTGCAGTCAGGGCCGGACAGAGGAATTGTTTTTAGGCAGCAATTTTTTTCCATACAGAAACCACCATTTTGGTGTTTTATGGAAGATTTTCTTTTGTAAACTAAAATGTTGTCTTTAGTACATGTTGTAGAAAAGTTGAAAATTTTGTATTTAATTGATTCTGAAGATTGCAAAATGCTCTATTTACAGGTTTTTTTGAAAAGTGTTAAATGTTTTATTTTCATGATTTTAAAAGTGCAACATTTCTTTGCATGTTTTTAAATGTGCAAAATATTCTATTTATATCTTTTTGAAAAGTGTAAAATGTTCTATTTACATGTATTTGAAAAGTGCCAAATGTTTCATTTATTTGTTTTTTGGAAAAGCAGGCAGCGGGGGCTGCCTACGCTGGCCATATTATCCGGCCCTAAGTGCAGCTAATATAATTTATGGGCTCCAGACCGTACAATTAAATATCAAAACAAACTGCATGATCACCTCTCCTTGATTTTATTTTTTTTATTTTTGATAATATACTAGGTAATCAAGTATATGTTTTTTTCAAAACAATTCACTTTGCTCAAAATAATTTATTAGGTATTAGCAAATCCTTACAAAGTAACAGGCAATAAAAAAATATAACGTATCAAACCGATGACATTTTGCTAAAACCAGCATCGCTTCTATTCAACTTTTCAACGAATAACCCAACGCCCAAATGGGGTAACAACACTGAGTCCAGATTCTCCTCCTCTTTGTTTCAATGAATAAAATTTCAATCCAAATTCACAGAAGGCAAGGGCATTTCGCTTAATTTAAGGATAAAGTCAATTATGTACATTTGCAAACGGATTTCAGAAGGATTATTCGTGACATAAAATCCTGGGACTCCAGCCTTCTCCAGCATAACTTGCTGCTCACTCACTTTCTGGTCCATGTTCATTATTATCTTCATATCATTGTTTTTCGTCTCTTTTTTATGCTTATGTGTCAAGTCTTTGTACAAGGAAGGTTTAGATTTATGTTGCAGCCGAAAATTCTGTCGCTCCACTGTAGTTACAACAATCAATTATTAGAAAATTAGAATAACACTTACACGCATGCATGTACTTATCGTATAGGTTATAATTATTTGTACATATACTAAGTGAATGTAACAGTTTCGAAATATAGTTTTTGAATACTGATTTTATTTAAGTTGAAAGTTGCCTACCCCGGTGTTTTTCCTGCAATTTCACTCTAGACTGGTACAGGTGCTTCTCTGTTACATCTTGTATTTCTTTTAAACCTTTCACAATTTCAAAAATTGTATTGTGTAGTAACGTGTTGGCTAAACCCGATAGCAATTCTGACGGCATTCTCTGTTGAAACTTCCTGAAACCGAAACCACACACGGCAATTAGTATTAAGCTCTCAATAGCCAAACACATTAAGAGATAATTATATATTAACTCAAGTTTAAACAACTGACGGTGGAATTTCCCGAGCCATTTTTTGAAGCTTGTTTAGTATGAAGTAAAGCCTGCTTTGAAGAGCTTGCTGTCGCTCTTGCTCCATTTCACCGATTGAACGGGGGTTAGTGTTGTTAGCTGTAAATAAGCATTAGATGGTTGATTAACTCTTTGAATAAGTGTCAAGCCAGACAGAATTTTGACGACTCATTTTGAGGTTTTAAACAAATGGATTTACCTTGCTGCATTCTGCAAAACCATTAATTCATAATTCGTTGCCGTAGCATGAGAATTTTTGGTTATTATTAAATACTGATCCCTCTTGTCAAAGACCACGCGTATTTGCAGTTGGCAGTTACTGGAATCTACAAACAAAATACTATAAATTTTAATAGAAAAAACAGAAATTAGACAAATTAATGCGCAATATTCTTTTCCCGCTGACTCTTTTCATGCATCATTCAGTCTGTGGACAATCACCAAAAGTGAATACTTAGTATTTAGATTTAAATACCTGAATTTTTTAACTTAAATACAAGGAAATTACTTTTAAATGCACGGTCAACGGTATTCACTATTAAATTCTCAGTACTTATAAAAACATGCCGATCTTTTCAAATCAGCAGGCCATTGGCCAATTAGCAATCAGGGAACTGATGGGTCAAGTTAATTTTTTACGAAAATCTAGTCACAAAGTCGTCATCGTTCCTTTGTAGAAGTAACCGCTCAATCATCAATCGTAGTTACTACCAATGACCACAGTATTTAAATCTAAATATTGTCCACTGACTGTTTATCAATTAAGTAGTCAGTTCCGTCATCTTCCTGCATAGTTGTTTGTGCTAAGATTCTTAGATAAATAAAATTAAATCCAAATCCGTCCTGCGACAAACGAGGGAAGATGCAGAAATATTTATAACTCTACAAATAAATAAAAACTTAAATCCTTTCAATGTCAAATGTTGAAAATGATGACAGTCAAATAAGAAAAATAACTGTTACCTCAAATCCTGGACTGACATTCCCAAAATCTAAAACAATATTGTAAACATCTTTATATTTCTAGTTACATTAAAGTAAGTACCAAAATCTGAAGTTGTGAGTAAAATGAATTTAATCGAAGTTAAGAATTAAACACAAAAGTGAAATAGTCAAACTTTAACTTTAAATTGGTTACGATCTCGGTCAAGAAATTTGAATTTCCCTCCTTTGCACCACGCAGTTGTACTAGACCAGGACTCGCAAGTATGCACCAGCCCCATGCACCAGTTTGGTGTACCAGCATTTACCTATAAAGCGGCCGAAAAATGATTTTTAATCCCTTAACTGCGGTGTCGTATTTTATAAAAATATAACTTCTCTAAATTGTAACAACATTATAATAATAATACTACGCGCCTGCAAATGTTTGAGGACCCGCGTACCATTCAATTTTAGACACCTCTCAACCACGCGTACCACCACAAACCTATGTAATATTTTGGACCCGCGCAGTATTATAGAATACTATAAGGCCCTATTTACGGCACGGCAGGAATAAATCATGTGTGGCTGATGGCTGTAACATTTTCATCGTTTGCCGTGGGGATATCAAGCTTATAAAACAATGCAATGTTGAAAAAAGTCTTAATTAGCAGTTCACAAAATGTAGCAGTTTGGCATGGGCAATAAGCCGCTTTGCCTGCATAGCAACTATAGTAAAAAAGTGGGCATACTTGGTTATATGACGATCAATCAAAGTTAAGGATCCTACAGTAAAATTCTTTATTTATATACTTTATTTCATTGAATGGCTAATATTTCAGTGTAAAAACGGGCACTATTTTAATCTAGTACAAGCCTGAGCCGGCTGAATTGGTTGAACGCGAATAGCAGCAGCAGCGACAGCGCAGCGGGTGGGTGGGTTCTGGAATTTACATGTTTCTAAAAAGTGCAAAATATTCCATTTAGGTGGTTTTTGAAAGTACTAAATAATCCATTTTCCAACCCGATTTTCAATCCGGTAACGGTCACGATAGAAACTCTCAAAAGCGTTCAATTAGAGTTTTTAAAATGTGCAAACTTCTCTGCTTACACTTGCTTTCGAAAAGTCTAAAACCTTTGTTCTTCTTGGAGAATAATGATACAAGTATTCCATCTCCAAAATATAGCTTTGTTATCCGGTCATTTTAACTGATTTATTTCGATGTATTACTTTGTATTGACAATTGAATAAATGAAAACACATACAAAATATACAAATACAAAGAAGTTGTCTAGAATTTGTATTAATTGATAACATTTGATTTTTAACTTATTATTTAACTATAATTTGGGCAATTAGATGGCGAGACTCAGCGTTAGAATGCCGGAACCGGAACACATAAGTATTACAGTACAGTATTAGAAACAATGCAGTATAAGAACGAAAAGAAACTAACTAAGAAATTATTTGATTATTGAGCAACATTATCTAAAGCTATTCAAAAACTATCATCTATATAAGAGCTAATTAAGCTACACGATCATATAGTACAATAAGTTCTTAGTGTAAATGGATGGCGAAGGATTGTTATTAAATAGTTTATAGCGGACCTATCTGTAATGAATTAATTAAGTAATTAATTGAAAATGATTACAAGTTACACGGGATTATTCAGAAAATTCTACGTTTGTGTTGCATGTCTGGATTGCGCTGATTATTTGGATTTGGGGGTGAGAAGTGACTGAGTTGAACGAGACTCGTTCCGGAGAATTGATTGTTCGCTTTCTCAGCTTTGAGGAGGAAACGAACGGCGATGGCCATTGCGGATGGGAAGTCCAACGAGTCTTTTTCTGTTTTGAAAAATATTTACAATTTAGCTAATTTTCCATTTCCATTTCAATTAAAATTTTGCATTTTATGTGAAAGGAGAAAAATGAAAGAAAACTTACGGTATAAAACTTCAAACTTGTTTGTGACTTTATTGTGGACAGTGTACTTGTGGTCTGAAAAATAAAATAAAGTAGAACAGCTGCAAATAATGTTTAACTATGTAAATAGTTTATCTATGTATTGTATTGCAATTACCTTTGGTGTGGTTAACCATGAGAAGATTTAGTTCGTCTTCATCAAAAGGTTGTTGGGGGGCCAACAATAGAACTACGATGGAACGCATGTCTTTTTTGGACACTGCACCAGCTCCAAGAACATCATGCTTTTTGAAAAGCTTCTCCAAATCTGCAGTTGCCATAATACAAAAATATAAAATTAACGAAATGTTTTTTTACTAATTGTAAGTGATTATTCCGTATTAAATTAATGTTGTTAATTACATTGCTTTGATTCCCGTTTAATTTTCTCTTCCTGTTACAAAATCGAATAAAAGTATGAAAGTACCTACATTTAGTTCAAGTACATAGTTCAAATATTGTGTATTCATGTATTAGCATGTGGATGTATAAAATTGAAAATTGTAATATCAATTTACTTTATTTTAATTTACTCACCATTTTAAAATAAATTAGTTCGCTATAGGTCTGAAATTCTCTGAAAGATGACGGTTTTTGCTATGTAATTATTTACTTACAGGTGTCACTGTATTTTCTCGGGGAATGCGAATTGCCAAGCTCACGTTTTGCTTACACTACACAACGTCTCCCAAGTTTTCGAAATTCCGTGATTTTGTATTTAAGAAATGACACAGTTAAGTAAAATAATCAAGTGGAGAAATAGTGACAAAATTCTTGTTTCTTGACGAAATTGCACTGTTACTGCTAATTTAAGCAGATCGTAATTTAATATGCAGAATCCCAAAATTAACACTGACTGGGGTAGTGTGAAAATGCTACTTCCGTCTTGTACGATCTAATCTATTGGGGCACCAAGAACCAAATTATTCCAAATGATTGAAAAAACTTTTAAAGCAAAATAAATGCTGAAAATTACAATGCTGCTGTATCTATATAAGTAGGCTCTGGATTCTTAGCTCTGGTTGATTTTTTTTAAATTTTTTAAATGGAAGTGGCAATTGTAATTTTCTTCGATCTCCAGATTCACACTCACTGTTCCTCACTCGGAAGATAAATATTTTTATTTGATTATTTGATGAGGAGCTGAGACTGAGAATGAAAAAAAAATGTCGTCGACAAGCCTTTATACTTGTGCCCCAAACAATTCAAAATTTTAATCGTTAATTCTTATATCCCTCTACACATTTCTACTACCCACCCTCTCATCCTGTGTCTCTCGTCTCGCCCGCAGTTGTTTTTGCGTTGAGGTATGTAGCTACTCAGTTACGTGACGTTGCATGGCGTAGACGTACTCGACATTGAACTTTGGCTGGTCTATCTAAACCTACTTAATTGAATTATTTATTTTTATTTACATTATGAGCCGAGTGTGGGGGGTGGAATGAGATCGGGATTGAGATTGGGGACCTTATTAGAAAGACATAAGACTGTAACACTGCATTTTAAGTTGTTGAGTGTGATACGAACTAGGATGGGAAAATAGAAATCTGCAATTGTGTTTCCAATTGTGTTCATCAGCCAATAGCAAGAATGTAGCTTTGAAATATTAATAAATAATGAAAGCCAAGGGGAAACTGAAGTCTATCCTCGTGATCCATATACACGGTAATGCAAGCCCAGTACATAAGTATAATAATTATAGAAAACGCCGCTATTTTCATCTAATGTATCTATGTCACTTTTTAGAGAAGCGCGAGATTCAATGAATGATTGTCTTTTAGTGTTTTAGTACCCTATTTTTGCCATTCGCATCTACCCAGGCAGACCCGAGTCAAAACAGATCTTTTGACTGCATAAACATCGTTAGTGAAGGTGAGGGGCAAACAAAATTAAAATTTTCATTTAACTTGAAGCACGTTCCTGTTTAACACTGTAATAGTTAATGTTGAGCAGTGTGAAACAGCATACGTGCGTGTAATGTAAAATGTAAACGGGTGTGAAAGACTGGGGAGACGGGGTCCGTCGTCGGCTGGGTAGTTCATCATGATGGAAATGACATGGCGTGGCATTCCAATTCATCGCATGGCATCGTCTCTGTACATATTCCAGATTAACCTCGGAGTCAGAATCATTCGATTGTCCTCATCATCCACAAATTCCGAGCGTCTCCATTCTCAAGTCCCCGACTCCGATCCGACACTCACTTTGCAGTGGAAAATAATAATGAGCTCTTGAGATGAGTCTCGTTTTTCTAGTTTCTACTGCAGCTCAATGAATACAGCTCCAGCCATCCTGTTTACGTGCATATAGTTGAAAGCATTCCACAATTCTACCACTGAATCACCAATGACTTTAATTTAATAATAGCAACAAGCGGGCCCAGCGTCCATAAAAACACATTGCTCAAGTCAAGTGTCAACCATGCACTTGTGACTTTTATTTTATTGTATAATGATACTTGTAAAATCCGAAGATCAAGTCTTAAATCTTAAATGAAACACGATTTATTAATGTGAATTATGTCTATTATAGACCCACAAGCTTCATATAGGATTATAGCACGTAATTACAAAATTTAGTTGGGTAGGAGTTATGTCTATACCCTTAACCGTTAAAATAGGTAACTTATCATTGAAAAGGCAAAGCTTAAAGTAAGGAAAGTTTGGATGAATGGAGATATTTTTGTTTTGTTTGGGAGCATTATTATTTTGATATTGGATTCCGTATAAATTAAAACATGGATTGAAGCCATCGAGTGAAGAATTTCTTAAGATTTTGCATCTACTGAGCAGCCTCATCTTCAAGGCAAGACCCATACTCTCATGCTCCAGAGAGAAAAACTTTATTAAGTCACTGTTGCACAATTGCAATAGCTTTACAGCTCAGTATACAAACCAAAACTTTCTTAATAATAATTTAAGCATTTTTATAAAACGGTATTTCAAAACTTAATTAAGTAAATAAATGGTTATTATAAATCCTAATTGATCCTCTGAGAGCAAGCATTAAAATTATAATAAGGAAATGACATGCCTTCATCCTGAGATTTCATTCTTAATATTTTACAAATCTCCAAAACTATATAGGCAAGTGTAAATAAATACAATTTTTCGATACTTTCTCATTCAGAAAAAAGTGAGCAATACGCCCTGTCATACACGTGCACTCTACTTAAGTATATAGACTTTAATATATGAAGTATGATGCCAAATTCATCATTCACAATGGCAGACTCGCGTACCACCCGAACCGACTAAAACTATGCACTTGATTTTTTCCCCAGAAAACCCCGAAAACTTTTATAAGAGATTCGGAAAAATAGGATGCGATTTGCTATGCAGCTTTTACAATTATTGAGAAATAAATATTCTTAAGGCTTGATCAAATCATTTAATTTCGATGGCGGAAGTACCCTAAGTGAGTGACACCTACACGCTGTTAAAATGTTTAGTTTTAGTTTGAGATTAAAGAGTGGATAAAATTCAACTATTATTTATTTCATGAATAAAAACAAGCCAGAAACAGACAGGCCTGCATAGCAAAACACAGATTCTAATTCGATGTAAGTAAAAGTATTAAAAAATGCATTTGCTAACTAAGCCACTTCTTAGTGTAAGTAATGGACAGTAAATTACACGAATAAGTGGCAAAAGGAATTACTTAAGTAGGAGGCAGTTTTCCAAGAACGGCTGCACTACGTGTAAAGACAAACGTAAAAATAATAAAATAATTGTAGTGAATCTCGAGCATGTGAACGACAATGACGGGAGACAGGATCTCGTTGACTTGTAGCCGTGTGTGTCATTAAAGTAAATAATTTACGGTGACGATGAATATATAAAAAGTTAGAACATAAATTAGCGATATTCGGCAGCATCCTAAATCCTAAGAAAACATCAACAAAACCACACGAAGGAGCATTCATTATCCCGCCCTTGTTTCTAATTACTCCCCAATATTACTTTACATATCATTTTATTACTCTCAACAGGATGGATTTCGTGTTGTTGTGAGCCTCAAACATAACATTGCATCGTTAATCCGTAGTAAATATTCAGACTTGGATTTAATTAACTCGAATTTATTACCAAAATAACAATTTTAGTAATACTGCGGACGATACGCCAAAATTTTTAGCCCACGTCATAAAATATTGCGTAATTGTGCCACGTGCCCCCATGTAAAGGCCTGCTACATGTATGGTTCGCAAATTCCATTTTCCATGAAGTATTTAGTACAAGGTTCATTTTATTTCTTTTCGCTTACATCCGGACACGTATAAAAACCGCTTTGCTGCCTGTCTAGTCTGTCTTTCTGTTTCTCCGTCCGTCCGTAGGTCGTACGCTACAGGCCCCACTTCTAAACCGATTTGAATCAAACAACTTTTAAACGCTTGCGAATGCGAGGGAGATGTGCTGCATGGTTTTTGGTTGTGATCTTACTAATGGCTTTTCCATAATTAGTAGTTATATGTAATTTTAAAAATTTTGCCCACTTTTTTTTATTTCTAGGCAGGTATTATAGGTACTTTACAGTAACGTTGTTTAGAGGCCAACCACAAATGACACCATTCAAGTTGAGGGTGGGTCACTTTGAAAAAACATGACACCCCACGACGCCCCACGTTTAAGACAGCCATTTACGCATTGTTTGTTCAATCTGTCCGTCTTCCTTGGATACCGTTCCGCTCCACACGTGCATAGAGTGCATACGAAGTGGAGAATCAGTGGAGTGTCGGTTTACGTAATTAATTTTGTATCTAATATTTATTTATTCTTTTATTTATTTGTTCAGAGAGCAGTTTTCCGGCAACTGGAATTTTATTCAATCAAGATACGATGCAGTGCTTTCTTTCTGCTTTTGAAGGCTCACAAAATACTGGGAGGATGAGGGAGCTCCACTCCACACAGTTCCCTACTTACGGCAATTGAACAGGGAATTTATGAAGGGAGTAAAAGATGTTGTTCGTGGAATTCCTGAGTGGAGATGATTAGATAAGCGTGACAATGACGACGACCCTGGCCATCAGGGGCGGATCCAGAAGGGGGGGGCTAGGGGCTTTAGCCCCCCCCCAGAAGGAAATTTTTTAACATTGTAGAGATAGGAGCGGCCATTTTCCAATATGGCGGCTTAACATTGTTAGCCCCCCCCCAGACAAAATTTCTGTATCCGCCACTGCTGGCCATGCTATTTCCATTTTAATTAATTGCAATCTCTATTATTCTCACTGACATGTGAGTACAACTGTATGACTGTATGTACCCACATATATCCCCACATACCCCTCAAATACACTACCCGCTACATAATTCTATCTTAATTTATTATTTTACTCTGACTGATTAGGCGCAGTGAGTGCGAGTGGTAATTATTGTCGAGTCAACTCTTTCTCTTGCTAAAATCTCGACACATCTCAAAACTGACGCACAAAGCTCTGGATCTTCTCTTATTTTTTATATTTTGAATATTTGAATTATTACAGTTTTATATTTTATTATCAATACCATCCACTCTTTTTCATCATTTTGGAGGGAAAGCGTCTCTGTGATCAAGTAATAAGACAAAATTAGCTCTAGATTTCGTATCATTGAACAGAGTGGGAGGACCTTGACCTTGGCCTTGACCTTAGGGAAAGGAAGGGAGTCAATGGATGGAATTCTGTTTCCGTTCCCCATCAGTTTACATGCGTTCATACTTTAAACTTTACTACTCCTTGTAAACACTGTGTGGAAAGTGGAGACTGTGGCTGAAGCGGTGCCGTTCCCGGTTCCCGGGGCACTACCCGCTACTATCTGTCCACCTTTTTCTCCCACACCGAATTCTGTAGTTCACACGGTCGCGTATTACACTTTGCTCCCTGGTAGTTTTTTTTTCACTCGGAATATTTTCATCCAGTTAACAATGTCAACAGCGTCCAGAGCCCCATTTTTCATTTTCCAATCCTGATTTTTCATCCAAAATTGTCATCTTGATTTTGTGTCTTGCAGAGATTAGAGTCTCTTTTTTAAATTTTCAATAATCAAAATGGAATGAGAGCCTCGTCCTTCTATGTAATATTTCATCCCACTAAATATATATATCGTGGGCGAAGTATCAAATCCGCTTCCTTCCACTTTCCGCTAGAACCAAATCCGCTTCCTTCCATTTTACCTTAAAAACAAATCCGCTTTCTTCCAATTTTGATAAAAATAAGCGTTTTTGTTGACCAATTCATAGTTACATGCAAATTAAAATTGCAAATTGCTCTAATTGCATCAAATCCTAAAACGCAAAACGTTCTAACAACATGGATTTTAAAACTGCAAATGGTTCTAACTACATGATTTAAAACAAATCAAAATCCACTAAATACATGATTTTAGTCACAAACTGTTCTAACGACATGATTTCAAATGCAATTTGTTCTAACTACATAGGCTTAAGTTGCAAACTAATCTAACCAGGTACATAATTTAAAAAAATACAAAATGTTCTAACTACATTGCATTAAGTTGCAAAATAATCTAACTACATAATTTTAAAAAGTGCAAAACATTCTAACTACGTGATTTAAGAGCGCAATTTGCTCTAAGTACATGGTTTTAAAAAGTTGAAAATGTTCTAACTACATGATTTTGAGTGGCAAACTGTTCTTACTAGATGATTTTAAAAATTGAAAATGTTTTAATTACATGTTATAAAAATATTAAACTGTTTTAGTTAAAAAATTTCACAAATGCAAAATGATGTAAATACAACGTTTGAGAAGTGTAAAAAGCTATAACTACGTGTAATTCTCAAAACCACGTAATAAGAACATTTTGCACTTTTCAAATCTATGTATTGCTATAAGTGTGCAACTTGCAATTAGAATCTTGTAGTTATACCATTTTGCAATTTTTTAATTATGTAGTTAGATAAGTTTTCAACCTAAAACCATGTAGTTAGATCAATTTCCAACATAAAACTCTGCAGTTAGAAAAGTTTGTTACTAACATCATGTAACTGTTCTTTAGTGGATTTTGATTTTTTTAAATTATGTAGTTGGAACCATTTGCAGTTTTAAAATCCTTGTTGTTAGAACGTTTTGCGTTTAGGGATATGATGCAATTAAAACATTTTGCACTTTTTAAAATCATCTAGTTAAAACAGTTTGCCACTCAAAATCATGTAGTTAGAACATTTTGAACTTTTTAAAACCATGTAGTTAGAGCAAATTGCGCTCTTAAATCACGTAGTTAGAATGTTTTGCACTTTTTAAAATTATGTAGTTAGATTATTTTGCAACTTTATACAATGTAGTTAGAACCTTTTGTATTTTTTTATATCATGTACCTGGTTAGATTAGTTTGCAATTTAATACAATGTAGTTAGAACATTTTGCAACTTAATGCAATGTAGTTAGAACATTTTGCAACTTAATGCGATGTAGTTAGAACATTTTGCAACTTAATGCAATGTAGTTAGAACATTTTGTATTTTTTTAAATTATGTACCTGGTTAGATTAGTTTGCAACTTAAGCCTATGTAGTTAGAACAAATTGCATTTGAAATCATGTCGTTAGAACAGTTTGTGACTAAAATCATGTATTTAGTGGATTTTGATTTGTTTTAAATCATGTAGTTAGAACCATTTGCAGTTTTAAAATCCATATAGTTAGAACCTTTTACGTTTTAGGATTTGATGCAATTAGAGCAATTTGCACTTTTCATATGTATGTAATTATGAATTGGTCAACAAAAACGCTTATTTAGATCAAAATTGGAAGGAAGCGGATTTGGTTTTAGCGAAAATTGGAAGGAAGCGGATTTGATACTTCGCCCAAGAAATAAAACATTTTGCACTGTTTACAAACATGTAAACAGAATATTTTAGACTTTTAAAAAACATGCAAACAAAACATTTTGCACTATTTAAAAACATGCAAATAAAACATTTTGCACTATTTAAAAACATGTAAATAGAATATTTTAGACTTTTCAAAAACATGCAAATACAACATTTTGCACTATTTAAAAACATGCAAATAAAACATTTTGCACTATTTAAAAACATGCAAATAAAACATTTTGCACTATTTAAAAACATGCAAATAAAACATTTTGCACTATTTAAAAACATGCAAATAAAACATTTTGCACTATTTAAAAACATGTAAACAGAATATTTTAGACTTTTCAAAAACATGCAAATACAACATTTTGCACTATTTAAAAACATGTAAATAGAATATTTTAGACTTTTCAAAAACATGCAAATACAACATTTTGCACTATTTAAAAACATGCAAATAAAACATTTTGCACTATTTAAAAACATGCAAATAAAACATTTTGCACTATTTAAAAACATGTAAACAGAATATTTTAGACTTTTCAAAAACATGCAAATACAACATTTTGCACTATTTAAAAACATGTAAACAGAATATTTTAGACTTTTCAAAAACATGCAAATACAACATTTTGCACTATTTAAAAACATGTAAACAGAATATTTTAGACTTTTCAAAAACATGCAAATACAATATTTTGCACTGTTTAAAAAATGTGAACAGAATATTTTAGACGTTTAAAATACATGCAAATTAAGCATTTTGCACTGTTTAAAAGCATGTAAACAGAATATTTTAGACTTTTCAAAAACATGCAAATACAACATTTTGCACTATTTAAAAACATGTAAATAGAATATTTTAGACTTTTCAAAAACATGCAAATACAACATTTTGCACATATTAAAAAATGTGAACAGAATATTTTAGACTTTTAAAAAACAATATAGTTCGTTCGCCAAGCAGGAACTTTAGCGAACACTGCCTTAATTCATGAGTGCTTAAACAAGGCAAAATTAGAAAAATCTGATTGCACAATTATTTTGGGAGATAATTATTACACAAGCATTCGACAACGTAGACCATGAACATGTGTTTCACCAACTTAAATCCAAACATGCCCCATCCTTAATCCTTACCAATATCTCTTTCTTGTACTTCAGCCAAATTACACCCGAATTAGCACCAAAAATGGTAAAGTTCAATCTGCGTAATGTTACTGCTGCACTGTGAACATACATGTTCCCAAACAATGAGTCACGTTGGTAATACAGATGATGAACAGATACATATAATGAGATTTTGTTTTCTTTATTAAAATAGTTACGCGGTTTCCAAAAAAACTAGTTGTTCTACAGTAATTCACAATGCAAACTGAGCTACAGTAATGCAGATAGCGTTTTTTTGCTCTACATGTCCACACTCACCATCTACTTAACGATAGGTAGCCTTTGTGTACGCACCCACGCCACACGTACGAGTCCGAGTCCATTACGCAATGGGAGCAGATGCGGTCAGGCTGTGCTCCTTTAGCTCCTTTTTCAGTTTCGATTTTATTCAATCAATACGATCAAAATACAAGCAAAAAATTGTGCAAGAATTTGAGAGTTAACGTTAATTCAGTTCAATTGATCCACATTTTTGCCCTTATTTCCAACAAATAGTTTCAATCTCTGAATGCAATTTGTCTATTTGTTGTTGATGTGCATGTGTAATTAGGTGGATGGAGGTGCGCGTAGTGGAGGGGAACGAAATAAGTCAATTAAAATATGTGCACTCATTTCCCTAATTGCTCACCACTCACACAACACATTCTAATTTCTAATATAAGATTTTGCTCCGGCCTCACATTTATTTCAAAGCGGGAAATGTCTTAAAATATTGAAATTTTGGAAATGTATCGATCAAGATCCCAAATAGCGGATGCCCATGCAGTAATCTCTAGGCTATACATAGATTCCTGTCAACAATCATTTTTTATTATTTGGCGCAATTTCTGCTTCTTTCTTTTTCTACTGACTATTTAAACTCCTGTCCTCTCCTCAGTCCACATCACAAAACCCAAGGAACTCCAACAACAGCAACAACAATCCAAAATTGTCTCATTTATTTATTTATTTTCCAACCGTCGAATAACTGACTTTTTTGATCTGATAAAATGAAGGGAGTTATTTCCAAAGTAAGTCCTCCAAATTCTACTCACAACAATTTTTATTTCTTTATTTTTATTTAATTATTTGCATTTTGCAGGCCCTCGTAGTGATGCTCGTGGCGGCGTTTCTAGTGCAAGTTGCATCAGCTGGTTACCATCACCATCACCATGGGTACGAGCACACTACTTCAAATACTTTAATTACTACTTGCAAACATTTTATCACAATCCAGGCTAAGTTCGGGCATTTTCGGTTTATTAGGCGGGAATTTAAATTTCATGTTATTTATGTTTCACAATAATAAAGGTATGGTCACGGTGGGAATGGAGGTGGTGGAGGAGGTGGAGGAGGAGGTGGAGGAGGAGGCGGTGGCCACCATGGTCATTACGGTCACGATCACCATAGACACGGTCACCACGGTCACGGTCACGGTCATGATCACTATGGACACGGTGGAAGCGGAGGCGGCGGTGGTGGTGGCGGAGGAGGTGGCGGTCATCACGGTCACTACGGACACCATGGGTACGGGCACGGAAATAAATAAGGACCCGGAAATTAGAAACTGACAAAATCCTGGATGCTTTCTAAAAAATCGTACTTGGCATTTAAATACACTGCTCTGGACTTGGTGTTCAATTTCGTTCCCTTTTTCATCTTCCCTGCTTTTTATACTTTTTATTATTTTTACTAATTTTATGAATCAACTCAGATGCTCAAGCATCAGACTTACTTGGCACTTAAATCGCAATTCAAAAATACCTGTACTTTTGTGTCTAAAATGATTATACGCTAGTCTTTTGATTTGTTGTTCCCTTGGCTATCACAAAGTGTATACATGCAACTTTTTAAATAAATTATTTTAAACTGGAATTACTTTCTGATCTCATTTCGTTCTTCAGAACTTGGGCCCAATGAATTGGAGAAATTGAATCATGCAGCACAGTTTAATGATAAAGCACAGCTTTAAAGTATATTTATGCAAATTTCTACACCTCCGTCGAATGGCTCCAAGTCATTCGACGAACAGATCGAATGCTATGAATTCCAAGCCGACTCCTGTCATACACGACTTCCGGGTAGATGCAGTAAAAGTATCCGCCAAATAAAGTTGGAAGTATCATAAATGGTCCATGGTTCACTCCCAGTCACGATGACTGATACTGATGACGAAGCGCTTCCGTTTAGGTTTGAGTTGTTGCCAAAATTGTACCAATGCGTTGAAGTACATTTTTACACGATTGAGAAAATGACTGAATAGCACATACCGTCGGTGAAAGATCAAATCTATTTATTTCCCTAACGATACCACTGAAATATAACAGATTTGATACTTCAGCTTCACCAACACAAGTTTTTCAAATTCAAAACAATTTCATTATATTTATCATTGAAAAAGTAAACACAAAAAGCCCTCTCCGAGTCGTTAACAATTGCTCATTTGTTCTGGAACAATCGTATTTTATTCAAGTTGCATCGTATGACTGTCGTAATGCAATATGTTAATGAACATACCAATAAAATACCGTAAATACTGAAATAAGCGCCAGCGTGCTTACTAAATTTTCTGGTGTGGCAGCCCGGCGCCTATTCGCAAATAACCTGGCGCCTGTTATTGTATGTAATTTTTTAAAGTTTAAGGTTAAAGGATGAAACTAATTATATAAAATTATGTTTGTAGCTCCAGTTTTAAGCTTATTTTTTATCGAATTTGCCAAAATAGTGTACCGTAGAGATTACTTGAAGTACTACTTTCATCTACATTTTACAACTACTACTTATTCATCATTTCAAATATGTTAAAAGTTCTAATACGTGTGTAGGGGTAATTTATAACTCTGCGCTTGTTTGTAACCCGACGCTTACTCAAGCCCTCTGTGCTTATTTAAATATTTGGGCTGAAAACCCCGCGCTTGTCAGAGTATTTAGCTCATAATTTCCAATTTCATATTGTTGGGTACAGCGATGGAAGTTTCGCGGTAGTTTTAGGAAGTAGTAGCTAAAGTATTTTATACTAGAATTAAGGCAACCCGGCTCGGTGGTCTGACATGCTACGGCATGGCTTACTACTGAGCCAGGGAGCTGGTGGCACTCTGAATAGAGAGTTGGATGGGTGACCGGGCTTGGTAGATCGGTGGGGAGCTGAGCGGGGTGCTGTGAGGTCTTAAGGAGAATGGGTGCTCTCTACATTTATCCGTGGTAGTTTTCTTTACTCGCGTTCCTCTTTACTTAATTCACTACCTGAGACGGAGATGCAGTTGGCTTAATGATAGATACATATCAGCCCTACTCTGTGTGCATCGCACATAAGTCCAAGATCTGTACCAGCTCTTCTCTCTACTGACTACTACAAGCATCACCACCAAGTCTCTGTTGAAAGAGCGGCCTCCAGTGGGGTTGGTCGTTGAGCGAATTCGAGGTGTGGTGGCCCTGAGAAAGCTGTCACTACTCGTCCTACTCTGTGGTCTCTCCTCCCTAACGGGGAAAATAATGACGCACTGTCTGGAGAAGTCCAGCTAAATCCACTCTCGCCCGCAGTACGGCAGTACCTTAGCCTATATCCTAATAGAATTAAAGTTAACAGAGGCAGATTCAAACTGAACCATCTCATCTCATGAGTGGCTCAATGGATCATACCGTCTAACAGAAATATGCAGTGTATTATACCCAATGGGTGAAAAATACAATACTGCTACATACATACATACATACATACATACATACATACATACATACATACTAGAATTAAGGCCAGTCGCCAGCGACTGCGTTTTTGTTGTATGGGCTGGCTCGGTGTGCGGAACTGCGCAGAGTTATTCTAAATTTTGTTCCACACACCGAGTCCGCCCATACAACACGAACGCAGTCGCTGGCGACTGGCCTTAATTCTAGTTATTGTACCTACTTATATTCATATTTGTGGTTAGTTTCCCATACTGTGGGGCCCTGCGCCCCCACCCCCAAACCCTCCTGCTAAAGTCACCTAATAATATATAATGTCAAAACACCATTGGTGGCTATGGCTTATCCGCGTTACATCAAATCCTTGCCCCTTTTAATCATAGGTATGTTGATAAGTCACATGGAGACTCCTGGGGGGCGCTGTGCCCCCCCAGACCCCCCGCTTACGTCACCTATTAATATTAATATGTAATCATGTGCATGGTCAGTAACTGTGTAATTAGTTTAAGATCAAAATTTACAAAGGAACGTGTGTGCCTAATTACTGTTGATTCTCACATTTTCTGAACGATGTTAAACTTAAACATAGTAGTACACTGTTTCAACTCAAAATGCATACAGAAACAAACCTACTACGTATTTGAAAAAATAATAATTCACTATGAAGAGTTTGTCTTTAGCTGTAGGCCTTAGTGTGTAAGTCGAATAGTTATGTCTTTAGTTGTGGCCTGAGATTAATGGCACGTACCTACTACTTATTTAACAAAATAATAGTTTTATTTTTATTTGCGTATGTAAAGGCAGGAGATGGGTATCCCTACATACCAAAAAATTAGAAATGCTCACATGTTAGGTATGTTCCTTTATAAATTCTCAGTTGAAACTGTGTAGTAATAATTTTCAAGTTTAACGTAATTAGTTCAGAAAATGTCAAAATCAACAGTAGACAATAATTAGGCACAAATGTGCCTCTGTAAATTTTGATTTTAAACTTATTACACAATTACTGATTTTCACGTGTAATGGATTATGTAGAACTTGAAAATCAGTAGTACACAGTACTACGTATTTCACAAAATAATAATTCACTATATTAAGAGTTGGTCTTTAGCTGTAGGCTTTAGTGTGTAGTAGAATATGTCTCTATCTGTGGCTTGAGTTTAATGGCACATCCCTACTTACTACTTATTTAACAAAATAATAATTGCCAATTAAGACGTTGTCGGCTTCAGTTTGTAGTGAGATCCAGTTCTTCTGTGGGCTTATGGGCTTTACTGTGCAATAGGGCGAACAACTAATATGTAGCCAACGTAAAAAGTATGAAAAGAAGAAAATCAAAGTGCAAAATAATAAAACAATAATAACTGTACAGTGTGACAGTGCAGTGGGATTGTAAAAGGTTGATTGAAGTAGTAATAAAAATGACTTCGACTATGAGTGTTGCCTATAGTATTGGCTTGTACTGACCATCGACATAATAATAATATTCAAAAGTCTGAAGTTGACACAGAAATAATATTAAAGTTAGGAAACAACTAACAAAAAATCCGCTTATCTTTAAAGCTGTACTAATGCGAGTTAAGTTGCCAGAGAAAATATCTGCTTTGAGAGTAAAAAAGATGACACCGAAAAATATAGTTTAAGAGATGTTATAATGTTTATTTTAATGCTGTAACTGTATGTTACACTTCAATCCAACACTGACTCTGACTCTACTGTTACCATAGTGTGACTGTGAGATCGTATGGATGCATCAACTTTGTTGTTGATAATTATTTGTAGATTATCAGCAACAAAACATTTTTTTTAATTCTCAGCTTTAACAATATAATTTTTTTGTTAACTTCTTACTTTTGAATATTTTATTAACATTTTGTCACATAACTGCTTATGTGGCACAGGCTTATGATGGTTCCCCGACATTAGTCACCTTAACATACCGTACAAAAACGGTAACGCTTCAGTGATGCCTGGTTTAAAAAAAGTGACTGCAAACGTGACACAGGCTTATGACGGTTCCCCAAATTACATTAGTCACCTTAATCAAATATTAGTATGACTAGAATTTAGGCCCCGGCCAGCCGGGGTTTAAGTCCGCCTCATGTGGCCACTGGCCAGGATTACCCACTGTCACCCCCCTGTAACGTGTCTAGGGTTGGTGACGGTGTCTCACGCATAGAAATCAAACGGGATACTATTTAAAACTGGGCTAATGATGTCGTATTTGGGTCCAGACTAATCTTCACCAACCCTAGACACGTTACAGGGGGGTGACAGTGAGTAATCCTGGCCAGTGGCCACATGAGGCGGACTTAAACCCCGGCTGGCCGGGGCCTAAATTCTAGTTGATGTTAAACTTGAAAAATAGTAGTAGTATATAGTACTGTGCGTAAATGTGATCACCCCTTAAATGTGATAAGTGGCCGCAGTTCAAATATTTCTGTCTTTAAAAATCTGTTCAACTAATATTCATACAGTCTATAGTCTCAACTATCTTTACTACTGATTTCAGCTTCTTTCCTTAAAAACTCTGGCTATGTAAAATCATAAAAGTTTTGAGTACTTTTTTGAATTTGTCACATTTAAGACCCTACTTTACCATTAACTTTAAATGTATTGATCACATTAAGGGTACTTGGGCCGTTGTAAGACTTTCCGCAGTTTTTTCGTACGCTATGACCTGTATCTCTTGCAACTTTTAATTTTCGACACTGAGTATTTTTTGGTACATACAGTAATAAAAGAAAATTACAACGATAGCTTCTTTATTGTACGTTGTCTGTGGAAAAAGAAACTTATTACACAATTACTGATTTCCACATGTTTTGGATTATGTAAAACTTGAAAATTAGTAGTAGTTTCAACTCACAGTTTATAAAGGAACAAACCTACTACGTTTTTAACAAAGTAATAATTCACTATTAGCAATCTACCTTTAGCTGTAGGCTTAAGTGTGCATTCGAATATGTCTTAAGCTGTGGCCTGAGCTTAATGGCACGTACCTACTACTTATTTAACAAAATAATAATTGCCAATTAAGACGTTGCAGGCTTCAGTTTGTAGTGAGATCCATGCAACTCTTCTGTGGACTTTACTGTGCAATACGGCGAACAACTAATATAAAGCCTACGTAAAAAGTATGAAAAGAAGAAAATCAAAGAGCAAAATAAAAAAACAGTAACTGCACAGTTTGAGAGTGCATTGAGAGTGTAAGTGGTTGATCAAAGTAGTAATAAAAATGACTTCCACTATGGGTATTGCCTATGGTAATTCACTGTACTGACCATCGACATAATAATAATATTCAAAAGTCAGAAGTTGACAGTGTTGACACAGAAATAAGAAATAATGTTAAAGCTGAAAAACAACAAAAAACCCACTTATTTTAAAAGCATTAAGGGGACGTATGCTGTGCTTAAGCAACCCCGCGCAAAAAATAATAAAATATGCAACCTGCAAGAAATAGGCCATTGTAATGTGGAATTCATTTTGTTCCAGAGGCAGTATAAATTCTAAACGGCGTCAAGGTTTAGTAATTCTTGGTAATAAGGAATAAAGTATTTAGTACCCATTTTTCATTATAAAATTTATATTCAATCTTCGAGTTTCCGAGTATGTAATCAGATCTAATTTGTTAAATTTCGATTGCTGGTTGGAGGGATTTTATTCACACTGACTCAATGACTGGCAGCCTTGAAAGGGGCAATACAAAGACAGCAAATTTAAATGACAAAGTTCAACGCCGTTTTATGAATTACTGCTACTCCGAATTTTTCTGCCGTTGCCCCACTGCAGCCCTTGAGAATAGGGTTTTGCAAGTGCCTCATTACCAACATAGGAACAGAATTTCGAGACAATAGAACGAAATTTTGGTGACCCCTACATAAAATATTTTCATATTTTTGAGTAGGTCATACATTTGCCTAGGGACTCCAGAAGAGATATTTGGTATTTTCATTTTCATTTAGCTGCAATTAACCACCAAACACGGGAGGATCTACGCTCCCCATATAATCGCTTGTTAATTTTGACGATTTTTAATTTCGGTTAGTGATCAAACTAAAAATAATGTTTGAAATTTCGCTTCCCAAGTTCCTAGATACGACATCAAGCAATGTGGAAAAAATGTTACATAGTCGTATCTATTTTTTGTATGCCCGTTCTATTGTCGCAAAAAACAGCATACGCGCCCTTAATATTGCGGGTAAAGCTGCCATATAATAATCTACTTCGACAATCAACGTGATGGCATTGAAACTCCCACTCACACTGCCATTATTTGTGCGAACTGGAATGAGTTTCGATGTAATTGTTGCCGTTGCCATAGTGTGACTTTGGGAATGTGTGTTAGATTTAAATTTTGCTGTTGATAATAATTTGTAGATTGTCAGCAACAAAATATTTTCATTTTGTTACTCAACTTTACTTTTTTATTATTTTTTTTTTCAATTTCTGAATTATTGAGGAATAATAATAATAAAACTAGCAGGTTAGCAACCCGATGGGTTGCGATTAAAAAATGTAATATATATTTTTCAGTTTTAGTTGTTACAGTAAATAGGGTTGTGGTCAAATCGACGTTAAGGTTGCCTAGTATAAGCTTTAAATAAAGTTTATTGTGGGTTAAGTTGTTACTATAGGCTTTGGACCGCGCAAATTTTGACCAGATGCTTGCACGGGGTATGCTTCAAGCTTAACTTTGCCAGGGTAAAGCTTTAATCTTAACTTTTCCAGGGTTAAGATTTTCCCATAGGCGTGGTAGGAGTAGGTTTTAACCAGAGCTTTATTATTATTATTATATAACCAGAGCCTTGTCTGTGTTACAGTATGGAATCGGACTTCCTCGGGGTGAGTTTTGATCATTGACTTGCCCCGGTAACGCTATAGCGAAAGACTTCGATCAGAGGCGTGCACGGGATAGGTTTTACTGTATCGTCGGATGGCTTAATTATTTACCACAGACTTGCCCAAAATTAATGATTTGCCTCACCGGCCGCATGCTATTATATCTGTTGAGCCCACAGGCTTGCTTGGGCAGAATTTATAAGAATTTGTTGTACGGGTGAATACAATATCTTCCTTTTTTTTTATTGGTGGTGGTAGTGGTCGAGGTGTTAGGAATTGAATTCTAAAGTTTTTATTAATACTGGTGGGTGCTGTGGTAGTAGGGGTTAATTTTAAAGTTTTGGGTAGTGGTGTTGGTGTTGCGGCGGGGTTGAATTTTAAAATTTTTTTTAGTAGTCGTGGTGGGGGTGAAGGTTTAGTTTATAGGTTTTGCCAAAACAAATCTTTTTGGGGTTGGCAGTGATGGGTATTGAAGTCTCCAGGTTTTGTTAGTGGTGGTGGGGATGGTGTTGGTTAAACGGTGGTGGAAAAGGCAGGTCCAATATTATGGTATATCCATTTCCGTGTTGTCCGTAATTATATTTATTTTTATGTATTGCACTACTTAAAATTTTGGTACATAATTTGTTGAACATTAAAACAGTGCAGTACATCAAAATAAATATAATTATGTATGGGCAAAACGGAAATTAATATAACATTATTGGGCCTGTGCTTTCCACCACCGTTTTACAGACTCCATCCATACATACCACCACTAATTATTATTAACTACACGCTATACTGCCAATCAGTCCATTCAAAGCGCATATTATATTTTTTGATTACCTTATATCCATAATAATGCGCGGGCCGGTAATAATACGCGGGTCTGAGAGGTCTCAGTTTGAGTAGTACGCGGGCATGTAATAGTACGCGGGTGAGGAGAAAGAAAAAAAGTGAAATTTTTACTCTGGTTGCAAGGTAATGGCAGTAGAAAATAATTTCTATACGCCGGCACGCCGGTAATTTGTACATTGTATTTAGTACGCGGGTCTTAGAGGTACAAATTTAAATCGTATGCGGTGTGTTCCGTTATAGAATATACGGTTAGTTCGTTATCGACATAATCCGTATTCATTTAGGCATCCGTTTGACCATAGACTTAACTTGGTGGCTCTTAACTGTGGCCAACCCATATCCCATTATGGAGTTTTTAATTTAGAGATTAAAAAGAAAATAAATTGATGGAACGCGACACTGCTACGCCAATATTATTGCAAAACTTCCCATTGAATTGAGTGTTGGTTCTGTACTGCAGTGTAGACATAGATACGAAGATAAAAATGAAGTGGTTGAACAAAATTATTGTTATTATTATTATTAACAAATTCTGGTCAAGTTCCATTTTATTTTATCAGCTTTCATTTTTTTTTATCAATTTTTTTGGCGTTCAAGTTAGAAGTATTTGCAATTACTAATCTAGCTCTGTACCAATCAGGACCCTGGAATTTTTAAAAATTTGAATTTCCAGGCTGTGATTGGTTTAGAGCTAAAAAGTTAAAACGTGAATAATTCAAAAAAGTGCCAAAACACTAAATTTTCCAAGACCATCATTCCATCCGCTGGACCAAGGCCTATCTAATGACACCTCAATAAGGAGTAAATTCGTGAAACTGTAGGAGGAGTTCACTGTGAGAGCTCGCAACCCCTCATAATACTGCACATTTTAATTTAGAGACTAGCAGGTTAGCAACCCGATGGGTTGCGATTAAAAAATGTAACATATATTTTTCACATGTAGTTGTTATAGTAAATTAGGTTGTGGCCAAATGGACTTTGATATGTATTGCCCAGTATAAGCTTTAATTAGAGGTTCTACTGGGTTAAGTTATTACCATTGGGTTAAACCGCGCAAGTGTTGACCGTATTTTACTTGCCGGGGGTAAGCTTTAACCTCAACTTTGACCGGGGTAAGCTTTCACCCTAACTTTGCAAGGGTTAGGTTTTTCCCATAAGCGTGGTAGAAGTAGGTTTTGACCAGAGTCTTGCCTGGGTTAAAGTATGTAATTAGACTTGTTTGGGATACGTACTGATCAGTGACCTGCCCGGGTAACACTATAGTGAAAAACTTCGACCAGAGGCTGGCACGGGATAAGTTATACCGAAGCGTTGGATGGCTTGAGCATTTACCACAGACTTGCCCAAAATTAATGATTTGCCTCACCGGTCGCATTCTTTTATATTTTTTGAGCTCACAGGCTTTCTCGGGTTAAGTTTTTTCCAGGGATTTGCTCGTTTTGCGCTATGATCCCGGACGCGCCCAGGGTTAGCTTCAATCACAACCTTGCCCTGGCTAAGCTTTGATCAAATGGGCTATGCATATAATACGTTTCAGGTTTTTGTGCAAAACCCCCTCCTCCCTCTTCAATCGTCACTACACCGTCATTCGTTGATACCCCCCCCCCCTCCACTATAAATGATTCAAATTTTGAAATAGTTGCTCAAAGAATTATGTATATTTTCTAAGGTTTATATATACATTTTTCCGAAAAATGAATAATTACATACCACATATTACATTTTATCAATAATATATCTGCTTTGATTCGCCGTAGTAAAAAATTTAAAATTTACAACAATTGTTTGAAACGTCATATGCCTAAACCCCCACTCCTCCCCCCTGCTGTTTCAACACGTTATTGGCCTGAACCCCCACACCCATGAAACCTAAAACGTAATGCATGGATTACCCCAAAGGCTTAACCGGGGCATGGTTTTGCCGCAGGCGCGATCCAGGGATGTTTTGATCAGAAACTTAACCTGATTACGCTATGGTCACCGACTTATCTGGGCTCAGTTTTGATTTCAGGTTAGCCCGGAATTAAGGTTTTAAATTAAGTCGGGTTAAATAAATCGTATTACAGTTATTTTTACTTTTTTACACAAGGGGTAAGTCAAACCTGATCGTGCGTCTTTTGTGCGATGTAAAATTCACCCTATTTTGTTCAATCTAATATTTTACTTCCGGCTGCTGCATGTACAATTTTATTAGATTATAGGCTTAGAAGGGTTAAGACTTAACGATAACCTTGGCTTGCAGACGCGTCAAATGGTACCTTGAAAATTGCAAATAGTTGAAAACTGAAGTGCACACAACATGTAGTGGCTTTCAACAGGGGCCATCTCAAACCCCAATATTATGCAATTTTAATGAAGAGATAACAAAAAAAAATTATTGGTATGCAAAACTGTTGAGGAAATATTATTGCAAAGCTTAGCGTTCTTGAGTGCACTTGAGTGTTAGTGCAGAAATGCAGAGTAGACATGGATACGATGCAGTTGTAAGTTATAAAATAGGAAACTTTGGTTAAATAAAATTATTATAAAATTACATTAATAATTTTCTGGCCAGATTCTTTTCTTTTTATCAGCTTTCATTTTTTTTCTCTTTTATGGCGTTCAAGTTAGAGGTATTTGCAAATAAAAATGTAGCTCTGTGCCAATCAGAACCCTGGAATTTTTCAAAATTCGAATTTCAGGCTGTGATTGGTGCAGAGCTAAAACGTTAAAACGGGAATAATTCAAAAAAGTGTCAAAACACTAAATTTTCCAAGACCATGTTAGCCTCCGCTTGACCAAGGGCTATCTAATGACACCCCAATAAGGGGTAAATTTATAAAACTGTGGGAGGACTGCACTGTATAAGCTGGCAACCCCCCGTAACACTGCATGCGTTAATTAAGAGATTGTTTTTCATGCTACACGTGGAAAGTGGTTGTAGGCGATCGGCAGTGTCAACTTTGACAATTAATTATTTTTGTGATAAATATTTATTTTATTAAAAAAATATTTAATATAAAATTTTCAAATCTTTTGTACTTTCAAAAAACAAATTAAAATAGGAATAAATAATTTTTTATCCTGTTGTGTGCCAATCAGAACCACGGAATTTTTTGAAATTTGAATTCCATTGCCGTGATTGGTGCAGAGTAAAAAAAGTTGAAACGTGAATAATTCAAAAAAATGTCAAAACGTTAAATTTTCCGAAGCCACAACCTAGTCCCCTGAACCAAGGCCTATCTAATGACACCCCAATAAAGAGTATAATCGAAAAACTGTAGGAGGAGTTTGATGAACAAACTTTGTAGTGGGATTTGAGTGAGGGGTATAGAGCCCCATTATGCAAGAATTAAATAATAGACTAGCAGTTAGGCAACCCGATGGGTTGCTAGCGTGATGTGGGGAACACAAAAATGGTCTAACACTCGCTGTAAGCGCAGCATATACTTATGTCTGTCGTAAAAAATTCTTAAGCAAAAATCTAAAAATTGTGTAAGCTCAGCATATACTTATGTCCCCCGTGAACAAATCTCAAGCAAAACTCTCATAATTGTAGTAACCTTAGCATCTGTTTAAGTCCCTGGTGCACAAATCTGTGGCGGAACTGTATAACCTAATGTTGCCTAGGTCCTTGGGGCACAAATCTAAGGCAACGTTTTAATAATCGTTGTAAGCTTAGCATCTATGTAGGTTTTTGGTTCACAAATGTAAGGCGAAGCTGTAATAATCGTTATAATCTCAGCAACTACTTAGGTTTCTCGTAAAAACATCTTGAGCACGGTTTTAAAAATAGTTGTTAGCTCAGCATTTACTTAGGTCCCTGGTAGACCAATCTGGGACAAAGGTCTAATAATCGTTGCAAGCTTAGCCTCTTCGTTAAGAAACGGATCTAGGAGGTCCCAGTTTAAATATCAGAAGGGTGTAATTGACACACTGATATACGGTATTAGACAGGCCTGTAATCGTGAAAGAGCTGCGAAGGTTGGAATTTAAATAGTAATATCTGTTGCAGTGTAGATATAGTTACAAAACACATCTCTGCAATTTTAATGCGATTTAAATTAATTTATAATTATTTATTCTATAGTTACGGGGTGGTGTTATATGTGTAATTTCTATGCCACGCTGCACGTAAGGAGTTTATGTAACTTTAGGGCCACTGTATATTTGGAGGGTGGTGTAATTTGTAGGTTACTCTGTATTTGGGTGGTGGTACAATTTAAAGGCAACTTTGTAGTTGAGGGAAAGGGGAAAGTGAACTCTGTCCGCTACTGTGTTGGTGGATTGGTGGAGAGGGGGGGAGGGGTGTAATTTGCGGGCCGCGCTGTACTCAAGGATGGCGAAATGCAATTTGTAGAGCACTATATATTTGCGTGGTTCATGTAATTTTTTTGCCAGTATGTAGTTGCAGGTAGTGTAGTTTGTAATATTTACTGTCGTTGGGAGTTGGTGGTATTTTTGGGCCACCCTTTCGTTAGGGGGGGGGGTGTTATGTGTAAGTTACCTCTTATTAAGAAGGTGGTCTTATTTGTGAACTACCCTTTCGTTTTGAAGGGGGGGAGCGTGTAATGTATAAGCTACCCTGTAGTGGCGATGTGGTGTATTTTATTCGGTTAGCGTGGTTTTGAGGACAGGAGTATCTATTGTTAGTCAGGATGCGGGAGGCTACATCTATATAACGGTAGAAATACCGCAACCTATAAAGTTGTCAGTTTTTTAGTTGTTTTTATATTTTGTAATGTATAAAGCAAATTGGCGGCGTGGACTGGGTTTAGCGGCAGTGAAGATAGGATTACCCAACAACCTGAAGCTTACTGAATAAAACTTCTCTTCAATGATTCTTAAATATTTTGCAGCCGAATAAACTATTTGTTTTATTTTATTTTCAATATTCCTATAATTGAATTGGAATTTTGAGTTCAAAAAGGCCATCACTTAATAGAGTGAAATTGGCCATCACTAACTAAAGTCAAACTGGCCATCACTTACTAAAGGCAAACTGGCCATCTTTTACTAAAGTGAAATTAGCCATCACTTACTAAAGTAAAATTGGCCATCACTTACTAAAGTGAAATTGGCCATCACTTACTAAAGTCAAACTGGCCATCACTTACTAAAGTGAAATTGGCCATCACTTACTAAAGTGAAATTGGCCATCACTTACTAAAATCAAACTGGCCATCACTTACTTAAGTCAAACTGGCCATCACTTACTTAAGTTGGTCATCACTTAATAAAGTTAGCCATGACTTACTAAAGTTGGTCATCACCTACTAAAGTTAGCCATCACTTACTAAAATTGGCCATCACCTCCTAGCCAGGCCATCACTTATCAATGAAAAAAATGATTTCAATTATAATATAGAAATACGTACATAAATAATTCATTAAAATAAAGCAGAAAGCGTAGTGATCCTAAAGGTCTCGTATTCAAATTTTGCATATGGTGAGACTATCAAAATGAGGTCTGGTCTGTTCTATATTATGTACTGTAGAATTTGATTCCCACCACCACCGCCAACAAAATCCGTAGAATTTTATTCCCAACACGGCGACCAGGCTTACCTAATTTATGCTTGTAATGTCCATCCAATCCAAATCACAGCTGACATAATATACCCATCCTTATACGCACAAAATATAAAGTCATTGATAGTGGGAATTGAGTAGCGCCTTTCCCTTCCCATTGCGTAGTTTTTAATTTTATTAGTAGATTAGTAAATGTCTTGAAGTCCTCATAGTTACTATTTAGATTCTTTAATAAAATTCATTAAAACTTGTAGTAAGATTTAAAATGATTAATCTTTTGGCTGAGCTGAACTTTTTTTCTTTTTCAAAACATTTTGAATCAGTTTTTAAACTTTTCATTGTTCAAACGAATTTAAAAATAGAAATAAATATTTTTTATCAGGCTTTGTGCCAATTAGGATCACTGAATATTTTAAAATTTGAATTCCAGTGCGATGATTGGTGGAAAGATAAAAAAGTTAAAACGTGAATAATTCAAAAAAACGTCAAAACATTAAATTTTCCGAGACCACAACCTAGTCCCCTAGATCAAGGCCTATCTAATGACACCCCAAGAATCCTTTAATTCAAAAAACTGTAGGAGGAGTTTGATTCGAAAGGATTGTAATGTTAACTAAATGGCCTATGCTGGCCTGTACTGCACGAAATAAGTATATAGACTAGCAGTTAGCAACCCGATGGGTTGCCATTAAAAATTGTAGTATGTAATATTCACTTTAAGTTGTTACACTAAACAAAATTTTGCATTGATTGGGATCTTATCAACTTAAGCTTTGGCGAAATGCTTGCCTGGGTTAAATTGTGACAACAGACTTGCCTGTGTTTACTATTGGTCACAGGCTTGCCCGGGTCAAGATTTTACCATAGTATTAGCTGGGTTAAAATTTCACCACCGTATTGTCTTGGTTAAAATTTCACCACAGTATTTTCTGGGTTAAAATTTTACTACAGTATTGTATGGGTTAAAATTTTACTACAGAATTGGCTGGGTTAAAATTTTACTACAGTATTTGTTGGGTGAAATGTCTACTACAGTGTTGGTTGGCTTAAAACTTTTATGAAGGTATTACCTCAGGTTTGGTCGGGATAAGTTTTGACCAGATAAGCCTAAGCCTAAGCCTGGGCTAAGCTTTGAATAAAGGCTTGCGTGGGTTAAGTTTTTAAGTGCTGAGGTATGCTTAAACTATAGACTTGACCTCATTTGGCTATTATCACCGACTTGCCTAGGCTCATTTCTAATTTCAGGTTATCCAGGAATTGAAGCTTTACCTTAATTAGGATTAAATGTTTTTGTGTAACAGTCATTTACACGAAAAGAGTAAGATCATAAAAGGGTTAAGATTTTGCGAAAACCTTGGCTCGGCCAAGTTTTTGCCGGATGCGTCGAATAAATAAAAACATAGAAATTGGAAATAGTTAAAAACTAAAGCGCAAACAACGTGTAATGGCTTTTATAAGGGGCTAATCCAAACCCCACTCTTAGCTTTTTTTTAATTAAGAGATAAAAAAAATAAATTATTGGTACGCAACTACTGCGGGGGGAGGAACTCATCCCTTACTCTGAGCAGACATGTGGTCAAAGCATATTCCGACCAAGCCTGTTTTACTAACTTAACCTAGGAAAGCCATTAATTAAAGCCTATACCGGGCACGCCTTAAGGCTATTTGACCACAGTCAATGCAACATATTGTGACAGATAAACTTTAAGAACATATAATATTACCTTTAATAACAACCCATTGGGTTGCTAACTTGCTAGTATTTTTATAAACTTGAGCGTTGACTGTCGCTGCTGTCATGCAGAGTAGACATGGATACGTTGCAGTTTTAAGTTGCAACTAATTTTAGATTGTAAACAATAGTTCTTTCAACTTTTATTTTTTACTTTACTAAACTGTTTTTTCTCTTACAATCAATTTCTTGACAGTAAGTAGTAAAATAATTTTCGCTGACCTTTAGTTTTCTTCTCTTTTAAAGCTTTTTGAATCAGTTTAAAGCTCTTGCATGTTCAAAATAAATTTAAAAATAGGAATAAATAATTTTTCAATGGGTCTGTGCCAATCAGGACCACCTATGATTTTGAAATTTTGAAATCGTGTGCTGTGATTGGCGCAGATATAAAAAGTGTAAATCAGCTATAAAAAGAGCAAAACGCTACATTTTTCAAAATATTTTCAAAAGAATGACGACAAAACGTCAAGGCGCGTCGAATGGTACCATAAAAAGTGTAAATAGTTGAAAAATGAAGGAGAAGTTTAGGGTACAAGGTCCCCGGTTAACTTACCACTATCCTATGCAGCCCTGTACTGCACGTCTTAATTAAGAGACTAGCAGTTAGGCAACCCGATGGGTTGCTAGCGTGATGTGGGGAACACGAAAATGGTCTGATACTTGCTGTAAGCGCAGCATGTACTTATGTCCGTCGTTAAAAATTCTCAAGCAAAAATCTAAAAATTGTGTAAGCTCAGCATATACTTATGTCCCTCGTGAAAAAATCTCAAGCAAAACTCTCATAATTTTAGTAACCTTAGCATCTGCTCAAGTCCCTGGTGCAAAAATCTGTGGCGGAACTGTATAACCTAATGTTGCCTAGGTCCTTGGGGCACAAATCTAAGGCAACGTTTTAATAATCGTTGTAAGCTTAGCATTTATGTAGATTTTTGGTTTACAAATGTAAGGCGAAGCTGTTATAATCGTTATATGCTCAGAGTCCACTTAGGTTTCTCGTAAAAACATCTTGAGCACGGTTTTAAAAATAGTTGTTAGCTCAGCATCTACTTAGGTCCCTGGTAGACCAATCTGGGACAAAGGTCTAATAATCGTTGTAAGGTCAGCATCTACTTAGCCTCTTCGTTAAGAAACGGATCTAGGAGGTCCCAGTTTAAATATCAGAAGGGTGTAATTGACACACTGATATACGGTATTAGACAGGCCTGTAATCGTAAAAGAGCTGCGGAGGTTGGAATTTAAATAGTAATATCTGTTGCAGTGTAGATATAGTTACAAAACACATCTCTGCAATTTTAATGCAATTTAAATTAATTTATAAATATTTATTCTATAGTTACGGGGTGGTGTTATATGTGTAATTTCTGGGCCATGCTGCACGTAGGGAGTTCATGTAATTTGATGGCCACTTTATATTTTTTAAAGGTAGTGTAATTTGTAGGCTACTCTGTATTTGGGTGGAGGTACAATTTAAAGGCAACTTTGTAGTTGAGGGAAAGGTGAAAGTAAAATCTGTAAGCTACTCTGTTGGTGGATTGGTAGAGAGGGAGGGGGTGCTATTTGCGGGCCGCGCTGTACTTGAGGATGGAGAAATGCAATTTGTAGAACACTATATATTTGTGTGGTTAATGTAATTATTTTGCTAGTATGTAGTTTGGGGTGGTGTAGTTTGTAATATTTACTGTCGTTGGGAGTTGCTGGTATTTTTGGGCCACCCTTTTGTTAGGGGAGGGGGTGTAATGTGTAAGCTACCTCTTATTAGGAAGGTAGTGTTATTTGTGAACTACCCTTTCGTTTTGAAGGGGGGAGGGTGTAATGTATAGGCTACCCTATAGTGGCGGTGTGGTGTATTTTATTCGGTTAGCGTGGTTGTGGTGACAGGAGTAACCATTGTTAGTCAGGATGCGGGAGGCTACATCTATATAACAGTAGAAATACCGCAATCTATAAAATTGTGAGTTTCTAAGTTGTTTTTATATTTTGTAATGTATAAAGCAAATTGGCGGCGTGGACTGGGTTTAGCGGCAGCGTAGATAGGATTACCCAACAACATGAAGCTAACTGAATAAAACTTCTCTTCAATGATTGTTAAATATTTTGCAGCCGAATAAATAATTTTTTTAATTTTATTTTCAATATTCGTATGATTAAATTGGAATTTTGAATTCAAAAAAGCCATCACTTAATGAAGTGAAATTGGCCATCACTTACTAAAGTCAAACTGGCCATCACTTACTAAAGTCAAACTGGCCATCACTTACTTAAGTCAAACTGGCCATCGCTTACTAAAGTGAAATTGGCCATCACTTACTAAGTTGAAACTGGCAATCACTGACTAAAGTGAAATTGGCCATCACTTACTAAAGTGAAACTGGCCATCACCTACTAAAGTGAAATTGGCTATCACTTACTAAAGTCAAACTGGCCATCACTTACTAAAGTGAAATTGGCCATCACTTACTTAAGTGAAACTGGCCATCACTTACTAAAGTGAAATTGGCCATCACTTACTAAAGTGAAACTGGTCATCACTTACTAATGTGAAATTGGCCATCACTTACTAAAGTCAAACTGGCTATCACTTACTAAAGTGAAATTGGCCATCACTTACTAAAGTCAAACTAGCCATCTTTTTCTAAAGTTAAATTGGCCATCACTTACTAAAGTCAAACTGGCCATCATACTACTGAAGTTGGTCATCACCTCCTGGCCAGGCCATCACTTATTAATGAAAACAATGATTTCAATGTTAATATAAAAATACACATGTACATAAATAATTCGGCGACCAGGCTTGCCTAATTTATTTTTGCTTGCCGAAAGTGAAATTGGCCATGACTTACTAAAGTCAAACTGGCCATCACTTACTAAAGTGAAATTGGCCATCACTTACTAAAGTCAAACTGGCCATCACTTACTAAAGTTGGTCATAACTTACTAAAGTTGGTCATAACTTACTAAAGTTAGCCATGACCTATTAAAGTTGGTTATCACCTACTAAAGTTAGCCATCACTTACCAAAGTTGGCCATCACCTCCTGGCCAGGCCATCATTTATAAATGAAAAAAAATGATTTCAATTATAGAAATATACATGTACATAAATAATTCATTAGAATAAAGCAGAAAGCGTAATTATCCTAAAGGTCTCGTTTTCAAATTTTGCATATGGTGGGACTATTAAAATGAGGTCTGGTCTGTTCTATGTTATGTACCGTAGAATTTGATTCCCACCTCCGCCGCCAACAAAATCCGTAGGCCGTAGAATTTTATTCCCAACACGGCGACCAGGCTTGCCTAATTTATGCTTGTAATGTCCATCCAATCCAAATCACAGCTGACATTAATATATCCATCCTTATACGCACAAAATATAAAGTCATTTATAGTGGGAATTATTGAGTGGCGCCTATTCCTTCCCATTGCGTAGTTTTTAATTTTATTAGTAGATTAGTAGATGCCTTAAAGTCCTCATAGTTACTATTTAGATTCTTTAATAAAATTCATTAAAACTTGTAGTAAGATTTAAAATGATTAATCTTTTGGCTGAGCTGAACTTTTTTTCTCTTTCAAAACTTTTTGAATCAATTTTTAAACTTTTCAATGTTCAAACGAATTTGAAAATAGAAATAAATATTTTTTATTGGGCTTTGTGCCAATCAGGATCACTTAATTTTCAAAATTTTAAATTCCAGCGCCGTGATTGGTGCAAAATAAAAAATGTTAGTTAGGCAACCCGATGGGTTGCGAGCTTTATTATGAGGGAGCTAAAATAGAGAGAGGGGCCACTCAATCTCGGTTGCAGGCGTTAAATTGACTTAATCGTTGTAAGCTTAGCATCTATGTAGGTTTTTGGTTCACAAATGTAAGGCGAAGCTGTAATAATCGTTATAATCTCAGCAACTACTTAGGTTTCTCGTAAAAACATCTTGAGCACGGTTTTAAAAATAGTTGTTAGCTCAGCATTTACTTAGGTCCCTGGTAGACCAATCTGGGACAAAGGTCTAATAATCGTTGCAAGCTTAGCCTCTTCGTTAAGAAACGGATCTAGGAGGTCCCAGTTTAAATATCAGAAGGGTGTAATTGACACACTGATATACGGTATTAGACAGGCCTGTAATCGTGAAAGAGCTGCGAAGGTTGGAATTTAAATAGTAATATCTGTTGCAGTGTAGATATAGTTACAAAACACATCTCTGCAATTTTAATGCGATTTAAATTAATTTATAATTATTTATTCTATAGTTACGGGGTGGTGTTATATGTGTAATTTCTATGCCACGCTGCACGTAAGGAGTTAATGTAATTTTAGGGCCACTGTATATTTGGAGGGTGGTGTAATTTGTAGGTTACTCTGTATTTGGGTGGTGGTACAATTTAAAGGCAACTTTGTAGTTGAGGGAAAGGGGAAAGTGAAATCTGTCTGCTACTCTGTTGGTGGATTGGTGGAGAGGGGGGGAGGGGTGTAATTTGCGGGCCGCGCTGTACTCAAGGATGGCGAAATGCAATTTGTAGAGCACTATATATTTGCGTGGTTCATGTAATTATTTTGCCAGTATGTAGTTGCAGGTAGTGTAGTTTGTAATATTCACTGTCGTTGGGAGTTGGTGGTATTTTTGGGCCACCCTTTCGTTAGGGGGGGGGGTGTTATGTGTAAGTTACCTCTTATTAAGAAGGTGGTCTTATTTGTGAACTACCCTTTCGTTTTGAAGGGGGGGAGGGTGTAATGTATAAGCTACCCTGTAGTGGCGGTGTGGTGTATTTTATTCGGTTAGCGTGGTTTTGAGGACAGGAGTATCTATTGTTAGTCAGGATGCGGGAGGCTACATCTATATAACGGTAGAAATACCGCAACCTATAAAGTTGTCAGTTTTTTAGTTGTTTTTATATTTTGTAATGTATAAAGCAAATTGGCGGCGTGGACTGGGTTTAGCGGCAGTGTAGATAGGATTACCCAACAACCTGAAGCTTACTGAATAAAACTTCTCTTCAATGATTCTTAAATATTTTGCAGCCGAATAAACTATTTGTTTTATTTTATTTTTAATATTCCTATAATTGAATTGGAATTTTGAGTTCAAAAAGGCCATCACTTAATAGAGTGAAATTGGCCATCACTAACTAAAGTCAAACTGGCCATCACTTACTAAAGGCAAACTGGCCATCGTTTACTAAAGTGAAATTAGCCATCACTTACTAAAGTAAAATTGGCCATCACTTACTAAAGTGAAATTGGCCATCACTTACTAAAGTCAAACTGGCCATCACTTACTAAAGTGAAATTGGCCATCACTTACTAAAGTGAAATTAGCCATCACTTACTAAAATCAAACTGGCCATCACTTACTTAAGTCAAACTGGCCATCACTTACTTAAGTTGGTCATCACTTAATAAAGTTAGCCATGACTTACTAAAGTTGGTCATCACCTACTAAAGTTAGCCATCACCTACTAAAATTGGCCATCACCTCCTAGCCAGGCCATCACTTATCAATGAAAAAAAATGATTTCAATTATAATATAGAAATACGTACATAAATAATTCATTAAAATAAAGCAGAAAGCGTAGTGATCCTAAAGGTCTCGTATTCAAATTTTGCATATGGTGAGACTATCAAAATGAGGTCTGGTCTGTTCTATATTATGTACTGTAGAATTTGATTCCCACCACCACCGCCAACAAAATCCGTAGAATTTTATTCCCAACACGGCGACCAGGCTTACCTAATTTATGCTTGTAATGTCCATCCAATCCAAATCACAGCTGACATAATATACCCATCCTTATACGCACAAAATATAAAGTCATTGATAGTGGGAATTGAGTGGCGCCTTTCCCTTCCCATTGCGTAGTTTTTAATTTTATTAGTAGATTAGTAAATGTCTTGAAGTCCTCATAGTTACTATTTAGATTCTTTAATAAAATTCATTAAAACTTGTAGTAAGATTTAAAATGATTAATGTTTTGGCTGAGCTGAACTTTTTTTCTCTTTCAAAACATTTTGAATCAGTTTTTAAACTTTTCAATGTTCAAACGAATTTAAAAATAGAAATAAATATTTTTTATCAGGCTTTGTGCCAATTAGGATCACTGAATATTTTAAAATTTGAATTCCAGTGCGATGATTGGTGGAAAGATAAAAAAGTTAAAACGTGAATAATTCAAAAAAACGTCAAAACATTAAATTTTCCGAGACCACAACCTAGTCCCCTAGATCAAGGCCTATCTCATGACACCCCAAGAATCCTATAATTCAAAAAACTGTAGGAGGAGTTTGATTCGAAAGGATTGTAATGTTAACTAAATGGCCTATGCTGGCCTGTACTGCACGAAATAAGTATATAGACTAGCAGTTAGGCAACCCGATGGGTTGCTAGCGTGATGTGGGGATCACGAAGATGGTCTAATACTCGCTGTAAGCTCAGAATATACTTATGTCCGTCGTAAAAAGATCTCAAGCAAAACTCTAAAAATTGTGTAAGATCAGCATATACTTATGTCCCCCGTGAACAAATCTTAAGGAAAACTCTCCTAATTGTGGTAACTTTACCATCTGCTTAAGTCCCTGGTGCACAAAACTGTGGCGGAACTGTATAGCCTAATGTTGCCTAGGTCCTTGGGGCACAAATCTAAGGCAACGTTTTAATAATCGTTGTAAGCTTAGCATCTATGTAGGTTTTTAATTCAAAAATGTAAGGCGAAGCTGTAATAATCGTTGTAAGCTCAGCATCCACTTAGGTTTCTTGTAAAAACATCTTGAGCACCGTTTTAAAAATAGTTATTAGCTCAGCATTTACTTAGGTCCCTGGTAGACCAATCTGGGACAAAGGTCTAATAATCGTTGTAAGGTCAGCATCTACTTAGCCTCTTCGTTAAAAAACGGATGTAGGAGGTCCCAGTTTAAATATTAGAATGGTGTAATTGACACACTGATATACGGTATTAGACACGCCTGTAATAGTAAAAGAGCTGCGGAGGTTGAAATTTAAATAGTAATATCTGTTGCAGTGTAGATATAGTTACAAAACACATCTCTGCAATTTTAATGCGATTTAAATTCATTTATAATTATTTATTCTATAGTTACGGCGTGGTGGTATATGTGTAATTACTGGGCCACAATGCACGTAGGGAGTTCATGTAATTTGAGAACCACTTTATATTTGGAGGGTGGTGTAATTTGTAGGCTACTCTGTATTTGGGTGGTGGTACAATTTAAAGGCAACTTTGTAGTTGAGGGAAAGGGGAAAGTGAAATCTGTAAGCTGCTGTGTTGGTGGATTCGATGAGGGGGGGGGGTTGTCATTTGCGGGCCGCGCTGTACTTAAAGATGGAGAAATGCAATTTGTAGAACACTATATATTTGCGTGGTTGATGTAATTATTTTGCTAGTATGTAGTTGGGGGTGGTGTAGTTTGTAAAATTTACTGTAGTTGGGGGTTGCTGGTATTTCTGGGCCACCTTTTCGTTAGAGGGGGGGGGGTTGTAATGTGTAATCTACATCTTATTCAGAAGGTGGTGTTATTCGGAACCACCCTTTCGTTTGGGGGGAGGGTGTAATGTATGAGCTACCCTGTAGTGGCAGTGTGGTGTATTTTATTCGGTTAGCGTGGTTGTGGAGACAGGAGTATCTATTGTTGGTCAGGATGCGGGAGGCTACATCCATTTAACGGTAGGAATACCGCAACTTATAAAGTTGTCAGTTTATTAGTTGTTTTTATATTTTGTAATGTATAAAGCACATTGGCGGAGTGGACTGGGTTTAGGGCAGTGTAGTTAGGATTACCCAACAACATGAAACTAACTGAATAAAACTTCTCTTCAATGATTTCTAAATATTTTGCAGCCGAATAAATTATTTTTTTAATTTTATTTTCAATATTCCTATAATTGAATTGGAATTTTGAATTCAAAAAGGCCATCACTTAATAAAGTGAAATTGGCCATCACTTACTAAAGTCAAACTGGCCATCACTTACTAAAGTGAAATTAGCCATCACTTACTAAAGTCAAACTGGCCATCACTTACTTAAGTGAAATTGGCCATCACTTACTAGAGTCAAACTGGCTATCACTTACTAAAGTGAAATTGGCCATCCCTTACTAAAGTCAAACTGGCTATCACTTATAAAAGTCAAACTGGCCATCACTTACTAAAGTGAAATTGGCCATCACTTACTAAAGTCAAACTGGCCATCACTTACTAAAGTTGGTCATTACTTACTAAAGTTAGCCATGACTTACTGAAGTTGGTCATCACCTACTAAAGTTAGTCATCACCTCCTGGCCTGGCCATCACTTATCAATGAAAAAAATGATTTCAATTATAAGGTAGAAATACACATGTACATAAATAATCATGACTTCATCGTTACTTTGTAAATCGTTTTTGTGAAACAATGTATATTTGTTACTGTGTCTTTCAGGCAAGACAATTGTGTACCAGTGTAAATAAAAGCTTTTACTTTCTCTCTCTCTAAAGCAGAAAGCGTAATTATCCTACAGGTCTCGTATTCAAATTTTGCATATGGTGAGACTATCAAAATGAGATCTGGTCTGTTCTATGTTATGTACTGTAGAATTTGATTCCCACCACCACCGCCAACAAAATCCGTAGAATGTAATTCCCAACACGGCGACCAGGCTTGCCTAATTTATGCTTGTAATGTCCATCCAATCCAAATCACAGCTGACATTAATATACCCATCCTTATACGCACAATATATAAAGTCATTGATAGTGGGAATTGAGTGGCGCCTATTTCTTCCCATTGCGTAGTTTTTAATTTTATTAGTAGATGAGTAGATGCCTTGAAGTCCTCATAGTTACTATTTAGATTCTTTAATAAAATTCATTAAAACTTGTAGTAAGATTTAAAATGATTAATCTTTAGGCTGAGCTGAACTTTTTTTCTCTTTCAAAACTTTTTGAATCAGTTTTTAAACTTTTCAATGTTCAAACGAATTTAAAAATAGAAATAAATATTTTTTATCAGGCTTTGTGCCAATCAGGATCACTGAATATTTTAAAATTTTAAATTCCAGCGCCGTGATTGGTGCAAAATAAAAAAAGTTAAAACGTGAATAATTCAAAAAAATGTCAAAACATAAAGTTTTCCGAGACCACAACCTAGTCCCTTAGATTAAGGCCTATCCAATGACACCCCAATAATGCTTAAATTCAAAAAACTGTAGGAGGAGTTTGATTCGAAAGGATTGTAATGTTAACTAAATGGCCTATGCTGGCCTGTACTGCACGAAATAAGTATATAGATAGCAGTTAGGCAACCCGATGGGTTGCTAGCGTGATGTGGGGAACACAAAGATGGTCTAATACTCGCTGTAAGCTCAGCATATACTTATGTTCGTCGTAAAAAAATGTCAAGCAAAAATCTACAAATTGTGTGAGCTCAGCATATACTTATGTCCCTCGTCAACAAATCTCAAGCAAAGCTCTCATAATTGTGGTAACTTTAGCATCTGCTTAAGTCCCTGGTGCACAAATCTGTGGCGGAACTGTATAACCTAATGTTGTCTAGGTCTTTGGGGCACAAATCTCAGGAAACGTTTTAATAATCGTTGTAAGCTTAGCATCTATGTAGTTTTTTGGTTCACAAATGTAAGGCAAAGCTGTAATAATCGTTGTAAGCTCAGCATCCACTTAGGTTTCTCGTAAAAACATCTTAAGCACCGTTTTAAAAATAGTTGTTAGCTCAGCATTTACTTAGGTCCCTGGTAGACCAATCTAGGACAAAGGTCTAATAATCGTTGTAAGGTCAGCATCTACTTAGCCTTTTTGTTAAGAAACAGATCTAGGAGGTCCCAGATTAAATATTAGAAGAGTGTAATTGACACACTGATATACGGTATTAGACAGGCCTGTAATCATGAAAGAGCTGCGGAGGTTGGAATTTAAATGATAATATCTGTTGCAGTGTAGATATAGTGACAAAAAACATCTCTGCAATTTTAATGCGATTTAAATTTATAATTATTTATTTTATAGTTACGGGGTGGTGTTATATGCGTAATTTCTGGGCCACGCTGCACGTAGGGAGTTCATGTAATTTGAGGGCCACTTTATATTTGTAGGGTGGTGTAATTTGTAGGCTACTCTGTATTTGGGTGGTGGTACAATTTAAAAGCAACTTGTAGTTGAGAGAAAGGGGAAAGTGAAATCTGTAAGCTACTCTGTTTGTAGATTGGTAAAGAGGGGGGGGGTGTCATTTGCGGGCCGTGCTGTACGTGCGGATGGAGAAATGCAATTTGTAGAACACTATATATTTGCGTGGTTGATATAATTATTTTGCTAGTATGTAGTTAGGGGTGGTTTAGTTTGTAAAATTTACTGTAGTTGGGGGTTGCTGGTATTTTTGGGCCACCCTTTTGTTAGGGGGGGTTGTAATGTGTAAGCTACCTCTTATTCAGAAAATGGTGTTATTTGTGAGGAGGGGAGTTTGTAATGTATGAGCTACCCTGTAGTGGCAGTGTGGTGTATTTTATTCGGTTAGCGTGGTTTTGGGGACAGGAGTATCTATTGTTGGTCAGGATGCGGGAGGCTACATTCATATAACGGTAGAAATACCGCAACCTATAAAGTTGTCAGTTTCTTAGTTGTTTTTATATTTTGTAATGTATAAAGCAAATTGGCGGCGTGGACTGGGTTTAGCGGCAGCGTAGATAGGATTACCCAACAAAATAAAGCTAACTGAATAAAACTTCTCTTCAATGATTCCTAAATATTTTGCAGCCGAATAAATAATTTTATTTTCCATATTCGTATAATTAAATTGGAATTTTGAATTCAAAATGGCCATCACCTAATAAAGTGAAATTGGCCATCACTTATAAAGTCAAACTGGCCATCGCTTACTAAAGTGAAATTGGCCATCACTTACTAAGGTGAAACTGGCAATCACCTACTAAAGTGAAATTGGCCATTACTTACTAAAGTGAAACTGGCCATCACTTACTCAAGTGAAATTGGCCATCACTTACTAAAGTGAAATTGGCCATCACTTACTAAAGTTAAATTAACCATCACTTACTAAAGTTGGTCATCACTTACTAAAGCTAGCCATGACTTACTGAAGTTGGTCATCACTTACTAAAGTTAGCCATCACTTACTAAGGTTGGCCATCACCTCCTGGCCAGTCCATCACTTATCAATGAAACAAATGATTTCAATTTTAATATAAAAATACACATGTACATAAATAATTTATTAAAATAAAGCAGAAAGCGTAATCATCCTAAAGGTCTCGTATTCAAATTTTGCATATGGTGGGACTATCAAAATGAGGTCTGGTCTGTTCTATGTTATGTACCGTAGAATTTGATTTCCACCACCACCGCCAACAAAATTCGTAGAATTTAATTCCCAACATGGCGACCAGGCTTGCCTAATTTATGCTTGTAATGTCCATCTAATCCAAATCACAGCTAACATTAATAAACCCATCCTTATACGCACAAAATATAAAGTCATTGATAGTGGGAATTAAGTGGCGCCTACCCATCCTTATACGCACAAAATATATAGCCATTGATAGTGGGAATTGAGTGGCGCCTATCCCTTCTCATTGTGTAGTTTTTAATTTTATTAGTAGATTAGTAGATGCCTTGAAGTCGTCATAGTTACTATTTAGATTCTTTAATAAAATTCATTAAAACTTGTAGTAAGATTAAAAATGATTAATCTTTTGGCTGAGCTAAACTTTTATTCTCTTTCAAAACTTTTTGAATCAGTTTTTAAACTTTTAAATGTTCAAACGAATTTAAAAATAGAAATAAATATTTTTTATCGGGCTTTGTGCCAATTAGGATTACTTAATTTTTGAAATTTTGAATTCCAGCGCCGTGATTGGTGCAGAATAAGAAATGTTAAAACGTGTATAATTAAAAAAAATGTCAAAACATAAAGTTTTCCGAGACCACAACCTAGTCCCCTGGACCAAGGCCTATCTTATGACACCCCAATAATGCTTTAATTCAAAAAACTGTAGGAGGAGTTTGATTCGAAAGGATTGTAATGTTAACTAAATGGCCTATGCTGGCCTGTACTGCACGAAATAAGTATATAGATTATTGCTGATAAACAGTGCAATGCTTTACTATAGTAAATACTGATTTAGTCACATTAGACATTAGCCACTTTAACATGCCGTACAAAAACGGTAACGCTTCAGTGATGCCTGGTTTAAAAAATGTGACTGCTTACGTGACACAGGTTTATGACGGTTCCCCAAATTACATTAGTCACCTTACTAAAATAGTAGTTGGATTATTTGATTCATTAGAGTTAAGTATAAGTATGAGCTGATTTTAATTTAAGAATTACAGCGGATATGAATTTAATGCATAGAATATTTTAACGTCAACAATCAACACTTTGAGTGAGCATGCAGTGACCGGCGGAAATCAAAAGAGTCGCTGCAGAGGAATGGGGACGAGGGGAATGCGACGATTGCATAATTATTGTGGACGACGTTAGTCATATTTAAACAAACTAGTGATTCTGTTGTTGTAATTTAGGCATGTAAACCTAACTAAAACTTACTCTCTTATCAGGTACCAAAACTACACCTTGTAAAGTTTTACTATATATCTTCAACAAGTTTGTAATAAATTACACGTATGTACTTAGTAGATTATTAAACAAGGAAACATACAGCTTTGCATCTGTACCTTTATTTACTACATAATAATAACGCACCCTTACATCACTGTTTCTTACAATAACACCACTTTCATACACACCATGTTATATTTCAAATCAGTAGCTGCTCTGCTATCTTCTGCTGCCATGCATTTATCTTTATAAATGCTTTAGGGTTGCTTGTATGTTTTTTTAGGTTTGAAGGTTAATAATGTTGGAGTGGTCTTTGACCTCCTCCAAACAATCCAACGATGACCACCAAACGGGCAACTTAGACTGGAGCATTAGGCAAAACCAGGGTGTGAACTTTCTAATAAGTTGTGAAACCTCATCTAAAGACATGTACTTGGTGTCACGAACCTCATTCCTGTTTACATTCACCTTGACATTTTTCCTGGCAAACAAAACGTAGGAAATCTCATGCTCTCCCCATTTATCATCTGAATGAGCGGAGTAGTAAATTCTTGTCAAGTATTCCAAATCCTCAGCCTGGATTTCAGTGATGCCTAAAAAATTAGAATAAAAAAAGTATAGCGACTATGAGAGAAGAAAAATGATGATCATAAAAATATATATTATATAAAATATAAAATATGATATTTTATGATGTAAAATGTAAATCGTGAGTTGAAATCAGACACGGACGGATATTTCCCCAAAAGCCCTTCAGGCAAAGTTATCCCACTAAGTAAGTAGATGGTCAAAAGGGAAAATAATATTCCACACTGTGGAAATGAGAATAGGGATTATAGCATGGTACGTGAGGATCTTCTATCCTCGCGAACCATGACCATAACCAGTTTCTACTTGGACTCCGGCGAAGACAGAAGGTACTCCTCACTCGACCGTGCTACGGCAGAACTGTTGCTACGAGCAAACCATTAGGGGCCCACGAGGACCAGGAAATCCTACGAGGAAAATATATTTGTTGCTACGTGCAAAATCATAGGTGCCCACGTGGACCAAGAAATCCTACGAGGACAAGTGTATTAATCGCTACGAGCGAGAATTTAGGTGATCAAACGCTGACCCTTTTGTGACCCTACGAGGGATAAAATATTGACGCTACGAGCGAGTAAAATAGGGAACACAAGGTGACCCAGAAAGACTGTCTAAGAGAAGTCTGAAATATATCCGTCCGGCTCTGAATTCAACCTACGAGGTGAGTAAATAATTTTGTGAAACTAAAATCTGAATCGTACGACGACAGATAGGGAATGTACCCAGAAAAGAATAATTGATTTTAAAAAGTAAACGCTACTTTCATTTTTGGTTACGGACCATTTTCATTTGGCGTCACGAACGCAGTAAAAGTATTCTTAAAGTTAAATAAATACAGGGCTGTATAAGACCCTTAAAACGTAACCTACATTATATAATTTTGTGTGTGATTGCATCTTGGTTGCTGAGTTGATATTCGCATATAAAATATATAATTTATATTATAATTAATTATAATTATTTTAGTATCATATTATAGTCATAGTCATTGTTGGGAAAGCGCATCATAACCCTCCCCACCCATATAATATTGCTAGCGTAAGCTCATACTCTTTGCTGCATAAATCCCTCCTCATAGTCGTGCATACTATCTAGTATCTCGCCGGGCCGGTCCTGAGATACGAAAGAACCCCCAGGTAAAGTATCTCCGTCGCCCGTTTCCGACTCGGATTTAGAAGACCGCATTAAAATCCCTGTCAAGAAGGTGCGGGGTAGAATTTTATCTACCCCCCAATACCCGTAATTAATTAAAATTAAAATTAAAGTAGGGTAGAAACAAGTCCGAAGAAATTCGGGCCCATATTTCCTATTTTGCTGTATTCAGCATAGGCCACCACGTGTTGGGGCGATTTGAGCATTGCTAAAGTGACGCCTTTTGGTGGCACTGGTAGTGGCAGTAGGTAATAGTAACAAAACTAAAAGTGAAAGTACTACAAGTAGCGCCACGGCGTGCTTTGCATCGCTCTACGAGAGGATAGCATTATTTTGAATGAAAAATTAGAAAGGCAGACGGAACCAGTGCTGACAAGCCATCCCCGTCTGGCCATATAGAAATTGCCTAGTCAATTGACGGGAATTCAGGGAAGCAACCCACCAAGCCGTAGACGTGAAAAATTGAGACGGAAAATCTCCCATAGTAACAAAATAGACTTCGACTGGATCCACGGAACAGAGAAGACGTGCTGAAAACTCGCGCTTGAGTGCCTACTCGGACCAAGGCTGAAAATAAAATTTTGAAGATTTTGATCAAAAATAAGATTTTGAGAGTTCAGCAAGTTCCCTATTTGCCATAAAACTCTTGTTGGAAAATTGAACTCCTCGATTTTCTCATTTGCCATTATATAGTAGTCAGCAAACCTGGCTGCGGAGGACGAACCTCCGGCTTATTTAGTTTCATTTGCCATTCATTGTACAAGGCACGAGTCGTTGATTTATTAGTAAGTCTTAATTGTTCAAAATTTGTAAGTTTATACCGTTTTTGTGACACGAAATAAGGAAAACTGAAATTCCGCCATCATATAGTGTTGCGTACATACGGCGAAGGCCACGGCCACGGCTAGATAGGGAATTAACACAGCAAGCCATGCCTCGTTGATTCTCAGTATTACTTTGCATAGGGCCCATAAGCTCAACATTATACTTAGTGTTAAGTAGTAAGTACAGGCGCAGCAGTACGTGCCCGTCTGATTTTGAATTCACTAATTCAAAATCCCCAGTTTTCGAAACTGAATATCTGCAAATTTTACCTTTAATTTGAAATTCAGTCATAAATCAGTAGTGTTTGTTCACGAACTTCATCTTCCCATAGGGAATTGTAAGGGAAATCGTCCCAGTTGTCAGCAACTGCATCGCCAGTTGTAAATCTGCAAAAGTGGCAAATTAAAAATTTCGTTTTGTTAAATAAAATCATATAAGTGATTTTCTGAAAGTCTGGGGGGAACTTCAGAAAACTCACTCATCTTCGTTTTCTTGCTGATAAAGATCAGCAGCCTATAATATTGTGTAAAACATTCGTTAATGTTCATTTTGTGTAAGTCATAATTTATTGTGTAAGTTTAATAGTGCATTTTGATAATATAAGATTTTTCAGTTCAAAATAGCAAGAAACGCCCTTGACTAAAATATAGGCATTATAAAATATAGCGAGGGATTTCACCTCGCCTTTGAAATAAGTAATATTGCGAAGAATTAACTTCGACTTTATAGTTACAATACAAAATAGTGCAAAGTTTATAAAATACGAACCTTCAGTAGTGTTCGAGTCTGATACCGCGAGGAATTGTGACCCCGACTTAAGTATTTTAGTCTACGAGACAGTTGTCACCTAAATAAATTCCGAAAAGTTCGAAATTACATTCTGATTAATTGTGCAGTGAATTATACGGGGAACTCACACCCCATTTTGAATCATTTGTTAAAGATTTTGTTAGTAAGTTATAAGGGGAACTTACACCCCATTGAACAATAATTTGTTACTTTTTGGTTGATGAGTTTTAAGGGAAACTCACACCCCAGATTTTGAGTAATTACTACTTTTGTTTTGAGGATTATACATGGGAACAGACCCCACAATTTTGAGTTTGTTTTGCAGTTATAGCAAGGAATTCCACCTCGAGTTCCTACAAGAAAATTGTGAGTCATAATTCAATTTCGAATTTCGAACTATTTAGAATTTTGAATCTACGGATTAGTGGGGAATTGGTATCCCACAACTTTGCTTTAATTCAAATAAAATTGAGCAAGGAATCAGATACCTCGACTTAATAGGCAAAATTATTATTAATTGCTAGTTGTGGAATCTTATTTTTTTGAAACTCCAACTAATTACTTCAAGGGATTCCACCCTGATTTCGAATATTGAATTTCAAAACTTTGCAGGGGATTCAACCCTGACTTCGAATATTGAGTTTAAAACTTTGCAGGGGATTGAGACCCTGACTTATCATTTAAATTCAAACTTCATTTAGGGGAGTTTGGACTACAAAGGGTGTGGTTGAGTGAATTAAGATTTCAACTTACAAAATATTTGTTGAAATCTGCCGTTGTCGAGTGACAACTCATAATTGTGCATTATTGTATTTTTCCGCATATGGCATTACAGGTTGATATCATCATTGAAAGTGAATCTTCAAGTTAGGTACACCTGAGAACAACTGAAAACAAAGATAGAAATTCATACAAAAATTACATTCATAATTCTACGATAGTAATTTACGATTATAGGTGTTCGTGAATTTAAGTGTTGTTGACTACAATAGATATAATAAAGTAAAGTCAACATTTTATTTAATTTCAGTACACTTACTAGTGTCCTGCCATCGAAAATCAGCAAGATAAATCTACGGATTGAAACAACGGATACGATCCGGAAATCAGGCATTGACTTCTATTTCGAAGTCTTCGAAATACTTGGTCCTACGTGGAGCCAGCCAAATAGGGATTCCTACAAAACGAAAAGGAAAACAAATAGGTAAATAAAAGTACAAATTACAATTAAAATTTTGTGTTTGGACCTGGAGTCCACACTGTTGTAATTGTGCACAAGTGTGACATATGTATACCCAGGTATAACATAGCACACTGTTGTAATTTTGGGGGCTTGTTGTAATTTGTTCACAATTGTCATTTTGGGGGCATTTACAAATAAGTGCATTACAACATAGATAATAATACTATATTGTTAATAATAATTTATAGACACCTTACGAGGTCAGGTCACGGGCCACATTGGACGTGCTTGAAGTCAGTTGGACTTAGAATCAGGACAATCCGGGAGGAAGAAAAGACGGAGTTGGATTCTTCTACTTCCGTCAACTATATAAACCGGAAACTACAGCGAAGCTCCTACCGTTCCACGGTTTGGCTCTCTGTAAGTCAAAATAAAAAGAAAACACTTACTTATTTTCACAAAGTCACTTACGAAGTGAATTTTTATTTTGAAATTTGATTAAAATTTTGAGTGCACGAAAATCACTGTTGTACAAATACACTATTAAAGTCTGTATAAGTATACAGTTAAGTATTTGGGAATAAAGTTCAAATACTTACTTTTTCTAGCCTCACGTGGCACCGAAGAGAATCACAAGTTGTGACTTCAGCTTACAAACTCCAGGATAAGAATAAAACCCTCTTCAGACAGAATACATAACTACCCATCTGGGGTAAAGAAGATTTGACCAGAAACGGATCGTAAACGTTTATTCTTTCGTTTACGTTACGAAGTAAGTCAAACAGCATTAGTGTTTATATTGCCAGAAATAAATTGTCGAATTTATTTAAAATAAATTCGAACCACAAATCAAAGAGTAGATAAAATAAAACGTTTTGTCGTGTTTATCACGAACCATTAAAAGTAGGGAGTAGGTATATACTTAGTCATATACATTCAGGCACTTACGTAGTACATAGTTGTATTAAGGAGATACATATTTTCGTGGTAACTACTAGTTAAGTGCACATCCATACGGTGGGTGCAGAGAAGTTGGCGACGTATAGTCCTGTACTCTTCTAGTACAGAACATAGGTACTTACGTAGTACATAATAGCATTAGGCATATACATACTTTCGTGGTAAATACTAGTTAGTGCACATCCATACGGTGGGTGCAGAGAAGTTAGCGTCGAATATTTGCTATCATTATACTATAGTACATATAAGTTCATGATAAATAACAGTTACTACTGTTATATAAGTAATCATATATTCAATTAATTTACAATTTTGAATTTTCTTTTCAAACATTTGAAATTCATTTTAAAATTTCAAAATATTATTCTTATCTTTTCAAAAATTTTCCAAATTTTAACATCCTACGTGGATTAAATAAATTAAGCAGGTAGATAGTTATTAATACAACTCAAAATAGAAGTGAAATAAAATTAGGAAATTTTATGAAAAATTTTGAATGCTGATTTTAGTAAATCTGACATCAACAGACATTGCCTTTATCTTTTTCACATTTAGTATTTTGGTTTTATATAAAATTTGGAATAAATTAATGGTTTATCGAATTCAACTAGAACGTTGAATGTTCATTGTATTCTACCTGAGTCCATACGATTGGGTAGCCATAATAGCAATAATAGTAATTTATCTAATAGTTAAAATAAAGATTTCTCTTGAACGTCATCGACGAAATAACCATTGGAGATACGATTGGATTCTCACCGACAATTCCAATTTATTTTAGATTCTCCAGGATAAGCTCCTGAACCTGACTTACTAGTCGAGGAAGATTTTAGTTACGGACGCACAGTTTGCTGTGAAGTTTGAAAGGATTACTTTAGTTGCTGACTTATTGCTTTATTTTTGAATATTTGACTAAAAGGTACGTGTCACGACACTACAATTAAGTTATTGCTTGTGCTTAAAAGCTTGCTCTTGGTATTATTGAAATTCGGTGGCTGTTGCGCGAGATATATGTACCCTCGTCCTCATATAACAAGGCAAAGCATATAATCACCCATTCTCATCATAATTATAATTCATTTTCAAATCATTTCATTCTTCAAATAAATACAAAGTCAGAATCGTGTTAAATTTATTAATTCAAGTCAAAGTTGAATAATTATTGTGAATTTACAAATTGTTTGTGAAGGTAAAGATTTAAGGCCTGATTAATTTAGAAGTATTAATCAGACTTAAATCAAAATAAAACAAAAACAGATTCGGTTCCCTAAAGAGGAAACGCATCTGGTTCACGTACGCTAACGTCGACGTGGGCATTGTTTTATCAACGGAATTAAATTAAATCTTTGGTAGTTAAGTACTACACACATAGGTATTCCTACACATTGAACAAAATAGAAATTATTTACTCTTACGGAGAGACTTAAAGGCTAAGCATCTATTTATATTGATCTACGAAGAAGCAATCAATAAGTACTGAAATTAGATGGTATATGCACATTTGAATAAATTAAAGGAAAGTATTGTCACTTACTAGTGAACCATAGGTAAAAACACTAGAAATATACCATGAATCCAAAAACCAAAGCCGACGAATATGTTCGTCAACGGTTGATATACATAAACCAACTTGATCCAAATATGGATTGGGAAATAAAAATAAGGATATTAGCGGAAGGATTGCCCGACAGATTGAGAAAAGGAACAATAAGTTGTAATAATATAGACAACTTTACCACAGTCTTGGAGAGACATTTAGACTGTGAGATGGCAAGTCAAGGGAATGATCAAGATTCGGATAACTATCATCCACCGTTAGATCCAATGCATTCACAGACGTCTTCAAATAATCATAGGTTACGGATGTTCAGAATAAATACCGGTGACTTGGATGATCAGTCAATTCAGACGGGACTTATAGATAGGGATGTATACCAAAGCAAAAATACGATAGTCACGACGTCATTAGCAAGCATGGAAACGCTTGAAAATGATTCCATGAGTAAAGTGATTAAGGATGGACTCTCCCATGAGGGAACTTCATCAAATTACGAAGACACGCTCTTCACATATCCACAAGAAGATATAACGCACTTCATAAGGGGGAACCGAACCCCACCACATGAAATAAGACGACAATTTCCCTTCCAAAATTGTTTTGGGGGAACGGTCCTCATCAATGTACTGACAGATACCGGTGCATCCATTAGCACCATCAACCCAAAGGTGGTTGAATCATTAGGGCTTCAACATATGGTTACACCATGCAAACCAATCCGTGCTATGTTGTCAGTAGAACACGGTGTCCCCACAATAGTATCTGAAATGGTACTCATCAATACGTACGTTGAGGAATTCGAGGAGTGGATTCGATGGGGATTTTTCCTCGTCAAGAATCTACAAGACAGTGTTGTCTTCGGGATGGATTTATTAGTTGCATATGATGCAATGGTACAATGTAGATTAGGGTTAGTTGTTTTCACTCGAACGCAAGATGCCGTCGAGACCAATGTAGCAATGATTAAGAAATTCAAGGGAACTAAATCAGTAATGGACTTAATCAAACCAAAGTCCAAAGGAAAGAAAAATTCAGTTAACACCAGCTTACTAGCTGCTCCTTCCGCGCCCATATTAAGCGATGTCGAAAGTAGTGACACTTCCGAGAGTTCAGATTCAGACTACGATGATTTAGATCCCGATCCTTATTTAACAAGAAAGCAACTTGTTGAATATGAATCACGGCACGGACCAATTAGACTCCCAAATGCAGACACACTCAGGTCTGAATTTACCAAGTTACAGTTAAGCAAAATACATAGTTTAAATAAAGACACATCTAACAATCGAAAACATTTTCGAGACTTTAGGAATTCCTTACAAGGAGGTTATAAAAAGACGAAACATTCGCCATTATCGATTCGGACTATTAGAAAAACACAGGAAACTACGGATTCACTATTGGAAGAGGTACGCAGTATAGCTACTACTACCATGTCTTCAAATGCAGAGAGAGAATTTTATCAGTATAAATTACGACTTTTTACAATTCACCCAGTTCAATTAGAAAGCCAGAAGGAAACAGCAGTGGAGATATTCACTGATAAAAGAGATTATACCGGATATATAGTAACGGAACCAAATCACAATTTATACAATAAAACAGGAATCATGGTCCTGCCGGAGGAAGTATATATTCAAAATGGTAGAGGAACAGCGACTCTATTAAATACAGAAGATGCCTGTATGGAGTTGAAAACACAGGGTTGCCTTTCCACGTATACGATAGTGTCTACACCTGTGCAGTTAAAAGCCGCACAGATCCATGTGAAGGATCAGCCATGTCCAACTAGTGATAACCCAGAAGTCCCTCCTCCTGAACAGGTACCAGGATCTCAAGCATTGACTGATGCTGAATGGGAAATGTTCCCAATATTTGAAGGTTTAGACACAGCTCAGAAGCTGGAAATTAGACAATTATTATCAAAATACTACAAAGTATTTGGGTGGAAACAAGAAGATTTCCACACCTCCATCATTGATCCCATAACTAAGAAAACTGTATACGCAACAGTAGAATTAATGGACGATACCCCTATGGTATCGGCAGCAGCCAACATGTCTAATTTATTTAAAGTAGTATGTAGGGACGACACTGATGACGGGCTCATGAAACAGCTCATAGAACCATGTCATTCAAATTACGTGTCACGACAAATGGTCGTCAAAAAGGGGATCAATGGATGGAGAGCAGTAATCGATTATCGGGAATTGAATAAGCGCGTAAAACCCATAAATGCACCTGTACCCCCAGTACAAGATGCGTTTGCCAAACTGAATGGTTGCAAATACTTTTGCACCATGGATATGGCATCCTCATATCAGCAAATCGCGCTTCATAAGAATAGTAGAAACTATTTAGCATATATTAATCACTGTGGTACTTTCAGGCCACTCAGACTTCCATTTGGGTACAAGAATAGTGGTACTATCTTTCAGTCAGTCATGAACAAAATATGGCATCATTATAGTCAAAAATGGGCTTCGATTTACGTTGACGATAACGGTTTTGGCGGCGCTACATTCGCCGAAATGATACATAGGTTAGAGTTAGTACTATGGTTATGCATGCAGGCAAATATAAAATTGAAACCTTCTAAATGTCACATTGGACACCCATCTATTATATTTTTGGGTCATAGAATTAGTGCAGATGGCATATCTATAGATAGGGATAGAGTGGATACAATCCTTACATTCCCTGATCCAACCAATACGACTGAAGTACGCCGTTTTATAGGAATTACGAATTTCTTTAGGCGCATGATTCAGGGTTATTCTCAGGTGGCCCGACCATTATATCAATTACTACAAAAAGACGCTCCGTTTAATTTCGACGATAATTGTCGACAAGCAGTCGAAGAATTAAAACGACTCATCACTTCTGCGCCCATATTAGCATTTCCAGATGACCATTCACAACTTGAATTGTGGTCAGATGCTAGCGACCATTGGATCGCAGCTGCCCTCATACAAAACATAAATGGGCAACGAAGACCAATCGCGTACCATTCTCATTGTCTTACGAAGACTGAGCAAAAATGGTCGGTCACGGACAAGGAATGCTTTGCTATTATCCACGCACTGCAAAAATTCCGTAGCTACGTATTAGGGCGTTCTGTACATATATACACAGATCATTCGGCCCTCACATCTATTCTGAAAACCTCAGAATTAAATTCGCGTTTGATCCGCTGGAGTTTAAAACTCAGTGAATTCGACCTTAAAATATTTCACGTCGCAGGTAAAAATAACGAATTGGCCGATGGATTAAGTCGACCACCGAGAAACTACCCTGGTCAAAAGACGCCGTTAAAATTAAGATTATTAAAAGTCGTTGAACGTACTCGTCAGGACAAGGAATTCATTCAGGATTGTGAAACTCTTAAATATAATTTAGATAACTTACGTGAACTCCAAATGGGAGACATACAGGTTTTTCAAGTCATGAAATCAGTCATGGAAGATAGGACAAATAAATATGAAGGATTTAATAAATATAGACGTAATTATAGGCTAAACGAAAAGGGAGAGTTAGAAAAACTCTCAGACGAACCGCTAGGTAAACTTTGGGTGAAAGTCTTACCTCAGAAATTAGCTATCCATTTCATTACCTATCTGCATCAAAAATCACATTTAGGTCACGAAAAGATTTACGCAGCACTAAAAGAAAATTATACATTCTTTTCTATGAGTAAATTAGTCATGGAAGTCATACGTGGTTGCGACACATGTCAAAGATATAATATTAGTAAACGTAGGAAATCGGGTCCTTTGCATGTAATTATGACGCCACAAGTCCCATTTGCAAAAGTGTCAGCAGATTATTTAGGACCATTAAATATGACTCGTAAAAAGAATCAATATATCCTTGCAGTTATAGATCAGTGTACACGTTACCTTCATCTTTTTCCAACCACGGGTCCGACCGTGGCAGAGACGATACGTTGTCTCACACCGCTAGTTAGGGATCACGGAATTCGCGGAATTGTTTCCGACAATGGTGCCGCCTTCACTGGCGTGGCATACCAGGAATTTTGTGATATGTACGGCGTGGCCGCCATTCGTACTTCGGCATGGCATCCCTCTTCAAATTCAATAATTGAGAGATCAAACTCTACATTTGGCAGCATCTTAAAGAAATTAAAACATGACCAGCACCTTAGCTGGGACGATTTATTACCTCAGGTACAAAACGAATATAACTCTGCCAAGCACTCTAGTACAGGGTTCTCTCCATATTTTGTTTGGCATGGAAAGTCATTAGCATGGGATTATAACCTTAAAATTGACGAGAATAAAATTCCGTCCAAAAAGGAGGATATTGAAAATCAGCAGGTTAGAATTGGCGAATTATTTAAGTATAGAATGCAAGCACATCAAAATTCATGTGAAAATCAGTTAAAAAGAAAGTTAGAATTCGACAAACGTCACCCTCATATAAAATTTAACATTGGTGATTTAGTTCTAAAACGTAATTACATAAGAAAGCAGGGTACTCCCACAAAATTCATGGTCAGGTATTCCGGCCCATATAGGATATATAGTTTGATAGAAAATGAGCACGTATATTTTCTGTGTGACCCAGAGATTGAACCAGAAACCTCGACAACTTCATTAGTATTAGATATGGTCCATGGACATAATCTAAAAACGTATTATACTCCTCTAGACCCAGCAGATTTAGCGGAAGACGTCGACCAAGATAGGGATTATTTAAATCGCATGGTCCCAACTCCAGATGACCATGTTTTTAGCCTGGAACCAAAACTAGACCCTACAGAAACCAATGTAGGTGAACAAAATACGTATTATAGAGATGTGGTTCCCCGAGGTGTTTATAATATATCGTCTGCACAAATCCCTGCACTGAACTTGGTTCGTGAAGCTCCAGACGAAAATGATGACGGGGAAACCATATATGCACCCCCGGCGCTTAGTATAGTTAGTACGGATGATTCCCATGATTCATGGGACCTTAGGACACGTCTAAGGACGAGTTTGGTTCCTACGAGGAATCCTAACTCTCCAGGGGGAGAAGGGGATGGTGAGTTAGATGACTCAGTCATAATCTTAGACGAAAATTTAGTTAGTACCCCGGGAAATTCTCCACGAAATAGTCCTACGGGACATTCGACCGTGTTTATCGATGCAAGAGATATGTCTCTATCACCTAGTCAAAGTAGGACTCCGCCGTCGGTAAAACCACCGACACCACGTAAAAGCCCGGTGGCAGCAATGTCACCACAACCTTCATCACGGCCGGTACAAGGGACATCACGAACGGGTCAGATACGAGCTCCGACCATATTTACACAACAACGAACTCAGGCCGAAAATCCATCGACCTCGACGGTTCCTGCGGGAAACGTCCAGATCGATTCCTTACCCAAACGAGTACCGATACCAAGTAAAAAGTACCCGTCACATACGTATACAAAAAGTTTTAGAGTAATCGCACATCCGGAGAACGAAGGTAATAAAGACGAGATTGAGAAAATCCGGACTGAGATAGAACATTTACAAGATTACTTACAAGAATTAATGACGGATAAAAATAAGCAATAAAAATTTTTTTTTGACTGCATAATATATTTATTATGATCTTCGTAAAAATTAGAGTAGATATAAGTACGAGATACGTCTCAGGTTACGACCTAAAAATTTTTTGTTGGTATTCCAAAAGTATTCTTTGACCACATGACATTACGGGTTATATAAAAGGGTTCAAAATGAAATGTTGAATATCAGTGAATTGAGGGTTTTGAATTTTTTATTTTTTTATTTTTGCTTTTCCCCTTTCCATTTCAACATTATAGATTTACGAAATGTCGTCCCCTGCAAAGGACGAACGATCAGGGATATTCGCACGCCGATCTCACCTTCCTGAACCCGTACCTATGATCATAGATGATGAACTATACATTTATGAAAATGAATTACCTAAGTTAATGCTCGAGTCGGCAAACTTCACGCCGTCAGTCAATTCGAGACCAGCAGAAAAATTGTCGCCAGAAAAACCTCTTCTGGAAGATCAGGAGCGAAAAATCTCCGTTAATATAAATGCCAGAGATATTTCTGATTTATCTCTGTCAATTAATCGAAATTGCGTGGAAACTTCTCCATCGACTGAAAAGGGCTCTCGCCAAATCAAAAATCACCGACGAGAGAGAATTCCCAGTAGAAATACGAGCTCACGAGCTTCGAATTACTCGCGGTCAAGTTTACCAAACTTGATCGCTGGAACGTCTCAAGGGACTCTCCAGAAAAACTCGCGTCGAAATTCATCTTCGACTTATTTTTCATCAGATACGTCTGATTCCTCATTATAATTGATAATATGTTCGGATACGTCCACAAAATTTTGATATAATTTTATATATATAAGTAGTTAGTAATATTTTGCTTTCACGTGATCTCAATTTAAAATGACTCAATGAAATAATTACCATTTTGACACCCGATAAAATGAATAAGCAAAAATTAGTATTTTTGAAAGTAGTTTAGAATTTTGATATATACATTTTCATATATTACTTGACGGAAATAATATTTTATCCAAAGAAATTACCTGTAAAAGTTGGGATACTTCCCAAAAGACTGAATCAAATGATGTTCAAAATCAGTCCAGAAAAAGAGTACAAATGAAATAATAAATGCCATACAGGAACTTTAATCAATGCAATAGTGTGTGTTCTTTTCTTTCGCATCATAGTTTCTTTCAGGTCCATTATTTGCACCGTTGCTCGCACTTAAGGATATGGAGAAAAAGATGTGGATTATTGGACGTTCATACTATTGGCTGTTTCGTTCTGTTGGATATTTCGTTTGAAGACAGTAAAAGATTTGGTCCAGAAGAAGACAATATAAAATTATGAGAATTATTATTATGTATTTGAAATTATGTTTTTCGTTTTGATAAGGGCATCAAAACATTTGGTCCAGAAGTTTTGAGAGAAGAAAAATGATGATCATAAAAATATATATTATATAAAATATAAAATATGATATTTTATGATGTAAAATGTAAATCGTGAGTTGAAATCAGACACGGACGGATATTTCCCCAAAAGCCCTTCAGGCAAAGTTATCCCACTAAGTAAGTAGATGGTCAAAAGGGAAAATAATATTCCACACTGTGGAAATGAGAATAGGGATTATAGCATGGTACGTGAGGATCTTTTATCCTCGCGAACCATGACCATAACCAGTTTCTACTTGGACTCCGGCGAAGACAGAAGGTACTCCTCACTCGACCGTGCTACGGCAGAACTGTTGCTACGAGCAAACCATTAGGGGCCCACGAGGACCAGGAAATCCTACGAGGAAAATATATTTGTTGCTACGTGCAAAATCATAGGTGCCCACGTGGACCAAGAAATCCTACGAGGACAAGTGTATTAATCGCTACGAGCGAGAATTTAGGTGATCAAACGCTGACCCTTTTGTGACCCTACGAGGGATAAAATATTGACGCTACGAGCGAGTAAAATAGGGAACACAAGGTGACCCAGAAAGACTGTCTAAGAGAAGTCTGAAATATATCCGTCCGGCTCTGAATTCAACCTACGAGGTGAGTAAATAATTTTGTGAAACTAAAATCTGAATCGTACGACGACAGATAGGGAATGTACCCAGAAAAGAATAATTGATTTTAAAAAGTAAACGCTACTTTCATTTTTGGTTACGGACCATTTTCATTTGGCGTCACGAACGCAGTAAAAGTATTCTTAAAGTTAAATAAATACAGGGCTGTATAAGACCCTTAAAACGTAACCTACATTATATAATTTTGTGTGTGATTGCATCTTGGTTGCTGAGTTGATATTCGCATATAAAATATATAATTTATATTATAATTAATTATAATTATTTTAGTATCATATTATAGTCATAGTCATTGTTGGGAAAGCGCATCATAACCCTCCCCACCCATATAATATTGCTAGCGTAAGCTCATACTCTTTGCTGCATAAATCCCTCCTCATAGTCGTGCATACTATCTAGTATCTCGCCGGGCCGGTCCTGAGATACGAAAGAACCCCCAGGTAAAGTATCTCCGTCGCCCGTTTCCGACTCGGATTTAGAAGACCGCATTAAAATCCCTGTCAACTAATTCAATAATATTTTTCTCAACAGACCAGATTTAACCAACGAATCTAATAATTCGAAATTCGCGTTTCAGTATTTTGTGCAGCATTAAGGATTTTTTGAATATTTTCCTAATAATGACATACCCAACTCATATTCTAAGCGCCTTATCGCAGCAGTTTTGGCTCCCTCAATACCTTTGCTTTCACTGTCTAGGAACAAAGGGTGACTGCAACACGTATTACTCCAGACTTCCGGGAAAGTAACTTTATATTCTGATCTCTCCTGCATTAATAATTCTCCGTTGGTATTGAAAAGAAATACACTAAAAGCTCGATGAAGTTTGAGTGAGCCATCTTTAGCGACAGTGTGGCAATCCAATTTGATCTCACTTCCTACAATATTATCATTCTTATCCACAAGAATGCACTTTTCAGACATTAATGATTTCTGAACGGAATCCGAAATATTTGAGAATTGAGGTGGAAGTTGCGATAAAAATCGTACTGAAGGGAGTGGAGATTTGGGATTTTTGATTTTCAATAATACTCGATTCATGACTGTGACAAAATTACAAAGTCAAATTACTTGATAGTCAACGCTTTGAATTTTAGAGCAGATTATAAGTTTGAATACCTGAGGAATTTAGGCACAAAACTAATTTGAATTCTCTAGGTATAACTTCTGACCAGGGGCGGATCCAGGATTGGGTCATAGGGGGGGGGGGGCTAATAATGTTAAGCGACCATCTTGGAAAATGGCCGCTCCTATCTCTGCCATGTTAAAAAAGCTCCTCATGGAGGGGGCTAAAGCACCTTAGCCCCCCCCCCCATTGAATCCGCCCTTGCTTTTGACTACAACTATTCCGTCGTCAGTATTCGAAAAATAGTTTGGATGCTGTGGCTTGATGCTTCAATTCAACCTTGACGTCACTTTATCCTGTTATGTTTTACCCAAGTATTGTCTTATTAATGGTCAAATCAATTTTACTTTACAACTTTTGTCGGGAGAATGTGAAAAATCTAATTAAATTGTTCTTTCTTCTTAGAGAATCAATTTAGATTTATAGTCACCATTTAAGCACAAAATTACATGTAAAAAAGCGGCGGATGTATACATTAAACGAGGGCGGCAATCATATGGAGAATGGCTAAATGGCTTTTTTTTCTACCTATTAACGCACCCTTACACAACACCCTGGGACAACAACAATCAGTCCCATGGGACAACAAGGTTCTGTCCCGTGGGACAACAAGGTTCTGTCCCATGGGACAACAGGGTTCTTTTCCTTTGGGACAACAACAATCGGTCAGACTAACTTACTAATAAAGTCCCCGCTTTCTCTTTTTTTTAGTTGTATGATTTTTAAATAATGTAATTCGATAAATGACGTTGTATTCAGTTTACACAATAGCCCTTAACTCGCTGCTCCTATTCTGTTTTCACCCTACACGCAACCACAAAGCATTAACATCCACTAAAACATTGAGATTCTTCATTCGTCTCACTCGCAGTCTACTTATTGAAACACTATTGCGTTGGATTTGCTTAATATCGTAATCGGTAATATAGTTGCCCAGGCAAAAACGTTTAACTAAGCAGGTGGAGTTACAATCACTTCCAGGCTGTTAAATTTCCATTTCAATTTCAATGAAATTCAATGGCGACATAAAAACTAAAAAATGATCTTGGCCAACTAAGTATTTTTTCACACCAGATGCGTTTGACAGCTCTATGCCCCAATTGAAGATGCATGCAAAGCGCACACAAGATAAATGAAGCCCGCGCTCCTGTCCATGCAAAACAGAGCAGACTCTTGACTCCCGGTGCTTAGTTTAGCAGTCACATAGATTAATTTGTAATGTGTGCAAAATGTGTATTTTTGAAATTGGAAGGTATGCACCAAAATGACGGCAGTTGGCAGTGACGATGACGAGTAGAATCATACATGCTATGGGTTTGACAACTACATAGAACACAACTTTCATTTCCGTTTCGAAAAAAGCGAATAATAAAAAACAATTTCATCTAAAATTAATTTTATAATATTTTATATTTTTCGGGACCTTCAAAATGTTGTACTGCATGTCTAATTCCGTTGAGATCTTAAAACGGTAAAAGTACAACGTTAATGATAACTTTTGAATGTTCACTTAGGATTATGTACTCTATGAAAAACGGGATGTTTGGAAGGCGTTCCTGGACGATAATTACGTACGAGTTCATGAGATAATGCGCAAAAGGGCGGCAATACTTTTCAAATTTGGACGCAATCATAGGGATGGCCGATGCTGCTGCATGACACAGGATGCCGAGCATATGACTATGAGCAATGAGTCGAAAAAATTTCAAGTTTCAAGTTCATTCCTCTGGCTGATTATTTTTTGAAATTAAATTTTTGGCAATTATTTATTTAAACAGTTGAGTACATTCTGTGAAGGTTGCAGTGTTACAAGACTAGCGTAGTATTTTTAGACACAGATACACAATTTTACAAAAGTACAATAATTTTTGAGTGACTATTTAAATGAGTAGGAACTTTGAAGCTTGCGCATCTAATCGTAAGTTGATTTATAAAATAAATAAAATGCAGTGCAGATTAAAGGGATGCAATCATATTGTCAAATAAAATAGCAATGAAACTGAACTTCAAAAGTCTAAAGCAGGTTTTAAATGTGAATCACGTTTTTGAAAAAGTATCCAGGATTTTGTAATTTACGAATTCCGGGGTCCTTATTTATTTCCGTGACCGTACCCATGGTGTCCGTAGTGACCGTGATGGCCACCACCTCCTCCGCCACCACCACCGCCGCCACTCCCACCGTGTCCATAATGATCATGACCGTGACCGTGACCGTGGTGACCGTGTCCATGGTGATCGTGACCGTGACCGTAATGACCATGGTGACCGTGTCCATGGTGATCGTGACCGTGACCGTAATGACCATGGTGGCCACCGCCTCCTCCTCCTCCACCACCTCCATTCCCACCGTGACCATACCTTTATTATTGTGAAACACAAATAACATGAAATTTAAATTCCCGCCTAATAAACCGAAAATGCCCGAACTTGGCCAGGATAAGTAGTAATTAACGTATTTGAAGTAGTGTGCTCGTACCCATGGTGATGGTGATGGTAACCAGCTGATGCAACTTGCACTAGAAACGCCGCCACGAGCATCACTACGAGGGCCTGCAAAATTTCAAAAATTAAATAAAAAAACAAAATTACGAAGCTTGAGATTTTTGGAATTTGGAGTAGAATTCGGGTGACTTACTTTGGAAATGACTCCCTTCATTTTGTGAGACTCAAATATTGGACGGGTGAAAAATGAATAAATAAATAAATAAATAAGTTTGTTTTGTTGTTGCTGTTGTTGTTGGTTGTTGTTTGGGTTTTGTGATATCGACTGAAGAGAGGACAAGAGTTTATATAGTAAGCGTTTTCCACCTCCCTTTCATTTCAATCAACTTGAATCGTAGCTAAGAGCGAAACTAGCTTTGGAAGACAAACAATTAGTTCTAATTATGGCATCGTTAGATGCATTTCTTAAGTTCCACATCTCAAAATATTTCCCGCTTTGAAAATAAATGCGTATAAAATAAAACGTTTATTTGAATATATGATTGTGAGTGAATAGGGAAATGAGTGTAGACGTCCACGCGGAGCCTCTGCAACTCTGCACTGTTGACTCTGTAAAATGGCGAGGTGACGTAATTTAATTGACTTTCTTTCCACTCGACTACGCGCACCTCCGTCCACCTAATTACATATGTACGTAGATTAAAACAAATCAGCAGCATGCAGAGACAGAAACGACTTATGTTCAAAAATGTGGACTAATTGAGCTGAATTAATGTCAACTCTGAATTGTGGCATAATTTGTAGAAAGCATTTTGAGCGTATTGATTTAATAAAATTGAAACCGAAAGTAAAGGAGCGTAAGGAGAATTAGCGTGACCGCATCTGCTCCCATTGCATTTTTGACTTGTTCTTGGGCGCGTGCATAAAGTATCTATAGATCGAGAATGTGGACGTGAAGGGCAAGAGCGTGAAAATCAATCTACAAAAACATCCACATCTATTGCCTTGCAATGAACTCCTCTGTAAATGGCTTACAAATTGTAGACAACACTTAAAGGCTTTGTAAATCAAACGCCGAAAGAATATTAGTCAACTCACTCGCAGTTGGGAAACATTTCATTCTTTCTACTGTAATGCTGGCAGCAGATGTGTAAGTAAAGTAACATTTCGTGGGTGATGAGACTTTGAGTCGTACTTCCTTCGGATTTAAAAAAAAAATTGTCGTAAAGTCAATTTAATGCAGAAAATTTATAAAACTAAATTCAGTGAACGAAATTTGCCTCCTTGGGCGCTAAGGACATCTTACACAATTCCTTGGCTTCCACATTGACATTTTAAATCTTTCCTAAGCTTGCAAGTGGGTGTCCTAAATATACCTCCTTTGCACAGTGTCGGATCCAAATTGCCATCGTTTTTAACGTGTACCGTATTTCTACTCATAGCTTCCACGGGAGTTACGTCAAACCTGGCCTCAGACACCGGAGTTACAAGATACCCGGGAGTTTACCCGGAGATACCCGGGGGGAGGGGGTCAAACGTATACAAATATCAGGGACTCATAAGTGACAAGGGACCTATTAGACACCAGGGAGGTTTTAGAAGAAACACGCTACGAAACATTAGACGAAAAACAAAAATAATTAAATATTTCAAGGCAGTAAAGGGGTGGCACATATCTGACGTCGTCGGAAGCGTTCATGTGTCTACCCATACATATATTGGTCACATCCCATTCATAAGGTTCCAATTAGGAGTCGTACATAAATTACGTCATCGGTGGGGTCCGTGCGTCTACCCGAATATTGCTCACTTCCCATTTTTAAGATAGCCATTACTCAATGGCTAAACTCATGACAGGGAAACACAAACAATTAAAACCTAACCCAGCCATTCTACACGTTTTTTGTTACTAGGTACCTATCTACATAATTTACCAGAATTTTGAAAATTTAGCAATACTTGACCAATTTCATCGAGCCATATATCATTAGAAAGGTAATCACTAGTAGAATTCAAATAACGCCTCTAGCGTTATCACAAAACGATTTCAAGATAACGGTGTTTCGCCTAAAATGTGTTGTATGGGCCACAAACTGAAAACAAAAAAATTGGGTCTGCTAAATTTTTAAGAGCTTTTAAATGATATATAACTCGACAAAATCCGTTAAAATTTTAAAATTTTCAATTGTTTTTTCGAAACCATTTAAAAACTAATGCTTCGAACACCAAGTTATTTAGATTTGCCTAATTATTTTGATTCAAACAGTATACCTTTGATGTTTAAGTTTATTGAGTTACCGGTCGAAATTTTGATTTAACACAATATTTAAAGTATTGGCGGGAAATTCAAAAATTTGAATACTGAATTTTTGGTTGCATATAAAAATGCCTGTACGTATATCGCCCCACTTAAAACCCGTTTACCCCTTCCTCCCCTTAATTTACAAACTGTAAATTGACAACTAGAATTTGGTGGCAAATTCAAAACGCCTAGTTTTGCTGTTAAGGCTGCCTTTAAACAAGGGCTTTTGTCCTTGTTTTCAACTATGATTTGTACGGGAATTTAGTTTTGAGTTGTTCCACATTTTTCTACTTTGGTGTAAATAAGGGTTTTGCTGTTGTGATTATTACTGATTTTCATTAAACAAAGTAACACATTGGTGTTACGGGTTATTTATGGCAATTAAGCGTGTACACAACTTACATTGGTGGGAGGTTTAAGGGAACAACTCACACATGTTGTGGGTGAGAGGTTGTTTATGGTCTCTAATGGGGCTACTTATACACGTGAGTTGGAGGTTATTTATGGGCTTTAAGGGTACAAAATATCCACAGTATTCAGGGACTTTACCAGAAGCTTCGGATTTTTTGAGGGTTTCCCTCGTTCGGTTATTCTTGCCTGCTCCCACTTCCACTCCCGTTCAGTATAATCACTAAATCTCATTTATGTTTTTACAGTGGGACACAGGGATGTGGAGCTGCGACTGAGAAGCCTACCACAGAGTGCGGGGGTTCGAATCCCACTCGCTGCATCGCTTGTCAATGATGATGAAACAGTTCCCTATTAGTTTGAAACTGAATGATGATTAACTTATATGAGACTGCGATCAGTGAATCCCTAGATTTATTTTTAAACATTTGACAAGTTACAAGTCAGTATATTTATTTGACATAATTTCTGTCTTAATGCTTCAGAGGACGTGATGTATAATGTGTGATATATTATAACTACATAAATGTGTAAATACAAATAATAAATACGAATAAATATTTTCAACGATGTTGAATGCACCTAAATATAATATATTTAAGTCTGTACATTCCATATAATGTTCAGAACAGCGCAGCTACTTACGCTACGCTAGCAAATAAAAAGCAAATTAAAAATAAGGCGAAACACACTGTCCGATAATATTGAATTATATCCTCACTTAAGAACCAACATGACGCACATCCACTTTTTCCTGATAACGAAATGCACTATCTACAAAAATGATGAAAATATCAAGATTCTAAAAGCAAATATTTAAAAAGAAGAATTTTTACTATTCAAAAACATCCAAGTAGAATATTGTGCACCATAAAAAACATGCAAATGGAATACTTTACACTTCCCACAAATATGTGAACAAAACATTTTGCACTTTTTAAAAATATCAAAATAAAAATTTTTTGCACTTTCTCCAAAAATATCCAAATAAAACATTTTGCACTCTCTCCAAATATATGTAAATAAAACATTTTGCACTTTTCAAAAGCATACAAATGGTCCAGAGAGAAATTGAACATGACTGAACAAAACTCCGAGTGCAAAGTACTGCAAAGTTTTCCAAGAGCTGATTCCAGAAACGGGTAATTTTTCAATTAAAATCATTCTCCTAGGAAAAGAGTTGCGAAGAAATCGAGTAAAGTCCATTTGGATTTGGATACTTCCGCATCGATATGGGGCCTCACAAAGTTTCAGAAATATGTAGTCAAACACTTCACACGCAAAAATTACGTGGTAAGACGTAAGAACGGAAACATTTATTTTTTAGTTTTTTTCATTGATGATTGGTTTGAAATAATAAGACATCAGAAATAATTAAATGAAGGGTGAAATGGTAGTTCTCATTAAGGTTACCCATTAACTATTAAATTATTACACTACTTTTTAATATTCAATTTTTTTTAGTATGTTAACTTTATTTATTTCCGGCATTTCAGTACATTTTTACAAGTCTTCAATTCTATTTTTTTCCAATCAGCCTGTTCCATTATTTAATACATATTTTTTTTCTTCATATATTTTGTTGTTGTTCTATAAGCTAAATATATTTGGCAAGTATGGATGAAAGATCAGGAAAAGCTGAAAGAGTTTCTAAATTAGTAATGATCAAGCACGTCGTTAAGTAGTTACGATTAACTTTAGCTGCTCCATTTTTCTGATGAACATTACAACACGACACAAGGTGAATTATTTGTGCGGACAAAATTGCTTACATTTAATTATTACGTCTTTTGTTTTTACTTAAATTGGTTAGTATAGGTAACTACTTATGTATCAATCTTTTATCAATCCTCTGTTCGCTTGCGTTGTTAACACTTAAATTAGAAAGAGAGCGAAATACGTAACATGTCATAATAGTTTAGGTTATTTTAGAATACAACAACATTAGTAATGCGGACAGAACAATATCCAATAACATTTTTAACAATCGAATTAGGGAGCTAACACAAATGGCGCCATCGAAAAAATTCACTTTTTGGGACCCACCCATACCATTGTCACACACCGTCACTATAAGCCACAGCCACCCACCCCCTACCAATAGTGGCGTCACTTTACTTTTTGCGGAAAAATTCAAAACGTATGTTAAACGTATATTATAACAATTAGTTATATTTTTGTGTTGTGTATGGTTGTGTTGAGCTTTAAAATAGTGTAAAAGAGAAACTTGTGTTCATTTCAAGTGGCGTCACTATCGCAAAACTCACCCACCCATATTGTCATTACGCATCACTATTTTGTGAATGGACCCACCCATATAGTCGATGGCGCCATTTGTGTTAGCTCCCTTAACAACAGTTCAACAATCATTTTACAAAATCCTAGTGCCGCCATAATCTAAAAGTATGTAAAAGTAAAATTATCATATCATAAATACAATACTACGAGAAAGCAACAATATTCTTTCCAGCTGTCGAGATTCAAACCTTTAATTTTAGTAAAAGCACAAGATTACGACAATTTCCTATTAAAAACAGACACAGTTACATAAATACTGAAAAACATGAAATAAATTTTAAGGGTCATTTAATAACATACGCCAGCCAAGCCAAGCCTTCCGCATTTCATATATTTACAATTTAATTATTTCTAAAAGTTACAAGTAGTAATAGCTTTACAACCAGTCACCAGTTGAGCTAGAAATGAATATTTTTTAAAACCGTTTCTTTGGCTTCTATGAAGCTAAAAAGCTTTAATTTTTAGGCACATAGAGTTTTTTAGTGCCATGGAAAAAATTATTGATTACCTAGTTAGTAACATTAGTTTCACCATTTTGGCCTTAGCAGGTATGTTGTAATATTTAAATATTAATTGACGAACAGCAACTAGACAAAATACGTTCAAAACTATCATTTTCCTTTTGAAAAGGATAGCCCATGCGAAAATTGTACACACTCATATTGCACGTACGAAAAAGTGCTCCCATCATGATATCGTTCACGTCTCTCACGAATTTAAAATAGATTGCATTAGCTCATGGGAAAGAAGAAAAAAATTTTATATTTCGGTTTAAAACTCTTCGTTAGGACTGCGCACTACGGATATAGTATCAACTTGTATGTACAACATAAAATACACACGAATTGTATAATTACTTCACTAATATAAAATCATTCGTGAATAAAATGCCATTCATTAGGTATCTACTTTGTTAAAAATATAATACTGCACTAACCATATAAGTCCCACTACGAACACAAACTACTGGTTAACTTGTACACAAAAAAGGAAATGGTAACATTAACGTAAGGTAAATAAAAAAGTAAAATGTAAACTGTAAACACTCTTTTTTGCAACTGTATATTGCATATTATGGCAACAGGGAATCCAGAGAAGCATCTATCACATGATGCTGTTAGCAGCCGTAAAATTAACTCAAATTATCCACATCACTTTTGCCAACTTTTCATTTGGAATTAAAAAAACAAAATCTCAGAGAAAAAGATTTGGGAATTCTTCTAAAATACAATTGACAACTTCCTGGTCAGATTTTGAGGAAGAGTCTTCTTCCAGTAGAATGGCTGTAAAACTCTTTTGTAAATCCTTATTTCGATGCTTGTGCTCCATGTAATTAGAATTTTTAATGACCATCCTAATAAGTTGAAGATACTCGTATCTCCGCTCATCCCCGGAGCCCAAATCCGTGACACAGCGCGTGACGATATCGATGAGGACTTTGACGTCATTCGTGTAGAAAATCTCGGCTGTTCCAGGGAAAGTAAAGAGATTTGTGACTAATTTAAGAATAGAATTGGGCTGTTTTGGCTCATGTGGTAAAACTGCAATTGGGTCTTCTTCCCAGTTTAAAAGATACACAACTTTTTGAGTGAAGGCCTTTGCATTGCTCCTCTTCTCCAGAGTTTTCAAAGTAATGTTATCCGAACAATTATGATTATTTTTAAATTGAAGGTTGTAAGCAAGAATCAGATTCGTAAAAACGTCCACGATCTGCTCATCATCATTTGGTGGATTCTCAATCCCTTCGAATATAGAATCCAGGAATGTTTCTCCAACGTGTTCAAAGTGTGGGACGGGCATGGGCTCGCCTGTACTCCAAAGTAAACCAAGAACACCGGCAGTTAGGAGAAGTCGTCCAGTTCCGGAATTTTCATTGATGATGCTCAAGTTCACGTTCACAGTGATTTCCCGGGCAAGTTCCATAGGGAGAATGGAGTTGACTAGAACTGAGACTGCTTTTAAGTCAATTGTCGAGATGAGGGCAAAGGACTCGAGCAGAAGTTCCCGAATGGACCATCTCGTCTCCATTTGATAGTAGAGAACGAGAGCGTGAACATTGTTGTAATGACATTCCTCCATCACATGCACAGAGATACTCTGGTCCGCTTGTTTTAATATTTGAATGAGTTGTGAGATATTTTTGATGATCATGTCTTCGTCTTCGTGAAGCGCCCAGCTCCGCTGCTGCTCATCATCCTTGCACTCTGTCAGCTTCTTAAAGATTTGCCGGAGTTGCTGAGCATCTGTGCTGTTGTCAATAATGCTCGGATTATTTCGAATTGCATTTGGGATGTAGAGAGACTCAGTGAGGTAGTGGATTTGTTCAGGGAGTCCTTCAAAATTTATTTCAAGGAAATTTAAAACTGTTTGTATGGTTTCTTGAGACATTTCATGACTCAAACCAGTTGTATTACGAATCTTTTCGATGAGTTCCCCACCCAAACGAGAATATTTAGACTTTTCACTCTCCATTGTTTCAGTTACAAGTTTGTAGGCTGATCTCAAGTTTAAATTTTTAAATATACAAAAATTTACAGCGCAATAAAAAATTAATTGATATACTACACAAAAATCTATTGAATACGCGCTGTGAGGAGGCTGCAGATTTTTGACTTTTCTTCAGAGTTGGGCGTGCCCGTGTCTCTAACGTTTATTTCCCTTTATCCTGCTGTTTCCTGCAATTTATGAACATTAAGTTGTGAAGGGTTTACTTTTAGTTACTACGAATGACAAATACTCACTAAATAAAACAACACAGGGAACAGGGTACTAATATAAATCTAAGCTATAAACGCAACCATTAACGGCAAAATAAAGTAGTGCAAGAATCTCACCCTATGTGAAATATTCAATGTTATTATTAAATTACACTTACACTCACCAAATTATTAAGTATACATATGAACTATTTTTGACTGTCCGTCAATTGTTGGCTGTGGCTAATGATGAATGAGCTGTTATCTGCCCGGAGCCCGAAGATGAAACTGTTGACTGTTGACTGTGGAAAGAATAGACTAGATATTGGGCGGAGATGTGAATCTTGCTTTATTTTCGTTTTAGGGATTCTGTATGTACAAAATAGATCGAAGAAAAAAATGTTTAGTCATTCCTTCGAAACTTTAACCTTGAATTCTGAATGAAAATGAATAGTGTATGTAAGTTCCATGCTGGAAACAGTTGATAATCAATAATTTTACGTTACAATAAATGATTATATATTTGTATCCTAAATTCACTCAAACCTTTATGCAATTTTAGTTGGAAATTAGAATTGCCAGAATGGTAGCTAATAAAAATAAAAGCAAGTTGTGGGAAAAAACTCAGAATAATAAAATTACTTAACGCTGATGTCGGAATTCCTGAAATTCCTGAAATGTAATGTTGACGAGGAAAACTTAAAGAAATTGAAAATTGGCGGCGGAGCTGGAAAACTTTAAACTTGATAAATTGTGATTGGCTGGAAGCGAAGAATAATTTGTTGGCGCGAAGGTTTCCCTTTCCGTCTCAAAATTCAGACAGACTTTTCATTTTTGAGGAAACTGCACATCTGCAATCTTCACTGTCCCACTGTCCCTCACAAACAACAGAAGATCTCGTTCGAATTCTCAAATCCAGGAATTTCAACAATTTTTAACAAACTGGGATTCGAATTTTGAAAAGAAACGGCTCATTTACACGCTGGTTGGTCTCTTGGTTCTACAGTTGTACATACTTAATTAGATGTACTTACTTAAACTGGGTGAACAGCATAACAGGTATTTAATTATGCTAATGAAAACCCTTTTATTACCCTATTATTAGCTTAGCTCTTAACGTTTTTATTATATAAGTAGACTATACTCATCTAGATTTAGATATCACTTTAATTCAAAGCTATTTTAGCCACGTTTGAAACATTGAAACTCCAGTTTCACCATATTCAATATTTTGAAGTGATTGGAACACAAAACTGGTTTCAAAGTAATTTCAAAATTTAAAGCAGTTACTGACTAATGAATACAAGATGCGCACACATTGCAATCGATATTCATATTGTTGTTGATATTGGATGTTCTTTGTATTAAATATTACATATAGTAAGCATGTACTTGTGCCTGCATTACTATATCATGCATTAATATACAATGTGTAATTATGTCATAGTAGTCTTGATGTCTTGATTGTAAAATCAGCAGTACAATTTTATCAAATTAACTATAGAATAATTATAACAGGTGTACAGTTGACAATAGGGTCATTTTCCTACTATTTTTAGTATTCCCTTTAATGTATAATGTACATTATTGTATGGCTGCTAAACCTTCAACCTTGCATGTCGTAGTATACTAAAATATATAACCAACATTCATGCCTAATTTCTGATTTTGCTTATTTTACAGAACTGCAATCGTAATTTTAGTGAAGGAATGAGAACGTAGCTTACATTAAATTTGTGTTACAAATTGTCCATGCAGTATTACGAGACGAGTACGGGTATACGAGTACGAAAAACAAGAGGTTTGTAGTTTTTGTTCACGATAACAAGGAGTACTAACCTCAAGGTTTCAACGCCCACATTGTATAAAATTACAGCATCCAGTCATAATGTTTTCCAGTCTGAAAGAAAAATTTTTGAATGTACAAGAAGAAATAACTACCAGGTATAATGCAACTATAATCTATGAATTTTGACCATTTATTTTTGATTTACGTTACTTTATTCCCTTTCATCTACAAATAAGCATCCAAATAAATTCATAAGGGTGTTTCTTGGGGACTGTTCTGCTACAAAATAAAATAAACACAGACACAATATTGTATAAACTTGATTTTGGTAATCCGGTAATTCCTATTTAATGTTTAGCTTAAAAAATCTCAAGTTGGATCGTCATTTACCGAGCTCATTTAAAAGTAACAAGCCAGAATTTAATGATGTCAACTATGATGCTGGTGTAGAGCTTCTGGAACGCTACCAGAGTTATTGGGCAGACTTACACAAAAGAACAGAAATCACAGCAGCTTGCGCTTATGTAAGATGCCATTGAATACTGAATTACATAGAAAATTAATTATTATATTAAAAGCTCGGCTGCACATGCCAAAGTAAGTTTATTTTTTTATTTTGGACAATTATGCAGGAAGTGGACGATTTAATCACGAAACTTCATCAAAACTACGAGACACAATGCAAGAAAGTTGGGCAGTTGTCGAATTCATTGGCAAACATTCCTCAGCTTGTTCATGGAGTTCAAGAGGTTTGCGATCTCATATGTAAGTGTTTCTCTTTTCGGGTTCTGTACCATTTCGCTGTACACTGAAGCTGACCTTTGCATACAAAAAACTTGAGCGGATCTTCTTGAATATCCCAACTTAAATGTATGTAAATAAATGTTAGGTATGTATTTCTTGGTTAACAGTAAATATACAGTGTCAAATGGATGAGACTTACGATTCGCTAGAGGCTCTTCAAGAAATTGTGGATACACAGGAACTAAGAGAGAAACAACTGGACCATCGCTTTCAACTGGCCTTGTATCAGGAGCGTCGCCTCAATGAACTTGAAGATCTCAAGGGTATTTTCCTTTCCATTTGTCTCTCTTCTGTCTACATAATTACGTATCGTCAGTGAAAAACCAAAATGACCCATATCCATTTTTAGCTAAAATCAATATCCACTATCTACAAAAATACTGAAATGTCTTGAAAGCATTTAAATAGAACATTTTGCACATTTTAAAAACATGTAAATAGAACATTTTACACTTTTCAAAAAGATGTAATTAGAACATTTTACACTTTTCAAAAACATGTAAATAGAACATTTTACATTGTTGAAAAACATGAAAATAGAACATTTTACGCTTTTCAAAAACTCTTAATTAACATTTTACGGATGTTTTTCATTTTGTTTTTATGGCATAACTCATTTTGATTGTAGTTTAAATTGGATATGGGCCATTTTGGTTCTTCACAGACGGTATTAAAGTTGTTCATAATTTACTCCACCCGATCCAATTACACATGATTATTCCCTAACAGAGTTCCTAATCCTAATATACTTGTCCATATTACTCATTAGAGAAACTGATGGAAGACCATCTCGAGAAAGTCAAAGTATTTGAAAAGCGTCAAGCTTCTCGTCTAAAGGAGAGACAGAGCGTATTTCAAGAAGCTTTCGAAGATGATCTCGAGCATTTTAAACTTCAAGGTTCTATACCAAGTAAGTTACATATTTCATTTAAGGATTCTTCATAATAGTGCCGCCGATATGTTCCTATTTAACGCAGATATTTGTACTTGTACTTTAGAGGTGGTGGGTGCTACTGAGGAGACGACGCCTACATTAGAAGAAATTGAATTAGAGGACGATCCCTTTGCGCTCGAGTCATTTCTAGCTGATCAAGACCAAGAAGTGAAAAAGTCGGATGCGGAGGATAACCCTTGACATCTTCATGAGCTCATTGTCCAATTCGATTTTCCACATAATTCATTCGTCGTGTTTCGTGTAATGTAATCATAGTAATTAATTAACAACACTGTTGTATGCATTTCCTAATAATAATAATTATTGTGTTTCCAATGGGATCGCATTATCGAATTAATTGTCATGAATGGTCCCCATTGCGTACTGGTGATTCACAACTACATGCCTTACCATTTTAGCTTTATAATAATGTTATATTATGCGCATATTAACGAATGAGCCATGCCTCAGTTTTCAATCTTTATGACTCGTTAATTAAATTATAATAATTATCTATAAAAAAAAATGTTGTTCTCAATTTATAATGCTATTCAATGTCGCATTCAAAGAAACTGATGCATTCCATTTATCACATTGTTACTACTATCTGTTACTAGATATAATTATAATCATGTTCTGTGTGTCCAGCTAAAAATACACAGTTCACAAAATAAAATGTTTACGAATAACTATGTAGTGCAACTGTACTTTTTTCTGTGATTGGAAAAAATAATTCAAGTGCTGTTTAAGTAAATAAAAATATTACTTGAAATATAGTCCAAAATAATGTTTTAAAATCCTTCTTAATTATACTAATATCGTCTGTGAACAACCAAAACGACCCATATCCATTTGCAGCTAAAAACAATATCAACTAACTATCTTCAAAAATATTCAAATATGTCTTAAGAGCATTTAAATAGAACATTTTGCACCTTTTCGAAAACATGGAATTAAAACATTTTGCACCTTTTCGAAAACATGGAATTAGAACATTTTGCACCTTTTCGAAAGCATGGAATTAGAACATTTTGCACCTTTTCAAAAACATAGAATTAGAACACTTTGCACCTTTTCAAGCACATGGAATTAGAACATTTTTGCCTTTTGCAACTTTTCAAAAACACGCAAATAGATCATTTTGGACGTTTCAAAGGCTCTTAATTAACATTGTACGCATGTTTCTCATTTTTTTTTGATGACATAGCTCATTTTGATTCTTGTTTAAATTGGATATGGGCCATTTTGGCTCTTCAAAGACGAAATATTTACTATGAAATCGTATTTTATAAGCACTTGAGTAATTTAGTCATTCAGTGAAATTGTCACTTTAAATGTGTATTATGTGCTGCACTGTCTTTCTGTCGTAGCTAATTTTTGCAAAATTTCAATAGTAACTAGAGAAGTTGGTTCCATATAGTAATTAATTATTTGAGAGGAGATATTGGATGGAAGATGGAACGACATCAATATTTTAAATTAAGTTAATTGAGTAGACACAAGTTCAGTAGTATTCTGTTGCCATTTATTTTATTTTTTCTATATTATTTGTATTACAGGCAGTGAGTGAGTGCGTTTGTTTTTTTTTATTTATTGCTTGGCTGAATAACTATTTTATTATCCTCTTGAGTCTGCTTGAGTTTTGGATTGGGTCATAATTTGTTCTTGTTCTTAGTTTTTATTCCATGTATTCGAAATTTGAGATTATATCGTAGATTGCGCGTTTAAGATGAGCAGATCCAATTTACTTACGCTTACGGGGTGAGGGTCGGAGTCATAGGGACGGAAGTGGTTCTCAAAAGTGCAAGTCCCAATAATTCAAAATAAAATCACAACCATTTTCTTTTCAAAATCGCATCTAAATCTAAATCTAATAAGACCTACTCTAGTCGAAACTTAAAAATAATTTCTTAAGGAGCAAAGGGGCAACATTCCCTTGAATAATTTTAGACTAGAACAAGATTATGTAGCCAGTTATGTACTCACTTGAGGCAGTACTTACACTCAATGGCCTCATTTAATAACTTAATAGAGTTAGTTCATTGGGCATATAATAAGCTGACATAATTTAACGATGTGACTAGGACAATTTATTTTTTACATGAAATACACATCATAATGTAATTCAATGAGTCTGAGTCAAACAAGTGATACACTATTTTCAACGGAGATTAATACCAAATAATCTCAATATTTTGCAAGTATCTTACCTACACTTAACCTAGTTAGTTAGCGTCAAGTTTTAAAGTTATAACTAAAAACACACGTCCTATTTCATATGGTTCATACAGCTTGCACACGAAACGACACTAAGTAGTTATATTAAGCAATATCGTCTGTGAAGAACCAAAATGACCCATTTCCATTTTTAACTAAAAACAATATCCACTATCAACACTAACACAAATAATCAAATATGCCTTGAAAGAATTTAAATAGAACAGATAAATAGAATAGATTTTAGTAATTTTCAAAAACATGTGGATAGAACATTTTACGCTTTTCAAAAACATGTACTTAAATAGAACATTTTACACTTTATAAAAACATGTAAATAGCAAATTTTCCACTTTTCAAAAACATGTAAATAGAACATTTTACGCTTTTCAAAAGCACGTAAATAGAGCATTTTACGCTTTTCAAAAACATGTAAATACAACATTTTACATTTTTGAAAAAAATGAAAATAGAACATTTCACGCTTTTCAAAAACTCCTAATTAATATTTGACGCATGTTTCTCATTTTATTTTTGTGACATAGCTAATTTTGATTGTAGCTAAAATTGGATATGGGTCATTTTGGTTCTTCACACAAGATATTATTAGTAGCTGTCAATTTTCTACAATAGCCTTACATCTAAGCGAACAATAGGCGAATAGGCACTCAAGTATTTTAGTAGATAAATGAAATGCACAAATGGTACGAACTGGAAATAATCCATTAATAAATACTATAATCTGACGAAGTAACATAACTGAATAATTTTTTGGCGTTAATAAAATAATGACCAGAATATATTATAGTAAATCTTTGGCACTGCCATTCACTTCCAGCCAATATTCATCATCATGTCCAAGTGCTACATACTCGTACATAATTATAAAGGACAGGTAAGTTATAACTCTTCTCTGAATCTATCCAAATTATGCAGATGATCTCCATAATCCGTCGCTTCGCTCCCTACAAAAATATCATGATGCTCTAAAATTTCTTGGAAGCTAAGCAAATCATCTTGGTCATCATCTGATGAGGCAAATAAATGAGTAACTTCGTCCACAGCGATTTCCCTGCAGAAATTTAAAACAAAATAGAAAATTAAATACTTAATTTTAATGTAAAATAGGGACTTAAAAAATAATGCGTGGGTGGATTTTTTATGAATATTAAAAGTTTTTAAGAAGGTCTATTACTCATTGCTAGGAACAACCCAAGATAAAACTTCTTGACGATTCAGTAATCCATCTTTGTCCCTATCAAATTCGTCATCGAATTTATCCTTTTCTCCCTCCAGCCATTCTTTCCCCTTCCCTTTGCCTGTCAAATTAAATATTATTCATCATCCAAATAGAGTAGATTGACGGGAATAATTTTTTTATATAAAAATAGACTTACCACGTTCACCAATAAATTCGATGAAATCAATGAATCCATCCCCATTCATATCTTTATTATCCAGAGTCTGCTCATAAATAACTGGGAGCATGGCCGGATCTTCTTCCGGATGGGTGAAAGCCAAATGCTCTTCCTCATCTAGATAGCCATCTTTATTCTTGTCAGCTGTGTCAAAAAGTGCTTGGTCCTCTCGCAACATCTACATTACAAAGTATAGATACACACCTCAAAATGTTAATTTTACAGTTAGTGGAGAAGAAAATAAAAAAAATTATATTATTACAAAAGAATTGAGTTTAATAGCTCAAAAACTTATTCAATTTCATACCCGTTCTTCATCTGCATCTTGGAGCGGGATAGAAAGTTGGTCATTATTTAAACCATAAGTCTCTTCCACATATTCCCCCCATGACAGAAGACCATCTTCATTTCCATCAACTTCTTGAAGCCGCTCGTTTGACTCTTCTTCAGATAACATTCTAAGGAGTCAAGGAAAAAAATGGCATTGCAATCGGAAGGGTTCACACAGTAAAATGTTATATTTTGTCTGTGAAGAACCAAAATGACCCATATCCAATTTAAGCTAAAATCAAAATGAGCTATGTCATAGAAACAAAATGAGGAACATCCATAAAATGTTAATTAGGAGTTTTTGAAAAGTGTAAAATGTTCTATTTAAATGTTTTAGAAAAGTGCAACATATTCTATTTAAATTGTATAAATACATGTTTCAATGTTTTTGTAGATAGTGGATACTGTTTTTAGCTACAAATGGATATGGGTAGTTTTGGTTTTTCACAGACGATATCTGTCAATGCCGCAAGCGTAAGTATTAGAATTTTGTATATTATTGACAAAAGTTACCTAAAAGAGCGAAGAATCCACATTTGAAGTTCCTGTTTGTCTACATGCTCATCATTATTTTCATCCATTTTTTGGATCAGAACTTTGAGTCTCTTCTTAGCCTCTTCTGGGGGTAAATTATCAAACTCTTCGGCCTCTTTCGCACTTCCTACGGTTAATGAAAGTGACATGGATATAGTGACCACACTGATTTCCACAAAATATATACAGTAGATTATATTTAATTTGAAGGACTCATATCTATTAAAGTTACCGAGAATAGCTTCGTGATCGAATTCAGAACGGTGACCTTGCCCATCATCTCCTTCGTAGTGTGCTGTATCTCTGGAACTGTATGCTCCGTCTGGCTCCTTTTCCCTCGAGGGACTGTCACTGTACGTAGTATGATGGTGTGAATGACTCGCAACTGCCCCTTGAGTCTCCTCTAGAAGGCTCAATACAAGGGTACCCAGGAGGGCCAGCCCCATCAGTCGAAGTGACACTTTCGAAATTGTAAATGAAACTGCCATTGCAAAGAAGGGGGGAAGACAATTTGAAATTTTACTTTGAAAAGTGTAGGTTATTATAAATTATTAGACAATCAAGTACAAGGTTAAAAATAGAAATAGGAGTAGACGGAGGAGGGTCTTCCAAACAAAAGTACTTGTACGTAGTACTAGAGTAGTTGGTTGTAACTGAATATAATGCGGGGCTATAATAATACTATTAGGAAATTTATTATGCGAGGATCACGCCCTGTCCGCCCGTCCAGCTAGGATAATCAACAAAATAAAAATTTATTAAAAATTGTCAGAATATAATAGCAG